>JBAIZL010000006.1:75908397-76300897 GCA_036971475.1 Prosapia bicincta | reverse complement strand
ACCTTACAATTAAAATCGTTCATGAAATAAGCAATTTTATGAATGTTTACAGTTTTGAGATGCCTGTGCTGTTGCACAAGGGGAAACGAGGAGGACACCGAGGGATATACATTCGGTTCTTTCGTGGAACCGTCAATATCAATGGACTCCACAGACACCACCTCTGGAGAAAGTGTGATGTCAATTTACACCTACGAGATATCAGGTAACAACATTGTACTACTTAATGCTTTGCGTTTTTACACAATATTTCACGTTTATAGCATTAACCTTATGAGACCATATACAACAAATTTCTATAGCTGGTTTTATGTAAACTTTGGCTGTCACTGCCCACTCATTAGTTCATTGCGACTACTCATTCAAGTTTAAAGCAAAATTGTTGGACTTTGCTAAATGTGAATCAATCCCATTCAACTGGTGGTAATGAGAAACTAAAATTTAAAAAAATAATTTTAATGTTTGACAAAAAACTACAATCGACACAAAATTTATTTTTAATAAAACACTTCTCACCGAACACCGAACGGTGTCGCTTCGACATTTTTTTTTTTGGCTGATCTGTCCCTTCACAGTTTTAATGTCTTTAACCCTATTGTCTCCATGTTTATTCACGCGGCAGATGGACCCCACTCGTGGGCTAGAATATATCTATTGACATCACAGCTTCTTTATAATATTCAATAACCATTTCTCTGTAACGTCTGGAATGATGACATGAGAATAAAAATGTTTTCTTCGATTTAAAGTTTAAAATATGCTTTTTTAATACGAGTTTTCAAAAATGTCTTCTACTTCGTGAAACGTATAACTTTTAAAGCAATATATTATATTTCTATCTCCCTTCTATATCTTTTCCTAATTCAAATGTTTAAAAGACTATGTTGTAGTTTGTATCGACTACATTTTTAAATTAAAAATAATTTAAAATTGAAAAATAATCAATAAAGGCAGAAAATATGTATTGAATGGCTTGTATTTACTTTTGTATTATATATAGGTTCTACAATTTAACCAGTTAATATTATCAACAGTATATTAATATCCTCGCGGCTGAAATATAGTTCTACCCATCTAGCGTTTATAAAGTTTTAATTATTTTATCCTTTTAATTTATATGATTAGTACTTCTGATTTTAATTTTTAAAATAACGCTTACGTATTTACAATTTTTTAGTGTTCTTATGTTTCTATTTAATATTTTATTCATATTCTGTTTTGTTGATTTTACTGTATTATTAGTTTTTGTTTCTTTCATGTGTTTCGCATAAATAAAGCACAATACATTATTTTGTTTTCTAACTAATATGCTGTCTAGTATTGACAACCCCATTAGCTCTCTGTCTACAAAATGTAATGTAACTTCAAACTTACCGACTCCATTCCGCTATTTATAAATTATTTTCCCACTTGCTTATACATGTGTACGCTATACATTAACTTAATTTAGCAAATACGGCAAGTTTTGTGGTAGAAAACATTCGGTTTATTATTGTAGCTGTGAGTGATTATTACGTCATCTGTATTTGAATATTTTGTGTTACTTAGAAGCTGGTTTGCAACAACTTCGTGCCAGGAGCGTCCAGCCACCTGCCCAAGCCATCATCCCACTATCCAGCACAACCGGCCTGTTATCTCTAGACCACAATTCAGTCAGCAGGGGTAAGTACTTCTTGTGATTGTTATTGACATAGCTGGTTCTTAATCCACAAGCATAAAGAAATGTAATGATATTTTTGTAACAAGAATCTACTGAAAGTCTAACATTAAGGAATCAAAATTTATTAAATTTAATTATGCAAATGAAATGTTTTAAAATTATCGATATTTTTATTTACAATTTCATTCATTGACGTAAACAAACCTAATAGAGAATATATTAGTGGTAACCCAAAGTACACCGGTCGGTATGTTATTCACATTTTATACGTTTTGTTAAATGTTTAGTTATTTGTGAGTTGTGTTACAACTATCACAACCTTTAAGAACAAATCATACACTTTACAGATTGAATTATTAACTTCTGTTACAACTATCACAACCTTTAAGAACAAATCATACACTTTACAGATTGAATTATTAACTTCTGTTACAATTATCACAACCTTTAAGAACAAATCATACACTTTACAGATTGAATTATTACTTCTGTTACAACTATCACAACCTTTAAGAACAAATCATACACTTTACAGGTTGAATTATTAACTTCTGTTACAACTATCACAACCTTTAAGAACAAATCATACACTTTACAGATTGAATTATTAACTTCTGTTACAACTATCACAACCTTTAAGAACAAATCATACACTTTACAGATTGAATTATTAACTTCTGTTACAACTATCACAACCTTTAAGAACAAATCATACACTTTACAGATTGAATTATTAACTTCTGTTACAACTATCACAACCTTTAAGAACAGATCATACACTTTACAGATTGAATTATTAACTTCTGTTACAACTATCACAACCTTTAAGAACAAATCATACACTTTACAGATTGAATTATTAACTTCTGTTACAACTATCACAACCTTTAAGAACAGATCATACACTTTACAGATTGAATTATTAACTTCTGTTACAACTATCACAACCTTTAAGAACAAATCATACACTTTACAGATTGAATTATTAACTTCTGTTACAACTATCACAACCTTTAAGAACAAATCATACACTTTACAGATTGAATTATTAACTTCTGTTACAACTATCACAACCTTTAAGAACAAATCATACACTTTACAGATTGAATTATTAACTTCTGTTACAACTATCACAACCTTTAAGAACAAATCATACACTTTACAGATTGAATTATTAACTTCTGTTACAACTATCACAACCTTTAAGAACAGATCATACACTTTACAGATTGAATTATTAACTTCTGTTACAACTATCACAACCTTTAAGAACAGATCATACACTTTACAGATTGAATTATTAACTTCTGTTACAACTATCACAACCTTTAAGAACAAATCATACACTTTACAGATTGAATTATTAACTTCTGTTACAACTATCACAACCTTTAAGAACAGATCATACACTTTACAGATTGAATTATCAACTTCTGTTACAACTATCACAACCTTTAAGAACACTTTAGAAATTGAATTATTATTAAGTTCTGTTACAGCTATTAAAACCTTTAATTACAAATCATGCATTTTACAGCCAGATAAATTGACATCCGAAGGGCGTTTCCAACTTGTTTCCATATTATAATAGTTTTAATGCTTATCATAATAATTGTAGTACGAAAATTAAAGACATTTCAGTGTTTGCATTTTTGTTGGTTGTTTATTATATTTCTTTTTTACTCAAACCATAAGGGACCTTGCAAATGCCATTTTTTCTCTTCCCTTTCATTCTCTTATAAGCCATTTTATGATTTTTTTTCTTCAGCTCTTTTGTTGTTCATGTGTATTTCACCAATCACAAAAAATCAGTCATAATTGTTTTAAATTCTTTATTTACAAAATTCGGCCCCTAGCTTACCTCCAATAATCTTTACATTCTCTTTTTAATCTTTCAAACATTTACTTTTTGATTCTGAACCCAATATACTATTAATCACTTTTCCTATATTAATTTGCAGGGTTTCATCTTTTCAGGAATATTCTATTCGTTTTGAAACCATTTTCGCGTCGACACTATTACAATTACTACCTCTCTTGAATACCTAAATTCCTTAACCATTGTTATTTTCACAGTTTTTTTTCTTTAGATTTAAATTATTCTCTCTGATATTAGTAACCTGTATTCGTGTAATTTGCTGTAGCTAAACAGAATAATTAAAATATGTAATTTCTTTTAAAAAATATAAATTTGTAAATAACTCTTTGCACTACTTTTTTCAGGTATCTCTGTTGAGCTGACACCAAGGCGACTTCGAGGTAAGTAACTAAAATTGTACTGACATAAGTAATAACTTTCAATAAAATTAAGAAGGTTAAGAGCTGTACTAATTAAAATAATTATTATCTAAAATAATTCAAATTCCCCATAGTTAATGCCAAAAGAGTTGAATACCTTTGGCGCTTAATACTGAAGCAATTGCTTTTTTTAATTTACTCTATTTCCTGTCAAAGTGAACTTTCGTTATAAAAAAAACACGTGAATCCATTTTCCTGTTTAATCTCAGAATATCAATTCACGGTTTTCAACTGTTTTGAGCCTTTTCCACGATTTTCGTTCTTTAAAGTCGCAAGCCGCCAGTCCTCAACTTGGTTAATTCCATTTTGAGTTTTCATTTCTTTCTTCCTGAGGCAAAAACATAACGGAAAAACGAATGAATAACCAAATTCAATAAGAATTTTCGTACGACCAAACTTTCCTCTAATGAGTATTTGTAACATTTCTGTTTCCCAGCTGTTTTGATAATCAACTTCATTATACTCAGAGAATATCAGTACTTTGAGGGGAAGAGGTCCTACATGCATGAAAATAAAAACATGTAACCTCTGTTTTCAACAAAGGAAAATATCTGTTTAGAATGTAAAGGTAGTTGAACAAAGATAAATTCAAGAATCTAATTTTGTTTATTTAACATAAATACTGTAAACACCACATACATAAAGCAAACAAAGAACTTCTGAAGGTTTTATATTCTTCCCTCAAACATTAACTTCTTGCTTTAATAAAGTTTACAATATTATATACTTTAACGATTAAAAAATAATGTGATATTGAAATAAATATTTCAGCTTTCCTCTCACATACTTCCACCATGGCCACCATCCACAGCGAGATTCTCTTCGAAGTCGACTTAACTGGGCATTATCCTCACAGATCTCTAGGTAAGTACCAAGCCCTTAGACTTACCAAGCTTCTTAGACTTGAAACTTGTTGTTTTAGTTATATTTCAAATAGATTCTAAATATTAATATACATTAACGTAACGTATTACTTAGTATCAAGAGGTGTCGCGCGCGCACCAACACTCACACTTACACACACAACACACATAGCTCTCGTGTACGCACACAAATCTACTCTCCCACACACTCACATTCCCACACACACACACATACACACACACACACACACACACACACACACACACATACACACACACACACACACACACGCGCTTACACGCACACAGAACAAACACACAAGTTCGCGCACATACACACAATCCCATCCACACACACACACACACACACACACACACACATACACACACACACACACACACACGCACTTACACGCACACAGAACAAACACACAAGTTCGCGCACATACACACAATCCCATCCACACACACACACACACACACACACACACACACACACACACACACACACACACACACACACACACTAACATTAAATATATAATGTATATATTTATTTATTTATTTATACTCACACATAAACAAAACGTATGGTAGTAAGGATCAAACATTTTAAACCTTGTGAGTCATCTATTATTGTAAGACTATAGGCTCGATGGATATTGTACCATTAATTTAAAAGATAAAAAGCATTTAAAGCTATAAAAACATCAAAACTGGGAACTGGAACACTGAAGAAGAGGGATCAGTCAAGATTGAAGGCCTGAAGGGAGATGTTAGGAAGCTAGAGAAGGCGGAAGTCCAATGAGTCGAAGAGAGAGAGATGTAACGTTACAAAGTACCACCACGTCTAATGATATAAATTCAAATTGAACAGAAGTTGTATAAAGTTAGATTTAAGACGAACAACTATTGATATGTAAAGAATTATTTCTGTTTGTCTTACTGCTCAAACTAACTGGCCATTCATATATTTATAGGTTTGTAATTATAAATTAATAGTAATTTTTTAAGTTCAGAATTTCTTTCTGTAATGTTAATCTTCTGATAAGAATATAGATTTAGTGCCTAACAATATATATATATATATATATATATATATATATATATATATATATATATATATATATATATTATATATATATATATATATATAACATACTTATACAACAAACAAGTGTATATATATATATATATATATATATATATATATATATGAGAGAGAGAGAGAGAGTGTGTGTGAGAGAGAGAGAGAGTGTAAGAGAGAAGGCGTGTTTGTGTTATGTTAAAAATAAAAATTGATACGGTATATGCAATTATGAAATTAAATTAGATAAGAAGTTGTCTTTGTTTGTTATTTAAGGCGATGCAGCATTGTGGCTTACTGCGAACCCTGTCAGAACTCAAGCAAACGCAATATGGCCATCGAGGGGCTCCCATGACCCCTCCATTCTTGTGCTCTCTCACTCATTTGAGAGGGATGACTCCTGGTCTCCGATGAGACTTACAACACCCATGCTCGAAACAATTTTCTTTATCATGGATTTTACTTTTACGTTAGTTTTGCTTGAGCCTGAAGGTCCTTCCGACAGAAGGCAACTCCTCCACGTCACTATTCAGATCCCCTATCCTGTTTTTTATCGTTTCTATTTCAGAGATAGATGAATAAACGTAAGTAAATGTTATAAATCTTATTTGTTATAAATGCTTGTTACAACCATTGCTTCCTAATATGTAGCCTTAGAAGCTATTAAATCCTAAGTGTAAAACACTCATTGAAATAATAATATTTGTGGTAAACGAGATATTTATCTACCTTTTCGTTTTAAAACCTTAATATATAGTGAGAAAAAAAAAAAAAAAAATATATATATATATATATATATATATATATATGTGTGTGTGTGTGTGTGTGTGTGTGTGTGTGTGTACTGCATATATATTATAGAATATAGATGGGAATATAAAGCATATTCAAAGGTTTTGAATCATTTAGTCATAAATAGATGACTTGTGTGTGTGTGTGTGTGTGTGAGTGAGTGTGTGTGTATGTGTGTGTGTGTGTGTGTGTGTGTGTATGTGTATGTGTATGTGTGGGTATATGTGTATGTGTGGGTGTGTGTGTGTGTGTGTGTGTGTGTGTGTGTGTGTGTGTGTGTGTGTGTGTGTGTGTGTGTGTGTGTGTGTGTGTGTGTGTGTGTGTGTGTGTGTGTGTGTGTGTGTGTGTGTGTGTGTCTGTGTGTGTGTGTGAGTGTGTGTGTGTGTGTGTTTATATATATAACTTCATGTTGGTAAAACACTGGTTCAGTCGCATTTATTTAAATAAAATAAAAATAAAGTTCTAGTTAGGGGTAGATCTGTACAAATGTATAACAACTGGGTTCGTGCATAAAAGTCAAACGTAAAGCCTAAGTTTTTTTTTTTATTGTAAGTTAAATTACTTTAAGTCAGTAGATCAAACAAAACCTTGAAACAATTTTTCCCCTTCGAACAATCTATTGTTAATACCTTGTATAATAATATTGTTTTTAACAGATGTGTTTTCATGTAGTAAACAAAATCTAAAACTTCAGACAATAATCTTAAAAATATTTCTTGTTTATTGATTTGTTTAAAAAACCGAAAAAGGAAATAAATATATAATTTTAAATGGCTCTTCTAGAAGGTGACGTCTACACTAAACACTTCAAGTCTAGGTCGAATAGAAACAGAATGATGCAAATACATGATATATGGCGATTTTCTAGATGTATTTTTCTAATTTTGTGGAACAACTGTAAATTGGGGGGAAATAAATCAAGAGAAGCTTAAATGAAGAGAAATTTCTTTACATGGAAAATGAAGGGAGACACTTTGAGCAGACTTTAAGCGTTCGTAAACAGACACGAAATATCGTCAAAGCCCCAGTTGGACCTCATCACCTGTTTAAATTTCTTTTTAATTTATGACGGAAATATTAAAATGTTAACAATGATATTCAAACCACAAGAGAAGTTGTCGAATGAATACAGTCTCCCAGGTTATACTTGCCCTTGAATGTAATTCCGTTTAATACATTGTAATTACTTTGATCATTACAACAAGCAACCTTTGTATAGTTGGCTAATGTGTATTTAGGACTACAAAGTTTAAGATGCAAAGTAATTAAATTGTATTTTTTTTTTTTTTTCAGGGAAGCTGCTCCTTTCTTCAACTGCCACACACATCCACACGCTTCACTTTATAGTTTACATTATCTCCGTTTCACTTTAACACACGAGGGAGCAGGTAAGAGACTTTTGTAGTTAATATTAGATCCACCTAATGTTAGAACCCTACATATTGGTAATGTCTTTTTTTAATGCACTAGTTTTTTAAGGAAATTCACAGTGTACATAAATTATGACGCTCTACATTTTAAAGAATTTAGAACTACAAAATTTTAGGTCAAAAAATCACTTGTAAGAAATGACTAAATGAAGGCTGACTTTTCTCTTAGTGAACTCATGTCATTTTTCTGGATCTGGCAGAATATTGGTATTAGACATTCAGATACGACGTCGTTTAGAAATGGTGATCACTGTGTTTACAATTTATGTGTATTATTAATTTACTTCATACTTTTCTAATATGAACATTTCTACTTACAATATATATATATATATATATATATTGAACAGTAGGTTTTCGAAAAACGTTTTAAACCTTACATATTAAATCTATTATTTTATTTTTAATACTTCAGTAATGGTAACTGAAAACTTTAGTTTTAAATATAATTCATTATTTTTCTATATAACTATTTACATTAAAAACTAATATTCCAACCTAACCAAGTATAGAAGCTCTACTGCAGCAATATTACACCTAAAACCTCGATTTCTGAACAAGCTGTTTTGGTTGTTTCGGAAGAAGATTTTAATATTATGCAGTAACTAATTTTCTAAAATGAAGCTCTATAAATAACATTTGTTTACCATTTTCAGGACACTATCTTCTTTCGGTTTCCTTTTCTGACCTTCATCGATTCTTCTTCTCCATTCCGCGTTTGGATCAACGATCAGAAACAGGTAAATAAATCAATACACAATACTAGGCTATTGAAGAAGGCTTAAAGTGTAGTCTTAAGTGTAAAGACCTATCTTACGCAGTAAAGTGTATTATTATTGATGAAAAACTTTACTTTGGGAGGATCAACTATTTTTTTCAAATTAAAACATTGTTTTATGACAAACAAATTAAAATACTAAACACATACAAATCTCAATATTTTAAATACACAACATCTAAACTGTACATGATAAACTAAATAGACTTTTCACATAGTAATTCGCTTTACAAGAACATAAAATACGTCTTTCTGTTTTTTTACCTTCAACCTTCACTCGCTCAGATCCTGGCTGTGAGGTTCTTATCACTACTTATACATGGTTGCAAATTTTATCCACTGTAAATTAAAAAAAAACTAACGATTATTTTTGTAATAAAATAAAAACAGGGCTTAGCGAAATTTCACAATTTCAACTGAAACATTTTTGGCAGTAATATTACCTAAAGAAAATAGTCAATTAAATACAAAAGGAATATATCAAGCCTGTCCACCTCAGGGTGGCCTGTTCACATCATGGGAACCTACCCTTATATTTAAGTCTGTCTACCTCATAAAGGCCTATCAACATCAGGAATCCAATCCACATCATGGGAGGCTATTCCCCTCAGGGTGCCTTGTTCACATCATGGGATCCTACCTTTATCTTAGACGTTTGTCTACCTTATAAAGGCCTATCAACATCAGGAATCCAATCCACATCATGGGAGGCTATTCCCCTCAGGGTGGCTTGTTCACATCATGGAAGCCTACCCTTATCTTTAATTCTGTCTACCTCATAAAGGCCTATCAACATCAGGAATCCAATCCACATCATGGGAGGCTATTCCCCTCAGGGTGGCTTGTTCACATCATGGAAGCCTACCCTTATCTTTAATTCTGTCTACCTCATAAAGGCCTATCAACATCAGGAATCCAATCCACATCATGGGAGGCTATTCCCCTCAGGGTGGCTTGTTCACATCATGGAAGCCTACCCTTATCTTTAATTCTGTCTACCTCATAAAGGCCTATCAACATCAGGAATCCAATCCACATCATGAGAGGCTATTCCCCTCAGGGTGGCTTGTTCACATCATGGAAGCCTACCCTTATCTTTAATTCTGTCTACCTCATAAAGGCCTATCAACATCAGGAATCCAATCCACATCATGGGAGGCTATTCCCCTCAGGGTGGCTTGTTCACATCATGGAAGCCTACCCTTATCTTTAATTCTGTCTATCTCATAAAGGCCTATCAACATCAGGAATCCAATCCACATCATGGGAGGCTATTCCCCTCAGGGTGGCTTGTTCACATCATGGGATCCTACCCTTATCTTTAAGTCTGTCTACCTCATAAAGGCCTATCAACATCAGGAATCCAATCCACATCATGGGAGGCTATTACCCTCAGGGTGGCTTGTTCACATCATTGGAACCTACCCTTATCTTTAAGTCTGTCTACCTTATAAAGGCCTATCAACATCAGGAATCCAATCCACATCATGGGAGGCTATTCCCCTCAGGGTGGCTTGTTCACATCATGGGATCCTACCTTTATCTTAGAAGTCTGTTTACCTTATAAAGGCCTAACAACATCAGGAATCCAATCCACATCATGGGAGGCTATTACCCTCAGGGTGGCTTGTTCACATCATGGGATCCTACCTTTATCTTAGAAGTCTGTTTACCTTATAAAGGCCTATCAACATCAGGAATCCAATCCACATCATGGGAGGCTATTACCCTCAGGGTGGCTTGTTCACATCATGGGATCCTACCTTTATCTTAGAAGTCTGTCTACCTTCTAAAGGCCTATCAACATCAGAGATCCAATCCACATCATTGGAGGCTATTCCTCTCATGGGGGCCTGGTAACATCATGAACTCTATCCGTATCATGAGATCCTACACCCTTTAAGGGCGTTAGACCACATCGCTGGGCATATTCACATCATTGGAGGCTATTCCTCTCATGGGGGCTCTGTATCATGAGATCCTACACCCTTTAAGGGCCTTAGACCTCATTGCTGGGCATATTCACATCACAAGAGCCATGAAAAACTTAGGTTCCTCAAAGAAAGAAGGTTTGTATTTTATTCAATCTAAATACTAGCCGGCAGTTGTGTTTAAAGGGTTTAATAAAAGTGCAACTTGTTGTCGCCCGTTGGAGCTATATAGAGTAGAATTAGAATAATATAGCCATCGTCATACAATTATGTTATCGCATCTACGATATCCCATATGATGAAATGGGTTTAGAAACACTTATATGAAACCTTTATATTGTATCTAGTTTATTTACAAATTATGAAATTGGAAATACCTTGTTTGTTTCTTTGTTTCAGTGTGTGTTTCCGCACAAACTGCTTTCTTTTCGTTTTGAAACTCACTAACACTGAACATGGCAGGTACCTTTCCCTTTGTCTAAATTCAACCATGTTCTTTCCTTTGGTTTTCCTATCGCATATTACATTCCAGGGTTGGGGTGGGCGGACATATCTTTCGGCCAGTTTCTTCTAAATTATGGGGGGTAGTATGATCGCCTCCGTGCTACGGCACAGGTGCTCCCCGGGGAGCTTTAGGGCTTGCTAAATGATCATCTTCAATGATCATCAGCCTTTCCTTTATCACATTTCTCCATGTTGTGTCTGTCTGTCCGTGGAATAGTTTAACTCGTAAATTTGCATAACTATATGCCTCGTATATGCCTTTCGCTTTCTTTTGTTGCCTCAGTATCAGGCTTTCAAACTTCTCGGTTCTCTGTAGGGCCTCGTGTGAGGGTAACTCTAAACAAGTTAATCTGGCACACATAATCACAAACCAACATTAAGAAACAAAAATACATTCAAAGACAAAACGTTCTACTAGAAGAAATATTCCACCAATACAACAAAACCACGTACTGAAGAAAGAAACCAATTATCCAAGCCAACAAACCCAGCCAATGAACCAAACCATTAAGCTCCACCAATGAAGCCATTGAACCAATGAGATAACCAAATCGTGTGCCCGCGCTAAACATGTAAGTTGTATTATGTTGCTAAACAAAATCATGTTTACCAGATATAGCATTGAAACTGTAGTTATTTAAAATATTAGTATTACAAATCATTCTATTTTTTAATGGAATTGTAAAGCGAGCTTCACTGTTAAAACTCATGGTGACAACTACCAAGGTCTAAGTCACTTCAGACACTTCACCTTCTTGCCTCACAAAGTTGTGACAGTATTAACGTCATAATAGGTAGTATGAAGTAACGTCAACCTTATAGTTTCCGTAAGTGACGAATGTCTTTCAGTTGGTAAGAAACGTGCTTCCAGGATCTTATGGTAAGAAAAGTGCTTCCAGGATCTTACGGTAAGAAAAGTGCTTCCAGGATCTTATGGTAAGAAAAGTGCTTCCAGGATCTTATGGTAAGAAAAGTGCTTCCAGGATCTTATAGTAAGAAAAGTGCTTCCAGGATCTTATGGTAAGAAAAGTGCTTCCAGGATCTTATGGTAAGAAATGTGCTTCCAGGATCTTATGGTAAGAAATGTGCTTCCAGGATCTTATGGTAAGAAAAGTGCTTCCAGGATCTTATGGTAAGAAACGTGCTTCCAGGATCTTATGGTAAGAAAAGTGCTTCCAAGATCCACTGGTAAGAAAAGTTCTTTCCGGATCCACTGCTAATAAAAGCCCTTCCAGGATGCGCTGGTTACAAAAGCACTTCTAAGATCTGCTGTTTCTTTCTTTGGCCATTCTCTCACATACCATTAATGTTTCATTTTATTCATTAGTTCAATACACTCGGCTACTGACGCATAGGAATACACACACAAGTTTATCCACACAGGTTTTCAGGTATTATGGCGATAAAAATGCTACACTTTGTTATTATCTGGATTTCCCTCCTTCCCCCTAAAGGTAATCAGAGATCATATCTTTGCACGGTCTACTTTTTCTTCCCCCCCCCCAAAAAAAAAGAAAACTCTGAAAGCACTATTAGGAACAGTTCATAGTCAGTATACACTTAACCATACAGTGTACAAAATATAATCAGTAATTAAATCTTTCTATTCCAATTTAATACTCGCTGCAGTTTCCTTAAATTTAAGAAATCCTGTAACATTTATCAGCCGATTCTTGGAAATAAGATGTTATTTATTAATTAGTTTTTATTTTGTTTCTTACTAACTGATTCTTATGATCAGTATTATTATTGCGAAATATTATTACGTTTTAAATAGTTTTCCAACAAACAGTAAAAATTATTCACATATACCTTAAAAAAAAGTAAATATTGTTTACAGAATTATTAAAAAAATAAATTGCCAAAACACTATATAAAAAGTGCAAAACCCATTCATGCAAAACGAACATTCATTTATTTTTATATTATTTACTTCCTCTTCATATCCATGCCTGTTCCGGTTTTTCTTTTAGTGTTAATCTTAATATTCAGCTTGTCTTTGTCATGATCTCCATACATATAATTTTTCATGGTTAATAATATCATCTTTTCGTAGTTACTTATACATACATACATATATATATATATATATATATATATATATATATATATATATATGTATATATATATATATATAATTTATTTAAAAATATTTACGAATAATAACTTTATTCTTCAACCTTTGTTGTTACATGTTATACTAATATAAACAATAAAAACAATTTTTTAGGTTTCATTCAATTATATGAAATAATTTGTTTAAAATTTACTGAAGAAACCCACCAATAAACACACTAAAGAAAACCAAGAAAACTGCTAAACTCCCAGAGAGAAAACTACTGTAATCAAAACACTAGACGAAACCACAGAGAAGAAAACTACTAAGCTACAGAGCAAGCAAAACTCCAAAAACCAACTAAAACACTGAAGACAATATCAAGAAAAATACTGGTCAAGACAACGAAGAAAACCAAAGTTTCATAATAACTGAAGAAACCGCCTTTTAGCTATTGGAAACACATGTGCTACAAATTTACTCGCTACTGTCATTAAATATGAGCATTGAACGTCAAGAAAGTTTTGTGAGAACACTGATACAGATCTACAACTCAATGAAGACACCTTAAGCTCCCCAATAAGTAGAAATGTTTAGAAAAGGGTTGGTAAAGTGACAAACGAGCTGCTACATATGTAGTTAGGAGAAAAATGTTGCCAAGACCTACTACACAAGAATTTTATTTTTTGGTCACCACTTGTTATATACATCTCATGGAAGACAAGAAACTAATACCTTCATATACAAGAAATATTTTATCTTTGCCACCAGGAGATGTATCCTCACTACTGTAAATAAATCCTCAAGGAAAACAAGTAAATACAACATTCTAAGCCGGAAGACAGCTACATCTTCACCACCAGTTACATGTAACATAATGGAAATCAAGTACATAAGACTTTCCTACTTCACCCACAAAATTCTCTGTTTTGCCTTCGCTACCAGTTACATCTTCACAGAAAACTATTAAACAATACATTTCTACAAAAGAATGTACTTTTGCCTTGGCACCAGTTACATCTGTGATAATAAATGTCATGTACGACTGCTATGAATAAGTTATGAGGATATTTCTACAATATCTTTTGTAAGAATTACTTCTTCAACTGAAAGTTAGTTATGAGGATTTCCAACAGCTATGAAGGTCAAGTCCAGGAGAATTATGTTTCGCTTGCCACTACCTACCAGCAAGATTTTATCAACAAAGCCAAGATACACACAAGTCAGTTTTTCATCAGTATCCGAAGCTGCATGTGTAGTGCGGAGTTTTTCATGGAGCCAGCCCTCTATAGATATTTCTGATGTAATCAACTCTTTTATTGCCATATTATCACAAATTAAAACATGTGTTGTCCTTTCCTATTTCTTTTTTTTTATTGATAAATTTTTAAGTAATTAAGTGAAACAGGTTCATGCACCTTTTCATACACTTGTAATAAACCTTTTCATACAGTTGTAAAAATGTCACTCCATGGTTTCAAGTCATTGTGTTCCAATAAAAACACAGTGCGAGCAGATGACGGCCTAATGGTGATAATGGGGAATAATGTAGAAAACTAAGGCTTTATATTTTCTCAAAATATTCAACAAGTCATTACACTTTAGGATTACAAAGATTTGGTAAATAAAAAATAACACTTTCAAAACATACTGGGGAAAGGAAAATCTAAGAAGAATAAGTCCTACAATATGTTGGTACATAACATTCTATTAAATTAAAAACAATAGATTTTTAAAATATAGATTTGGTCTTGAGACGTCAAAACTAAACACAAATAATCTAAGTGCTTCTAAGGTCTGGAAGGTCTAGTTTTTGGGTTTACTTGTCTCTGTATGGCTCTTCAAGAAACCTAATACTAAAACAATATCATACTTATACTCCCTGGATGAAGATGGCCCTTTATGTACCATGTTTCCTAAATACAATTACTATTGTAAGCACTGAACTACGTATAATATACCTCAGTAACAGTGACTCCAAATAAACTACCTGATCATGAACTGTTAAATCTTCCACTAAATGCAGACGCAATGTAATATTTCCTGTGTACATAAGTGCTACTAATCTCAATATTTTACTTCGAAAAAAACAATAAAAGCCATGTATCATCGCCAACAACAAACTATAAGTACGTTAAACTTAGGTCGTTTAGATTTAAAGTACTCGGTTCAGTTCAATGTTACTATTTAGAAAATACAATAGTAAAAGAAATCTACACTTTTTATAAACAACTCTGCAATGATTTTAACAACAGTTGTGGATGCAATTATTTTTGTTATTTGGATTTTTTAATTATATCTCTTGACTATACAATCAATTTTGTTATTCTTAGGACCTGCTCTTTGAAGTCTTTGAATAGGTCTCTGTACCAAATAAATTGCAAACCCATCTTGTATTTAGTCTAAACGATGAGAAAAACGCTATATTCCAACATATAACTAACAACCGCTCTATGAACAATGACACATCAAAGAGCACCAAAACGCCACAGACTCAAAATAAAACAATACACCTGAGCAACAGTCTTGCCTGTGACTCACAATATTGAACAATCCATTGATCTAGTTCGAAACAATCCTGTTGAAAAAATATCAGTAAGTGTGTAATACAAAAAGCCCCCCCCCCCCCCACACACACACAAAACACATACACACAAACATAACATTTGGTATTTAAAAAAAGCCTCACACATACAAACCTCTCTCATAAACAAACAAACACACACACACACACACACACACACTGTAACGGGCTTAAATTGTGGATTTAAGCGTTACAATGGGAAAATAAATTTAAAATACAAAAACTTTTAATTTTTGAGAAAAACAAATATAAATACAGTGCCATAAGCAGCTATTTCAAAGAAACTTTATAAAGTAAAGCTATTTTAAACAGGGTGGAGTTTCTTTTATTATTTTTGATTTGAAGGAGATAAAAGTAACAACAAAGAAAAAGGAAAGAAAAGTCAAAGATCATGTAGAACGTTCATCGACATTTGAAAATGTGCAGAAAGAAAAATTAAGAAGAACATCAAGAACAAGAAAATCACCAAAGTTCAAGATTCAAAACGTTACGGCCAGATTTATAATAAAATATAAAGGTTGACAAACCGGAAATAGTGACGTAGGGATCAGACCATTTCAAGGGGTAGATCGTATGATTCTGCGTCACTTTCTAAGAAGGTTGCTGATTGGATCAGGGACATCAGGTGAGATCCGAAGAAATGAAGGGGTTTTGAAAACAGAAGAGGAGGGTCAGTACGTCTGGATGACGTTCGTCTTACTCCGCTTTTTATGAGTTAAAAGTGTTAAATTATAAAACCATAGTGCGGTAAATAAGTGGCTGCTAAATGTAACTGTGCGATTCCCAAGCTGTTTTTCGGTCCCTGAAATTGGCAAAATTCAATCAAAATAGTTTCAAATTGCTATTGGCATTTCAAATAGTTAAAAAAACGGATGTTTACAATCCGTAAAGTGCTTTTAGACGGTAGTGATAATTAAAATTCGCTAAAATAAATTTTAAAACTGGTAAATTTGAAACTCATTTAGAAAAACAAGGATAAAAACTGTAAACTTTTAGAAATTAAATTCTTGGTGACACGGAATAAAGGAACGACATGAAGAAAGAAGAGGTTTCACGCCACCAAATCTGGGCAGCCCAAAACTGTGGAATCTAACAATGATCCAGGAATCGGCATGAATTAAAAGGTAAATAGGAGCAACTATTAAGAACAACTTAATTTTAGCTTTCTTCTTGTTCAAATCTAAAATTTCGTAAATTCATATATTTTGGGGGAAAATGAAAATTCAAGTAATTCTTTTAAATTTAAAAAACATAATGAATAAACTATGTTATAAAAATAATGACTTTATTTATACTAGAAGTAAAGAAAATGTATTAAAAGGGTTGTTCCCAAAGTATATTGAAATAAAATTAATATATAAATAAACAATGATGTTTTTGTAAACAAATATAGGGGTCAAAACTAGTATAAATTACCCTAATGGTTTTACATGTTACAGTAATTGTGATTAAGGAACTGTTAAATTTCTTTGAATACAAAAATAGAATCATTAAAACATTAGCTAGTTTTGGATAGGAAAAGATATAAAAGTCCAGCACAACGGGCTGCAAGTGAAACTGGTTAGGAACTAACAAATCAAAATTAGTATAGAAAACAAATAACAGAAGACAAATAATTTATGTTGAAGTAATTCTCAGATTTACAGAAAGTAAATAAATATTGTTCGAAGACAAACAACAGTCAAAAAGCACATTTTAAATATTAATTGATAAACTTAAAAGAGTATGATTTCTATATATATAAATGCTGATTTTACAAATAGTGTGTAAATATTAAGATCTAAATATGTTTAAAATTGCGTAAATGTTTCTGATGACATTAGTTGTCAATTTAAGCTATATTCTAGAGAAGATTTGTTGATCAAAATGGGTTATGGTTAATAAATGGTGTTAATTGTTTAATATGTAAATTGTCTTCATAAATTTTTATTTGTTTATATTTGGGGTTTCTCTTTCATAAATTGTTTTATGTATAAATAACGGGGAAATATTTGAAATGTTTTTTGTTAAATCGGGAAGTAAATTTTTGCTAAATTGTTTCCTAAATGTGTGGGTTTATTTTGAAGAACAGGAAAACTTAAATATACATAGAATGTATATAAATTAACCTATTGTTATGTGAAAACATGGCGTATAAATTTTTATTTTGAATAGGTGATATCTTCTGGTAAAATGGGATATACTTGCATAGGTGATTTTTCTTATGAAATTATAAATATTAATATGTTTCTCCTTTTAGGAATATTTTGTATATTTTTTTGTAATTTAAATTTAATGGTACAGCCGTACGTTTTCAGGATATAAATCTATGCTAGAATTACATACATTTTTCTAAGGGTTGCATTAGGAAAAAAAAGGTTGAAAAGGTGAAAAAATATTCAAATAACTAAGTTAGGGCAAAATCATTAAGAAATAATTGCTAAGTTCATTAATAAAAGTTTTATTGTGCTTTAGAAACTATGTAAAACGTATGAAGTAGTTTTGTAAGAAGTTATATTTTATAAATTTGTGCTACGTCGAAAATTTATATAAAATAAAAATAGTGATTTTTACTAACTTACAAATTGAGTTGAAATTTATTTAATAAACATTTCTTTTACACACTCCGACACTCTGGTCATTAGGCTAAGATGCCTAAAAAGAATTCATTCCACAGGAAACAGTACCCAAAGGGTTAAATCTTCGCGAGTTAGGTTTTTTAAAATAAAGTTCAGTGACTGGTTCTCTGGCAGAATTTGGCAAGAGTTAGCACAGGGCTGACTTCGGTCGGCGATGCTTTTTCAAAATTTTTATCTTTGTGACGGTGGGTAGGGCCGTCGCAACACCCACACACAAACCGACATACAGACAGACACACACACACACACACACACACACACAAACAAACATAACATTTGGTATTTACTCATACAACAAAGGCACTCAAGGTAAAAAGGAGACGAGTTATAAAAACGGCTGAAGCATAGATAAGACAAGAGATACAGTAGCTCATGGTTTGTAATGTAAAGCCTAATTATGCGAAAACATTGCACACAGCCTCTGGCAATTTTCCATTGGTGGTTTGTGTTTTGTTAATCCTTCGCTGTCGAATAGTTTGCATACAATTTGCATTTTAATATTATTTATTTTGTGCAAAATGGAGTCCCAGTAAACAAAGTTTATAACACCGACAGAGGTTTTATATTGAAACCACGTACAGAGCTGTTTGGAACATTTTAAATGTTTCAGAGTAATGGTGTTTTTTTCATTCTAGAACGTACTTTGTACAATGTTGAAGTGCGAAAGAAGGACGCCTTATAAATTTAAACATTGTAAATATACAAAAAAACATTATTGTTTTAATTTGTTAGAGTCCCGATGCGAAACCAATAACCTTGATACTATCTTGTATTTGTCCCTAGACTAACCAAAGTATTTTTTTTTTTTTTTTTTGTGATTCTAAAGAGAAATCTGGAATTAGATAAAAGTCACCCCCAGTGAAAAGCGAGACTGCAAGCCCATCCAGTGTCTATAAAAAAAATTTGAAAACTTTATACTTTGTTCAATGTTAATACTTGTTAATAAAATGTTTAAAAACTGTACGAAAATTCTAATTAGTCGCTATTTTCAGATGTTTTCTTCTAGATTCTTATAGATAAATTAGCATCAGTAACATGTTAAAATATAAAGTTTACCCGTAGATACAAAATTTAGGTATGCAAGAACAAGCTAATGTATTTCTTCTGAACCTGTGATTCGCCCTGGGCTCATCCCTGCTTGGGTCTGTATACACCCTCGTACTCAAGGTCGCTAAATCTGATAAGAATGACACTTGACGAATTCGTTCTGTAGATATTGTGAATCTTGTGACACCGCTACTTGGAGCCTTAATTGGACCAGTTTCTTGGTAGACCAAGTGAGAATCTTATGACTGTTATCAGCTGCTATAACCTGTAACCGGTTTCTTTGTACACACTAGAAATGTTATGACAGCGTTACTTCCAGCCTTGTTTTGAAACCGGAAGACATTTGTTTCCTAGAACAAATTTGGTAATTATGTGGCAATATAGCTTGTAGCCTTACTTTGAAACACGTTTCCTGGTAGACATTGGGAATTATGTGTCAATGTAAATTGTAGCCTTACTTTGCAACACGTTTCCTGGTAGTAACCGGGAATAAGGTGGCAATGTGACTTGTAGCCTTATTTTGCAATAGGTGTTCTATTAGCCTTTGGAAATTTTATGACAGTGTTACTTGCTGCCTTGTATTACAACAGGTTCTCTGGTTGACATTGAAAATCTTAAGACAGTGTTACCTACAGCCTTATTTTGAAATAGGTTCCCTGGTAGACATTGGGAATATTATGACAGTGTTAATTGCCACCCTACTTTGCACCACGTTCCTTGTATACATTGGGAATCATTGGGAGCATGACAGTGCTCTTTCTAACTTATTTTGCAATAGATGTCGTGGGGGACATTGGTAATCTTATGATAGTGTTACTTGCTGCTTAATTTTGCAATAGATTTTCTGGTAGACATTGGGAATCTTCTGACAGTGTTACTTCTGAACTTATTTTGCAACAGGTTTCGTTATAGACACTGGGAATCATACGACAATCTGAGGTTATGGATATCCCGGTAGACATTGGAAATCGTATGACAGTGGTATTTCCTGCATTATTTTGCAACAGAGTTTCTGGTAGACATTGGGAATCTTATGACAGTGTTACTTGCTGCTTAATTTTGCAATAGGTTTTCTGGAGGATATTGGGAATCTTATGACAGTGTTACTTCTGGACTTATTTTGCAACAGGTTTCCTTATAGACACTGGGAATCTTATGACAGTGTTATCTGAGGTTATAGTTTGCAACAGATTTTGAGACATTGGAAATCAGATGACAGTTGTATTTTCTGCATTATTTTGCAACAGGTTTCTTGGTAGACATTGGTAATCTTATGACAGTGTTACTTGCTGCTTAATTTTGCAATAGGTTTTCTGGAGGATATTGGGAATCTTATGACAGTGTTACTTCTGGACTTATTTTGCAACAGGTTTCCTTATAGACACTGGGAATCTTATGACAGTGTTATCTGAGGTTATAGTTTGCAACAGATTTTGAGACATTGGAAATCAGATGACAGTTGTATTTTCTGCATTATTTTGCAACAGGTTTCTTGGTAGACATTGGGAATCTTATGACAGTGTTACTTGCCACTTTATTTTTCAATAGGTTTCGTGCTAGACATTGGTAATATCATGATAATGTTCCTTGCTCCTTAATTTTGCATATGTTTTCTGGTAGACATTGGGAATCTTATGACAGTCTTACGTTCCGCTTTATTTTAAAACAGGTTTCGTGGTTGACACTGGTATTCTTATGACAGTGTTATTTGAGGCTTTAGTTAGCAACAGGTTTCCTGATAGACAATGGGAATCTTTTGACAGTGTTACTATCTGCCTATTTTTGCAACAGAGTTTCTGGTATACATTGGGAATCTTATGACATAGTTCTTTCTAACTTATTTTGCAATAGGTTTCGTGGTGGACATTGTTAACCGGTTACTTGCTGCCTAATTCTGGTAGATATTGAGAATCTTATGACAGTGTTACTTCTGTACTTAATATGCAACAGGTATTTTATAGACACTATGAATCTTATGACAGTGTTATCTGAGGCTAAAATTTGCAACAGGTTTCCTGGTAGACATTGGCAATCTTATGACACTGTTACTTGCAACCTTACTTTGCAACACGTTTCCGGTTAGACATTGGGAACTATGTGACAGTGTAACATGTAGCCTTACTTTCCAACAGGTGTCTTGGTTAGACATTGGTAAGCCTATGACAATGTTACTTGCTGTATTATTATGCTAAAGGTGTTTTGGAAGACATTGGGAAGCTTATAACAGTGTTACTTGCTGTCTTATTTTGCCACAGGTGTTCTGGAAGCCATTGGGAAGCTTATAACAGTGTTACTTGCTGAATTATTTTGCCACAGGTGTTCTTGAAGTCATTGGGAAGCTTATAACAGTGTTCCTTTCTGTCTTATTTTGCCACAGGTGTTCTGGAAAACATTGGGAGGTTTATAACAGTGTTACTTGCTGTTTCTTTTGCAACAATTGTTCTGGAAGACATTGGGAAGTTTGTAACAGTGTTACTTGCTGTCTTATTTTGCCACAGATTTTCTGGAAGACATTGGGAAGGTTATAACAGTGTTACTTGCTGTCTTATTTTGCCACAGGTTTTCTGGAAGACATTGGGAAGTTTGTAACAGTGTTACTTGCTGTCTTATTTTGCCACAGATTTTCTGGAAGACATTGGGAAGGTTATAACAGTGTTACTTGCTGTCTTATTTTGCCACAGGTTTTCTGGAAGATATTGGGAAGCTTATAACAGTGTTACTTGCTGTCTTATTTTGCTAACGGTGTTCTGGAAGACATTGGGAAGCTTATAACAATATTACTTGCTGCCATATTTTGCCACAGGTGTTCTGGAAGATATTGGAAAGCTTATAACAGTGTTACTTGCTGCCTTATTTTGCTAACGGTGTCCTGGAAGACATTGGAAAGCTTGTAACAGTATTACTTGCTGTCTTATTTTGCCACAGGTGTTCTGGAAGACATTGGGAAGCTTATAACAGTGTTACGTGCTGCCTTATTTTGCCACAGATGTTCTGGAAGACATTGGAAAGCTTATAACAGTGTTACTTGCTTCCTTATTTTGCCACAGGTGTTCTGGAAGACATTGGGAAGCTTATATCAGTGTTACTTGCTGCTTTATTTTGCAACAGGTGTTCTGGCAGACATTGGGAAGCTTATAATAGTGTTACTTGCTGTCCCATTTTGCCACAGGTTTTCTGGAAGACATTGGGAAGCTTATAACAGTGTTACTTGCTGTCTTATTTTGCCACAGGTGTTCTGGAAAACATTGGGAGGTTTATAACAGTGTTACTTGCTGTTTCTTTTGCCACAGGTGTTCTGGAAGACATTGGGAAGCTTATAACAGTGTTACTTGCTGTCTTATTTTGCCACAGATTTCTGGAAGACATTGGGAAGCTTATAATAGTGTTACTTGCTGTCTTATTTTGCCACAGGTGTTCTGGAAGACATTGGGAAGCTTATAACAGTGTTACTTGCTGTCTTATTTTGCCATTGGTATTCTGGAAGACATTGGGAAGATTATAACAGTGTTACTTGCTGTCTTATTTTGCCACAGCTGTTCTGGAAGACATTGGGAAGCTTATAACAGTGTTACTTGCTGCATTATTTTGCCACTGGTATTCTGGATGACATTGAGAAGCTTATAATAGTGTTACTTGCTGCCTTATTTTGCCACAGGTGTTCTGGAAGACATTTGGAAGCCTATAATAGTGTTACTTGCTGTTTTATTTTGCCACAGGTGTTCTGTAAGACATTGGGAAGCTTATAACAGTGTTACTTGCTGTCTTATTTTGCCACAGGTGTTCAGGAAGACATTGGGAAACTTATAACAGTGTTACATGCTTTCTTATTTTGCTAAAGATGTCCTGGAAGACATTGAAGACCATGTGTGTTACTTACAGCCTTACTTAGCAACCAGTTTTTGATAGACATTGGGAATCGTGGGAACTCACAGAGCACCTAATAAAAATAGAGTTGCCATTTAATGTAATGGACATAGGGATATATTGAAGCCGAACTTGTCATCTTGGCTAGGGAAAAAATACCGTGCCGTCCAGCGCACAAAATTTAATAAAAACTTTCTCTTTAAACAATTTTTAAACCACTTAGCATAGAAATTAAATTTCGAAGCTTTTCAGGTATAAGCAGCATGATTCCTTCATTCAGAATATAAAGCCATAAAAGTAATATATATTTTAAAAGAATATTAAAAATTTAGATTTAATAAGAGTTTCACTTTAAGTAACATAATAATGTTACTAATCGACAATGTTTTGTGTTTGTTGGTTAAAAACGTTTTTTTAAGGGTAAAGTATTGAGTATTAGTTAGATTTTAATATTCTTTTTGTTTGTAGGACCTTAGGTTTGCTGCTAGTAAAATCGTAAAGTAAAAAAGTTGTTAATCCCTGTGCTTCACAATTTCACCGAGTACAGCAGGCCTATATTCGTAGGATCGTAAGAATAAAAATATAGCGTAAAAAATATAGCATTTTATGTTTTGTATTATTATGAGAGAGTTTGTGTCAGCTACCTGGTACCGTTTATTCGTAATAACTCATCATGTTTTACAACTTTGTAATAGGAATATTAGATGAAAAACATTTACTACTGACACTCGGGACCTGACTTGACGTTCGGGACTTTAGTGTACTGGTAGGGGCCGCCATTTTGGCTGAGGAAGCCAACCTGCTTCACTGGCCCTTTAGCCATGACATCACTATTAGTATTAAGTGATCTGTGGTGTTATTAGCTGCTTCCCTATGACACCACTTTTCCAATATTCCCAGTCTCTCACATTAATGGTAACTAGGCTCGGGCGGACGTTTCATTCTCCATCGTTACTTCGTCTTGCCAGTTTTCTAAGCCTGCTAGATCATCCTTGTCAATGAATGACACAATTTAATATAATCACAGGTGTTCCCATTGTTTCATGTTTGTAGTTATATTTTTGCTACGAGGGTCCATGGATATAATGACGACGATAAGTAGCCATTGTTGCAATTTGGGATAAAATTTCCTACTGATTATATATAAATAAGTATGAATTAATTTCAATATAAGAATTTTGCTTTCGTTCGAAATTCATACTACAGCAAAAGAATCCGATCCTATTTTACTATAAAACACCCTGATAGAGTTCAAAGTGCATGCGAAATTGATTATCAAGTTACATTGATAATTATAAAACAATTACTTGATGTTTTCTTATAAATTGAAAAAACTGGAACTTTAGTTATTGTTACAAAAGTTCCCCAATAAAACATTTACCTTGCTATTATTAAATTCGTAGGTCTGATTCAATTGTTGTTCATCTCATATGCAATCGTCACGTGCAATAAAAGTGTGAAAAAGAAATTTAAAAAAATCAAGAACTGACTCCCTCCCTAATTCCAGTTACGTTAAGTTAATGTAGATAAACAAAATCAAGAATATAAAGATATAATGAAAACTTTCGACGCAATACGCAGTCCGGGTTTTGTTAACTGCTTCCTCCCTTACTGTTTATATACAATTTGCATTTTAATACTATTTTAAATTTTCAAACGAAACGCTAATATCATCTCTGCCAGAAGTTTGTTTATATCAGCCGCGAAACTTTTGCATAAGTTTCATTAAAAACCCCGTAATGTGCGGTTTGTAACAATTTGAAACTTTCTACAGACGTTTCCTGAAACTCTGACTCGTTTTAACACTCTGAACAAAGTAAAAGTTCGCAACGAAAGTCTTTGTAAACTTAAGTAGTCTTAATTGTTTTCTAAGGAAAAATACTCAATGTTGCTACAGCCAACGTTTTGGAACTCTGCGCCATGTTCTCTGCTACAACACTGATGGCACTTCCACATTCATTTAAGAGTTAATTGAAAGTCTTACTATACTCATCTTCATTTCTTCTATTAATATCTCTATATATTTGAGTAAAGCAACATAGATAGGACACACAGAACGAAAATTTTGAAATCAGATATATAGGGCATATAAGGTCTTTTAAGTATGAGAAAAAGTATTCGAATAATGCTACACATTTGTTTAAAGAGGGCCATACACCGCATGAAATGAAAAATAGAATTAAATTTTACATTATGTTGAAAAGAAAAAAGTTTAAGTATTTTTAGAAATGTAGAAATTAATAAAGCAAAGTTAAGTTGAGTTAAAGGAAAACTTAAAAAACGAACGAATAAATATGTAGTCAGAGTTTAAAATTCTCAAATACTTGGACGCAAGGAGCAAGAGGAGGCTTGCACCAATAGGAAGCGAGGTCTGGGAGGAGTATGAGCGTAGCTAATAGTATATAAAGACGAACTCACTGTCTGGGCGATCAGTACGACTTATGTTTTGAAAATATAGTTATTCAGAAACGGAAGAAAATATTGCAACGTTAGGGAAGGCAGATAACTGTACTCAAATATATTATATTTAATTATTTTACAATCAAACCAAACCCTTCTTCAATCTTTAGTTTAAAGAACCTGCTAATGCCGAAATATAAATTTTATTCCACAACGTTTTCATTCCAACCTACTTCCTCTATAGTTCTCCCTAGTGATTGCTTCTCAGGCTTCTTTTATCACTTAAATATATGTCCTCCCTTTTGTTACTGCACTTCAGTTACTCTCTCTTATTTGAGACCTTAAAACAGTTGCAACAATGTTTATGACCTTCTGAGGATGGTAGGAAGATTATTTATTTGATGATGTAGGTACAGCATAGAAACGTCTTTCCTAAGGCAAGATATAAAATACTATTCATAAAAAATTAATAAATTTAGCCTTTGTATTTTATTTACAACGTTATATGTTTGCATTTCATACTTAAGAACTGATGTAAATATAGTTGTAACGATTCTGATTTTTACCTCTGACTAATGTTAATCTCTCTCATAGGTTCTTCGCCTAGTCACGCATTATTTTATTAGCTTTCAACATATCCGGTTTTCTGGACTCAGATTCTATTATTATAAATCAAAGCCTTGTTTTCTAACATTTATCTCATTAAATATATATAACAATAATATTACTCGTGCTTCAACTATTGTTGGGCTCACCCCCTGATAGGTGAAATTCTGGCAAAATGTAGGAACTGCGTTTATGCGCTGCAGATGATCTCAGGATATTAACTATTATAATTTGTTTCTATCCGTGAATGAATATACATATATATAATATGATGTAAAATTCCTTATAAAGGTAAATCTTTGTTTTTACTAGCTAATCTTAAAATTTACCAACATGAGTTAGTTATTGCAAGGATTTTACAAATAACGGATGATTTTTAACATTAGAGTTTGGAAGTTGTAAGGTTCTATAAATGACAGTTGGTAAATGTTGATTTTGGGAATAAAACAATAAGTAATTCGTAATAATTTTTCTTGCTAACAATAAGCGCGAGCTTTTAGGTAAAGTTAGGGGACATTTACGTGTCCCTGAGGTGACACTTAGAATTTACCGAGTGTATGTTGGTAAAAGTTCAAGACGAACGTTGAACACAGAAGAATTAAGAGTTTTATCGTAAAGGGTCGGTATATATTAGTTTTTTTCCATTATAGTGGTACACATTCACATTAACGTGTATGTGTGTGTGTGTGTCTGTGTGTATGTGGGTGTGCGCGCGCGCGTAGTAATATTTGAGCGTAAAATAAAACGTTTGAGGCCTTTTTACATAAAATAATATATCAACTTCAAAAATTATCAATAATATTACGTATTTGTGTGTGTTTCATTTCTTCTAATCATGAGTATTAACTTAAAAATGAACCACTGTAATTATATGTAAAAAAGAACATCTGTTGGAAAGAAAAACTAATAAGCAAAAACCTTGAATCCATCGTGAAATGCAAACATAAATAGTATAAATTAGTCAGTTTACTAGGAGACTTTGCTTGGACAACATGCATCTAAAAATAACTCCCCCCCCCCTATTTGGTTTCTTGTAGAAAATCAATTTCGTTTTTCCATTACAAGAAGGAGGTTTGATTAACGTTCAGCCTGCTTTATCTGTAAACGGTAAATTTACATAATCGCCGAGACGAGGTGAAATAAAATGTTAACTAAATTAAAACTTGTTAAACCTAAAATGCAAATCCGGTTACAAATATGGCGCCGCTGTGATTCGCAAATATGGTTCATAAAACAGGCTTTAAACTTCTGCAGGGTATTATGTTTTTGCGCAGATTGTAGGCCCTGTGTCGGACCATAAAATAGAGCCTATCAAGTATTTACGCCGTATTCATGGAGCATTGCTGAGTGACTAGAGGAAAACTTACTGTGTTACCTGACTGTTACATTAAAATCTGTTTCCTTAGGTTATGCGACATAGCATGGTTAAATTTAATGAAACGAAAACAAACAAATAAAAGAGATAAATTTTGGTTGTGTGTTAATTTCTGTTACACATAAAATATTATTCATCAAATATTAATACCGTCATAAAAAAAAGTTTATTTCTTCTGTGACATTTCTTCTGCGAGTTTGTATTATTTGAATTAATTTGATTTAATTTATTAGGAAAATATAAAATTAAATTTGTTGTCAAAAGGGGTAAAGAAATACCTTTATTGCATCATTTATTTCTATAAGCTTTAAATTTAAACTTTTTAAAACCAATTTCTTTACATTTTAATCATTGATACGTTTATACCTGCCGCCTCAAATAATGAAAAGGGGATGTTTTGATAATACACGGTTCATTTTCACTATGACGCCAAGGTGGATGCATAACATTGTAAATTAATTAAGATTTTATAAACGTCTTCTATTGTGTTAATGGGTTTATTGTTATTCTTTACCACGGTGTCTTAAAGGATAATATTAGAGAAACTAATGTAGGAAAGAATGTTTTATCCATTCACTTGGTATAACTTTGAGTAATCTGTTGTTCCCTTCCCACATTGAAAACATGATGATGTCTAAATTTCACATAGACTGTGATAGAGGTTTCTACTCGAGTGGAAAAATGTTTCCCCTGATGAACGGTAATTTATTTAAAGGCTGTCAGTTTTAAAGACAAACGAAAGATCTGATTGGCTGATTCTGTTTTAGGGTGTAATAGAAAATGCTTGCCGTTTGCAATAAAAAGTTTATTAACTTTAGGTTTTATGTAACTGACGCCATTTTTGTCCAGTGTGTGTTTTCAATGTGTTTAGAAGGAAGGTAATGGTGAAAAGTAATTGAAATATATTCGATAACTACAGCAATATGAAAGAATATAAATGGAAGAAATACATGTAAACGGTTATTGAAACTCTTTCAAAAAGAAAGTACTGAAATAATTTTGTTGTTTGCATATAAACAGGATCTTATACTATCTGAGCGTTGGTTTCCAAACACTTCCCGGCTTAAACCATTTATCACGTTTGCCTTCCCATCTCCTGGCAACAATATGGCTGACGTACTGTGCCATACTTAGCATTAGCATCTCCAAACACAGAAAGAGATTACTCTACCTAAATCCTCCTGTGTTTTCTTTCTGCCTAACTGTACTAGATTGTAGATGGATGGTATACTCTCATGTGTGATAACGATGTAAAGAGGGTTTGCGGTAAAGTTGCAATCCAAAGTTGTAAAGTCTTTTTTTACTCATTCTGTACATCTGCTTCTAGAATTCGCTCATCCCACGAGCCGCGACTCTCCCACATCCTTGACCCTCTTCGGAATTAGTTCTGATCTTTTACTGTAATGGTAATGCTCTCACGTAAAGCGAGGGTAGGAAGTCAAACCACTCTAGGGACGTGTTATAGCGTGCCGTCTCATGTCTCCACCATTTGTAGGGGTTGCTATATTTGATGGTGTTACGATAGCAATAAATTTAAATACCTTCTTAATGATTATTGTGATAATCAAGTCATAATTGCCTTGCATTGCACGAGTGACGCTTTACAAAGACAGACCAGTAAGGTTATTACATTTTTTGCATTGCATGAGTGACGCTCTATAAAGAAAGACCAACAAGGTTATTACATTGCCTTGCATTACATGAGTGACGCTCCATAATGAGTGACAGACCAACAAGGTTATTACATTGCATTGCATTGCATGAGTGACGCTCTATCAAGACAGAAGACCACCAAGGTTATTACATTGCCTTACAATGCATAAGTGACGCTTTATAAAGACAGACCACCGAGGTTATTACATTTTTTGCATTGCATAAGTGACGCTTTATAAAGACAGATCACCAAGGTTATTACATTGCCTTGCATTGCATAAGTGACGCTTTATAAATACAGACCACCAAGGTTATTACATTTCCTTGCATTACATGAGTTACGATATATTAAGACATACACCAAAGTTATGACATTGCCTTGCACTGCATGAGTGACGCGTTATAAAGACAGATCACCAAAGTTATTAGATTGCCTTGCATTGCATGAGTGACGCTTTATAAATACAGACCAACAAGGTTATTACATTGCCTTGCATTACATGAGTGACGCTATATAAATACAGAACACCAAGGTTATAACATGGCCTTGCATTCCATAAGTAACGCTTTATAAAGACGGACCACCAAGGTTATTACATTGCCGTGCATTGAATAAGTGACGATGTATAAAGACAGACCATCAAGGTCCTTATATTGCCTTGTATTGCATGAGTGACGCTTTATAAAGACAGACCACCAAGGTTATTAAATTTTTCACTTTGAATGAGTGACGCTTTATAAAGACAAACCACCAAAGTTATTACATTGCCTTGCATTACATGAATGACGCTCTATAAAGACGACCTCCAAGGCTATTACATTGCCTTGCATTGCATGAGTGACTCTTTATAAAGATAGATCACCAAGATTATTACATTTTTCACATTGAATGAGTGACGCTTTATAAAGACAAACCACCAAAGTTATTACATTGCCGTGCATTGAATGAGTGACGATGTATAAAGACAGACCATCAAGGTTATTACATTGCCTTGCATTGAATGTGTGACGCTTTATAAAGACAGACCACCAAGGTTATTACATTGCCTTGTATTGAATGAGTGACGCTTTATAAATACAGACCACCAAGGTTATTACATTGCCTTGCATTGCATGAGTGACGCTCTATAAAGGCACACCACCAGGGTTATTACGTTGCCTTGCATTACATGAGTCACGCTCTATAAAGACAGATCACCAAGGTTATTAGATTGCCTTGCATTACATGAATGACGCTCTATAAAGACAGACCACCAAGGTTATTACATTGCCTTGCATTGAATGAGTGACGCTATATAAAAACAGACCACCAAGGTTTTTACATTGCCTTGCATTGCATGAGTGACGCTCTATAAAGACAGACCACCAAGGTTATTACATTGCCTTGCATTGCATGAGTGACGCTATATAAAGACAGACCACCAAGGTTATTACATTGCCTTGCATGGCATGAGTGACGCTCTATAAAGACAGACCACCAAGGTTATTACATTGCCTTACATTGCATGAGTGAGGCTTTATAAATACAGACCACCAAGGTTATTAAATTTTTTGCATTACATGAATGACGCTCTATAAAGACAAACCACCAAGGTTATTACATCGCCTTGGATTACATTAGTGACGTTTTATAAAGACAAACCACCAAGGTTATTACATCGCCTTACATTGCATAAGTGACGCTTTATAAATACAGACCACCAAGGTTATTACATTTTTTGCATTACATGAATAACGCTCTATAAAGACAAACCACCAAGGTTATTACATCGCCTTGCATTGCATAAGTGACGCTTTATAAATACAGACCACCAAGTTTATTACATTGCCTTGCATTGAATGAATGACGCTCTATAAAGACAAACCACCAAGGTTATTACATCGCCTTGCATTGCAAAAGTGACGCTTTATAAAGACAAACCACCAAGTTTATTACATTGCCTTGCATTGAATGTGTGACGCTTTATAAAGACAGACCACCAAGGTTATTACATTGCCTTGTATTGAATGAGTGACGCTTTATAAATACAGACCACCAAGGTTATTACATTGCCTTGCATTGCATGAGTGACGCTCTATAAAGACACACCACCAGGGTTATTACGTTGCCTTGCATTACTTGAGTCACGCTCTATAAAGACAGATCACCAAGGTTATTAGATTGCCTTGCATTTCATGAGTGACGCGTTATAAAGACAGACCACCGAGGTTATTACATTGCCTTGCATTACATGAATGACGGTCTATAAAGACAGACCACCAAGGTTATTACATTGCCATGCATTGAATGAGTGACGCTCTATAAAGACAGACCACCAAGGTTATTACATTGCCTTGCATTGAATGATTGACGCTATATAAAGATAGACCACCAAGGTTATTACATTGCCTTGCATGGCATGAGTGACGCTCTATAAAGACAGACCACCAAGGTTATTACATTGTCTTACATTGCATGAGTGAGGCTTTATAAATACAGACCACCAAGGTTATTAAATTTTTTGCATTACATGAATGACGCTCTATAAAGACAAACCACCAAGGTTATTACATCGCCTTGGATTACATTAGTGACGTTTTATAAAGACAAACCACCAAGGTTATTACATTGCCTTGTGTTGAATGAGTGACGCTTTATAAAGACAGAGCACCAAGGTTATTGCATTGCCTTGCATTGAATGGGTGATGCTTTATAAAGACAGACTACCAAGGTTATTACATTGCATTGCATTGAATGGATGATGCTTTATAAAGACAGATCACCAAGGATATCTTAGTTTTATTTCTAGCCTGACTTGTTAGAATAGAGATCTGTATCAACTTCTAGCAAATGTGGTGTAATTTTTAAAATTAAAATGAAAATAAACCTCTTAAACACAAATGAAACATATTTAAAGCCTTATGTTCAATTCAATTGCAAAGCAATCATCCGCAGAGAAAAATTGTTAAAATATTCGTTTAATATTTTATTAAATATATAATTGTTTAATTACTTTATATGTTTTTCAATTAGTGGTCTGTACGCTCAAAGGTTAAGTGAATAAATTTTCAGAATTTATTCCTTAATATTTCTCGCTAGTTAATCTATTATTCAACGATAGAATGTCTTGTTTCTATTGTGACATTCAGAGTCATCATATTATTTTATGGAAACTAATAACAAACTAAAACAAAATCTGTTATTTTAAACATTATTTTGTGTTCCGGTTTTAAAATATTTATTAGTAGAACACCTTCATAACTTATACTTTTTACACATCGTAGCGATGACTGTAGGGGAAATATTAAACTAGATTGGAGATGTGTAAAAACGTTTTAGTAAAAGTTATTCTCTTATATATATATATATATATATATATATATATATATATATATATATATATATATATATATATATATAAAGAACAAAAGTCAAAATACAAATACAAAGCTTTTCGTTGGCTAACAGTACCAACATCATCAGGGATATTAAACAATTCTGATGATTCTAATATTGCGATATATATATATATATATATATATATATATATATATATATATATATATATCTTTTATATAACTTTCACTTTTTTTTGTAAGCGGCAACTTTTATAACGATCTACATGTTCTGCAGGACTTTCTACCTAGATATACCTTGTATGCTTATTGATAGAATCGGAATATTTTTTAGAAGCATTTATTTAAAAGTTCAACTATATTTTTAAAAGTCACATGGTTTAAATAAACATTTTTAGGGAGTTTCTAACTCTTACAAACCGTACATTGCGGTGTTTTAGCAAAACTTTGGAAATGCAAATGTTTTGGCTCGGTTGTACGCAATAAACAAACCACCGCCTCTGTTTAACTGCGCTCTATTGAAAATTTAAAAATTATATTAAAATGCAGATTTTATGAAACGTGTGTGACGATAAAGGAGTTAACACGCTGCGAAACTTCCTGTTGTAATTAAACCTCGTTGATTCTTTGTGCATTGTGTTCGTTTTTATCGGGTCTGTTAGTGTTATAAACTCTGAACATATAGTTTGCCCTTGAAACCATTCTGCGTACTATGAATTAAAAATATAAACTTTTATTTGGAGGCATTTGTAAGATAGCATTACAATATCGTCTACGTGCCTGAAAGAACCAAAAACACGCTCAAATAAACAGATTAGCTGATTACTTGCGTTGTATCCGAAATAACTTTATTTTGGCTATCGGAAGTTCATTATTTATAATTTACAATTGCTTAGTCACTTTTGTGAACTGATATCTTGTCCTCGCCACATGTATCATTAGAATATTATTCCAGAGAGTTCAGTAATATTGTCGACTTAATTCAGCTGATCAGCTGATTTCTTGCGTTGTATCCGAAATAACTTTGTTTTGGCTATCGGAAGTTCATTGTTTATAATTTACAATTGCTTAGTAATTTTTTTGAACTGCTATCTCGTCCTCAAGGAATGTAACATTACAATATTGTTCCAGGCATATCAGTAATATTGTTGACCAAATTCAGCTGAATAGCTGATTTCTTGCGTTACATCCGATAAAACTTTATTTGAATATCGAAAGGTCATTACTTATAATTTAAAATTTGATACCAAATTTTAAAGATACCGAAATTAGCATCGGGAGGAATGTTTCTGAATCACTATCACTAAGCTGATCTTAGTTTTATGTACACTAAACACACTTCTCCTTCTTCTCTAAATATCTAATGAACCTTACTGTGCATCAATATCAGGGCTCAGCCTATATCTGTTCTGTTACACTTACCCAACATTAGCAAGTATAATCGAACGTAATACATACCCCATACCACATTGCAATCAGTACTATAACTCACATTTAAGTACGTGATAAAAATATATTGGCGTAACATGTTAAAATTTCCCTATGAAAACAGTTGGAAACTAAAAGCAGAAATAGTCTCACAATAAATGGACATTTCCTTCAGTTATGCTTTGATTTCAGAGTAAATTTTCTCCGGCTACAGACTGTATTTTATTGATCTAAATTTATAAACATCGAGCTTACATCCGCTCTAACAACTTGTATATCATGCAATCATACTATAATAGATTTACTTAGCAATATGTGCTTGATAAAATAAATGTTACTGTCATTGTTCTTGAAATGTTTACATTTGTTGTTGTACATTTAAAGTCCTATTTAGTGTTTGTATTCAAATGTAGTTTCGTTTATCTACTTTTAAGGCAGTTTTACTTCTCTAAGTCAATATATCATATAATAAAGTAAAACGAATTCACATTATCACGTTAAGACATCTTGTTTTTACGTGTCTCTTTAAAATTTCGTAATATATTTAAAAATTAATTAAAAAATATAGACTACTTGTAAACGTAAATTTTCAATCAATATATCTATAAAACAAAATTCTATTTCAACAAGACTTTTTTTATACATATACAAAAACTAAAACATGGAGGGCCGATATTTATAATGCTATGAGCACATTTACTTATATCAAGTAAAACTAATTATGATTTCACTGCATCTCTAACTATTTATGATTTTAACTATATCAAAATAACTTCATCATATTTAGTATTATGTATCAAAAACCATCACGTAATAAAATCAATAGCCTATTGAAAACACCATACCCTTTTGTTTACAGCCAACTTTTTATTATCTGAAAATATCACTTATTTTGTTAAGATCTTTGATAATAACCACTTAATATTGTGAGTGGGAAGGGGGTTCGTAAGTGTGTGTGTGTGTGTGTGTGTGTGTGTGTGTGTGTGTGTGTGTGTGTGTGTGTGTGTGTGTGTGTGTGTGTGTCTGTCTGTGTGTGTGTGTATGTGTGTGAGTCTGTGTCTGTGTGTGTGTTGAGTGGGTTTTGTGTGTTTTTGTCTGTGTGTGTGTGTATGTGAGTGTATGTGCGTGCGTGCGTGCGCGCGTGTGTGTGTGTATATGTGTGTGTGTGTGTGTGTGTGTGTGTGTATGTGTGTGTGTGTGTGTGTGTGTATGTGAGTGTATGTGCGTGCGTATGTGTGTGTGTGTGTGTGTATATGTGTGTGTGTGTGTGTGTGTGTGTGTTGTGTGTGTGTGTGTGTGTGTGTGTGTGTGTGTGTGTGTTGAGTGGGTTGTGTGTGTGTGTGTTTGCGCGCGCGCGCGTGTGTGTGTGTGTGTGTGAGAATAAGTGTGTGTGTGTGTGTGTGTGTGTGTGTGTGAGAATGAGTGTGTGTGTGTGTGTGTGTGTGTGTGTGTTTGTGTGTGTTAGAGAGAGAGAGACAAGAAGAAAGCTTAATTTAAATTATGATAAGTGTATTTTAAAGGAATTTTTTAAGTAACTAAAACCGTTGTTTAAATAATTAAGAGTTTTTGCAGACAGAAATTCCGTCGCACTCTGTATACAGGCATGGGATGTAGGATCAATGCTCAGTATCCTACAGGAAGAGGGCATTATCCAGCTACGTCACCGTTTGATAAACAGCCTGGATTTCCGCCAATGTCCCATTTATCTTTACGTTTTAAAACGTCTTTATCTTTGGTCGGAAAAGTTTACAGGAAAATATTTGAATTGACGCTTTGAGCTTTTTGAAATTTCCGACCTTAGTTTTACTAAACTTAAAATCTATAGTAAAAATAACTTAAGTCTTAGTCTTAGTAAACGGGATAAATAACCTACATGACAAGTATTATTTGTGTTACATACTTCAGTTTCGTGATATCCGATAACTGATATCGACCAAATTATACTGTTAATTGAACTGTTACATTTTACTGTTAAATTATACTGTCAGTAGAAAAAATCATAATTGTTTCGCCTCAATCAACTCATTAATTGATAAAATCCTTTTCTTATCACAAATGAATAATGTGAAGAGATTGTGAACGTAGTAAAGAACATTAACTTAGTGTCTAAAAACCCTCTGGATCAGGATAAAGGAAACAAAATGACAAAAGTGAAAGGTGACGTACCTGAATTAGACCCATTCTCTATTGGGGTCATAAAGATTCCCTACCCGTTACATCTTATTGTATGACAACATCGCTTAGGTAGTAATAGGTTGCCAATCGTTACACATTAGAGTAACTCGCGTGACCTGGGCTATTTACCTCGCTCATTTTGAAAGTAAGTATGAGTTCCTTTTAAACATGTGCTCGTATTACTTAGTACATCGGTTATTCCGTTCCACATCCTGGAGTCTCAGTTTCACGTAAAGAAGCTCGCAACCTTAAGGAAGATTACACGAAAAGAATTTGAAACTAATTTTAAAAACAAAACGAGGACTTAGTGACTGAGTAGAATGACTTGGAACTTCCAGGTTAATGTGAAGAGATATATTCAAGGGAATACATAAATAAAGATCTTTTAATAGAACAAATGAAGAACATTCAAATTACCATATAAATTTTAGGAACATATAATTTTTTTAAATTAGGTCATAATTCAAACAAACACGTTTTATAAAGGAGAAAAACAAGCATTTCCTTTGTATGCTCAACAAATTACTGAAATTCGGTCCTATGAGGCAGCATCCACATAAAGAAGAATATAATCGTATCGAAACATTTAGGCTATGGAAGAAAATGAGATAAAATCAGCATGAGCCAATGGAGTTTAAACATGGTTATTGTACAAAAGCAATTCAAAGAAAATAAATTTGACTATGCTGGAATGCAGAGGAGTGAGCGGTGAGGGCAGATGGGAACCCTAAGCAAAAAATAGTTTGTGGACTTCCAGCAAAAGGACTTGCTGTCAGAACAATTGAAGAAAAATACTGGTATGGTATATACAGGCGATGGATGGAGAAAAATATTGATTAACTTCCATTGGGTAGGAGAAAAGAGGTCGATATAGATAGACTTTGAGAGATGGTTCCGGCTAAAATTGAAAGCTAGTAGATGCAGATTTGGAAACTAGAAAGAAAAAATCTGTGTCAAACTGTAAAAATTAGTAAAACGTGTAAAGGCGTTCTATGTTCCCTTAAAGGAATTGTATCATTATTTTCAAAATATTCGCTAAGAAAAACTGTCTATAAAACTAAATATTAGGTTTCCATTAGTGGCGCTTTTATTTTGATATAGGTAAGTTTAAAATAAGTAAGAATTCTTTGATTTTATGTTCACACAAACCCTTTTCATTTTAATTTTTTTTTTAATATTATCTTTTACAAAGTTCAATTATAGACAACACAATTTAAACGTCGAATAGTTTTTTACACAATGTTATTACAATAAAATAGTTTTTTTTAAATGTATTACTACAAAGTTTATATTATAATAATTGTTAATTATAAACGTAAAATTATTATTAAAAAATATTTTTCAACCCATCAAGTGCCCTCCTTTCTGTCAGTAATGGAGCCATAAATCCTTCGGGACGTGGTTTATAATTGACATTCTAAATTAATTAGAATTAATTCCCATCGTCAAAGTATATTTTTGAGAGTTAATACTATAATACGTAATCAGACACAATTTGTCACAAAGATCAAAATAGGCTGATTATGGTTCTTTTTAATTTAGGTGTATTCGAGATTCAAAGAGCATTAATGAACATTAATCTCAATGAACATTAATTTTAAGTAGACCTACGTGTACAAGGTTGTTGCTATGTATTTATAATAAAAGCTTCCAAGAAATAATAAGTCTTAAAGCAAACTTTAATTTATTGCAATTAAACTTGGAAGTTCTCAACCTACTTGACGTTTTGTTAGTTCGTTAAGCACAGAGAGTATTGCATAGGTAATAGCCATAACTGTTTTACGGGCATAACCAACTTTAAAGTTCTTATCAACTAGTTTTATAAAAAAAAACTATTTCGAGTTAGGTTTTTACTAACTTATGAAACTACCAAGAAATTTATTGCAAAATTGACTAGTTTAAAGTTATTTCTTGTAACTAAGGTCACAGTTACACAAATATCTCCTATCACCTACCAAGTCGAGTTACGAAATAACCAAATAATTATTACAGGAAAATTAATCAGGTAATCTTTCACAGGATTTGAGGAGAAGATATGCCGTAGCTCCTCCTTATCGGGGTTACAACTTTCCCTCTTCGAGTAGCGGTGTGAAAATATGTACCATTATATATATATAGGTTAAGGAAAGAACATTTGCTGAGAGAGGAGCGAGAGAACCAAGTCTTCTACCAAATGAGGTCACAGATAATCGACAATCAGCTGTCGTCCTAAATTAGGTAAGTGACGTATTAAGTATTAGGGGTATTAATAAGCTTTGAACATTATGTGATCTCCCCAGGTATTGGAAGAGGAGTGGCACCTCTCTAAACAGGGTCACAGACAGGTGACTATTAGCTATTCCCCTTTAGTAAGAATGTGACAATATTAACTATTAAAAGTAGAAAGATTAAGTATAGAAAATGTACAGAATCGATTTTTGAGGGGATAGCTTAGTTGCACTAAATAAGACTTTCTTCCCACAGGGATGATAGAGCCTTGCTACGAGCTACTCTCAGTGAAGAAGGCTATGTAAGAATAGGGTGTCATAAATAGCATTAAACGCCTAAAGCTACTCTGGTACTAGAAGAGGAAAATCCTCTCCCTCTTGAAATTTTGCCTCTTTCAATCAGACCTAATCTTTGACTGAGCGTGCAGGGATGTGGTAAAGTTCGCTGCTCGTATCAACAATAGGCAAAATTAAGACAACTTCTTCGACTTCCCATCACCTCCGGTAAAGATAAACTTTGATCGACATCTTCAAACTTTCTCAACTTGTAAAGTTTTCTTTTAGGCAAAAAAAAGTTTTATGGCCGTGTCTTCCTGGAAACTCAGTCACTTTCTTTATAAAAAGACATTACTGTAAATATTTCCAAAGTCCGCCAACGTGTTTTCAAACTTCAGTCTCTTCCTTTCAAGAGATAAAATAAATTTTCGTTGAAGGTTTGCAGCCTTGAGTTTTTGTCTCTTCTATTGATTGCAGTTTTCTTTCGACTCGCGATGTCAGAGTGTTTCAGACAAATTACGAAAGGGGGCTCTGTGATCCTAATAAGGTTTGTTTCAAGCGCAACCCTACTAATTCACTAATTGTAAACACCAGCTGGTTACCTTTCAAAGCCGACAAACTGAAATCTTAAGAATAACAAAATTAGGTAAGTAAAAAATTTCAATAGCTTCTTGGAATTATTTACGTTGTTTATAATTTATATAAATTAGAAATTGTTATATGGTATAATTAACCATATGTAGAAATGAATCTATGGTAATAGTAAATAACTAATTATTTAAACAGAACGTTTTTTTACACTCATTACCCGGAATATTTCCGTTTGGGAATATACTGGAGTCCTGTTTTAAATTCAACTAAATGCTTTTGTATTTTTGAAAATAAATCAATGAAATGCATTTAATAAATGTCTGGTAATATTAAACACTAGGTTTAAGCACTTTTTTTTATTTCTGACTTTGTTTATAGATTTGACTTTTATAACTAAACTATTATAACCAATCAACTTGTTACAGTTTTGAGTTTTATTTTAATGAATACAAATTTGTATAAACTTGAAGCAACTGCAGGGTGATTCTAAATATAAAAAATGAAACTGTACGTAAACTATTTTACGTAAATCCTTATACACTTTTTTATTCCAAAGCCATCACCTTCAGAAGGGTTTATTACAAACAAATCTCAGAGGTCATTTTTGTAATACATTCCTCTGAAGGAGATTGCTTTTGAATGGGTTGATATGAAATTTCAAATATTTTTATTTATACTTAAACATGGATAAAAACATTGAAAACTCTCCTCCTTTATTTTTTATAACAAGAGATGTGGAACACATATCCTATACACATCGTGCCTTTACTAATCTAAACTTCATTAAATGTTTACTAATATAAAACCTTCTTTCTTTAGAGAGGTGTTTTGTATTCCTCCGTAGCCACCTACATTCCAAACTCTTGCGCTCCTTCGTAAGCGATAATACTCCCACTGTCTAATCGCTTTATTATTTGGGATGTGCTGTTAAGTAGTAGCATAACCTAAGTTGGGGAGTTGGCCCTGTTTGGGGCAAAATTAGAGCAAATGCAACGTGCACATGGAACTGAAGGAAAACAGAGTGATACGTAGGTGAAATTGATAGAAAGAGTGGCCAAAACAGAAATTGATATACAGTTTTGAGTAACAATTTGAAAGAAACAAAATATTGTGTCTTAAGTAGTGAGTAAAATATTATCTGGTAAATGTGGAACTTACAGTTGCAGAAGCCATAACTTCGGAAATGGAGATAGGAAGATAAAGTAGCCTATCTCCTATGGAGATAAGTAGGAAAAAAGTAATGAGGGAATAAACTCGCCAAAAAACAGAACTTATAATAATAGAATTAGAACTCCTACGGTTTCAAAGAATGTTTACTGTTTTCAAGTTGGCAGGTCATCTTAACCGTATTGTTCATTTTTACTTTATACTTTTATTTTTAAGTTAGGTTTGCCTTTTAATTCAAATACTTTATTGTATTTTAATTGTAAATTATTTATTTTAAATTTCTATTATTAAATAATGTTTACGAATTAGTAAATAATCCCTTCTCTTTCGTTTTTACAAAAAGCTTACGGAAGCATATCTGTGTATATATTTGTATTATAATCATTTTTTTACTTTTGTAACTTTTGTTTGTATTGCCGACAAAGAGCCGGTAATTGAATCAAGTAATGTCTAAAGCTTTTGTTGTAGCCGCATGAGGCCAGCACTTTCTTATGTCCGTTCATAATGAGCTGTTCATTTCATACTTAAATTTTCCGGTCCCTTTTAAATTTAAATAACAAGTTAAGTGAGGGATTCGCAGAGGAGAAGTGAAAGAGAGAAGGCCGTTAGGTTTGGCTGGTGCTTGCAGAAAGGTCTCACGATCGTACTGAGGCATTTTCAAGGAACCGAGCAAACAAAGGAGGTAACTTTTCTTAAGACCAGGTCTCAAAGGTAAATTATTACAATATTTTCAATTATATGTATAACCTCTATTACAAGTATGCCCACAGGCCACGGCCCGACTATAAATAGCCACGGCTATTTGTTAAAATTTCGTTTTGAGCGGTAGGACTCTCTAAATGTTTTGGGGGGGCATACTTCCATTATTTAACCTTCCTACGGTGATGTGACAATTTTATGATTAACATTTAATATTGTACACAGAATGTTTATAATAATACTCTTAAATATTATTTTAATGTTTGTATTACACGACTAAAAGTATATCTCTGATACTTCTGGACAGTTGATCATTGGATTATCTCTAATACAAACAAATACTCTAGGTTTACCTTTAGTACAGTTTACTTAGCATAGTTTATTGGGTAATATATTTTTACATATTTGAACTTCTTTTTTAATCAAAAGTATTCTCAAAATAACAGATTAGCTTTATATCATCGTGTAGAACAGGTCACCTCAAATGTCTTCAGGTCAACATACACAAATCTACTTAAGGAATGTGGCCCTGTTGATGCAAATCATTATTCTTCCCTTATTTCCAGTGCTAGGGTAGCTTTTAGCCTCTCCCCTTAGCCTACCTGCATCTCCTTATACCTATTCTTACTCAAAGCTAAATCAAGTAAACACATCTCCATAATCCCAGTAGAGGTATATCAATATTATAAGTCTCTCGTATCTCCCATACAAACATTTTATGACCATATCCCAGAAGCACCATTTAAGGACCATTTATGACCATTTAAGGAAGGACTCTCGGCTATCAACCCTAACCCATAAGATAACGGAAATAACCTAATAACCCATTATATCTGGAAATATTGCGTCCACTTCTCTATTTGACAAGTAGAACTAAAAGAAAAACAAATCAACTTTATTTTCATCACTGTATTTTTATAGAACAGTTTTCATAAAATGGGGTCGTATAATATAAAAGACCTAAAACACACACAAAAGGGAGCTTACAAATATTAAAACACGCCGTTCAGAACTGCTAATACGAAAACAGATAACGTAAAACTGATGTAAACAAAGACTTTATTCTTATTAGAAGCGTGTGACAGGTCGTTATTATAAACTCCCACAATAGATTGCTGTACAAAACACAGTCGAAATAAAGTTCATTTCGAACACGAGCCAAGCAAGTAGAACCATTTTTCTGATAACGTGGGCTATAGTCAGTGGTAGCAGCTGTCTAATCAACTGTAATCGATTTACGGAGAAAAAAGGTTAAAATACAAACTTTTACCAGGAATGGTGCAGGAGGCAGCATCACAATTGGTAAGTTTAAGTACGCTTTTGGGGGTTAAATGCACATTTTCTTGCTGTGGAAAATAATGATAATCACTTGTGGGTATTTACTTCACATTTCTTCGGTAGCACAATATAATAAATCAACGACACAGTTTAAGGGATTATGTGTTCAACATTGTATTAATTTTTTTTCCAACGGTTTAAATTATTGAGAAAATTATAACTAACAAAAAAACCTATATTGAAAGATTTCCATAGAAACTAGAGTTACTTGCCTAATCATATGGTTTCTGCTAAGAATTCTAGATTGTAAATAATTTGATCCCTTTATATATTAGCGTTAGAAATTAGTTTAACATAAATAAATTGTTTCTAACAGAAAATTGAGTTTATATTACGGATCTGATAAGGTCTATATATTTATAATATGAGTGTTTGTGTGTGATGTGGTGTGTGTGGGGGGGGGTGTTGTCTATATGGGTGTGAGTGATGATATAAGCGTTAAATCAATAGGTTTGAGGGCTTTTACACACGAATAGTATACCTAGTTTAAGGCATAAATAATATTACATATCAATCAGTGTTTTATTTGTCTTAATAATGAGTATCAACTTAAATATAAATAGCATATTTAATTGTGAAAAAGAACATCTGTATGGGAAGAAAGACAGGTTTGCAAACAAGTTGAAACAATCGTGAAATGTCAACATAATCAGTAGTAATTGGACAGTTTACTAGGAGACTTTGCTTGGACAATAGGGCTCTAAAATAGCCCCCCTCTTTTTGGTTTCTTGTAAAAAATCAATTTGGTTTTTCTATTATAAATAGAAAGTTTGATGAACGTTCCAGACTCCTTTATTTGTGAACGGTAAATTTACATAATCGCCGAGACGAAGCTGTAAATTAAATTAAACTTCAACTAAATTAAAACTTGTTAAACTTAAAATACAAATCCGGTTACAAATATGGCGCTGCTGTGATTCACAAATATCGTTCATGAAACAGGCTTTAAACTTCTGTAGGGTTTTATGTTGGCGCAGATTGTAGGTCCCGTGTCGGATCATAAAGTAGAGCCTATTACGTATTTACGTCATATTCATGGAACATTGCTGAGTAACGAGAGGAAAACTTGCACTGTTAGCTCACTGTTACATTAAAATCTATCTCTTGAGTTATGCGAAATAGCTCTATTTTATTTGGCGAAACGAAAACAAATGCATAAATGGGATAGATTTTTATTAGAAGATGTGTAAATTATTGTCAGACGTAAAATATTGTATTTCCAACATTTATAACGTCATAAAAATGTTTTGTCTTGTATGACATCTACTTTGTGTGGTTACAGTTGTTCAAAGACATTACAAAAATTTCATATTAAGTTCTGGCTAAAAGAGATACAGAAACATCTTTATGACATCATTCATTTCGATAAACGGTAAATCCTTAACTGTACATGATTGTAGCAGATTGGGAAACTCTCCTCTACGTTTACGGTAACAAGTAAGTCGACTATAAGGGTTCAATTAGCCCCACGTATATAGTGATCTTCCCGCATTTTTGAGCACCTTTGCAGAGATGTTTTAAAATTTCGCTTGTTTCCATTTCTGCAATTGTCCTTGACTTTAGCAGGCAGATTTCCTTATACGATCCTAATGAATGGGTAGGATTCTATAATACAATGCATCCTATACACCAATGAAGATTGTGCCCTATCTTCCATTCATAACATAAATTCATCCTACCTCTATTTTCTGTTTGTATTTCTATAAACAGTAGTGTTGAACGCATAAACTTTAATTGTCAGCAAGCCTTCGTTAGCAATGGTCCTCCTTCATTCTTCTGACTTGAAGAGATTCCTATCCTCTCTAAGTCTTTATTAGCTATTACATCCCTACATACCTAACGTGAACTCAGCACGACAAATGACATCGCTTTAATAATTTCTTGCCGTAAGATGCAATAGCCTGCCCTCTCAGCTTGTCATCCCTTACAGACATTAGTAAAATACAGTACTCCCAGTGTAATATTTGTAATGAAAACCCACGATCCAGGTTCAGTAGGTATGGATATGCAAATGACCGGCGGCTAAAACAAAACAGAGAAAGAGGAGAGAATAGTGACGCTGTCAGTAGAGTAAACTGTCACCCAGTACTTTCAATTACATAAATGTCTGTTCAGGCTTACAAAACGTCATACAAGATGAGTAGCAACGGATATTATATCAAAGTATATCAATGATATCTGCTGAATATATTTTATTTTAAAAATGTATTTTTTTAGATTTATTAAAACGTCATTTGAATCTGTCATTGCTACATGTTAAACCATTAAGTCTAAATATTATAGAAGTAGAGTTATTTATTGATTATCCGGTTGTCCCCTATGTTACAATGAAATATATGTTAATTTATTGGGGACAATATAAAACTTTATATTTTTATTCTTTAATTATATAGTTTGCACTTGAAACAATTCTGCGTAACCATGAATTACCTATATGAACTTTGTTTGGAGGCGTTTGAAAGGTAGGATTACAATATCGTCTACGTTCAGAGAGAACCAGTAACACGCTCGATACAACAGATTAACAGATTTCTAATATATTATTATTTAAATACGAAATAACTTGGTAATGACTATCGAAAGTTCATTATTTATCTTTTACAATTGTTTAGTACTTTTTGTGGACTGCAATCACAAGCTCGTAATATGATATTACTTTTAAGTAATTTTATATACTAAAAATGAAAGCACCTCTATGGATACAAATTAAACATAGAGGGTAAAATGATAGAATTATAATTAGAATTCAAAAACATGGGCACCACTCTCTTGTTTAACGTAAAATTCAAAAAAAAGCAGAAAAACAAGGCAATAAAGCTAACAGAACTTCGCGATGTCTGAATAATTCTACATAAAAATAAAATATGGGGAGGAAATGAAATCATATAAGGTAGATGTTAGATCAATAACGACGTATGCTGTGAAAATACAACCTGACAACAAGTGCAAAGAGAATGCAGGACGTAATGAAAGTGCAAATCCTTGAAAGAATAGATGGGTCAACACTTTAGGACAGAGTAAGGTGCATAGACATATGAATGAAACGTTAATGAATATGTCGTGAAAAGAAGGCGGGAGTGGAACAAACATATAAGCAAAATTATTGGAAATAAAGAAGTAAAAACAGCGAGTCATTGTTCTTGCCAATAGTAAGACGTTCAGTGCAATCACCACGAAAACCATGGAACGTAATCGAAACAAAATAAAAACTGGTAGAATAATGCCAATATATAAATAATAATAAGAAGAAACATAAAACCTGGTTTAAAATTATACACTACCTTTACAGTTATATGAGGAAATTGTGAGCTCTAGAAATATTCTCCTAACAATCGGACGTCTCTAGCCGAGTCCAAAATCAGTTAGTTTCAACTTTGCCAGACCTAGCATCGGTAGTCAAGTTTCTGAATTATGATCATCAAGCTAATCTTAGTTTTATGTGCCCCAAACAAACCTCTCCTACTTCTCCAAATAACTAATGAACCTAATGAAGATCAGGGCTCAGGCTATATCTGTTCTGTTACACTTACCAAACCTTAACAAGAATAATCAAACGTAGTATATAGCACATACCACATTACAATCCGTTCTATAACTAACATTTAAATACGGGATAAATAGTTAAACACATGGTAAAAAGGCTTTAGGTATAATGTTGGAAATTATGAGCAAGAATAGTTTCACAATAATTAGACGTTTTCTTCAGTTGTGCTGTCATGTTTAAAAATTACATTTCCCAGTCACTGTACTTTATTCAACCATTTTTGTAAACTTCGAGGTTATATCCATTTTACCAGCTGGTATTAAATGCAGTCACACTGTATGAATTACTTAGCAATATAAAATAAATTTTACCACCATTGTTATTGAGCTGTTTACATGCGTTGTTGTAATCTCAAAGAAGGCTACTTTTTAGTGATGGTATTCAACTGTAGTTTCCTATACCTCTCAAAGTCTATATATAAAATGCTAGAGTAAACGAATTCACAGTATCACGTTGAGCCATCTTGTATTTATGTGTCTGTTTTATATATATATATATATATATATATATATATATATATGTGTGTGTGTGTGTGTGTGTGTGTGTGTGTGTGTGTGTGTGTGTGTGTGTGTGTGTGTGTGTGTGTGTGTGTGTGTGTGTGTGTGTGTGTGTGTGTGTGTGTGTGTGTGTGTGTGTGTGTGTGTGTGTGTGTGTGTGTGTGTGTGTGTGTGTGTGTGTGTGTGTGTGTATGTGTGTGTGTGTGTGTGTGTGTGTGTGTGTGTGTGTGTGTGTGTGTGTGTGTGTGTGTGTGTGTGTGTTGCAACGTCCCACCCTTACTTTTGTTGTTTTATTGATATCCCTTCTCGCAGAATACCAAAATATCGTTGTTTAAAAACTTATTTATAAACAAACGAAACATCTGACAAACACCCCGCTTGTTAAACCGTGCTAAAATCCCTGAGTTACGTGTATATTTCCCGCTCGAAGGGCCAGGCCCAAAACAAGCCTATTCCCGCTGACTACTATTTAAAATAAGTATAAACTCCCAAAAATTGATTTATCAATTATGTATGGTCTATCTAGGGATAGTCACACATGTCATTCCAATAGTCAGCTGGAAAGAAACACATTTAAAATATTACACAAAATATTCACAGAGTCTTACCACCTGATGATGATCTGCAAAGACAGCAAGGGAACGTGCAAAATACGATCGTGTTTAAATTACCTATTTTAAAAGGCTCCTGTGTCCTTTTAAACACAATCTGCCAGTAGATAAATCTCTGGACTTTTATACAAAAAACCAACTAATCTTTAGGCTAGCTCAATGAAGTTAGTGAGAGAAACTCTTTAAAAACATTAGGTTTTAACTATTATCAACTATTATCTCGGTAAATAGGTCTTCTATTTCCCCTAGGAATGTCATTGGGTCTTCTTTGTCATTCCCCCAGAACTCAATTCTACGGTACGTAGCCTCCCCGTTCCTGTCTATTACCCTTGGTAAGCAAACTTGTGTTACTATTCCTGCTCCAGCTGTTTGCTTCACTGTTGCAACTTGTTTCACTGTTTTAATCTCCTCTTGGATATTCTGTACTTTTTCATTTAATTTAGTCGTTTTAGTTTCCGTTTTAGTTCTTAGTCTTTCTATTTCCGTCTCATGTTCGTTTAACCTTTCGTATATGTTATTTGTCTTAGTCTCAGTTTCTTTTTGGTAGTCATCGAATTTTAACTGGAAAGCCTCCCATAACTTTCGTCTTTCCATTTTCTCTTCAGCTATTTTTTTCTCTCTCAATTGTCTCTCTTCCTCTCTCAATCGTTTCTCTTCCGCCTTCTCTTTCTCTCTCAATTGTCTCTCTTCCTCTCTCAATCGTTTCTCTTTGTCTTCTCTCTCCTTCTCTCTTTGTTTTGCTTCCTCCTTCTCTTTCTCTCGCTCTTCTTTATCTTTTTCTTCTTTTGCCTTGAAAAAGGCCATCAATTTATCCATCTCGGATCTAGACATTTTGATTTAATACAAATTTATTATTCAATTAATTATTTATCCACTTATTCCTTTCTATTTGATTTCCTTTAGGCCAGATGGTTCCTACCCGCTCTTTCGTCTAAATCTTTATTCAAATGCAGTTTATTTATTTATTTTATTTTTATTTGTACGCTCTTGGATTCCTTCAATTTATATTATTATTTAAAAATTTAATTGCATTATTTAAAACATTCTGACTTCACTTATTTAAACAATCTCGATTTATCTCTATAATTTAACTATTTAATCTTGATATAGGGAACCTGTTCAAAGTCCTTAACGTTCGGGCGCCAATTCTGCAACGTCCCACCCTTACTTTTGTTGTTTTATTGATATCCCTTCTCGCAGAATACCAAAATATCGTTGTTTAAAAACTTATTTATAAACAAACGAAACATCTGACAAACACCCCGCTTGTTAAACCGTGCTAAAATCCCTGAGTTACGTGTATATTTCCCGCTCGAAGGGCCAGGTCCAAAACAAGCCTATTCCCGCTGACTACTATTTAAAATAAGTATAAACTCCCCAAAATTGGTTTATCAATTATGTATGGTCTAGGGATAGTCACACATGTCATTCCAATAGTCAAATGGAAAGAAACACATTTAAAATAATACACAAAATATTCACAGAGTCTTACCACCTGATGATGATCTGCAGAGACAACAAGGGAACGTGCAAAATATGATCGTGTTTGAATTACCTATTTTAAAAGGCTCCTGTGTCCTTTTAAACACAATCTGCCAGTAGATAAATCTCTGGAATTTTATACAAAAAACCAACTAATCTTTAGGCTAGCTCAATGAAGTTAGTGAGAGAAACTCTTTAAAAACATTAGGTTTTAACTATTATCATTTAATGAAATTTAATTAAACTTGTTTACTGATTTAATAATCATTTTCATATTAGTTGGAAAAAGCTAAACATTTTTTATTGATTATTCGACACAGAATGAAATGCAAATACTGTTGATTTTTATAACATATTTAATTTTATTTATTTAAATAAAAAAGAAAATTTATCCTTTCAAATACAACACAATTATATTAACAAAACAATTCACTAAATAACTTGTTGTTTTTCATCCTTTAAAATCTTATAATTTCCATATAGATCAATTACATTTACATAAACATAAAATTATTTTCCAAATTACACATAATAAAAATTTATCTTCTATATTGAATTGGTAAATTCGTATTTATGACACTTAATTTTTAAATTTATAATATTCTAAAAATTCTTATTTCCTTGAAAATAAATGACTTATGGCCAAAAACCCTTTGTAAGTTTAGTATTTATCATTTGAAATATTCTAATCACATAAATTCATCTTATTAAGCATAAAATTTATTTAAATTTTATAAAGAGTGAAGTCATTGTTTAAGCTTGAATATTTGTTTGAATTTAATAAAATTAACTGACTAAATTTGACGTAAATTGGTATCGAATAGAGAAAATGACTGGCCAAAGATGTTCCTGCCGGTCCTCGAGTCCCTCGTCTGGATTCCCTGGTCCTTGGACATCGGAAGTCGCCATCCCTGGTTCGTCGGTGGTGGTTTTCCTCCATTCCCGCGTCCTGGAGGCTGAGTCTGGAGCCTTCATTCCTTGGTAGTCCTAGACGTCGGAAGCGTTGAGGTTTGGTCCATCTGGCCTGATGGCGGTCCTACTCGCGGTCCAGCATAGCGTTCCGCGGCACCTCGTATTAAAAATTTATTTCAGACTGTCTCTAAAGTCTTAGAGACCTAGTATATATAGCGGTGAATTTAACCTACCTCACCCCGCCTGCAATACTTGCTATCTTTGGATTTATTCCTTGTACAGGCAAGTCGGGCAACGAATCTGTTTTAGCTTGCAGAGTTTGATTATCATTTTTGGAACACTGAAAAATGTCTATTTTATTAAAACTGCTGTAACTTTTTTGTTTTTTAAGTTTTTCAAATTTTGTTTTCACTAATGTTTATTCTGGCTTATTCTGGTTCTTTTAAAATGTCGATGAAAGTTCTACGTGGTTTGGTTCTTAAGATAGCTTTTTTAATCACTTAGAAAATTTTCGCCTCACTCCCGATGGTCAAATTTAGCTAGTTATTACAAAATTTATTCTTTAATACTTTTTAATTTAGCTTAATTATTCTATTTAAGGTTTTATTTAATTTTTCACTTTTTATTATTTGTATAACTCCCAACTTGATTAATTTAAAAATCAACTTTATTACTTAAAACCAGGAAATTATTTATTTCCTATTTGTCACGGTGTGCCAGACCGTCACAGTGTGTGTGAGTGAGAGAGTGAAAGAAAGCTAGAAGTTCTAAATTAAATTACGAAGAGTGTAATTAATATGAAACATTTTGTATATACCTAAAATCCTTGTTGAAATAAAAGCTTGTACAGACAGTAAATCTGTCGCACTCTGTATAGAGTCATGGGATGCAGGATCAATGCTCAGTATCCACAGGAAGAGGGCATTATCCAGTTACGTCACAGTTTGATAAACAGCCTGGATTTCCGCCAATGTCCCATTTATCTTTACGTTTTAAAAACCTCTTTATCTTTTGTCGCGAAACGTTCACAGGAAAATATTTGAACGTTTTCAGGTGCTATGAGCTTTTTGAAATTTCCTACCTTCGTTTTACCGAATCTTAAAATCTGTAATACAAATAATTTAAAACATATTTTTAGTAAACCGTATGAGTTTTGTACTAGAGTTTCTGACATCCGATAACTGATTTCGTCCAAATTATACTGTTAAATTGTACTGATAATATTACAAATCTTGATTGTTGCGCATCAATCACCCCGTTAATTTATAAAATACTTTTCTTATAACAAATATATAATATGAAAAGTATGTGAATATAGTGAGGTTTAGGTAAGGATAATAAACACTATGACTTAGGATAATGGGATGGATTTGACTTAGGAATCAAATAACTGAGTCCAAAGGTTACAATCTGATGTAGACATACTCTCTAATGGGGTCGTTGGTTTTTGTAGTTTTAAATTGCCCAGTTAGTATAGCTAGTATTATATATAAACGCTAGTTAAGAATTGAGAATATATGTTCGAGTACATTTTCCTTCCATTCCTAACCTTTCAATATTCTCTTTTGTTGACACGTTTCGAATTAACTCTATTTTCAAAACTTCAATAGTACTCTAAATAGAAGTGTACTATTGAAGTTTTGATAATGGAGTTAATCCGAAACGTGTCAACAAAAGAGAATATTGAAAAGTTAGGAATGGCAGAAAAATGTACTCAAATAGATAGAAATATTCCTAAAAAAATGAAGAAGAATATATTAATAATTTCAATTGTCAATATATTTATGTTGAAATAAGATGTCTTAAGATCCTCTGGATCAGGATAAAAGAAACGACGTGACTTAAATCTCACGTTCCTTATTTAGACCCATTCTCTATCGGGGTCACAAACATTACCCACCCGTTACATCTTATTGTATGAAATTTTAAACAGAGCACACTAGCGTAATTATGATAAATAAATAACAATAACCCTTGCTACAAATATTTAAACACCCTTGATGTACATTTCGCCAACACAGTTAGCATCATCAGAAGGTTACAAACATTCTAATACTAAAAAGAAACAGTAAAACTAATATAAACTCGTGATGGGCTTACTCCCACTCCTCTGCCTAGTGACCAGTTTGTTAACCAGTACCAGCGCTGCACGTAAGAACAAGACCCCCCCCCCCCCCCACTGACTTGTCATGACAATTCTTGGTTATTATTTTTGTATCATCTTATTGTATGGAAAAGAATGAGAAAGATTAAATGGATTTATGTAGGTATAATAAACGAAGGATCCATTTGTTCTGCAAATAGAGTCATATTACGGCGTCAAGTTGGCAGGTTTGCTTATATGAAACAGAAATATTTTCGTTTGCGGTAAAAGGGATATATACCCTATACCTAGTTGCATTGATAGGGAGATGATCTTGTTAAACCGAAGTGTTTGAAGAAGAATTAATGGAATAAATAAAGTAAGACCGCGGAAGGACCATAATGATCGCCTGTTACTGGAACTAGAGGATAATTATACCAGCATTGCTTAGGTAGTAGCAGGTCACCACTCGTTACACATTAGTTGGGTAAAGAAGATTGGATGGAATAGTAAAGACCTTGGCAAAAAGGGAAATTTATACCTCGCGTGACCTTTTATGAAACTCATAGAAATCATAGATTCATCTAATTTTAAAAGTTATTATGTATTTCTTTTAAATGTGTGTTCGTATTACCGAGTACATCGGCTATGCCGTTCCACATCCTGAAGCCTCCGCACAAAGAAGTTCCCTACGTTTAAAAGGAATACATTAAAGGAATTTTAAAATAATTTTTAAAAACAAACAAAAACGAGCCTTTAGTGAGTGAGTAGAGTGTTGTGGAACTTCCAGGGTAGTGTGAAGAGTTATATTCAAGGAAACATACTTCTAAGGAACTTTTAAAAGAACATAAAACGAACATTCAAAAGACCACATAAAGCACACATAAATTTTAATATTTAGGGATATATCGAAGGAAGGGATAATTCAAAAAGGTTTTTTTCATAAATGAGGAAAAAACGTGCCTGTGGTCTACAAATTACAGTACTGAAAGTTGGTCCTATGAGGTAGCATGCACATAATGAAGAATATAAACGTACCGAGAAGTGAAGGCTATGAAAGGAAACGAGATAAAACCATCATGAACTAATGGAGTATAAACGTGGCTATTGTAAAAAAGCAAAAAAAATTGATAAATACGATTATGCTAGAATGCATGGAGTGAATAGTGAGGGCAGACATGAACTTTAACGAAAACAAATTTGGGGACTTACTGTCAGAGCTGTCCAAGAAAAATGCTGATAAGGTATATATAGGCGATTGATGCAGAAAATTAATGACCAACTGCCATTGGGTAGTAGAAAAGAAGTCTATACAGAAGATCTTTGAGAGTTAGTGTCGACGAAAGGTGAAAGCTGTATGATCCAGATTGTTTAGTTTAACATATGCTTAAGTAAGTTTGAAATAAGTATGTAAATACTAAATACATTATTATACAGTAAATGCAACTCCCACTTGTGTAGAGATGTGAGAGATTTTGCTGCTCTTATCAACAATAGGCAAAATTAAGACATCTTTTTCGACTTCCCATAATTTCCGATAAAGATAAACTTTGATCGACATCTTAAACTCTCAACTTTGTAAGTTTTCTTTTGGGCAAAAAAGTTTCTAGAAACTCAGTCACACTTTATAAAAAGACATTACTGTAAATATTTCTAAAGTCCGTCAACGTGTTTTCAAACTTTAGACTCAGTGGGCTCTGTGATCCTAATAAAGTTTGTTTCAAGCACAACCATACTGATTACCTAATTGTAATCACCAGCTGGTTACCATTCAAGGCAGGCAAATTGTTATCTTAAGAATAACGAATTTAGATAATTAAAAACCGTTATTTGTTTGTTGGAATTACTTAAGATATAATTTGTATATATTTCAGTTTTTTATGTCATAAGTAACCAGCTGTAAGAATGAACTTATGGTAAGAATAAATCAAAAACTATTTAAAGTGGATACAAACGATAAAATCTCTTCTCCAATATTATTTATTCAAGAGGGAAGCTTTACGAGGGATATCCTATATATATATATATATATATATATATATATATATATATATAAATTAAAATACGTTTTCTTGTTTAATAATTTAAAACAACTGTTGTTTTAATATATATATATATATATATATATATATATATATATATATATATATATATATATATATATATATAACAGTCCTCATTTCTGTTACACAAACGCAGATATGTTTTTAGTCTTTACATTGTTAAAATTATTTTTTTTTTACCATGATTCTGTTCCGAGGAATTCAAGGAAAATGACTCCCTGGAAGAATTTGAAGATTTTAAAAAAGAACTATCTCGTATATATCCTCACTGAAATATAAAAGTGGCTTCAAGCAAACAAAAAAGGAACACTAGCCTTACTACTACTTCTACTACTACTGCTGCTGCTGCTACTACTACTACTACTTCTACTACTGCTGCTGCTGCTGCTGCTGCTGTTGCTGCTGCTGCTGCTGATACTGCTGCTGCTGCTGCAGCTGCTACTACTACTGCTGCAGCTGCTACTACTACTGCTGCTACTGCTGTTGCAGCTGCTACTACTACTACTACTGCTGCTGCTGCTGATACTGCTGCTGCTGCTGCTGATGCTGATGCTGCTGATGCTGCTAATGCTGCTGATGCTGATGCTGCTGTTGCTGATGCTGCTGCTGCTGATGCTGCTGATGCTGATGCTGCTGATGCTGCTGATGCTGCTACTACTACTGCTGCTGCTACTGCTGCTGCAGCTACTACTACTACTACTGCTGCTACTACTACTGCTGCTGCTCCTGATACTGCTACTACCTCTCCTCCAACAGAAAGTATTACACAAAGACCCGAACTTAAACTTAAGGGCAAAAACCTTAACACTAATGTGGATGTTGTCTTTGTGTAAAATGACAAAAATTTTAAAAAAATCTCAAGAAGGAAAATAAAATCCCATACTATTCGTCAATGACAATGGATTTTTCATATTAATCTTCAATTTCAATATTATATAATAAATATTTTATGTATATATGTAGGATATTATAACAGAGGATTTCATTTAAAATTAATAATAAGCATAACAAGTCTGTATATATTCGTAAAACTGAAACTTTAAATATACTAAAATTTGCCACTATTCAGAACAATGCACGACGAATTCACATCACCGAAATCCTGGACACTCTTCAACCTACCACAGAATATAACTATTTTACCTTCAACTTCAAATTCTACTCCAACCAGACATACTACCCATGGGAAATAGATTCTTTACCATCTCAGTGAAATATCTCTATTGCATTTTTAAAAAAACGGAGATCCTCTCAAACAACATACTCACCACAGAATTATTTACTGACCTAGATAAATCGATAATTTCATCTTAATATAAATGGCAATAACTGTCAATACAAAACACCTTTATCAGAAGGAAACGAAATACACCCAAGGCTTCACTTCATCTCAATCTTTGAAACATACTGATCCATAAATTTCTATTGCTTCGTTATAATAAAAAGCACTACATAAAACACACGTTTGACATCTATTTAAAACCTACAATAACAGACATTAATCAACAACACTTCAATCTTCACACTCCAACATATACATTCTTTAGATATTCAAAGCCCTTAAAAAGAGGGAAGATACATTGATCACACTTATACAACTAAAACTTCTGCCCATCTACAAAAACGAACTCTTTTCTTCCCACTAGAGCAGTAAGAAGATTTTTAGACTTTCCTAAACACAAAATAAAAACATATTATGTTAACACCTTTTAAAACCACGCCCACCTAACTCCGTAAACGCTTCCCAGCTGTTTATCTGTATAATGAACTGGTTCCCTTGGTATGATCAAAAGTGGTTTGTCTCAGTATATTTTTACATAGCTTTAAATAAGCAATAGTTTCGGAAAGTCATTATTCATAAAGTTCAAGCATTAAAGTTTCTTCAATATCATGGATACAAAACTTCATTCAATATTATTTCCTCCCATTAGTTTTTTTCACTAAGAAAAAGTAATCAAATGTGTAAAGAGTAATCTGGTTTTTTTACACTCTCTCAAAATTACTTCTTATAGTAATTTTAAAAACTCAAGAGAACATGACATAAAATAAATTAAAAATTCGCTTAACTCATTTCAAAAGAAATAGATTTCTTCGATTAAAAACTAAATACTGAATTTTAGTAACTTCTCCTACAGTACACAGTTATTAAGATATTGATTTGGAATGTACTAACCACCATGTCAAGTACATTACCAAGTTAACTCTATGGCACCCAAGGCTACTATAAATTTCATAGTATATTAACATACTCAAGCTGTTGCTGATAATAATCTCCTATTATGCAGCATTTAGAAATGTTTGTTTATTTTTAAAATAATTTGTTAATATTTTAAAACCTAATCATTTTCATTTTAAAATAACTAATATTGGTTATATTTCTTGATTTTTCCTTCGTAATTTATTACAATTGAGATAATTATTTCCTGACAACTATTGTTCTTATCTATTTGAAACATAATATGTAGTATTTTTTTAAATTATTATTTTGATGATTGTGTGCTGTAAAATCTAACACACAAGATAAGATCTGCTAAACTGTGTTCTGTGTAATGGCATCCAAAATTAATTTTGACTTCATCTTTCTAAAAATTTCCACAACAAATTTTCTGTTTCAAATTTAGATAATTCAGTTTTATTATCTTTTTCCCATTGTAAATTCCCCTCTAGTGCCTTTACATTTTCTTCTCATTCCCCTATTACCTCTTAAATTTCTAACTATATTTAATGTCACCTACATATCTTATATATTTTAAAATTTTAAATTCTTATATATCACGTACTAAATTTAATGTTTTGATATTTGTAGACACTCATATACCTCTTTATCATTGGTTTTATAACACTTTGAAATTTTTATTTCCCTGAACCTTTTATTACCGGTTGAACATACACAGTATGTTTAAAACATATTCTACACATTACTTTAGCCGAACTATTTAAATTCTCACATCACAATATGTGTGCGTGCGCGTGAGCGTGCGTGTGTCTATCAGTGGAATTGTGTGAGTGTCTTGTTACAAATATGTCACGTGCGTTGATACTCGAACAATTGTAAATAGTTTTCGTTGATTGTAAATTGTAAATAGTATTTTAAAGTTTCCCCACTACATATACATATATATATATATATATATATATATATATATATATATATATATATATACAGTATATATATATATATATATATATATATATATATATATATATATATATATATATATATATATAATGAAGTTGCTTATCAAAACAGCTGGGTGACAAAAGAAACAGCTGCTATTCAAAACCGTAGAAAATATAAGCTAACTAACAATGAATTGATATTCTGACATTAAATAAGAAAAATTGATTTACGATTTCCTTTATAGCGAAAGATCACATTAACAGGAAATGGAGTAAAAATAATAAGCAAGTACTTCAGTATTAAAAAAAAGTATAATACTCTTTTGCCATTAAATCTGGTGTCTAATGAATCATTTTAGTTAATATTTTGTTATATTATTTTATCTCTCTTAACCTTCTTACTTTCATCGATAGTGATTACTTTTGTGTGTACATTTTTAGTTACTTACCTCGAAGTCAGCTTTGTGTCAGTTAAACAGAGATACCTGAAAAATAGAGTGCAAAGACTAATAGAGACATTTATATTGTAAAAGAAAGTGCTATAAATGAATTATTTTGTTTAACTACAGTAAATTATATGAATTGAAATAATTATTATCAGAGAGAATAATTTAAATCAATGGAAAAAAGAATTTGAGAAATAAAAATGCTGAACGGATGAACTAAGTTAGGTAGTCAAGAGAGGCAGTAATTTTAACGAAGTCGACGCAAAAATGTTTCAAAACGGGTAGAATATCTATGCAAAGATGAAAGTTTCAAAATATAAGAAAATGTACTAATATTATATTTAGATTAGAATCAACAAGCGAATGTTTGAAATATTAAAAAAAGAATGTGAAGGGTAATGGAGGTAGGTTAGGGATAAAGCCGTTTGTAAATAAAAGTTTTAAATAAGTATGGCTGATTTTTTGTCTTTCGAAAAATACCATGGGTAATAAAAGAGTTGAAAAGAGAAAATCATAAAAGTTTCTTTAGAAGGATAAAAGAAAACAGAAAAAAATTATATTTGCATAGCCCCTTGCGGCTTAAGTAAATAAAATTATGTTAAACAACCAACAGAAATGCAATGACTGAAATGTCCTTAATTTTCGTACTACAGTTATTATGATAATCATCAAGAACTATTTCAATATGGAAACAAGTTGAAAACATCTGGTTTTCTTCGATATATACCTGGCTGTAAAATGCATGATTTGTGATTACAGGTTTGAATGACTTAATTTGTAAAGTGTATGATTTGTGGTTAGAGGTTGTGATAGCTGCAACTGAACTCAAAAAAAATAAATAAAAAAATGTGTGCTGATAAGGAACAATCATTTAAACCTTGTGAAGTAATAGATCTATCTATTATAAATCTATAGCCTCGAGGGTTACTGTACGGTTAATTTAAAAGATAAATATTCAAAATAATAGGAACACCTAAACTGGGAACTCGAACATTGAAGATCAAATTTCAGTTTAATAACTAACCGGTGATTTTTTTTTTAGTCTTTCATTAATGTTAGTCTTCTGTTCAAAATTCAGATCTACCGCCTTACAAACAATTTTCGTATATATATATATATATATATATATATATATATATATATATATATATATATATATATATATATATATATATATATATATATAATTCCAATTTCAAAGATTGCTGTAACTATTATTACAAGAAAAGTGCAATTTCTATTGAATCAGTCAAAATATATTCCAAGATATTAAAAGATAAGTTTCACAGTTTTTACGTATAAACAGTTATCGTAAATCTCTGACCAAAGAGTTGGCACAGTTAAACTCAAACTACTCATCAACAGTGTTCTTACTCATTCATTCAGACTAAGAAGCAGTTCATATGAAAAAAAAAATATATCTTTACCAGAGGGAAATGCATACCCTGATAGAAATGTGGCTATTTATAAAACGTTTGAAAATTTCAAGAAATTAATGCATTACATGCCAGAAGAATACAAAGAATTTTACAAAAACAATTTGCTTTTTTCAACTTATGAAAGATAATAAAATTTAAAATTAATAGGGAAATTATTTTTATTTTAATTGCAAATTTCAACGACATAATCATTATGACTCAGGAGTACTTTTGTTGAAATAATATATATTATGCATCATAACAAATGTTTTTAGAATTTACATATTATTTACAAAATCTGCTGTGATTTTTTTGGCATTTAGTAAAGAAACAACGTAGGTCAACATTTTAATAGAAAATCTGCTTCTAAACTCTAGCAGCTAGTTTGTGGTTTTACTTGTCTCTATTTTTATGTCTCTTCGAGAAACCTAATACTAAAAGAATATCATACTTATGGATGAAGATGGACCTTTATTTACCATGTTTTGCCTAAATACAACTACCATTGTCAGCACTAAACAACGTATAATACACCTAAGTAATAGGGGCTCCACACAAACAGCCTGATCATGAAGCGTAAAATCTTCCACTAAAACCTATTGGTTTGGATATAGGTATTGTATTATTTCCTGTATTATATAAGTTCTACTAGAACCAATATTTTTGCGAAAACACAAACAAGGTTATCTATTATCGCCAACAACAAACTATAAGTACGCTAAACATAGGTCTTTTATATATGCGGCACTGGTTCAGTTCAATGTTACCATTTAAAAAATTAACACAAAAATCTACTTCTTATTTTATAAACAACTGTAAAATTACTTTAACAACATTAATGCGATGCAATTATTATTATTAGTAGTAGTATTATTATTATTATTATTATTAGAATTTATAAAATTAGATCTTATGACTGTTCAACCAATTTACGTTATTCTTAGGACTTGCTCAATATAATTAAATAGTAAGGAGAACTCTTAAATAATTTCTTTAACAATTAAATTGCAAACCAATCTTGTATTTAGTATTTAAACTTCTCTTGGGGTCATTGGTACAGTTTTTCCATGAAACATTTGCATCTCTCACGCTATAAACCTTATAAAAGAATAACTCACAAGATAGTTGTTAGAGCAATAACTACGTATGCTGTGAAACCACGACCTGACACAACAAATACAAAGAGAATGCAGTAACGCCAAAGTTCTTAGAAGAATCGATGGGACAACACTCTGCGACAGAGCAAGAAGCATAGACATATGATGCAGATACGAGGTGGAAATCCAAATGGATGGGTGGTAAAAAGAAGACGGGAGTGGGGCGACCATATAAGCAGAAGGATTGCAGATAAAGAAGTGAACGCAGCGAGAGACTGCTCGCCAATAGCAGGCCGATCAGTGGAATCACCACGAAAACTATGGAATGTATTCGAAACCGATTAAAAACAGGTTTAATAATGTTTATATGAAAATAAGAAGAAACACAATACCTAGTTTTAAAATATACACTGTATTTATGGTTTTTTCGGGATTTTGAGAACTCTTAAATTTTATCTTTACAGTTGGACGATTCTAGTTCGAGTCAAAAAATCGGATGCCTAACTTTAATGTTGCCAAACCTAACATCGGGAGGCAGAATTCTGAATTACGATCACCAACCTAAACTTAGTTTTGTGTGCCCAAAAAATATCTCTCCTACTTCTCCAAATGACTAATGAACCTTTCTGTGCACACTTACCTAATATTACCGAGTACAATCGAACACAATACATTCCACATACCACATTGCAATCAGTACTATAACTCACATTTAAGTACGTGAGAAGTAGTTAAAGGCACAACATGTTAAAATGGCACTCGTAATAGCGTTTGAAACAACGAGCAGAAATAGTCTCACAATAACTGGACATTTCCTTCAGTTATGCTATCATGATTTCAGAGTAAATTTTCTCCGGCTACAGACTGTACTTTATTAATCTATGTTCATAAACTTCGAGCTTACATCCGCTCTAACAGCTGGTATTAAATGCAATCTTGCTGTAATTGCTTTACTTAGCAATAAATGAATGATAAATAAATGTTTTATGTCATTGTTCTTGAGATGTTTACATGTGTTGTAAATTTAAAGTACTGTATAGTATTGGTATTCAGTTGTAGTTTCGTTTATCTACTTTTAAGGCAGTTTTACTTCTCTAAGTCAATAAATCAAATGATAAAGTAGAACGAATTCACAGTATCACGTTGATCCATCTTGTATTTATATATCCGTTATAATTTTCGTAATTAAGTTTTATATTCATATTTAAATTTGAAAATTTATTCCAATATCTGAACTACTTTTTTAATCTCAATTTTGAATCAATATATCTATAAAACAAGATTCTACTTTATCAAACATTAATTGTAAAAGTATGTAAAAACAAAACCATGTAGGCCTAACTTTTATAACGCTATGAACACATTTACTTATATCAAGTAAAGCTAATTATGATTTCACTGCATCTCTAACTAGTTATGGTTATAACTATTTCAAAATAACTTCAAAATTGCTATTATTATGTATAAAAACCCACCACGAAGTAGAATCAATAACTTAATAAAACACCATACCTAACTAAGATGAATTATTTGACAATTTTCTATAGCCAGTGAGTATAGTAAATGCATAATTTATCAATTCATTTGTTTACATTTTGAAGTAGTATGTATTATGAAATTAAATGAAAAGATTTCTTCCAGCTGTGGTATCATTTGAGAATTAATTTGTCCAAACTTTAGTAATCATCCAAAGTAAAATATTTGACAATTTTTTTTAAATCTAAAAAGCTGAAATTCCTTCATCAAGGTTCATTTTAAACTTCAAACATCTTCCTTAATTTTACAATATCCCAAAAGTCTCGTTAAATTTCACCTTAATTATTAGATTCTACCTTTTCAATACCCAATGAATAAATATGAATTTTATCAAACCGCAAATTATTTGTTTACAGCCCATTTCAGTAGACCTTTGTTATGATTACAGCCATTTTGGTTTGCCCCGGTTAATTCCGCGGATACATCTCTTGCATGAGGTATATAAGGCCCTAAAATTGTATATCTCATACTTGTTTTAATACATTCGTATAGCTCCTTTATATTGAAAGTACTCATATTTCTGTATCTATAATTCTATTTTAATCCGTCTTCTTCATAAAAATGAAATGTCAACGCCCTTTGTGTGTTGATTTTGATGTCCACTCGCTTAACGCTCTTTCTGTTGAGATTGAAATATCTCTACTGAATATAAGCTTTACCTTACATAAAATCTGTCAAAAGTCGATTTATAATTTCTCTAATATTATTTTTTCCTAAAAAGAATTTTTGTGTTTAAGAAAATTTCACTTATAAAGTTAAAATTTTAGATATTAACGGATATATATATATATATATATTGTGCATATGTATGAGTGTGCGTATGAGAGAGATCTAGAAGTTCTAAATTAAATTAGGAAGAGTGTAACTACAATTAAAAAAAATTTTCAAGTACCTAAAACCATTGTTGAAATAATTAAGAGTTTGTGCTAATATTAATTCTGTCGCACCAGTATACACCCATGGGATAAAGGATCAAAGCTTAGTATCCTACAGGAAGAGGACATTATCCAGTTACGTCGCCGTTTTATAAACAACCTGAATTTCCGCCATTTATCTTTACGTTTTAAAAACATCTTTATCTTTGGTCGCGAAAGGTTTACTTGGAAAATAATTGAACGTTTCCAGATGCTCTGGGTATTTTGTAATATTCAATATTAGTTTTACCGAATGTTAAAATCCGTATTAAAAATAATTTAATTTATAGTATTAGGAAACGGGATAATTAAACTACTTTACAAGTGTCATTTGTGTTTTGGAGGCCTACTAGCTGTCTTTTAGTCAACTCTAAGGAAAAGAGTATATTAAGTAAGGTATAGTAAGGTAAGTAAGGTATAGTAAGGTAAGTATGGTAAGATTTCCAAGGATTTTTTATTTCACACATTAATACCAAATTTACTATTAGTCGACAGTTTAAGCTATCTATTATGACGAGAAGGAATTTGATCGTAAATCGTATGTGTTACATTTTGGTTGAGAATTACAACGACCTCGGAAAGAACTACAAATCCCTGTGAATCTTTTCGTGAATTCACGAAAACTCACACACCTTCTCCCGAACATCTTCATTTTTGTGGAAGCTATCAAGAACGTGCTGATAAATACTTTGATTAGCATTAGAAACTGCAAAACACTCGGAAAAATTACAAAATACAAATACAGAAGTCGGATGCAATATTTGGAATCACTCTGTCAAAGGTACTGCACTGGCGAAATATCAAGGTTAAATTTCATACAATGGCCGTCCTATCACCACAAGAAAAAAAAAGCAATTCCGTCACCAAATAATGTAAAATAAAATGGAGAAACTTCCTACAGTTACGATCTGTTGCATGGATAAAAATGTATAACCTATGAATGGAAATTATGTTTTACTATAATAACAAATAATGTGTGTACCTATTACAGGTGTTTAATATAACTTTAAAACTCTTATTAATCACTTAAACAAGAGTTTATGACTATCCGAACTTTGAATTTACATTGACCTTTTATCTTTTCAGTTTTTTCGTGCACAATTCGACACTACCCTCGATTTAACCACCTGGTCACTTCAACCAATTACTTAGGGTAGTTCTTGAATTCTGAGAACTACCTGCTCTGTTCAACCACATCTTAATCATTTTTTCTACCAATTTTTAAATTAGAGAAGGTTGGATGGAATACTAAAGATAATGACAAAAAAGGGAAATTTATATCTCACGTGAACTTTTATGAAACTCATGTAATCATAGATTTTTCTAATTTTGAAAGTAAATGTGTATTATTTTTAAACATCTGTTCGTATTACTTAGCACTTCAGTTATGCCGTTCCACACCCTTGAGCATGAGTTTCCCATTAAAATGTTTGCTGCCTTAAGGAAGAATACAAGAAAGGAATTTGAATCTTAACGAGCATTTAGTGGCTGAGAAGAATAATGTGGAAATTCCAATGTAATGTGAGCAGATATATTCAAAGGAACATACACCGAAGGAACTTTTAAAAGAACACTTAAAGAACACACAAAAGACCATGTAAAGAACATATAAATTTTAATATTTATGTATATATCAAAGGAGGCCATAATTAAAAAAAGGGAAGTTATTACAAATGATAAAAAATACGAGATTGTGTTTAACAAATTACTTCGATTCTATGTAACAGCATGCATATAACGAGGAATATACACGTACAGAAAAGTAAAGTAAAGGGACCGTGTAAAAGTAAACACATCGTATAAAAGGAAATGAGATAAAATCATCAAGGATCAATTCAGTTTAAACTTAAGTGTTCTACAAAAAACAACAACAAAAATAATGTCATGCTGGAATTCTGAGGAGTGAGTGGTGAGGGCAGAAATGAAGCCTAACGAAAAAATAGTTTGTGGACGTGCAGTAGAAAGGCTTGCTGTCAGAACAGTTGAAGGAAACCGTGATATGGTATATTTAGGCGATGGGGGGATAAAATTAATGACCAAATTCCTTTTGGTAAGAGAAAAGCAGTCGACGTAGAAGTTCTTTGATAGTGCCGACCTGTCGACAAAAGGTGAAAGCTGGAAGATGTAGATTGAGAAGTTAGATAGAAGGAGGAAGTTATAGTTTGGAAAAAGAATAATGTCAAACAGTAAATATCAATAAAACATACAAAGGCATTATATATTCCTTTAAAAGATTAATGCATTTTTAAAGAAATAACCACTAAGAAAAATAATTGTCTATAAAACTAAATACTAGGTGTCCATTAGAAGCGCCTTTAATTTTTTGTATCAATAATTTTTTTAATTAATTTTTTTAACCATTTGTGTAACATAAATTAGTTTAAAATGCACGCAAATAAAATAATTTTATTGTCACGCAAACCCTACGAATTTGACTATTTTATAAAAAAACAAATATGTTTTATAAAGACCAGTTATAGACAACACAATTTTAACGTCAAATAGTTTTTTACACAATTTTATTACAATAAAATACAGTTTTACAATAATGTATTACTAATACAGTTTTTAATATAATAATTATTATTTATAAACTTGAAATTATTATTATAAAATATTTTTCAACCATTCAAGTACTCTAGTTTTTTGTCAGTAATGAAACTATAAATCCTTTGGAGCTTGTTTATATTTGACATTCTAAGGGAATGTGAGTTAATTCGCACCGCCAAAGCAAATTGTTGAGAATTAAATGCTATTTTACATCATCAGACACAATTTGTCACTCAACCCATCGAATTTTCACATATTCTATCAAAATAAGTCACTTATTACATTTTTGCTATTACTTGCAACCAGACTTTTTGTTAACTAAAAGTTGTTAAATTATTAAAACTTACACTTGGAGGAACTTACATTTTCGACTTGTTCAGTCTTCTCCAAGTGTTGACGATTTATTAACAACTTTTAGTTAACAAAAGGTCTGGTCGCAAGTAATAGCAAAAGTGTAATAAGTAATAACAACCAGCTCGTCATGAACAGCAACAAGATTTCGGTATAAAATAAGTTAATTCAGTTTTTTTTCTAAATTTAAGTGCATTCCAAATTTTAAAAGTAAGGCTTCTCAATGAACATTAAATTTAAGTAGTCCTACGTGCACAAGGTTGTTGGTAACTTATACATTTATAATAAAAGCTTCCAAGAAATAACAAGTCTTAAAGTAAACTTTATTTTTTTGGAATTCAACACAGCTATTCATAGGCTACTTGACGTTTTGATAGTTCATTAAGAATAGGGAGTCTTGCTTGGGTAATAGCCATAACTACAACAGTTTTATTCTCAAATATGAGGCCATTGTCAAAGGAAGGTACGGCCATTAAAATTGTTAACGGCCATAATTTTTAATTATTAAATTATATTTTTTTTAATTACCTTGTGAGACGTTAAATTACCATGGAATTTATTACAAAATAGGTCAATTTGAAGTAATTTTTGTAGCCCATAAACTATTAAAAAGGAACTGGATCATATATCTTTTGTGAAGGTTAACACCCAAAATCCACTTACTGCGCTCCTATTATTTACGTATCCAAAGATATATTATTAAAGAAGTACTCTAATAGTATACGATAACAAAACATGTTTTATTTAGACTCCACTCTTTTAGAATAATTTTACGACATTGTAGGAGGTGAAGTTATTTATTGTAGGAGGTGGAGTTATTTATTGTATAAGACTGAGTTTGAAATAAGCTTTCAACATTATGTTATCTCCCCTAGTATTTTAAGAGGAGTAAGAACTCTGGGTCCTCTCTAACAGGGTCACAGACAGGTGACTATTAGCTATCCCCCTTTAGTAAGGATGTGACAATATTAACTATTAGAAGTAGGAAGATTAAGTATGTTTCATTAGACATAAGGATTAAGGTAGGAGCATTAGGTGATCTCCCTGGTCAAGAAGGTGGATAGGAAACCGAGTGTCCTACCAAATTAGGTCACAGATAATCGACTCTCAGCTATCGTCAATTAGGTAAGTAGCAACATTAAGTATTAGGGGTAGAATCAAGCTATGAACATTATGTGATCTCCCCTGGTATTGGAAGAAGAATGGCTCCTCTCTAACAGGGTCACAGACAGGTGACTTTTAGCTATCCCCCTTTAGTAAGGATGTGACAATATTAACTATTACAAGTAGGAAGATTAAGTATAGAAGATGTACAGAATCGATCTTTCCGTGGATAGCCTAGTTGCCCTGAATAAGACTTTCTTCCTACAGGGATGATAGAGTGATGTTACCAGCTACCCTAAGTAAAGCAAAATATGAAAATATTGGGTGTCATAAATAGAATTAAACACCTAAAGCTCCCCTGGTACTAGAAGAGAAAAATCACATCCCTCTTACAATTTTACCTCTTTGAATCAGACCTAATCTTTGAGCGTTTAGAGATGTGGTAACGTTCGCTGCTCGTATCAACAATAGGCAAAATTAAGACAACTTCTTCGACTTTCCATCACTTCCGGTAAAGATAAACTTTGATCGACATCTTGAAACTTTCTCAACTTTAAAAGTTTTCTTTTGGGCAAAAAAAGTTTTATGACCGTGTCTTTCTGGAAACTCAGTCAATTTCTTTACAAAAAGACATTACTGTAAATATTTCCAAACTCCGCCAACGAGTTTTCAAACTTCAGCCACTTCTTTGTGAGAGATAAAATAAATTTTCGTTGAAGGTTTGCAGCCTTGAGTTTTTGTCTCTTCTATTGATTGCAGTTTTTCCATTGACTCGTGATGTCAGATGTTTCAGACAAATCGCGAAAGGGGGCTCTGTGATTATAATAAAGTTTGTTTAAGCTTAACGGGACAGATTACCTAGTTGTAATCACCAGCTGGTTACCTTTAAAACTAGGTAAACTGACATCTTGAGAATAACGGATTTAGATAATTAAAAAAAGATCAATAATTTGTTGGAATTATTTTTGACTATAATTTTTATTAACTCGAATTTTTTTTAATTCATACTTAGCCAGCTGTAATAATGAATCTATGGTAATAGTAGGCCTAAATAGAAACATATTTGAGCTGAACATATCTCTTTTTACATTCGTTATCCATATTAGATCCGTTTTAAAATATACTGGAGCTCTGTATTAAATTCAATTCAACCAAATGGTTTTGTATTTTTTTAAAAAATTAATTAAATACATTTAACAAAAGTCTGTTAATATTAAGCACTAGGTTTTACTATTTTTATAGTAACTCTTTTTAGTGCAGGTTTATCAACATGTACACTTTTTCATTTAGGACTTTGTTTATAGATTTTACTTCTATATCTAAACTATTATAACCAATCAACTTGCTGCGGTTTTGTGTTTTATTTATTTTAATGAATACAAATTTGTATAGACTTGAAGCAAATGTAGGGTAGTTCCTAAATTAAAAAAATGAAACCTCGCGTAATATCTTTTATGTAAATCCGTATGAATGTTTCTATTTCAAAGATATCATCTTCAGAGGAATTTATTCCAAACCTATCTCGAAGAGCATTTTTATAATACATTCCACTGAAGGATATTGCTTTTGAATCGGTTAAAATTAAATTTCAAATATTCTTACTTATACTTACCGTGGATACAAACATTGAAACCTCTCCTACCAATTTTTATGTTATATCAAGAGTGCCGTTTTGGAACACATATCCTATACACATCGTGCCTTCACTTACATAAGCTTTTTTAAACATTTCTTTGTAGAAAACTTCTTTCTTTAGAAGGCTGTTTTGTACTCCCCTGTAGGCCTACCTACATTCCCAACCTGTTGCGCTCCTTCATAAGCGATAATACTTCCACTGTCTGATCGCCGTAGTCTATATTATTTGGAGTGTGGTGTTAAGTAGTAGCATAGCCTATGTTGGTGGGTTGACCATTTTAGGAGCAAAATTGCAGCAAATCCAACTTGTAAATGGAACTGATGGAAAACATGATGTGGGTCTACAGATAAGTCACTGAAGGCGAACCTGATAGAAAGAGTGGCCAAAACAGAAACTAATATACACAGTCATGAGTAAGAATTGGAAAGAAACCATATACTGTGTCTTATGTAGTGAGTAAAATATTATCTTGTAAATATGGATCTTACAGTTGCAAAAGTCTTGACCTTGGAAATGGAGATAGGAGATAAAGTATTCTATCTCCTACGAAGATAAGTAGGAAAAACGTAGTAAAGAAATAAACTCACCAAGAAACAGGTACGAGATAAGGAGGCGTCTAATCAATTTGAATATTGTCGCCAATAATTAAGAATATGTAAAGTTATATGAAAAAAAATATGTGTGTGTGTGCGTGTATATATATATATATATATATATATATATATATATATATATATATATATATATATATATATATATATATAGAATATCAAATGTGTTTTCCTGTTAGAATATTTTTAACATCAAATAATATACACAAATACAGGAATATTCAATTTATTGAATAATAAACTCAAAGCTTTTCGTTGGTTTACATTACCAACATCCTCAGGAGTACAATACTCTGAGGATTCCGAGTACAATACTCTAGTATTGTACTCCTGAGGATGTTGGTAATGTAAACCAACGAAAAGCTTTGAGTTTATTATTCAATAAATTGAATATTCCTGTATTTGTGTATATTATTTGATCTTAAAAAAAAAAAAAAAAAATATATATATATATATATATATATATATATATATACTATTGGGTTAATAAAATTGCCTGGTCTAGGAGATGAAACAGATTTATAAGTATTCCTGAGAGGATCCTTCTATCCATCAGGATCATAGCGAGATCGTACATTGTTACACATTAAGGTAGAATAAGAACGATGCAAAAGGATAGACAATAAAACGTGACCTAAGAACGGTATATAATGTTCTCCATTTATTGGGAGTAGAAGGAAAAATTATGATTGGTTTCAGACCTGCTCTCTACTGGTGTCGAAACTAGCAACCCGCTGTTCTCCGAAAGAATATAAGCGTAGACAGAGGACTTGATACACTTCTAAAAAAGATGTGTTTTGAAGCTAAGACATGCTGAGCAGCAAACTGAATAAATGACAATAAACCACTATTTACTCATATTTTACAGCAGACCCGTTTTGCAATTAGTCATTTTACTGAAGACTCTCCGTGACTCTCGGCATTGTGAATAATGCACTGAACTAGTACGAAACGCGTCTGCTCAAAACAATCAGTATGTAGTTGTTCTTCTTTTTTCCCCCAAATTATATATTTTAAAAACCTAAGTCTAAATTTTTTTAGAAAAAAACAATATTGAGATATTAAATACTTCCTCCTGTTAATTTCAAAGAAGTCAATTATGCGGAAATCGTTTCAGGCTCTATAAACTTACCCAAGAACTATCTAATGAAAATAGTTACACGGAATTCCCTATCTTAATTACAATAAGGATTAATAGTCCACTTTAACCACGTTAAGTAGGTATTTTCAAGTTAATGTAAAAGAAACGTGATCCAGGATTATTTAGCAATTAAGTTTCATTTTGATCTATAAAAGTGATTTCAATCAGTTCGTTTGTCACTGTATACAATATCAAGCAACATGAACTACGACAAACTGGTGTTTATAGCTGTTTGTCTCCTCCTATTGGTGAGTCGCTTTTACTTGTTTGAACACACAATATCCAATTTTTAAAATGTTATTTTTAGGCAACTGTATATTAAATAGGATTTTTAGGTGTCTCCCATTACAAAAGATTCTTCAAGCTTTGTTTTTCCAGTTATATTGTTTAAAGCAGCTGTTGCAAACACTTTTAATGTATCCATAAACAGTTTAGAAACTGTTGTGGAAAAGCGCTACTATTTGTGTTTAAAGTAGCACCTATTTATAAACCATCATTTTAAGGGGTTTTTAAAGTTTAAAGTATGTTGATATTAGCAACTATTTCTTCATGATTGATGAAAGTGAAATTTCATTTGTGTGTGTGTGTGTGTGTGTGTGTGTGTGTGTGTGTGTGTGTGTGTGTGTGTGTGTGTGTGTGTGTGTGTGTGTGTGTGTGTGTGTGTGTGTGTGTGTGTGTGTGTGTGTGTGTGTGTGTGTGTGTGTGTGTGTGTGTGTGTGTGTGTGTGTGTGTGTGTGTGTGTGTGTGTGTGTGTGTGTGTGTGTGTGTGTGTGTGTGTGTGTGTGTGTGTGTGTGTGTCTGTGAGTTCACTTATACTAATAAAGTACAATTAGCAAATATGGACGTTTTTTGGTGAATTGACTTTTGAGTGTATATGTCACTCCTGCTGTTATAGCTCATTTAGTTTACCCCAGCTTATAAAACATAATAAATATCCAAGGCTCATGTGTAGACAAGTGCAGTTTTTCGAGAAAATTATTTTAAAAATTGGTGAATTGTAGGACATGACTTAGGATTAAAATATTTAAATACAAAAAATGTGTAATTTCGGTGAATATTAGGTTATGGTATTTATTATCTTTATGTATTAAGTACCGTGACCTGGTATTTTATAAGTAGGCATATGAATAAATAAAGGTTAAAACTTGAGTTTTTTAGTTGCATTATGTTTTTGTATGCAATGCCCTTGCAACTTTCATATGGGCGCCCATGCTCTGAGTCAGAATAACTTGAGTACAGTTTAAACATAGTTTAATGTGCAATATATTTTTACATATATCTACTTCTTTTTTAATAAAACGTATTCTCAACATAACAGATTAAATTTGTATCAACCTATACGACAAGACACCTCCATGGCCTTCAGGTCAACATGAACAGATCTACTTAAGGAATGTGATCCTGTTGATGCAAATCATCATTCTTTCCTATTTCCAGTGCCAGGGGTCGCTTAACCTACCTGCCTCTCCTTATACTATTTTTCCTCTAGGTTATATCAAGTGGACACATCTCCATATTCACAGTAAAGGCATATCAATAGTACGGATCCCTAATATCTCTCAGACATAATAATTGTATGCCCATAGATAATCCTAAATAATATTTTGCCATCCTTCTTCTTTATAACCCTAACCCCAACCTGAGAGATCTATATTAGAGATACTCATATCAGCCAGTCATAATTTTTTCCCATTTTTCAGAAAGGAGTTTTACAATCCCACTTTAATCTTGCTTCTACGATTGATCATTCTCTCCACAACCATAACAGACTGTAAAATCCTAATTCTGTAAACTTCCCTTACAGTTTAGAAAATTATTTTTTTTAATTGGGCTTTTGTTATATCTTGAAATATCCCAACGCAAGTTTAAGCTGGACAGAAATCTATGAAATGTAGTATAATTTATTGTGATGGATTCGCTCATGAGAGCCCAAAGTAAGAATCAATTGAGGAATCCTCCCAAATAGTTCCCATCCAGGAAGCTAGATTTAACTGAGGGTTGAATTTACTTTCCAATAGTTCATGCTGTGTAAGGATTAAATCATTTTCCATTAATAATTCATAATTCCTTATTGATTGGTTCAAACAATATGACAGAACTTTATGAATATCTTTATTATTTTTGGAAATGAATGTGTAGTATATTCTTTACAAAAACTACTCGGTTTCTATTATTGTTACATTAATATTCGTCCTTTATAATAATTGCTTTATATTGACTTTCGGTTTTGCTTACATAAAATTTGGTCAGATTATTAACAAAAATAAAATGGAATTACAAATACTGTTTTAAAATCGATTTGAATTTTGTTTTAATAATAAAGGAACAATAGCGACTTTTGGAAGCTTCTACAATTTAACAGTTTTTATTTCTGTTACACAAACACTGATTTTTTGTTATTCTTTACATTAAAAAAATTAATTTTTAGTTCATACACTGATTGTGTTGTATAGGTGGAAACATTAACAGTAGAATCTGCAGCACTTCAAGACCAACAACTTCTGTCAGAGGAGTCAAATGACTCCCTGGAAGAATTTGAAGCAGATTTAAAACAAGAATTATCTCGTATATATCCTCAATGGAATAGAAACGTACCTTTAAGAAAACTCAAAAGGAACACCAGTACTCCTGCTGCTGCTACTCCTGCTACTACCTCTCCTCCGACAGAAAATATTACACAAAGACCCAAACTTAAACTTAAGGACAAAAAAGTCATCACTATTGAGGAATTTCTTTCTGGAAAATGACAAAAATAACGAAAAACCTTCAGAAGAAAAATAACACAATTCATCATTGACAATGATTTTTTCATATTAATGTTCATTTTCAAATTTATATAATAAATTTTTATGTATGTATGTAGAGTATTATAACAGATACTGCGTTTATAATTAACAGCAAGCCTCAAAAATCTGTATACTAGCATAATTTTCCTAAAACTTAAACCTTAATTATCCTAAAAGTTGAAGTAAACAAAACAATGCACGACAAACCTACGTTACCGAAGTCCTGGACATTCTTCAAACTACCACAGAACAAAACTATTTTACCTCAGTCAGAATTTGAAACAGACTGATCCTTAAATTTTTATGGCTTCATAATAATAAAAAGCACTACACAAAAACATACCTTCAACATTTATTTAAAACCAACAAAGACAGGCATTCATCAACAACTGTTCAAACTTCACACTGCAATATAAACATCCTTTACATAAATGTTCAAAAACCTAAAAAAGTATCAATGCCCATTAACACAGAAAAAAGGCAATCAGCATAATTAAATACTAGAGCAATATAAAGTTTGTAGACTTATTAAAAACACGTAATAAAACATATTAAATGAACAACATTTTAAAACCACACCTCAGTAACGCTTCCCAGCAGCTAATATCTATGATTAGCTGGATCACTTGGTATGATCAAAAATGTTTTACCTCAGTATCTTTTATTTATAGTTTTAAATAAATTATAAGCTCGGAAAGGCATTTTTCATCAAGTTCAAGCATTAGAGTTTCTTCAATATTATGGATAAAAAAGTTGTATGCAGTAGGCATGAATAAATATTATTTCCTCCAAATAGTATTGTTTACTAATAAAAATTAATCAAATATGTAAATAATATTCTGGTTTTTTTACACTCTCTCAAAATTAATTCATATAATAATTTTAATAACCCAAAAGAAAATGGTCTAAAATGGATTAAAAATTTACTTCAGCCATTTCGAAAGCAAAGAAGAACTAGATATAGATGTTTACTATCTTTTCTTACAGTTCACAGTTGATAAGATATCGATTGTACTAACCACCATGTCAAGTACATTACCAAGTTAACTCCATTATCAGACACCCAAGGCTATTACAAATTTCATATTATATTAACATAGTTAAGTACTTGCTGATAATAATCTCCTATTATCCAGCATTTAGCAATGTTTACAATATTTTTTTCAAACAAATTTTTAATATTTTAAAACACTCATTTTTATTTTAAGTATCAATACAACCACTTTTCAAAAATATGAAATCATTAACAAAACATAACATAGTATGTCAATGGTGTCACATTTCTAAATCTATGTTTGAACTACCTAACATATAGTAGCTGAACTGTTACAAATAAAAGACACAAGTAATGTCTTATTAGCATGGGTGAAGTTACACATTTTGTTCTGGGGGGGGGCACAAGATTCCCCTGTGGGTATCGATATGGGTTCTGGGATACTCCCCCCCAAAAAATAGAGAACATTTAAAAGCTTGTCTTCATTGAGCCAGCATCTAAAAACTTGCATTATGTTTTAAACCCTTTTTTTTGTTGGTAAGTTAGGGTGTGGTATATGTTTCTCATAGAACTCAAATCGGGGGCTTTTAGACTTATAGCTTTCCAAAATTCAAAATTTTGAAAATTTTTTTGAATTTTGCAGTTTTAAGGCCAAAAACAAGCCTGATTTTATTTCTATGTGAAACATGACTTTAAATACCAAACTTCGTCTGAAACAACTCTTAAAATTTTATTTTGAACATCATGACGTGTAAGATTAAATAAAAATTCATATTTCTCTTTGAACTTATAATCATATTTAGAAAATAACTCCCTTGCGATCAAAAAACAACTGATACTGCCAAGTATATTTCTTAACAGCACTTATGTTATTTTTGTCGTAGTTGAATGATTTCATTGTAACCATCAAATTATAAAATATAATACACCTGTCCAGAAAGTTGGGGGACAATGCCTCTCCTTGCCCCCCCTTAATTCTGCCCTTGCTTATTAGTATTAGTGTGTCAATAATATTCAGACTAATTAGGTAGCTATCTAAAAACCCCTCCTCATTTGCACCCTTGATTTACCAACAACTTGGTACCCTTAAGACATTAAGAGAAACTTTAGGTATTGAAACATGTGAACCAGAAATAAAGAGAGAAATCTTGTTAGCTATAAAATGTGTAAGTACAAAATCTCAGTTGAAAAAGGTCATAAATATAAACATATTGATATCGCTTGTCAAAAAAATCGTAATTTGCTTAATTTTTCAGCAAACTAGATCAAAGCATTTTCAAAAGGTGTGAATAACGGACAATACTGTTCTACAGCCTCTGATAAAAAATATCTATTTTGGTCAATACTGTTACAGAACTTTGAAAAGGACTAAAATTATTGTCAATACTGTTAGGGAATTCAAAAAGGAGTAAAATAAAACTTAGAGAACCCCTTATTTTTGGAATTTAAAAATGCATATTTTTTATTAACATTAAATCTGTATATGTTAAACACTCAATAACATCTGATAAGAACAATCTTGAAGCTTAGTAATATACATGTTACAGCTTGTGTGCAAGTGATGAAACTCTCTTGGGAATGGTAGGGAAAAAATTTGGGGTATGTATGCACAGAGTATGGGGGACAGGAACTTTGATAACAATGAATAATGGATCAATGAATAACTCATCACAAACCTTAAGCTGGAAAGTATGTTAGTTACCAATAATTCACCATATCATAATAAATAGGTTTACCTGGCAGCAGCCTCACTGTGGAAGAAACAAGATATGTAAAAGTAACTGACTGACAATGAAAGCCCCTGCTGGGAAATCCCAGATACACTCAATAATCTAATTTTAAAAACACAAGATAATACTGACACAGTCTTAGCTCAGCATTGTCACTGTGTTCTCAGATTACCTCTATATCATCTGGATTTAAATCTTAATGTCCTAGAAAAACAACAAATCTTTAAAATTTACTTATCTCCTAAACTTTAATTAAAAAAGAAGTTTCACTTGAACAAGTTGTAGTCATACCAATCACTACTAAAAATATTGTAATAATTGATTTTATCTTCACATGAACTACTAGTCTTTAAATAAAAACACTTGTAAATATGTTACACTTGCCTATAGTAGCAGTTGTTTTTATTTTAGAGAATTTGTGAGTATTGGGGGTTATGATGTCAAAAAGTGTAAGTGAGTCATAACGTAATTGAGTCACTTAAGGTCTGAGTTGAGAATTTGACACATCTTCTAAAACGGCTGTCTTCAAAAATTATAAAAGTAAGTGCTACTATGGGCAAGTGTAACACATTTACAAGTGTTTGTATTTAAAAATGTTGATGAGCAGCAACAAGATTTTGATATTTAAAAATAAAGTTCGGAACATTTTTTTTTTAACTTATTTAATTTTATACAAAAGCAGTCTGCGAGAATACATGAAAATTGATCTTTATAAGGTCCTCTTTCTATAAAATTAGAACTTCTTTGGTATTCTAAACCATTCTAGGTACCGACAGACCACTTGCAATGTTGTTCAATTCCAAAAAACTCTATAGCGAAGTTAAAGTTATATGTTTGTAGTACCATGTCTAAGGATGATGACATAACTCAACAAAACTCTTATGACATTAAAGTTTTATAATACACTATGAGTTCTGTCTAGCTATTTTATTTATAGTGTTCATTTTTGTCTATATCAAGATTAAAGACAGAACAATTACCAACGTAACTCTGTCAGTCTCCTATATAGTCTACCAAAAAATCTCAAACACATCTAAACATTTTCAAAATATACAAACACCAACCACAATATATTCTAAACTATAAAACACACTCACAATCAAACACTACATTCTAACATATAATTAACAACCACTCTATGGAGCAAATGAACTTCACAGAACAAAAACACCACAGACTCATAATAAAACAACACACCTGCACAACAGTCTTACCTGTTACTAACAGTACTGAACTATGAACTGATCTAGTGTGAAACACATCTGCTGAAAATATATCAGTAAGTTGTAGTGATTTACTCCTGAGCTGCAAGTCTCAAGGTCGTATATGTTAACTACTATTATATTTTATTTGTACAAAAACCGATGCTATGATATGCTGGTGGATCATTTTCAACAGGATAATGAAAAACTAAACCACTTAAACCACGTTAAAAGGTGATCCTAAGTAAAAGGCGTATTGGAAAAATTTTAATTTTTACCACTAATGAGAACAGCTACTACAAATGCAAAAATCTATTCAAAAGTAATAAAATTTTAATACAGATATGAAGAGCCTAGCGAATCCAGGAGGGCAAACAATAAGTACAAACATTATTAGACTAGATTCAGCGAACAGAAATTTCTTCAACTTAGTAAATTCATTATAATATTTAATTCATTGTATTATCAAATTTTAATTAAGTTTTTCTATCACCACTTCTAATTTATAGAAGATCCCAAAATAACGACCCAAGAAAGAGCAATCTAACAATGTATTTATTAAAGTTTATTGTATTAAGAAGCAAAAGCCTCAAGAGTCCACCTTTAAAGTAATTGTAGTACTAGTTATTCAATCAATCTTTATCACTGCATCACATTAATGTATTTGAAGGTATAAATTGTAAAAATTGAAAGGTAATTAATGTAGGTGACATTAGATTTATATGATTGTTTAATTATTTAGAAACCTAAAATTGTGACTATTAAAAAGGTAAGGTAATTAAAATATAATTAAACACTTTTGAATATTTATAAACTTGCCTATAGTAGCACTTACTTTTCGGGAGATGTGTCCCATTAACAACTCAGACTGTAACTGATCTCAAGGTTTACGTAGGTTAGGGTGTTTAGGGTGGGGTGGGATATTATGGCAGTGTGGGTGTATTTTGTGTGCTTTAGGGCTTATGGTGTCAATAAGGGCGTGTGAGTTGTAATGTAATTGTGTATTGAGTATGTGTGTAGGGTGTAGTTTGAAGTGTCTGTATATTTCGTATTGTTCGGTTGTGTAGCGTTGGTTATTTCTGTGTTGTTTGTGAAGAATTTGTATGTTAGATGTTATGTTTATGTAGTCATGTTTTTTGGAGTTGAGATGATCAGCGAAGTTTGATTGGTAGTTATTGTTTGTTATTGCTTTTATATTTTCTTGGTAACGTGTGTAGAAGGACCTCTCTGTCTGGACTATGTGAAAACTGGGGCACGAACTGCAAGTTAGTTTCTAAACTCCAGTGGTGTTGTAAATTGTTGGGTTTAAATTGTTTATTGAGAGTGTTGTGTGTCGAGTAAGCTATTTTGTAGTTGTATTTTCGTAGTGTGTTGGTTAGATTGTGGGTTTTGGATGATCTGTGTGGTATTGATAAGTATTTTATGGAATTGTCCTGTTGTGTGTTTGTGTTTGAGTTATTAGGTTTATTTTTTAGGCGGTTGTATAATCATTTTGTCAATCATTGTTGAGTTGTATCTGTTAGTTTATGCTATATATTGTATGGTGTTTAACTCCTGGTAGTGATCTTCTTTGCCTAATGGTGTTTTAAGCTGGCGATATATCATGGTGTTGTAAGCAGCTAGTTTATGTTGGTGTGGGTGGTTTGAGGAGCTGTGAATGGTCGTATTGTTACTAGTGGGTTTTCGGTATATGTTGAATTTATGTGTTTGTTTGTCTGTTCATTTAATTGTAAGGTCTAGAAAGTTGAGAGAGTTTTGTTATTCTATTTCGATGGTGTATGTGAGTTTTGGGTGTATGGAATTGAGGTGTTTTAGAAATATGTGTGCTCTGCGCGTGTTACCTTTATATAATATTATGATGTCGTCAACGTATCTGTACCAGTAAATTACGGTCTGAGTTGACAATGGGACACATCTCCCGAAACGGCTGTCCTCAACAAATATAAGTAAGTGCTACTATAGGCAAGTTTATAAATATTCAAAGGTGTTTAGTAATAACTAGTAGCTCACGTGATGATGGAATCAACAAATATTAAAATAATAATAATAGAACATAATATAAACGTAAAATATAAATATCAAATTACACTTTTGTTATTACTTGCGACTAGACAAAATGTCTGGTCGCAATTAATATCAAAAGTGTAATTTGTAATTTACAACCAGCTCCTCATGAACAGCAACAAGATTTTGATATATAAATATTTTTAATATTATAATATATATATATATATAATATGTGTGTGTGTGTGTGTGTGTGTGTGTGTGTTAGTGCGTTCCTGCACACTCCCCTAATGACAATTTAACTCAATCTAAATACTGTTTAAACAATTAGTAAAAAAAAGCTATTTACATAATATTGTTAGAATTAAAAATCTCTTATATTCTGATTAGTAGATTAAAATTAATACAATACTATTAAAAATATAACAGATAAAAAATACTAGCCTACAATCTAAATATTTCTCATATAATTAAATTTTAAATAATCTAATTTAATAATATTATTATGTATCTGGTAAGACAGTGTATAGTTACAGTAAATTGAATCGTTGCTTACTGTTCCTGCTGTATTTTAATTTGATAGAAAATATTTAGTTCTGTTCGCTAGCGCATTCTAGAGTAACTATTATGTGATTATGTGCCTGTGACTTTGTTTTTCAAAATTCATATATTACAAGTTTGTCTTTGTTACAGATAAAAGAATCTTAATAGCTAGTTTATGACTAGTAAACGAAAAATTTGCCATAGAGGATGGCTGTTTATGACAGTTGTTATTTCTATAAACTTTTGACACTGCCGCTACAGGCGGAACACTCGTCATATTTATATAATTATGCTGGTAATAAAACTTATTTCATATTTAAACACTATTTATTACTTCACATCTTTCTTAAAACAAAACTCTAAACAAAGAACTGAGAAAAACTAAAACAATTACAAATCATCTGTTAATTTATATAATGTTCTTTTTCTTTTTTTTTCCATAGAGGATTGTCATAGAGTATTATATTATTGCATTCACAACATACTCCCACCTTTTGAGTTATGGTTTAACTCAAAACATTAAAAAATAGTATATTGTTAAAAGATTAATCAACAAATTTTTGTGGAAGCTTAATTTGTCTGCCACTTCTTGAATATGTCACAATTTTATTTTCTTTTGTCACATTATCTTCTTCCAGGTGTAGTTCATGTTCATTGGTTTTTGTCACTTTTGGTTTAATCTTTTCTTTTAATTGTTCTTGGATGGTTTCTTCTTGCATTTCAAGAGGATATAGTCTTTGTATTGGTCTCAATAAACTTCCAAAAGCAGTCTTCAATTGCACTAATCTACACACTCCATCTCTACTAATGATAGTCTTTTCTATCAGTCCTATTGGCCAATCAATTCTTTTTTTATTTTCAACTTCAATCAGTACTAATTCTCCAACTTTCAACTGTCTGCCGTTTTTCTTACTTTTTAAAGCTAATTGTCCTAAATACTCAATCCTAAATCTTTTTCGCAATGCTTCTCTCAGGTGTTGTCGATAACGTACTCTCTTGTTAAGACTTTTTGTATTTACATGGTCACAATCTGGAACTCCAATTTCTTTTAAGTCATGTAAAAACATATTTGGAGTAATAGCAGTTAGGTCTGAAGAAGTTTCAGATAAATATGTCAAAGGTCTAGAATTCATGATACTTTCACAATCACATAAGATTGTCTCCATTTCCTCATAATCCAATGACGTTTTGCCCAAGGTTTTGCGTAGCAACTGTTTCATGAGTCGGATGAGTCGCTCCCACCATCCGCCCCACCATGCAGCAGAGGGAGGGTTAAACCTCCAGTCAATTTGTTGGCATGAGCTATATTTTAAGATAGCATTCCAATCTAGAATTTTAAATGCCTTTTCTGTACCTGTGAAATTGGTACCATTGTCACTATATATTATTGATGGTCTTCCTCGCCTTGCAATAAATCTTCTAAGTGTATCTATAAATGCTTCGACAGAAAGAAACTTTACTAACTCCAAATGAACAGCACGGTATACTGCACAAGTGAATATGCAGATCCAAACTTTACTGCCATCTCGTAGAAACAAAGGTCCCGCAAAATCAATTCCAACCACTTCAAATACTGCGGCATCTCGTACTCTACTTTCAGGTAAGGGTGGAGTGATTGTTTCTACATTTTTTGAATTATGTCTCTGACAAGGAATACATTTTTTCAAAGTATTACTTATTGTTTTTCTTCCTCTCAATATCCAATAGTTTTCTCTTAATAAACTTAAGAGACCTTGAACTCCCACATGACATGATCTCTTATGTATTGTAAGAATAAGAATATCTACAATGTCATGTTTTGATGGTAGAACAACAGGAAATTTAAAATTTTCCAAATCCTTTCTTTCTGTTAATTTTGTCTTTAGCCTTATAATACCATCAGCAGCCATAAATGGTGACAATGAAGTCAATTTAGGGTCCCTTATTCCTTCAAATGATTGCTGTTGAACAATTCTAATTATAAAATTGTTAGCTTCAATAATCTCCTTACATGACAAAACTTTACTCACACACTTTTCCTTCTTTGAGGGGTTACAATTATGAATAAATCTCAGCAACCATGCAAAAACACACACAATCTTATCAAAATCATTTGAAAAGTAATAAAACCAATCTTTTGGGTAATTATTACTTAAAAGTGAAGGTGTAGGTCCTTTCTTTTTTTCTAAAGAAATTAATTCTTCGTCAGGTTCAGGTTCATTTGATGGCCAGGTATCTTCAGGCAACTTCAACCATGACGGGCCCTCCCACCATCTGGAACTAATCAACCTGGAAACTGAACATCCTCTACTGGGCAAGTCTGCTGGATTCATAGTGCCGGGAATGTGCCGCCAAGATGTTCTGGAAGTGAGGCTGCAGATTTCTTCAACTCTATTTCTAACAAATACTCCCCAGTTTTCTTCTCTTTTAATCCAAGCTATTACTGTAGAAGAGTCACTCCAATAAAAAAATTTAATATTACATTCAAATTTGTTTTCATCTCTTAATTCTTGCACTACTGAAGAACCTAATCTAGCACCTATAGTAGCAGCCATTAGTTCAAGTCTGGGTATTGTCATCTTCTTTACAGGTGCTACACGTGACTTTGCCTGGATTAGCTGTAATTGAATACATGTACTAAGTTCAAAACGCATAAATACTGCTGTTGAGTACGCAAATTTGCTGGCATCACAAAATATGTGAACTGATACAGAAATGATTACGTCATCCACACCTTGTAGCCATCGTGGAATCTTCATCTCTTTTAATTGATCGAGTTCCTGAAACCATATATTGAATCGTTGTTTGATTTCTTCTGGTACTTCTTTGTCCCACCCACAATTATCTTTCCAGCATTCCTGCAATAATAACTTAGGGCATATGGAAATAGGACAAGTGAATCCAATAGGATCGAACAATCTGTGTGCAGTGGACAATATAACACGTTGTGTTACCAAGTTCTCTTCTAAATTTACTATTTTATGAAAACTCACAGAAATTGTGTCTTCTTTCTTGTCCCAGGTGAGACCTAGGACTGAAGCCTCTGTCTTGTCTTCCAGACCAGGTTCAGTATATTCCCATCCTCGCAGCTCAAACTTTCCCAAAGAAAATATTTGTATTGCTTCTGAAATGAACTGTTTCAAATCCCTTTCATTATTTACACCTGTAACACAGTTATCAACATAGAAACTTTTAAACAACTTTTCTATTGTACATTTAGAAAATTGATTGTCTTCAGCACACGGTACTAAATACTTCTGCAGGTGGTAGTTGATGACGGCATTGAGCAAAAATGGACTACTTGAGACTCCAAAAACAACTCTTCTATGTCGGAAAATCTTGAGTGATCCATCTGTGTTTTGCCACAGAAATCTTAGGAAATCTCTGTCCTCTTCATACAAACTTATTTGCAAAAACGCCTTTTTTATGTCAGCGATAACTCCTATTTTATAAAGTCGAAAACGTAAAAGCAAAGCTGGTATTATTTCAATTAAGTTAATACCTGTTTCCAAACACTGATTAAGGGAATAGTAACCCTTTTCTTTAGACGAGGCATCAAAAACCGGTCTTACTGCAGTGGTGCTGTTTTCTTTTATCACTGGTCTATGAGGTAAATAGTGACCTTCATCCCATTTGCTTATTGGGATTTCCTCAATAACACCATCTTCCAGCCAATCTGAAAACACATTGTTATATACATTATATAAACTTTCATTTGTTAGCCTTTTCACTGAGTTTTCAAGCCTTTTTTTTGCAAGATTGAAATTTCTTGGAACTTCTGGGTGGTCTTCGGACCAAGGTAATTTGACTTCATAGCGTCCTTCTTCATTTACTCTCACAGTTTCCAAAAATTGTGTTTGAACAGAATGTTCAATTTCTTGTTTGCTTCTGGTCTGTAGTGGGTCTTTTATACCTAAAACATCCATTTCCCACAGCTTGCATATTGAATTACTTTGTACAAACATAGAAAGTGCTGTCATAGAACTAAATTCTTTACTTTCTTGAAATTTTCCTGTCAAAACCCATCCTAAATGAGTTTCAAGGGCTATAATACCACAATCTAGAACCTCTTTTCTTCCAGTTAGAAGTTTCCCATATATGTCAGCCCCAATTAATATCTCAATTGGACTGTCTGCATCCTGAAACAATTTAATACCTCTTTCCATCAGTTCATCAGTCCATCTTCCTGGTTTCAAGGCAGGAACATAAGTACAAATATTTATTTCACTAAGTGCCTTGAAATTACAAGAATATGTTTTATCTATACTTTGTAGTCTGACTTTGTAGCATGCATGATTGCGAGGCTTAGTGACCTCTCCTCCAAACAGGCCATGTAATAATGTTTCTTCACCACAAGTGTCATATTTCATTTTTTCAACAGTCGATTTCCTTATGTATGACCTCTGGGATCCACTGTCAAAAAGTAAACGCACATTGAGTTCTTTTGTGTCACTAACAGCCTTGACAACAAGAGTTTGCATGTAAACCTGATTGCCATTCACATTGGACAAGGAATTCTCAAAATTGGGCTCAGCTTCTTTTTCCTCGCATTTAGGTTTAATGTTAGACCTATTAAAATTATTCTGCAACTTTGAACACATAAGTGGTACATGTTTTCCATTACAAATAATACATTTAACAATAGCTCTGCAATGTTTACTTAAATGTCCTACTTTTGTACAAGAAAAGCAACACCTTTTGCTAGTAAGAATATTCTGCCTTTCTTCTAAAGACATGTCCCTAGCTTTAAAACAGTTTTCACTTAAATGACCACCGTCACAAAACACACACATCGATAACTTCGTCTTATCTGTGCTTACTGTAGACGTATTTGATTTTACATTTACAAGGCCAGCTGCTGTAACATTGCTGGTAGGCCTTCTTGTATTTTTAATATGCTTATCTTTACTTGCAAAGTCTCTTTTATATGAACTCGTAGGATTATCACCTGTTGATACTTTTGTTTTTTGTAAACCAAATCCCTGTTTAGCTAAGTTTATTCTTTCTTCTCCCTCCACTTCAATTTTCAAAAAATTCATTAGGCTATCTAGCCTACTTTTACTTTCTGACGCGGTCTCGTCCTGTTGAGAGTTAGGCCTACTTCTCTGCCAAGCTATTAATAAATCCTCCCTGAGACAAGATTCTACTAATGGGAAGAGCATAGCAGCGTACTTCTCCTTTGTTACACCTAAAGTTTCTAAACACCTTAGTTTTGACTCAATTTGATCATAAAGTGAGGAAATAGTAATTTTACTTTCACTGCTATTTAATGTTATTACAATTTTCAAGATTTCTCTTATGTAAAACTCTACTAACAGGTCATCTTTGGCAAAGCGAGATTTTAAATGTTCAATAGCCTGTTCATAACTACGTCCACATGGGGGAAAACTCTCGACAATTTCCCTAGCCTTAGTATTAGGGATAGTCGCTTGCAGGAGATACTGATACTTGTCATCAGAATCAATACAGGGGTCTTCATGGATTTTCTTAAATTGGCCCCAAAACGGCAACCAATCACTAATATCACCACCAAACTTTTTAAACTCAAGTGTGGGTAACTTAAATTTACGTTTTTCTACATTCACACTAGTATCTGTCTTAGGCCTAGCCTTGTCAATAGCCTGTTCAACTAAATACTCAACTATTTTAAACTTGCCTGAGTATTCATCGGCAGATTCTACCTCATTTTCTAAAACTTCAGTAGATGCATTTTCATTTAGTAAAACTTCAATAATTTCTCGGTCTAAGACCTCCAATTGATTATGTTTTTCACGTAATAGCTCTAAATTAGCTTTTAACAAAATCACATCATCTTCATTTTTTATGGATTCTAATAATGTATTGTGTAAACGTGAAAATCCAGTTCTAAACAATTTTCTTTTCTTTTTCAGAGCATCCATTATAAAATACTTACTAATGGATCATAGATTTTAACTGTAACCAAATTATTATCCTGTCACGGTCGCCATATGTTATTTCTATAAACTTTTGACACTGCCGCTACAGGCGGAACACTCGTCATATTTATATAATTATGCTGGTAATAAAACTTATTTCATATTTAAACACTATTTATTACTTCACATCTTTCTTAAAACAAAACTCTAAACAAAGAACTGAGAAAAACTAAAACAATTACAAATCATCTGTTAATTTATATAATGTTCTTTTTCTTTTTTTTTCCATAGAGGATTGTCATAGAGTATTATATTATTGCATTCACAACAACAGTGTCTTCTATAGCGGTTAATTATATGGTAAAAATTTAGTTTAGCCGGCTAGTTGAACATCTGGTGGTGTGATGCGGATTGTTTTAGGTTATGTTTTATAAACATATTGCGTTTAGAGATGTTTTTCATGGAAAGGTTAATTTATTGTTTTTTTTACTATATTCGGTGTTCATGGATTTTGTTTAATTGTAATAATATTTCTTGCATATTTTAATGAGAAAAATTATTGTTAATTATTGTTAGTGCATTGTTTTTAAAATATGCTGTTTTATGTTTAGGTTAAGCATACCAAAAGCAATTTATAGACAAACAGTACTATTATCAAAACTACAACATAAAGAAATTACGTGGAGATTTAAAAGTGGCTTCCAAAGAGGGTCGATATATGCTTTATCTTCAGGTAAAAGAAGTTATTTAAAACCAATTAGATTACCAGAGATAGGACATTACATTACAGTGAAAGTGAGGAGAAAATTTAAAAAATATTTCTAACGTATACAAGTAAAACCATCATAAATTAACCATTTTATAAACTCAAGATTTCCTTGTCAGATTTTTTTTCCAAAAAAGTCATACATTGTCATCAAGAAGGTGTTACTAACCACATTATCCAAAAACAATGCACAAATCAACAGTCAAAAAATTTGGTAATTATTCAGATAAGCCACTACCGCTCTGATTGGTAAAAATTTTTATTCTTTGTCAATTTGACCATGCTAAACACAAATCTGAAGTTATTTTTTACGGAAAACATAAATTAACATCAAATAAACTAACCTAAACTAGGTGCTTACCGTAGAGCAATTTTGAAGAATACTAAGTTGATATTGCACCAAGTTGGCTTATGTTCACTTTGGTTTGCTCTAAAAACGAACTTACCTTGGACGAAACCCTCCACCCACACTTCTTCTGGCCTATCTTTGGCAATGAAAGAACCATCACACACCTAAACTTGAAGTCGTCCATGATCTTCACTGTGTTACGGCACTCAAAAGTTTGTCTTTGTTGGGAGCACATTATGCGAACATAAAGCCTCAATAACCTGTTTTTCATTGAACAAACAAGCTTCAAAAAATAATGTGTAGCACATACACTAAATATGCGCTTTTTCAGTTGAAAAATCGGTCAGCCAATCTGAAAGCATCTTTCAGGTTCCGTGACTACTGTATATAAGATGGTTCATTTTGGTTTTCCGCTAAAAATAACACAGATTCGTGCCTTTCTCAGTTGAAAAGTCATGTGGCCTCTGTCGGCCAATCGGAAAGCATCTTGCGGGTGATGTAACTTAGATTTGCCGCTAAGATTCTCGCCTTTTTGACATGAATTAAAAAATTTCATGTTCAGCATGGTCAAATTAACCAGGAATACAAAAATCTCACCAATCAGAGCGATAGTCTCTGATCTTAATAATACCAAAATTTCTACATTCTCTATTAACACTCTGTATGTTGTACTTTAGTGTACAAGACAAGAGGATAACTTTTACTTAATATAGGGCTACTTTATTTTAGGTTATTTTTATAGTGGGTATTATAATTGTTAACATTTTGCACTTCTGTTGTTACATTTCTTTGTAGACATTATGAGTCTATATCAGAATTGATGAAGAGGTAAACTTTAATTCTAAAAAACTTTCTTTTGTGTTTTGTTTAGTGAGTTTTTGTGGGGTTTATTTTGTGTCTCTGCCATTTTTTATTATTCTCTCCAATGGCTTTTATAAGGAAAGTTGGTAAAAATTATACTTGCAATATCGTTTATTAAACACTTGTAAATATTTACAAACTTACTTATAGTAGCACTTACTTATATTTGTTGAGGACGGCCGTTTCGGGAGATGTGTCCCATTGTTAACTGAGACCATAACTCTGTTTATTTTTATAAATTTCAGAATCAACAAGTATTAGATGTAGTAACCTTCTGCAATAATGCCCAATAAAGACTGCATTATCTCAAATTTTTACTATAGTACTTAAAAAACGTCTTCTAAAGATTAAAAAAGTTACTTTAAATGTCATAAACTGTATATAGTAGTTTAAACTTATGTTAATTTATAATTTATATTGAAATTTAAGCGTAAAATTAATAGTTAATATATGTCGTTATTAAAAAAAAAGATAACCATAAGTGTCCTAATACAAACTAAATGAGTGTCACCATTTCCGCATAAATTCAGATTAGGTTGTGGTGAAGTATGGAAATTTTCATTTGATATTGATTACAGTAATTGGCCTAAGATTGTTTTTTCTACACTTGTAAATACAAAAGGTATTTATTTCCCATTCCCACTTGTACAATTTTAGCGAGAAAAATTATACTGGGTGACGCAAAAGTAATCAGGGAAATTAATACCATTTTTATGAAATTAAAGTTGGGTAAAAGATTCAGTTTGGAGAAGTAAGTACTATGTCCGCATATCAACAGCATACATATATTTAAATAAACCTATAAAGTCTCCAGTTAGGATAGATTTGGTTGTAATTTTATACAGCATTACCTAATTAGACGTCTACTTCCGCAGAACAATATTTTTTGCAGGTGACGTTATGTGATCTTTATTCTAGCCTTACATGTGAACATTTGGTTAAACTTATAAAATTACAACCAACTCTATCCTGACTGGATACTTCATAGGTATATAAAATTAACCTTCTGTGGCAATAACAAACAATAATTATCAATATAGTTTCAGGGCATGTTTTTGATTCATTTTATATGCATTATATTGGGGGTAGGCAATGTGCATTTTTACCAGCACTATTAGCACCACATATGGGGGGGGGGATTTCAATTTTCCAAAATTGTTAGTTTTTGGAGACGTGTTTGCTCAGTCAAAAAGCACCAGAACTGGCGTCCTCTATCGTCCGGACCTTCAACGTTATTTAAAACATTCTGCAATGTTATTAACCAAATTTCATGAACAAAAAAAATCATCAAGTCTTGTATTAACCTTTATAGGTAATAATAATGAAGTTGACACCTTTAAATCATACCGAGAAAGTTAAGGGATAAGGAAGATCTCTTGAAATTCCAATTTTTCAACTTGAGTATCTAGTAGTATATAGAATTGTAGCTTATAACACAATTATTGTATATTTCTGGTGATCCTAGCATCGTTATTGTTTTCCGTATTTTGTTTAAAGCCATTTTGAAATCCATTGTTTCCAGGACAATTTTTATATGTGTGTAAGTAAAGAAGAGTGTTTTGGAAATTGTTTCTCTTATATTTTACCATTACTTCAAATGGTAATTATATACCATTTACTTCAATCATTATATATATATAATGATTAACACAGAAGAAAATTGTATTACTATCAGCAAAATATGGTATAATACATGAAACTTTGTCAAATAAGGTGAAGGTATAATAAAATATTCTTACAGTGGAGAATCAGTGTTCGGAACATTCATAATCAGAAACTATTTTGCTGTCTAAAGGTTATGGATCATCTTTTTGAGAAATGGTAGTCATTACAGAAACATTAGCATATTATGTGTAGTAATAGTATCAGTTGATTTACTTTTAAAATCAAATCCTTACTTAATTTGCATATTCAAAAAGAAATACTTTCCTGTGATGTACCTGCACTGAGTCTTTTAAGAAGTTTAATTTAATGCAGGAAGAGCATTAAAACAATAGGATACTCAATGAAAATCATCTATAATGCACTTCTATAATCATCTTGTTCTAGAAGACATTAATCTTACTATACTATACTATTCTACATATTTATTTCAATATGTGAAACAAAATTTTAATTCAATCCATACAGAGTTGTTTAAGTGGTTAAAACCTGTACAGTGTATGTCCGTAATAGAGGACAATACTCATATAAGATGATATAATAAAATGTAAAAGTATGTAAATATTTTTTTTTGCAGTATTTTATTAAATAATAGTTTATTTATATGCAAAATTACATTTTTAAGTAAAACCACATGACCACTAATTTCGGTTTGGTTCAGGAGGTTTTTAAATCGGAACCATACTTATTCTCAATTAATTTTAATTACCCATCCTTTACTGTGTAATAAAAAATATTAAAGAAGAAAAATAAAATAATTTTATTTCATTGAACTTGCTATCTGTGACATTATATACTTTTTTTTGAATAAGCAAAATATTGTATTTTTTATTAATCCATGCTAATTGTTATTTTAATAGATTGTTTGGTTTTAGGATATGGTAAGTGTGGGGTAGCAGTAATCAGGGTATCTGGTCCTCATTCTTCAAAAGTTGTTACTCAAATAGGAAATCTAAAATGTTTGCCAGAACCTCGCAAAGTAATTCTACGGCGTCTTTTAGATCCAGTGACAAATGGTGTAATAGATCGAGGATTGTTAATTTGGTTTCCAGGTATTATGCAATGTTATTTATGAAATAAGGATAAAGTTGTTATCTAAGGTCATCAATAATGAGCACACCTTGGATAATCGAAAGATGTAATTAATAACTAATTTTCATACTTTAACTTATAAAATGTTTACATTATACAATTAATATATATGTGCAATGACAAAAATTTTAATTTCATAAACAAATTATTGAAAATAGTAATAGTACATTGCTTTTACCTGTAATGCAGCTATAACTTTCTAGTAAAGTCACAACCCATTTTCACAATTGAGACATAAAACATTCAAAATGAGACTAAAATAAAAGAAATACAAGAAGGTTACTGTTTGATACAGTTCCTGAAATTCATATATGGTTTTCTGTCAAACTTTTGCGCATAACCGAATGCACGAGAGCTATGATTCATACTCTACTGTGCAACATTCTTGCTATTTTTTCGGCCAGTGTGTAACTCAACATTCGATATTCTCAGAAAAGTTTAGTAGGAAACATCTTAATTACGTCCTGTAATTAAAAATCTTATTTAATAGTTATTTTTGTACTAAAAATTCGTAAAATTAACATGACTTAGAATTTTGTAATGACTTAGAACATGAAAATTATTCTTTTTCAAATTATGTTTGCCCCAACTGATTAAAGTAAATAATATGGTAGTTTGTATAATAATCCTGGACAAAATAATTTGAGGAAATTTTAATGTAATGAAATTTAAAAAAACTAATTACAATTAAGTTTTATTGAAACAAACACGAATAAAAACAAAAAATCAATTTCAATTGAAATTTGAAAATGAAGATACTTTGTACATCAATACTAATATATAAAAATCTAATGGTGTCTGTCTGTGTATGTGTTACTCAGTCACGTAAAAATTACTTTACCCATTCAGCTGAAATTTTAAATAGACATTGATAGAGTGCCTGGTTAACACATAAGTCTATTTTTATTTAGAAATTTCATCTGGGCACTGCCCCATTTGCCTTGGAAACTCCCTTAATGGTAGGTAAACTATAGTTTGATATATTTATTGTGATTTCAGTAAATTAAATTCAACCCAAATACAAATTAAATCAATACAAATATTTGTCAATCCCGTACGAAGGACGAGTACTCTGTTAGTATATATGTAAATATCTCTTTTTTGTAGAAAAAATTTATTTTAAAAAATCAATCACATTTTAGACATGACAAATGGATGGCAACATTTTAATTTGACAACATAAGATGGCAAATTTTCTTCAGTTGATCAGATATCAAATATGAATAATTTTTTTTCACGAATGAAAATAAAAAAGTCATAAATTTTATTGACCAATATGTTTAATTAATCTACTAGCGAATGTTCTTGAAACATCGCGGTGACTTTGACTTCCCCATGACCAACATTTAAGTTTCTTCTGAACTATCTGCATTTGAACACGCTAGTAATGAAAGTCTCTCTTTACTTTGTTTTCCACTGTGGCATTTGTTCTTCTTATAAACAAGCAACTTACCTAGCACAAATTTGAAAAAAAAGTCCAAGCTCATCAACATTAAAAACATTACACATCGAGTTGTATTTTTTAAATACCTCTGAAGATGATTGCTGGGCAATCGAAATGTACATAAGGTTTAAATAAATGTTATTTGTGGTTTAGAGGTGTTATTTATTCATCTCATAAAACTAAAAATCACACCATCTATACAACTATTCTTTGAGCTTAGCTTGTAAGGTTATGTTAAAACAAATACAAGACATACGAAAGACTCACAAATTAATCATTTCTTTACTCATACATCTTTCAATGACAAAGTCATCATCATCAGTAAGTGTTGCTACTACAAACACTAACTTACAATTAGAGTTAGTTTTTGTAGCAACACTCACTGATGATGATGACTTTGTCATTGAAACACGTATGAGTAAATAAATGATTAGTTTTTGAGTCTTGTGTATGTCTTTTATTTGTTTTAACACACCATCTATCTATACTTGATAACACCTACACACTAATCAATGATACTATATCACATACAGTTATGAACTTACTATACAAAATCTCCAATGTGACTGACTAGAATCTACTGACAACGTTTTGTGTGACATCCGTGTTTAGAGGATGTAAGAAAAGTGGAGAAGGATGAAAATGAGGGAGAAGCAAATGTGTTCATGGTATAATGTATACTGTACTTGTACATGTATGATAAACAAATCAAGGTATTTTGTTCTAAGCAAACAGAAACGAGCTGATGTCATCCTATGTCGTGTAAACTCGGAGCTCAATATCATTGATGTAAACATCCTACTGAATCATTTTAGACAGTCTTTATCAAAGTTCTAGTCGCTTTCCTATTGGATTCCGTTCCATGATAAATGTATTTTTTATATCCATTGATCTGTTATACAGTCCAGTAACTGCTGAACTGCATAAAACTACCATAACGCTTTTTTACTTGCAATTTATTGCTACGTGGTAAAATTTCCGATAGTAGTTGAGAAAATTGTTTTGTCAAAAAAAACATACTAAGCTTGATTCATTGCATATCATATTACTGTATTCAAGACTTGTATAAGGTTATGTTATGATCTGATGACATTCTCTTAATAGAACTTACATGTTTCAAACTTATTTCTGAACATAAGTGTTTATTTTGGTTTTTATCTAACACAAAACCATTTTTCATTTTTAAGCAGTTTTTAATAATTGTACTGAAAAAAGTAAAATATATGTTTGACTTGTTTAAACTTCAACAGTTGATGTTACTCTATTAAAGTTTTTTTTAGATAAAGTACTTTAGAAATTGAAGACAATGCTATGTGCTTTTAATTTGTTATGTATTAAATGTGGTGATAATTGTTTAAGATTTAAAATATGTAATTGTCTTAAACAGCTGTGTATTACAAATTAACTAAATACAAAAAAATAAAACCCAATACAATTATTTTATCACTATAACATTCTTCATGAGTACTCTATGCATTTCAAGAATCTTTCTGAAAATGGCTACCTTGTAATTGAAATATATATATCAAGTATTATAGTAAATAAATTAATTTAATTAGGGTTTTTTGTGTTTAATTAATTTAAAATAAGATTAAGAATTAAAACATATAGAATTAACATATTTTTGTTTCACTTAAAATCTAAATATGTGAATTTATTTCTCAGTGAATCTATTTGTTTTGTTCCTTTTAGGTCCACAAAGCTTTACGGGAGATGACTGCTGTGAACTTCAGGTTCATGGAGGTACTGCAGTTGTTGCAGCTGTACTTAATGCTCTTAGCAAAATACCTGGTCTACGTCCTGCTGAACCAGGTAACTTATATAAGTTTTTTTTAATAATTATTTACTTTTTTTGTTTTTAAAAATATTACCACTCTGCAATATTTAATTTCTTGAAAGATGTTTCTTGAAATAAGGTGTTTTAACAGTATTTTCTACGCTGATTTCAAATTTGTATTTGGATTTTTTTCACGTCAGGTTTTTTTTCACAATCTAATATTTAAAATACGAGAAATTTCTTTATTTTTGAAAATGTTATGGTGAGAAACAAAGTTAGATTAAATTATGAAAACAGTATAATTAACATAATTTTACATCAATACGCCTGTATTTGTAGAAAAATGCCTAAATCTCTACAAAAATATTTTTACCGAAATCAGCGTCCTTCATCATTTTTCCAATCTGAGGCCCAACAAAAATGCCTTCTTTCAAGTTTTCACTTGATATTCTTGGAAACTTAGCCGTAAGGTATTTGGAGCGGTCTTCCTCTTTTTAAAGAACTTTAGTAAGTTGAATCATTAAACCTAATTTAATGTTGAGAGGTGGAAGTAACACATCCCCTCCTTTGTATAAGATTATCATTGTCAATATTTTTTCCCAACTTTTAAATCTTTTCTAGCAATCCAGGTAGTTGTTGTCCAGTGCTTATCTTTAGCTTGATTATCCCACTTGCATATAAAAAAGCCATTTTTTATAGCCACACTGCTGTCCAAGTAACATCCCAATCACCTTTAGATCACTGCATACTTTCCAGCAGTGTTTTGCATACTGGACATATTCAAGAATAGTTTTTAGATTTTTGTAAGTTTACTTCAGGTGAACTGAATGGGCTATTGGAATAGATCTGTATAAGTTTCCATTGTGCAATAGCACTCCTTTAAAACTTCTTTTAGATGAGTCTATAAACAACCTCCATTCTTGTGGGTTATAGGAAATACCAAAAGAATTCATCAGCCCTTCAATATTACTGCAATAAACCAGCGAGCCTTTTTCTTCCAAATAAGACAAAAGATCTTTCTCTCTGTGGCTATACAATGAAAAATACGTTCCAGGAGCTAGTAGATGTTTAGCTTTAAGACAGGATCTAAGTAACTCAGCTGATTCCATTGAAAGATACAAGTCCCGAGTCAGGATGTTGAGTTGACACTGGGTGAAAAGTTGAGGCGCAGATTCGCCATCACTCTAACAATACTCATCAGAAGTTAAGCAATTGCCATGATCAGGATCCGAGTGGACAATAATTTTTCCCATATCTTTAGTTGGGACAGAGACTGGAAGTAATTCATCATGTGGAACTGGTCTCAAAGTTAGAGGAATATTGGGATAAGTTATGTTCTATTTTCTTTTTATATTGTCCCCCTCCACATTAACCATATGGAAGTAACAATCGTTTACATGCTTCTGAGGTTCTCTCCCCACCATTAGAATAGCAAAAGGCATAGATTTCTTTTTCTCGTACCTCCACAACTTTAAAGTCTCAACACATGTCTTGAAAATTCTATGGGCTGCCTCACGCTAGTCCTGATTCCCAATACTTATGCCAGAGTAAGCAAAATAAGCCTGTTGTACACATCTGGTTATATTTTGCCTTTGCTTTATATTAACATAGCTTCCACAGATGTAACAGAATATCTCAAAACTGTTTAAAGACTTATTATGTGAACTCATTTTGTTTATTCAAATGTCGCTTTACAACGTAAAATTCATTAAATTGCACACTAAACAATAACATAACCTCAGACTAACTGTTTCAGCTAGTAAATAAATATCAGATGACACTCAGTAATGCCCACTGCCAAACAGTTGGGATGAAAATATCCTTACATGTAGGCCTATTTAAATGGAAAAACTAGTTAAAATGTAATAACAATCAAGGTGTAAAAACTTTACGTATTAGGTGAAAACCGACTTCATATTTGGATTCAGCTAGGGAAATACTTTTAAAAAACATACACCCATTAAAACATAGAAATTGTTGCAGAGTAGTGTAATCATTCCAAAGTTAAGTAGCCTTTTTAAGTATAAAACTTGTATAGAAAAAGAAAAGTATTTATTAAACTAATGTGTCATATTTGCCCAATTTAATTTTTCAACTCCAATTTTTAAACAATATTAAATACATTTTTTTCTTATATTTTTTAAGGTTATATGTTTTTTCAATAAAAGTTCTTTGCTCAAAACAGCATTAACACGTTCGCTACTGAGCAGCGCATATATGCACCGTTTGGTTTTTCACAAGGGACCGGCGGTAAGAATTCGATCTTTCCATACATACTGTGTTAACTTGTGCCTGACCTTCATTACAGACCAAAAGCTGAAAGTTGTTATAATAACTTATTACTTCATACAAACCCTTGGCGTATGTGTGTTTGTTGTACATTTTTGTTTTTGCTGTTTTTAATGTTTTCTTAGGATGGTGCATATATGAGCCGATCAGTCTATAGCACAAAAGTCTTATCATGTTACAGGCTTCCTACGTATAAGGCACTACAGTGTAGCCCCTCAAATCCGAAACCAAATATGATTTTGATGAAAACAAATTTTGAAAAGTATGTAAAATTTAATAAATTATAAAAAATATATAGGCTATTAAATTTTGCTACTTACATAAAACAGTGCTTAGATGTGTAATATATTAGAAATAACACTATGTACAAGTAAAAATAGAAATGTCATACAAAGGCTTATATCAACAAACTCCCAACTAACTCGTCTTGGCTAGCCATGCTAGACAGATTGCTTGTATAGACTACATATCTTATTGAAAAGATGCTGACATTATAAACTATATTATGTCAGAGACAAAATATGTTTACATTTGTGTTCCATATAAAATAGACCAACAGAATATTTACAAATGTACTCATCACTTGTGACAGGTTTACATCCTGTATTGATAAATTTAGATTACATTTTTTGTGATTCTAATGGAATAGAATGGTGCACGAAGGAATAAACAAAGTATCAGGAGTGTTTTTTGACGTCATTGACCTTGATAACTGAGAGACCAAATGTCAGACATGTCTTTAGTCCGATACAAATATATCAAACCATTTAAAATAAACCACAGATTTGTCAGAGAAATAAAAGTAACCCACAAACAGTGTCGCAAATATGAGCCGTCGAACCATTTCAACTACCCAGAGCTGCGCATATTGAGACGCCGGTCCAGGAGAAGAGACCGTACAGCCGATATGTGTGCCGGCTGGTCTATACCAATAGTTATTTTATTAAAATTGCAGTAGCAAACGTGTTAACCATACAAAAGTAACGATTGTTTACATGGTTCTAAGGTTCTCACCCCACCATTAGAATAGCAAAGGCATAGATTTTTTTTTACATAACTCCACAACCTCACAATCTCAACACATGACTTTCAAACTTTATGGGGTGCCCAATGCTTGTCCTGATCCCCAATACTTATGCCAAAGTAAGCAAAATAAGCCTGTTGTACAAATCTGGTTATATTTTGCCTCGGCTTTATGTTAACATAGTTCACGCAGATGTAACAGAATATCTCCATTTTGTTTATTCAAACGTTACTTTACAATTTAAAATTCATTAAATTGCACACTAAACAATAACATAACCTCAGACTAACTGTTTCAACTAGTAAATAAATAACAGCTGAGACTCAGTGATGCCAACTGCCAAACAGTTGTGATTAAAATATCCTTTCATGTAGGCCTATTTAAATGAAAAAACTAGTTAAAATGTAATAACAATCATAGCAGTTTGTATGAAAACTCTACTTGTTAGGTGAAAACCGACCATATTTGAATTCAGCTAGAGAAATACTTTAAATAAACATAGAAGCATTAAAACATAGAAATTGTTGCAGAGTAGTATAATCATTCCAAAGTAAAGTTGCCTTTTTAAGTATAAAACTTTTATAAATTACATTTTTGCTATTACTTGCGACCAGACATTTGATAGAACTTTTAAAACTTTTATAGAAAAAGAAAAGTATTTATTTAACTAATATGTCATACTCTTTACCCAATTTAATTTTTTAACTCCAATTTTTAAACAATATTAGATACATTCTTTTCTTATATTTTTTAAGATACCATGTTTTTTCAATAAAAGCTCTTTGTTCAAAAACAGCATTAAACAAAATATTACCCCTTTTATAAAACTCCTTGAATAGACTGCAATTTTTAAATATGGTTCAGGACATCTGTCATGTGTGAAATGTAATTTATTGAGGATTTTTGACAGGTTTATAAAATTTTGAATTAATTTTTAGTGGGAATATGAATTTTAGTTGAAATTAAAGTATGATATTAAATATTGATGATGTAAATACAACTTTTATGAGTAAATCCGTAACATGGATTTACATGGAAAATTGCTTTTTAATTGAACTAACACATTGAATGTATGTGTAAAAAGGCTATTATAACTTACTGTCTTGACAATACAGCCTTTATAATATATACACAAAGTAAGAATCAATTGCAATACAAAAATTCCAATGGTTATATGATCTAAACACTGCTGAATTACTGAAAATGTGAGATTACTGAGATGTAAACATATTTGCAATATGGCAGAACCTTGTCCAATGTACTCAAATATAAAAGTAGTGTTTTTACTTACTAATGTAATTTGGTATTACATCAAAAAAGATTTTTAAAGTTGATATGAAACATAAAATGATGTATTACAAATTAATGGTATATTGATTCTTTTTTTTCATTAACAGCACTCTTAATGTACCGATCTACTGTTTTTGTCATTATATAAAAAGTGGTAAAATGTACAAAAATCTTAATAATTACAAAAAATAATCCATTATGATGTTCTGAAATCAAATAAAAAAATGTTGATAAAAAAGGGGAAACTAAATTATTATAAAATTTAATTGCTTTCTCTATTTAACCAACTAGGTGAATTTTCAAAACAAGCCTTCTATAATGGTAAGATGGATCTGACAGAAGCAGAAGGTTTGGCTGATCTGATTCATGCTGAGACTGAAGTACAGCGTCAACAGGCTTTACATCAGATGGAAGGATCGTTGCATGAATTATATAATTCATGGAGGCATATACTTAAACAAGTAAGTAGAAATATATAGACATTCTTTAACTCAGTTTCGTGACTCCAGTTAATGTTACTAAGCCATACAAAAATGAAGGTTGTAGGCCGAGCAACTAGCTATCTAAAATAATTAAATTTCTCTTGGTTTTCTATTCGTAAGCTGTTAATTGAATATGTTCAGTGATTTCTCAATGAGACCTCTGATTGCAGTTTTAAAAATGATTTAATGTCTACAAGAATGTTTGAGAACAAATATCTTCAGTCCTCATTTTTTAAAAACCTTTTGTGTATAACAAAACAAGTAACTTGGTGTGTGTGTCTGTATTATAATATAAAAGAAATTTATTTGTTACCTTTATATTATATTATAATTACCTTACCTGTCTAATAGTCACAGCTTTAGGTTTCTAAATAATTAAACGATCGTATAAATTCATTGTCACCAACATTTATTCATCTGTCATCCAATTATTACAAATTATACCTTCAAATACATTAATATGATACAGTGACAAACTTTGATTAGATAACTAGTACTAAATTTACTATAAAGGTAGACTCTTGAGGCATTAGGTTCTTAATACAATAAAATTTAGTAATACCGTGTTAGATTGCTCTCTTCAGTCCTTATTTTGGGATCCTCTATAAAGTAGAAAGTGGTGATAAAAAAAAAACTTATTTAAAATTTATAAAGACAACGAATTTTAATTTGTTCTGAATTACTAAATTGATATAAATCTCTGTTGACTGAATCTAATATAATAAAGTTAGTACTTATTGTTTACGCTCCTGAAATTCACTGGTACCTGGCAGTTAACTTCTTCACTTCACTCTTACACAATAATTAACTTTACTTCCCTATTTTCTTTAATATCTGCTTTATACATTATTCGTCACACTTTTATAAATTCTTTATATAAATAACTAATAAATTCCTTTTACAATTCCCTTAACATTTCTAAACAAATTAACCGCTTCTATACATTTTCTTACTACTTGTCCCCCCCCCCAATACATCTGCACACTTCGAAGCTCCCCCAAACTTAGTTCGCTTTGCCTGATGATTTTAGTTTTTAAGAACGAGCATGATATCCCCCTTTACGTATTTCAACCAATCAGAGTTAACTTTTTAAAATTTCGAACAAGGACTACGGTTTCTGCTATTTTGGTTTTTTCTCAAGCTCCAAGCTAATTTTATGACTTCTCACGCTGTAACAGGTGTTACTTTCCCATGCTTTCCTTGGATTTTCCGAATTACTTAAACCTTAGAATTAATCTGCTCTCTTTTGTCAACCGTTCCCAAGACCGGTTTATTACCCCAACCAAAATATACAATAGTTAAGTCCTCTTAGTCAGGTATTCACTAGCTACCTCGTTCGCTCCTTTCTTAATATTTCTACTTATTATTATTATTATTTTGAGTTTAACTAATTTTATATTATATGCCTCATATGTTTATGTTATAATATATAATTGTTAATATCACTGACTATGTTTTACAGAGTGTTGCTCATGTGGAAGCCTATATAGATTTTAGTGAAGACCAAAACATTGAGGACAATATCTTATTAGAGACTAACAAGAACTTACAAAATTTAAAAATATCCATTCAGGTAAGAAATTATATGGCATTGGATTACACTATCATCTCTGTTAAATTAGATAATAACAAAATAGACACCTATGTAAATTCCAAACATAAACAAATTCTAAATTAAAAATACAAAAATAATTTAATTATGAAAGAGCTTAAAAATATTAAAGATTATTCTCAGTTTTGCTTATGAAATTTACTAAAACTTTACCCTTGAACTTGATAAATTACAGATTTTTCAAACCTCAAAAAACTTAATAAAGCACTTACTGAAATATTAAATGATCTCTATCAGTGTTTAGATCAGCTGCGGGAAGATAGCATCGGTTTTAAATACAGATGATTTTTAATGTTTTTAAAAATCTATGTCATTTGTGTTGGACTTGTTAATATGTTTCTATTTTAGGTTTTGTTAGGATTTTAAATTTCATAACCTTTATTTTGTTTAGATTTTGTCCATTTTATCAATGTGGAGAATTTATAAGTATGGTTGATGCCTATGTAAGTGTGGCCTGTTTCTATTAGCGCCTAATAAGTCACCGGATTGAATTTTAGTCCTTCAAGTATATTATTGGAGCAATAGGTTTTTAAATTTTGTACACATGATGCAGCTCTTGGAAATTATTCCAGATGTCATTGCAAATGCATCATTTCTGTTATAATTCTAACATTTCAGGTTTTCTTGACAGCAGGCAAAGGGCGGTTAATGTTGCACAAAAGGCGAAGATTGTGTTACTGTTTGTGGAAACAAAAAGTGTTACACTAACAGACGTTTTACTGTATATTTCAGTAAATGGTGGGTCGCTGCCCAGAAAAAGTGTATATATATATTTTATGTCCATTATTTTTCCGTTGCACTGACTTTATGTAGTTATTATTATTACTTGTAAATATTGTTTTCCATCACTAAGTGCAATAACTTTACCCTATGTGATGAGGCACCTTTCGGTCAAGTTTTTCGGTTCGACTTGACCATTGTCGAATCGCTGAATTAATTTCTGGTGTGGATGTTCGGTCCGTGATGTTGGTATTTGTTGATGTCATACATATTTCTTCTTGAGCCTCGTGTTTAATGTTTTTGAATAGTACGTCATCTGCATATGTTGTCTGTAGGTCCATTAAATTGTTGTGTATGTTTTTATAAATGTAGTATTTTTCTAGTGAGTTTAGTTCCATTGGGTTATTATTTATTTCAAGTATGGTTAGGTTATTTTCGAAATTTGTTATTCCATGTTTATGAGATATTAGGTGTGCTTCAACATTTGATGCTTTTGTATTTTTATTTTTGAATGCTCTGTAATGTTCTTCAAATCTTATTTTAAATGATCTGGTTGTTTTTCCTATGTAAAATGCGTTGAATTCGTTTTCATGTAATTTTGAAAATCCCTGATAAGTTATGTTTTTCTGTATTTGTTTTGTGGTTTGTGTTATTAAGATATTTTATTACTTTGTTGTTTGGTTTGTATTTGGAGTGTAGTATTCTTTGTTATATATGTTTGTTAATTTTTCTATTTTGTTATTGGTGTATTTATATTTTAGGTAGATTTTTTATTTTTATTATTTTTGTATTCAGGTTGTAGTGTTGTGTTGAGGTTAGGTTTTTTTGTAAATTTATTGTATATGTTTTTATAAGGTGTTTGTTGTATCCATTTTCTATTGCTATTTTTGTAATGTTATCTATTTCTTCATTTAATTTTTGTTTGTTATCTTGTGTGTATTTTATTGCTTTATTTATCATGTTACTGTAAGTGTTAATTTTGTGTTTCCAGGGGTGGTTAGATTTGTAGTGTATTGTGGTGTTGTTGGAAGATGGTTTTCTGTGTACTGTAGTTTCTATTTTATTATTATTTATATTTAATGTAATGTCAAGATAGTTAATTGTTCTGTTTGTTTCTGTTTCAAAGGTGAATTGTATATTTTCATTATATGTATTTAATTTGTTTATTATTATGATGTGTCCGTTGTGAATGGTAGATTGGTATATTACAAGTATATCATCTACGTATCTTGTCCATAGTAAAATATTGTGTGTTTAGTATAGGTTTAATTTTTATTATTTGTTCAAAGTGTTGTAGATATATTTCTGACATGACTGATTATATGGGTGATCCCATGGGGAGTCCAGTTGTTTGTTTATAGTATTTATTGTTAAATTGGAAGTAATTTTGGTTAGGTATGTGTTTGGTTAGAGTAATAATACTATTTATTGAGTTTTCTTGTTCGTTATTGTGTATTGGTTTGTATTAAACCTAGGGATGGGCCGATTCCTAAAATTTTCGATTCCGATTCTAAAATTTCCGTTCGATTCTCGATTTTTTCAAGTTATATTAGCTTACAAGCTAGTTCTCTAATAATTAATTTAGTTGCCATCTTGGTCATATGGCAAAACCTTTTAAAAGCTCTGTTTTAATGTAATAGGCTACACAAAACCTTCAACCTTGATTTATCAATAGGAATTTTTAAAAGCATAAAAACATATCAGATAAAAGTAATGACTTATTTTAAAGTTATAAATGTTAACTTTACTTATTTTATGATGTTTGAAATAATACCTAAGCCTATTTACATTGTCTCTCAAAACAAAACAAAAATTAAAAACAAACGAACAACATAAAAAGGAAAAATTTAATACAAATAGGATAGTTTTTAATATTTAAAAGTCTGGCAGGTAGTGTACATTTCTGTTCAAAAACACAAGCATTTAAACATGTTGTGGGTCAAGCTAGTTTCATCGCTTGTCATATATAACTCCTGAAGTTGAGAAAGGTTTTTCAGAAAACACTGTCGCGAGTGGGCAGACAGGTATTTTATTGCCATTGCATTTAAATGAGGGTATTTTGCACTTTGTACTACCAAATACTTCCCAACATCACAATCTGGACTGGATAATGGTTCCCCCAAATAACCATTGTTTACTTCTTCTTCTACTGTCAATTCCCCTGGGTACCTTCTTCCTCAACATTCTGGATTAGTGGGGCATACCTTCTCCACATCTGGTGGGACCTTTTTTCTGCAGGTGTCTGGAACAAGTGCAACTGATTCAGGCCTATTTTGTATTTATTGCTCAATCCCAATTGATTTTTAATCGACTATCACTTGTAGGTCCTGTGTCTGAGGATAAAGTTTCTTCAAGTATAGATCTGTTTTGTTGATAAATTTGGGAAAAATTAATGTTGTTAAGTGCTTTTTCTTATTTGATATATTATGTGGTTTTCCACCGTCAGTTTCTGTTAACCGTCATCGAATTGTACGCGACGGCCAGTACCCTGAACCGAATACCGTCGGGCCTCTTAACGCTTTATGTTTATTAGTACTACTCAGCTGGTGTTGCTACTTTTGGAAAAACTAAGGCACAGATTTTAACAACAAGCTTCACACTACTTACAGATGTAATTACGATGGTTTTCGTTTGATAGATAAACGCCGACGGGATTAAAAAATGATGTTATTCTAAGAGCTTTCTGTCCGTAGTTACGGGCCGACACACATATTTGTTATAACGTATTGTAATGATTTTCACTACTGTTTTCAAAGTTTCACAAAACCTTAAAAGTAAGTCGGAAATATTGACTAAATATTTAGTTGTAATATAATCCTTAAAAACGGACTTTGTGAAAGTTAAGTACAAACATTGATACACTTAGATTAACTCATCCTTACTAGGAAGTAAATTATAACGTAAATTCCTTAAGAAGTAAATTATTTGGTTTTAAAACTTTTACTTGTTATGAATCTTGGTATTTACTGGACCTGTAGCATTACATATCAGAGAGAGAATATATTACACTTTAGTTCTATATTCAAAATATTTATAAACTCACAAAACAATCACATGTGACACGTTTACGTGTCTTAGTGATAGGCGCCAAAACACTTTTATCACTAGTCAGTTTATTATTTGGGTAGCCAGAACATGAAATTGTGGTTTTGTTGTTTCTTGCTAACACAAAACAGAAAAAATATCAAAACAGTGTTGCACAGATAATAAAATTTAATTAAATCAAAAACAATGTCGGGTCAATTGGTCCGACGGAGTTTATTTATGTTTCCTTTACGGTAGGAAAAACCTATGTTGGGCCAGTTGGTCCGACACGTATTTTTATAAATATTATGATAAGAAACGTATATTCATACTTAGATATGATAGGGGAACAAAGTATAAGAACACATTATTTAAAAATGAGCTTAGAATATTTTGGCAATTCTGTATGAAAACGCCGATATTGTGGCCGGCAGCTCAAGTATTAAGATGCAGTGACGCGTTCGCTTTGTTTGTTAAACTACACGAACTATTTCACCTGTAAGTTTATGTTACTGTACATTATTTTGCTACATTCGTAGCTACTGAGCGGATCTGTTTATCATGTAATAAATAGTTTCATTTGCTTTACAATCGTGTTTATTTTCTTTTCGCTCCCAAATATATTACATTACTGTGAGAGTTATTTCTGTCTATAATATAATTTACTGAGGTTAAGTTTCGGAGGAATAATACAGTGTTTCTGTTATCCGTCTATTCGCTCAACCATCATGGTCACTGTTAATCGAGTTTTTACTGTATTTTTTAGTGTTTTGTTCTGACATCTATAAATCAGTGGCAGTAAGACACGTGGGGGAGAGAGAGCAAAAGAGAGTATCGAACCCACTCTAGTGAGAGAGACGAGCGATGTCAAACGACCAGAAATGGCTACGATCTTGATTGCTGTTGCTTCATAAATAATAATATTTTCGTTATATTTTTGTTTACTATTATCAATTAATTCATTCAAATCAACTAATACATAAATAAGACATAGTTGGTAATTAATTATTTTTACAATAAATTACTCCACACACATATTTTAATAGTTAACAAAATAGGAATCGGAATCGACACTTTTATGATGAAGAATCGAGTATCGACGATACCTCGATACCACCTAGAATCGACGATTCCTGGAATCGAGAATCGGAATCGGCCCATCCCTAATTAAACCATATAAGTGCATTCTTGTCCGAGTAAGTTAAAATGAAGACCCAGTGCCTAGTTGGGAATTTTATATAATTCTGTTCATAGAATCCTTTATTCTGATCTCCTCTTGTTTTCATACAAGATAGTTGTTATGCATAAGCCTAATTCAAGAGTTAAGGAACAGAGACTACAGTTTCCTTCTTGGGCAATCAATTAAGAGGCAGTGCTACACAACACATGGTATTCTAATGAGATTTATTTTTATTTTAACAGTGTTATGAACTAACAGAATCTTCAATTCTGGCCAGGTGAATATCGTTAATGATGCACACAAGACACCTTTAATATGTGAGTTGATATGTAAAGCCATGAAATCATTGGCCCATTCTTCTCCAATGCTACTATAACCAGTCAATGTTATTTAGACATGCTAACCAGTTTTTCCCTCATTGCAACAGGTCTTCCATTGGAGATACAGGGGTTAATTTATATCCAATGAAGGATGGATATTTGTAGAATTGCTTAGGATACCAACACTTTTAAGCACCACAAATTAAAAGCAAATAAGTATGCACCACTGTGTTTGTCTGTGTGCATGAAAGGCTACAAGTTCTACTTTTATTCAGTTAATATTGGTCCCAAAGGGCTGACTGCCAAATCATACACATTTTGAGGGATCTGGGTTTAGGAAACAAATTAGCTCTTGTTTGAGGCAAGTCTTAGAGACTCCACTGGAGCCATCTCATAGATTCTGGCTCAGAAGATCTCAAGATGGGACTGAGTAAGGAGACACTTATGTACATAAAGGATCTTTAACCCTCCCAGCCGGGTCTGTAGTCCTAGTCTTAGAAAGAAAAATAAGGAACACGTAATTACAGTCTATAAGCTGATGCTCCTATTATGTCACTGGTGGGCCCCATTATGTGAGAGATGCCATCATATTGCATTTTCTACTCTATCTATTTAGTTATGTATTAATTAAATAAAATTTATATTACAAACAAATGTGTTATTCATAAAACAAAGTAATGATAAGGGTGACTTATCATGTACCACCATTTATGATTAGCAAAAGATGAGTCATTGTCATGTTTAATAGAATTTATGTGAATCTTTTTCAAAACCTTGTAAAATTTGTTAAAATGTTTACAGTTTAGTTTTTTATAACTAACATAAATATATATATATATATATATATATATATATATATATATATATATATATATATATGAAGTTAACGGAAAAACAACTGTCTTGCAACGGAAAAACAATGGATAATGTTAAATATCAATATATATATATATATATTTTAATATATAAAATTACTTACAATAGTAATATATTAACTTCAGTGCAACGGAAAAACAATGGATAACGTTAAATATCAAGAATATATATATTTATAGGTTAGTTTTGGTTGGTAAAGATTATTTAGATTTTTTGGACTAGGAGACTGACATACTTACCTTGTTAAGAGTCCACACTGTAGTCTTGAAATAGAAAGGAGTAAGAGGACTCTTACCAAGGTAAGTCTGTCAGTCTCCTAGTCCAAAAAACCTATATATATATATATATATATATATATATATATATATATATATATATATATATATATATATTTAAGTTCTAGTAGAGCTTAAAACTTATTTAGGAATTTGTGGACTAGATAGGAGACTGACAGACTTACCTAATGGCAACAGTCCAAAACTGCAATTTCTTGAAAATAAATAGACACATATAAAAACTTATCACACTATTGAAATATTTCGATCGAAAATGATGTTTGTCAATCAAAAAAGAGAAAAAGAAAAGACTGAAGTGAACCACAGATGTCTATAAATGTCCAAATGTTACAGATTTATAGTTTATGATTTAGTACTATATGTGATTTGTATAAATATTGATTATTTGAAACTAGATATTAATAGTCTGTCAGAAGGAAGGTAGATGGAGTTGTTAAAAATGGTAGAAGTTAGGGGGAAGGTAAAAGGAGTTTTATCTGATGTTGGGCTTATCACTATTCTCTACACTTCAATTAACATGGGAGAAATCTACAGCAACAATCACGTTCTTAGATGTAGATGTAACAATCAGAGATGGGAATATCTATACAGGTGTCCACATCAAACCGACAAACCATCTATAATACCTACATTTCAATAGCAACCACCCTATGAATATAAAAAGGTCCATACCATAAAGCCAGGCAATCAGGGGCAAGAGAATTTGTTCCAACGATATAGCATTGGAGGACTTTAATAGAAAGACCTTACTAGTTTTCCAAAAAAGAAGATATCCTAAACAACTTGTTGAGGATCAAATCCGCTTAGCTCAATCATCTGATGAACCCAGACCACCTATGGAAGACAACAAACTGTCTTTAGTTACAGATTACCATCCAGGCCTACAGAAGCTGAACAAAATATTAAATGATGGCTTCAAGATTCTTCAAGCTTCCACCCACACCAAAGATCTTTTCTCAAATCCACCACATATTTGGTTCAAACAACCTTTTAATTTGAAAAATATTTTAGTACATCCAAAATTACCGGATGCAAGTACTGAAAAACTGCCTAAACTTCCTCATGGCTCCTTTCCATGCAATAGACCTAGGTGCAAGACATGTCCAATACACATCCCAACAAATAGTTTCCATAGCCTAGTAACCAATGGGGACTTCAAATTCAGGGTCATCATACTTGTACATCCAAAAATGTAATATACCAGTTGCAATGTAAATGTTTCCTGGCACAGTACACAGGACTTGCCACGGATGGTCTGAGCATCAGAATGAATGGTCACAGACATGACGTTGGAACCATGAACATAGACAGGCTAACCGCTCAACACGCTGCTAGTCACAACATCATATCTTTCAATGATTGTTATACCACCAAAGGACCTCCCCCCTGATTGCAAACATTCAGAATTGAGAAGATGGGAGTTATCATACCAGTGGTACACCAAATCTAGAGAGCCTCCTAAACTCAACATCAGATAAAACTTCCCCTAACTTCGACCATATTTAACAACTCCATTCACCTTCCTTCTGACAGACTATTAATATCTAGTTTCAAATAATGAATATTTATACAAATCACATATAGTACTATATCATAGACTATAAATCTGTGACATTTGGATATTTATACGCATCTGTGATTCACTTCAGTCTTTTCTTTTTCTCTTTTTTGATTGACAAAGATCATTTTTGATCAAAATATTTCAATAGTGTGATAAGTCTTTATATATGTCTATTTATGTATTTACAAGAGATTACAGTTTTGACTATTGCCATTAGGTAAGTCTGTCAGTCTCCTTTCTAGTCCAAAAATTCCTAAATAAGCTTTAAGCTCTACTAGAACTAACCTAAATATATATATATATATATATATATATATATATATATATAATATATATATATATATATATATATATATATATATATATATATATATATATATATATATATATATTTAGGTTAGTTTTGGTTGGTAAAGATTATTTACATTTTTGGACTAGGAGACTGACAGACTTACCTTGGTAAGAGTCCACTCTGTAGTCTTGAAATAGAAACACATAAAAGCACTTAAACAATGATATATTTCAACCACACAGTGGTCTTTGTCAATCGAAGAGAAAACACAAAAAGAAATATGAGAGAATGAAATAAAATAATTGTAATCACAGATTGTGTAGAGTAGAAATCAGATGTCACAGATGCACAGATTAAAGATATATATATTGTTTCCATGAACATATGAGTGATTATAGTTTATATAAGTCTGTCAGGAGAAAAGAGATAAGGCTATTTGGAAAAAAAAAAAAAAAAAAAAAAAATATATATATACAGTATATATATACTTGATATTTTACGTTATCCATTGTTTTTCCATTGCACTGACTTTATGAAGTTAATATATTACTATTGTAAGTAATTTTATCCACCATTAAGTGCAATGATTTTACCTTGAGTGATGAGGCGCCTTTCGGTCACTCAAGGTAAAATCATTGCACTTAATGGTGGATAAAATTACTTAGTAATATATTAACTTCATATATATATATATATATATATATATATATATATATATATATATATATGAATTTTTGGACTTGATAGGAGACTGACAGACTTTTCCTTTTGTTTTTCTCTTTCTTGACTGAAGAAGATCATGTTGATAGAAATATTTCAAATAAAAGTGTATTAAGTGTTTTATATGTGCTTATTTCCAAAGAGATTGCAGTTTTGGACTATTGCCTTTAGGTAAGTCTGTCAGTCTCCTATCAAGTCCAAAAATTCCTAAATAAGCTTTAAGCTCTACTAGAACTAACCTAAATATATATATATATATATATATATATATATATATATATATACACACACACATACACATATACATATGACATTTTTAAATGTTTTATTTCATCTGAAACATAAATTAATTTTTGGACAGTGATGTTTATTTTTAGAGGCACTTGAATGATAGTCGATGTGGAGAACGAACGAGGGATGGTGTGAAAACCACAATTGTAGGTGCACCAAATGTAGGGAAAAGCAGTCTACTTAATTCCCTTTGTAAGTTAATTAAACATTAGCACAAAATTATCTGTTAATCTAAGAGCAATCTATGCAATTAGCAATTCAGAAACATTAAATTAAATTCTTGAAAATCAGAACAAAATATTTATGTTTCTTGTACAAACAATTATTTTTATCATAATTTTTATATTTTGTTTTTTCTTTATTTTTGAATCATCAGAAAGTAATTCAACATAAATTTTAGGATTAATTTATTGTCACTGTTATCTACATTAATATCCTTAAATAGAAATATAATAATTTGGGTTTGTAGTAAAAAGCTCCATGAATTTAGGATTGCTATTTACACTTTATGTCAATAGCAGCTGTATTGTAGAATATGTTTAGAGACTTGTATTACTAAAGAATTCGCTAATTTAGAATACTCTAAAAAATTGTTAAAATTTCGGTGATCTTTTTAAAAATTTATGAAATATTTCATATCTAAAAAAATATTTCAAATGCTTAATCTGGAGAAAAGCTTTATTGGAATTTGGTTCAACATCATTATTGGTCAAAAACTCTAGTACTTTTTATTATTTTGAGTCATATTCTAATATAACATCTAGTGCTCTAATATAGCCAGCCTTTGTTTAGAAGATTTTTAAATAATACTTTAAAATTGTACTTTTTATTAATTTAACTTAATTATATATATTTTGAAAATAGCAAAAATCTAAATCCGTTTTGCCCACTGTTTCGTATGTTTAATAAAAACAGAAACAAGTATTTCTGGCTAAGATGTTTATTCATTATTTCCATTTCTGGTATTTTTTTTTAATATTTTAATTTAAATAATATTTTAAAAAATTTTACTCTGTGGTACAATAGAGTAAAGTAGCATTACCAAAATGGGTCTGTTTTTAATTCTCTCAGCTTAAAGTTTAAACTAGCAGAATCATAATTAAGGGTTGTTAGAAGTAAAAAAAATATGATTGTACTGGAAAAATATGGCTTTTGCTCTTATTAAGTTAAAGATATAACCAGTTTGATTTTGCACTTATTTAATAATAAATAAGTGTCAAATTGAATTTTGTCAAATGGTTCTGCTACCCTGTCAATGTTACCCAGGGTGAAAAAGTAAGTAGGATAGTAATTAAACAGGTACAATATGTGGCATTCCCAAAATTGATTTTTTTTTTTAAATTCTACTAGCTTAATGTTTAAATAAGCAGGATCGCTATAACTAAGTATGGCTTGGGGGTAAAGAATTATTAAGATGATAAATATTAGTAAATAATATAGTGTATTATATTATAGTATAAATATATAGTGTAATATAGTATAATAAATATTAGTGAATATATAAGGTATGGTTTATGTAGGATACTGCCCATTAGGTCCAAATAACGCAAGGTGCCTTAGAATAAGAAACATCATTTTTAAGTAACGTATCAGTAGCTTTGTTTCTCTCTATTATTGCTTTTTTATGCATATACACCTGTAAGCCCAAAAAAACTCTTTATTTTAATCAAATATTTTTGTAAACTGATTGTACAGTGAATATTAAAATAATTTAGAAATTTATGTGTTCACATTAATCAATGCATTTTATTCGAATTATCTTATAATAATTTGGTTCCTTGCAACTTTTTTAATTCTTAACTTTAAGTGTATAAATTTAATTTATTTTCTTATATATGTAATATTTATAACTTAAAGAAGAAAATAGTGAGATTTGTTGAATTTTTAAAAAAATTAAATGAGTTTAAGAAATTTAAATCCTAAAGTTTATAACCGTAATGAAAAGATATTTTAAATTTGACTTTATCAAGTCAATCTTTTCATCTTCTTATTTTTTTAATATTGTTATAAAAATTTTAGCCTAGTTTAATTGAAATTGTACATTTTATAAATTTTTATAGTAAAACATTTTTGTTAAGAATTGTATTACAGAACTAAGGAACTTATCAGACCATGACATATAATGTAACAAGATTACATTTAAAAACTTCTTTTAAACTATATTTCTGTTTGGAACTGCCATTCACAATTTTCAGTTCAAACACAATTTTAAGTTAAAAGAAAAATAAATGCATGTATTTTATTTTCAAAAGGTCAATACTATTGTTTCCTTACTGAAATCATAATACTTTTGTTCTAGGTAGACAACCTACAGCCATAGTTAGTTCAGTACCTGGCACCACACGTGATGTGATAAAATCCACCCTTGACATTGGAGGTTACCCTGTTGTCCTCTTTGACACTGCCGGACTGAGAAATGATACCAATGATGAAGTTGAAGTTGAAGGAATAAATCGAGCACACAATGCTGTAAAGAATTCTGATCTGATACTTCTAGTTATTGACGCAACATATTATATTCAGTGGACAAGTGGATATGGCAAAGGTCTCAAGTCTCCGTTTATAGTATTTCTGAATAATTATATAAACATTTTAAACTTAAAAGATGTTATCAGTTCATGTCAAAATCTAAAACATATTTTGAAAGGTGATATTAAAAATGACCGAATCAATGACAAGAGGTGTTTAGTTGTGTTTAATAAGCTTGATCTTTTAGAAAATAACTTGGAAATTGAAGATGTTTGCAAGACTTATAAGGATGATGTGGTGTCAATATCTTGCAAAGCTGAAACTAATTTGGAACATTTAGTGAACTGCATGAAATCATCTTTGGAGATGTTGTAAGTATTTATATTTTATGGTTTTTATGTTTTCCTCTTTGAATTATTAACAGCAGGGTCTTTTCTAAGATGTCAGTTAATATTTTTTTATTTTATTTGTGTATTTTAATGATTTTTAGTCATATAGTTTAGTTTGCATTTGTTGCAAAACATTTAGAATGTCATTGTTTAAATGTAGAGTTGAAATTTGACAAATATAAAGTACTAATAATTGTAGAAGGCTTAATAGTATTTTTTACTACAGTACTTTCACAACTTCATATTTATCTGTGTTCACTTTTGCATTCTTTTAAGCAATTGAAACCTATTTCCCATTTATAATACTGACTCTTGCTTTGAAGATAGTTAACTCCATCAGAATTAATTAAATACAACCTGGTAATGTTTCTTAATACTTATTCAATTACAGCGACAATTATTTCATCTGTATGTAAGCATTATCAAGGTATGGTTAAATAAAAATTAGAAGCAAACTGGTGTTTAGTCTAAAGTATAATAAACCAGCTAGTGGCATAGGTAGGGAATGACTAGCACAAAAAGGTTGCTATCTTTAGTGTTACTTGGAAGTTGAAGAGAAACAGTGAAAATATTAAATTGTTTAGATATTTGCTTATCTTTAGAGTTGTTGTTCTTCTAATAAGTAAAGCATTTTGATAGCTCCTGCGTTAGCAAATAACAAGATAGTAGGATTAAAATGAGATGGTTTTAGATTTAAAAATTATAATAGCATATTACATGAAATAAATTTAAAAAAAGATTTTTGTTGGATGTGTGGAAGTGCATGATCTAAATACAAATAACTTTATTCTCCTGAATTTAAATTAATTACTTTATAATTACCAGTAAAAATAGCCTTTCACACTTAATGACTGAACTTATAAGTTCAGTAAGTTGTCATTTTTGCAAGTTTAACTGTTAAAGTTTTCCCATTGTCATGGACAAAATAACGTGCAAGTAAAAATACTGTAGCATAGTTATTAAAAATATGTCTCATTTTTTTATTGTATGTTGAAAAATAAGATTTTTTTGTTGATAAAATTTGATATGCAGGTTGTATTATACAATTGTTCATGAAAAATTTAACTACAAAAATTCCTATTGCGGTACCCCATTCAAACATATAAACTACTGAGAACACTCAATTCACTATTACACACTAATACAATTTCTACAGACACCACATATTCAACACAATCTCTAAACATTTCAACACTTACACCTTCTCAGAACCTTTGCTGGTTGCGAGTGCTGAAAAAGCCAGAGCTTGACAAACTCTGGTCCGGGATGCTGATGAGAGCTTGCTCTGCCAAGACCTAAGGGCAGCTACTGGTCTGCCAGCTGCTTTGGTCCTCCCTTAGTCAGGGAGTGTCCGCAGTGCACAGGTGTCGGAGCCTGTGCATAGTATTACGAGTGCTCGTCTGATGCCCATCCAGTCGAGCTAAGGAGAAAAGCTATATGCCTCAGAGTTCTTTATGAAATGATCTTTATGTGATCCAAGAGTGTACCTGTTCCTATAGTCTTGCATTTAACGCCTTACACGATGGCTGGAATAAAATCATTTATGGATTCACAAAACATGTCAAACTGTGTTAGCTTAAAGAAGATTTGTCAGGATTCACCTGACAAGCCTAAGCTTGATAGGAGGAAGAAGTTGTTGGTGGCAACGTCCCCGACATTGCTATCTCCAAAATACTTAGTATTTCAAGTGCTGAAGAAGGAAAGAACCTCTCTAAACTATCTCCTTTCCTTATAAACATAGCCATTACTGCCTGTGCCGTAGGTCCAGTCAGTTCTATTAAAAAATTAAGAATTGGGACTCTGCTTGTTGTAACATGTACTGACAGACAAACCCGTTCTCTTTTAAACATGACATCTTTCTTTAACCAGGTAAATTTATCTGTGGCTCCCCATAGATCCTTGAATTTTTCAAAGGGAATCATGTCATATAGAGATTTGATGAACATCTCTGTTGACAAAGTCAAATCTGAATAATCTTCTCAGTCAGTTACGGACGTCATGCCTAGCATGAAGACTGAGAAAGGTGAAAGTTGCAACAGCGTCTTTCATTCTTATATTTGGTAAACTGGAGATTTCCAAATTCATACACACAGGATACCAAAGACTCTCAGTGAGGCCATATGTGGCTAACCCTAGAACATGCTTCAAGTGTCAGCAATTTGGCCACATTAGTTCTACCTGTTTGAAACGGGGTGTATGCGGCAATTGAAATGTTCAAGGTCATGATGAAAATTATTGTGGAAATGCTCCAAAGTGTGCTAAGTAAAGTAGTGAACACCCAGTGTGATCATTCAACTGTCCTACATTTAAGGAGGAGGAGACAATCCTTGGCAGATCCGACTTCGTTACGGAAGATTGAGCAAGAGGGAGTGTAGCCATACTTACCGGTGACTTTATTGATGCGGTATCTCTAAACTTAATATCCCCTTTACAAGCTATAGCCATTCAAACAACTGTCCCATATAAACTCATTATCTGTTGTGTCTACTTATCACCAAACGACACTACTGACACAGATCCCTTTGGATCTTACTGAAAACCAACTGGGACGAATTTTCAGACAATTTTTTATCACTGGATATTGATTATCTGACACCCATTGATGAAATTGTTAACATTTTTACAACATCCATTTTAAATACGGCAAAAAAGACCATTCTGAAAACATCTATGTATCTACGCCGCCTGCCTGTGCTGTGGTGGAACGATGTATACGCAGAAATCCTCCGTTTACGACGACGAGCTCTAAGGAAATTTAAGCAACACCCAACTAGTGAAAACCTTGAAGAATACAAGAAACTCCGTGCTAAAGCAGTCTTCAGGCTGAGTAGAAAGAATTCTTGAACACAATACATTAGCACTATTAGACGAACAACTCTATCCTCCATAGTTTGGAGGTAATTAAGATCATTCCAATTACACAAACTCAAAGAAAGAGCGTTATCTTTTACTGTTGGGCTGTCTGGACATTCTCCATTAAACACTCCTTTCTCTATTGGGGAAATGGAGTCTGCTCTCGCGTCAACGAAGGATTCTGCACCAGGTCCTGATTCCATTGTATATTCCATGATTAAACATCTACCATTATCGGCGAAACTAGTCCTACTTCGGATATACAACTGTTTGTTCAAGGAGCAGTGTTTTCCTGGTGCATGGCTAGAAGCAATCATAAAACCAGGCAAAGACAAAATCAATCCCGAAGTTATAGACCTATATCCCTTACAAGCGTCTTGTGCAAACTATTGGAGAAAATGGTCAACCGACGTCTTGTTTGGTATCTAGAAACCTATGACTTTATTTGCAACGAACAGTGCTGTTTCAGGCAAGGACGATCATCTGTTGATCAATTGGTTTTATTAGAGTCTGCTATTTAAGATGCCTTTCTCTTGCTTCAAACACTCGTTGCTGTTTTCATCGACCTTGAGAAGCCATATGAAATAGCTTGGAAAAGAGGGATTTTTAACACCTTAAAATCATGGGGTATACAAGGAAACATTCTGGCATTCATCGTTAACTTTTTGTCAAATAGGTCTTACTGCGTACATCTCAGAGACACACTGTTGAACAGTTACCTACAGGAGAATGGTGTTCCACAGGGCATCATGCTGAGTGTCACACTATTTGCCATTGTAATTATCAGTGTCACTGCTAATAAATGGTCTCCAGTTCACTGTTTTTTTTTTTTTTTTTTTTTTTTTTTTTTTTTTTTTTTTTTTTTTTTTGTTAATGTACCTGCTTGAAATATGGCAACTTTGGAAAGATCCTTGCAATTAGTAATTAGATTACAGGAATGGTCTAAAACTACAGGTTTTAAATTCTCTGCTTTTTAGACCCAATGTGTAGCATTTAGGCCATCGTAGGCAACACCAGGAGCCGATCCTTTATCTTGATGAGATTCAACTTCAAACCACGGTCAGTGTTCGATTTTTGGGTCTTTTATTTGATAAAAGATTCTCATGGATCCCACATGTGAGTGATTTGAAGATGAGATGCATCAAGAAATTGGATATGCTTAGAGTCCTTAGTGGTACGAATTAGGGAGCAAACAGAATTAGTATGCTTCGATTCTATCACGCTGTAGTTAGATCCCGCATGGATTACTACTCTCAAGCATATTCATCTGCATGACCTACAACTCTGAAAACTCTTGATGCAGTCCACCACTCTGGACTTAGACTTGCTACTGGTGTGTTTAGATCTAGCCCTATCCCTAGTATTCTTGTCGAGGCTGGAGGGCCCTCTTGTGCCCTATCAATACGATGTCAGATGCTACAAATTTCTCATATTTCTGGTCTTCGAAGCAAACCTAAACATCCTGCATTCAAAATGGTGTTTAGTAATCTTCACCAACATTATTGCGATGCATATCAGTGTTCGGCATATGAACGTTACGAATAATGCATAACCTTGAGTTGCAACTTCCTGCTGCGTTTGAACGATCAATGTGTTATATACCTCCATGGATAATAAAACCCCAAGCTTCGATTTCTTATTGTCCATTTATATAAAACACAATACTCCTGATGTGGTTTACCACCAGGAACTTTTGTCAATTTACAACTCCCACCAACACAGTGAAATTATTTACACTGATGGTTCTAAACTAGACAATGGCATTATGCCTTGGGACACGTATAGATTGCCCTAAGCTTGCAGTGTTTTCATGGGAGAACTATTTGCCATTTTCAAAGCATTAACTATCTTTTGTGTTATCATTCCAAAAGTGCTCTTCAGGCTCTTTAGGATGTTTTCTCTGTTAACCCTTTAGTTGGAGATATTTTGTGTGCTGTACACAAGCTTCAATTGAGGTGTGTGGGGGTAGCATCCTGTTGGATTCTTAGACACTGCGGAATACTCGGAAACAAAAAAGCGGATGAAGCAACGAAGAATGCTACAAGTTTGGTGACAATTACTCAACGAGTTATGACATCTGATTATCTGTGTTTTGCGAAACATTAATTGGTCGCTGCTGGGAATGATGAATGCCATATCGTGATTCAGAATAAGCTGAGGGAAATTGAAGATACCGTCCGTCCATGGAGGTCTTCTATTCGTTCAAACGTAGGGAGGAAGTGGTGGTTACACGCCTTCCCATTGGCCACTCTTTTGCAACTCTTGGATATTTAATGCGTCGTGAAGATCCACCATTGTGTCAGTACTGCGGTGATATCATCACTATTAAACATATTTTGGTGGATTGTGTTGGTGTAACCAATATTTGTGCCCTTTTTAATGTGGAATGCAGTTTAAAGGTGGTGTTAGGGACAATGCCTCGGCCATTGACCTGAGTCATCACTCTCTTGCACCACTTGAATATATTTTTTTAAAATTAATATTTAAAAATATTATGTTTTTATATTTTTATATATATTTCTTTGTGTGTTTTGTGAAATTTTTCTATTTATTTAAACTTAGTATATTTTATGCTTTTGTTACAGTGCTTTAATATTCATTTATTGTTAAAATTGTTATGTTTTAATTATTGTTATTATTTATTTACTGTTATACTGTTTCTTGTTATTTTGTTATTTATTGTTTTATATTTTAATTGTATAATTATTGTTACATCTTTATTGGGTATTGTTGTTAAGTTTTATACGCTATTCATTATATAGTTTCTTCTTGTTGTTGTTGAATTATTGTTATTTGTTAGGTTTTGTATTTTGGTTTTAATTTGATATTAATTGGTTCTTTTAAAATGTTTTGCATTAGTCACTTCCGTTGATTGGCCATGATAACCAAAATTGGTTTTTCGCCAGGAAAAAATTGTTTTATAAACTCCTTTAATACAGCACATATTTTAAATGTCTAAATACTGTCTTCATATGATTGTAAAACAAGCTCTGGTCACATTTGACTAGTTTCAATGATCTATTGGTTTTTTGTTACAAGATTTAGATTAATACTTTAAAATGTTTAAAACATTTTGGTTTCATTTTGTTGTACATTTCGGTTACCAAGTAAACATCCTCAGAGACATGACACGACCTATTGGCTAACTCTACACAGTTTCTTTATGATAAACCAAACTACTTGCCCCACACAAAACTCTGTGGCTACTACTTTTAACAAAGTGCTGCCACACTTTCCGGGTAAAAGCAAGAAGTACCAAACCACTTACCCCCACCCAGATCGCTGAGGCCACAACTCTTAAAGCGTGGCCATGTTTTCCAGGTAAAAGCAAGAAGTCACATCATATTTATCTCATACATAACATTAAAACAAACCCTTCCAAACTAATTTCTATATAAAAGGGAGAAAAAAATAATAAACAATCCAAACTTTTTATAAAAATCATAATGTTACTTTAAGAGTAAATATAAAATAGAATTTGAAATAGGGCCTGTGTCAGAATTTAATAAAATCTCAGGATCATATTTACTAATCTAACTCTTGTTTTAAATCTAACCCTTGTTAGATTTAAAAAAGGGGTTTGTTTTTCAGACCATAGAAGTTGAATGTTTTATTGCATTTTTTAAACTTTAAGTATTCTATTGTAGTCCTATACAAAGAAACCATAAGTTCATCAGTGAATACATTAATTTTTAAAATTATTAGGTGCGGTAATCCGAGCAAAGAAAATCCAAGCTTCAGTCAAGCCCGCCATCGTCATAATCTACAGAGCTGTTTATCATCATTAAACCTGTATTTATCCATGCCAGAGCGTGAGATAGACTTGGCAGCACTACAGTTGCATGAAGCATTAAACTCTGTGGGTAAGATCACTGGACATGTCTCTACAGAAGAAATCTTGGATGTAATTTTCAAAGATTTTTGTATTGGTAAATAAATGCAAACAAAATAGAGCGTACAACCTGTGTTAAGGCTCATCTAGTCAAGCAAATAATAATTTTTTGTTGTGTTACAGTGAACTTTTATTTGCTTTTTAACTATTTTGTGTATAGATTCAAGCCTAAATACAGAATTTGTAAAAAGATTGGTAGAAAATATATCAAATTAAGTTTAAAAAGATTCTATTACCTTAAAAAATATATGTTTTTAGTTAGCTGAGTGGTTAAGTAAGTAGAGCAATTCAATAATAACCTAAAAGTCTTGCATATAATCGTCATTAATGTCAAGGAATTTCTGTTTATTTTCACTCCCAAATCTACTCAGTCTGTGAAAATTAATACCTAGGATAATAGAAGATGGTTGAAGTGTAGCCTTGACCACATTATCTTTCTTGATACCAGCAGGTAAATGAAGGGTTGATACCAGCAGCTTCATTCTCAGGTAAGGCAGCTATCTCATGCAAGTGGTGCAACAGGAGTCATTAATATTAACCCTTAGCACTCGATTACCGGTGAGTCCTGATTAGGATATATTGCAGTTTACTTGTATGTCAGGTGTCGCTCGCTATGATTTTCAAATACTTATAACTCGTCTGTGGCAAAGACCCCAACATTCAATCTTTTATTGTTTTGTGCTGCACTCTATCGACAATAATTTGAACTAAATTTAAAATGTCTTTGAATTTGTGAGTCATCACAAAGTCTAGTTTGCCACTACGTTGTAAGTAGGTTACAATTTTCTAGTTATTTGTTTACTCTTAGTTTGTCATGGCTTCACCTGCAATTAGTGATTTTGAAATTCTTGATGTTTAACTTAATCATAACTTATCAGAATGTATTTCTTTCTTCTTGAAATACCTCAATTGGATAAGTGTAACATCTGTTCAGATTCATTTATAGAGTTCAGTAAGATACCATTTACAGCAACACAAGATCCTAGAAATGTAAATCATATTTTTTTAAATCCGATAGACTTCTTCTAGTTATTTTTACAGACATTTAACTTCAAGAAATAGTGTCTGAAACTAATAGTTTTCCATAAACAATAATTCAACTTGCAGGCGAGGAATTTGTCTCAATTTAATTACGAGTGAGGAAACAAAGCATGTTAAAAAAATCTGAGTGCTAAGGTTTAAGAATATTTGTGACATATGTTTGGTAGTACTGTACTTAATAACTGGTCCAACAACTTCGATTTTGTTTGTTCTTCCTCATGTTCCTCAAAATACATTTGAATCAAAAATAGAATGATTTCAAATGTCACAAACCGTAAATAGTGGTTAAAATTTACGATAACTATGAATATAGGAACATAACCTTATTTTGTAAACACATTTATCAAGTACAACTTCAGGAATTAAAAAAATATGTTATATCACGTTACTATACAACTCTGTAACTAGTTTTAAAATATCTGGTTAGGATAGATTTAGTTTTAAAAGAGACAAAAAGAACTTTTCTTCATATACAGAAAATGATTGATGAAGTGAAGAAGTTTACCTACATTTTTGCAACAACTCACTTCCCATAAGAGTAATGGATTAATTCTACTCAGTAACTTGATTAGATTTAACACAGTTATTTCTTTATAATAAAACTTATCTTTGTGTTTGTGTATTCATTTCATGTTTATATTTTTTTTCTATATTTGAACCGTTATTTATGGTTTGTTTCATTAAAAATCACTTTATTCTTGATTAGAATGTACAGGTGTTTTGGAATCAATTCATGTAACAATGAAGAAAAATCAACGTTAGTGACCTTGTTGTTAGGTATTACCTATACTTTTTAATAATTCTTTATTGTAACTATGATTAAAAGGTATAGTAGGATATGCAGTACAATAGAATCTCTTAAAGTGAGGCCCTTTTATAAAATATTAAAAAAAACAGTTACTTTACTTTACTAAATGCTAAATGAGGAAAATAAAAATTGTCAACTTTTGATAATAAGCATCAATATCAACAATAATTTTCCTGTTGACAGTAGCAAACATATCTAGGTTGGGTATAATTGTTTGCTTTATTAGGAGTGAGGGAACAGCTTAGTTAGCAGCAGTGCTCTGTTCTGTCATCGCTACAGCTATGACCAAGCATGAGGTACATCCATCTGTTGCTCAACACATCATCCTAAAAGTTTTAATTAAAGAAGCCATTAAACCTTCAGAAAATGTTATTCGTTTGCAGACGCAGTTTAAAGACACTAGAACGTCTAAGAATCAATTGTATAAGTAGCCTAGAGAATTTACCTTGATGTCTAAGGTCAAGACTAACAGGTGACAGCCTCAGTACCATTCAAGAGCTTATATCTCTTCAGTAATTGCCAGTTAACTGTTCAAGAAATCTCTTCAGAAATTTGTATACGCTACATGAGTATTCAATCCTCAATGACATTATCTTCGCTTCAAAAACATTAGTGCTTGTTGGTTCTGGGGTTATTGATCAGATATCAAAAACGTCAGGTTGGAGATTACAGGGACACTTGTGAATGAATTTAAGCATGGCAGTAATGAATTTTTTTAATGCACATCACCACATGTGATAAAATGTGGATCCATAATTACACTCCACTTTTGAAAATGGTGAGTGAGGAGTGGTGAAGGAATGATGAAGGCTGCTCTGTGGAAGCCAAAACTCGTCTCTCAGCAAAAAATGTTTTTGCAATAAATTTCTTTTTTACTCAAGTAGAGTATTACTCATTCATTTTCTTCACGATCAATAAACAGTGAATGTATCTTACTATTGTCAGTGTTTACAGTTAGAAAGAATCTCCTGTCAAATTAAAAGACTAGGTATGCCCATTAAAGATATCCTTCTCCATGACAGCGCTAGATCTCCCACCACCTTCTTGACAGGGGATAAATTAGAAAAAATGGGTTGAGAAATTCTTAAAAACCCTCTTTATAGTCCAGACCTGTTCCTTTGTTTGTGCCCCTGAAAGAATCACTTGGAGGAAAATTATTTGAAAGACATGAAGAAGATAAGGAGCATGTGCACAATTGGTTACCAACTCGCTCTTAATTTTGTTTATGAATGGGGAGTAATCAAGCTTCCAGATCTGTGGTAGAACAATGTAGAACACATAGGAGACTATATTGAAAACTTTTGAAGGTATAATTTGTGTAAAACTATTCAATAAATACATTTTTATAAATTTCTGTTTATATTTGATTCACTCTTATATAAATTTAATAGATTTATTGCAACATAGCTGTATTGGCTTCTGACAAACAAATTTTATTTCTGAAATAAAATTTTGTTGTCAGAGTAGACATTCTTCAATAATTCATATCCTCCTCATTAACCATATTCATTGTACAAAATATATTAAACACAACTATAACACACTTCAAGTAACACTAATATGATAACACAGTCCCCAATCTGACAGCGACGGTGGAACAAAAAACAAAACACACCGAAAAGTTCACAAAGACTGGCACAATAACCGATAAGCGATACAATTTTTTCCGGCAATGGCTAACCTCACACTGAATCAATGAATTGATAGGGGGCGTACATGAACACCTATCACCAGGGGCACTAGGACAAGGGCGCTCATGCACGCCCACAGCACTCATTATTTTAAGGGGTATTCATGGAAGTGTTTATACCTAATTCTGCTTTCAGTAGCACAATCAGTAGGATTTGATTGCTCAGTATTAATTTGTTTTAAATGCAACTTGGAGTCTTTTTCAAGCTATCGAACCCTTTTTTATATCCAATATCAGTGTTTTGCATCAAGTACTACGCTCAGGTATTTGGTGCTGATCTCATAAGGCACTTTACATCTTTATTTTTAACTAAAAAGATCTTCCAGATCTTTATTTCAGTTGTAAATTTTGATTAGACATCTCTAGTTTTTAGATTGATCCTTTGAGACTATTTTTTAATGGATAGTAAGGTAAAGTCACTATTAGTTGATACTGTGAAGATAGCAGTGTTAGCATACTATATCACCAAAGATAGCACTGATGTTGACTCAAGTTAGGAACATCTTTGGTGTATAGTAGGTATAAAACTGATCCCAGAACACTTCTCGAGGAACCTTTGCTTTAGCTCTAGAACTGATAACCAATCTATATTATGTATATTTCCCTGATATTTATAGAGATGTAAAACATGCATTTTTTTAAAAAAAGATGTAGCGCTGTATCTTTTAAAGTAATGACAAATTAGTTTACTTACTAAAATGTGTGCAATGAAGAAATATGACAATAAAATGTAGTTACAAGATCGTGGTAGGAATCCCTACCACGCGCATCTGGGGAAAGTAGTTTGCACTAAATAAGGTCAGTTTTCCATTGTAACACATATAATATGATAACACTAGAAATTTTTTTCTATATTTATACTAAACAATTGTTCGAAAAATGAAAAAAATAAGCCAAAGTCAAATATATATATATATATATATATATATATATATACAGCCCCACAAACCCACCCAAATAACTTGATTAGTTGTGATTAATTACTGTGGTAGTCATCAAAACACTTTGTAACACATAGTCCTGGCTGTCCTTTGCATTCCACACACTGCCATACATCACGTTTTTGAATACCAAACGAATGACAAACACGGCACTGTTTTGTCACAGTTCTTTTCCGTTGCCCCTTTTCTCAGTTATTTTTGAAGGTACATGCGGGACACATCTGCGTTTCAATAGTCTTTCTGGAGCAGGTAGGGCGGGAAGCAGAGAATCAACCACTGACAGAGAAAATCATACATTCTCATTCTTTTCCAGTTGGTTGAAAATTGGACTTCATTTGAAAGGTAGTGAGCGTTGATCATGCCCATTTGGAGCACATGAACGAAAATATTTTTATACCAATGTAATGTTTTACGTTCAGATGGATAGTGGCTCATCATCTGGTTGTTAGGGGTAATTGTCGTGGGGTACTTGGTCGAGAATTACCCCTACTAGGCTCAGACAAATCAATATTCATCACTAAAATATTTTTTTTAAAAACTATATCTCAAACAAAACAAAAAAAACAGACAAAAACAAACATGTATAAAATGTCACTAACATACTTCCCAAAGAACGACAAAATTCACTTCTACCACATGCTAGAAGCATACTAAGCCAATGGACAGATGGTAGAGATACCTACCACTCACTACCATGGCCAGGATCCCTTCCACTTGCAGTCAACATGTCAGTATACTTAATTAGGAAATTTATCTGCAATGGTTTAAAATGTAATGTTAATGAATAGAAGCATTTATATATTTTGTTCTGACATTTAAAGTGAATATCATTTATTTATTGTTTCCTGATGTGTAAGAATAAGGCAATTTAGATTTTTATAAATTTACTATTTGATGTTAATTATATTCATTAAAGAAATAATAAGTGAAATTTGAAGGGACATACGTCGAAGTCTGTATTCTTACCTAATTCATGTATGTTGAATTTGTTTTTATTTTATTGTAAAACCGATAATATATATTGCTTGTGTTGCGCACACTTTAACAATTTTTTTAAATATATTTTGTGAAACCCAAAACAAGACTATCTCTGTAGTATTACAATAGTTCTAGTGTTAATTTTTTAGTTCAGAGGAGGCTTCCGTTTGTTCTACAGTGGATGTATATTAGTAAAAATATTTTTACACTTTTGGTATTGACTTGCCAAAAAACCCACTGCTTACTGATACTTTTCAGCAGACGCGTTTCACACTAGGTCAGCGCATTATTCAATGCTGTTAGTCACAGGCAAGTCTGTTGCTCACGTGTGTTGTGTTGGCATAGAGTAGTTGTTAATAATGTCTGATCTAGTGTGTAAAGTGTCTGCTGAAAAATATCAGTAAATAGTGGTATTTTGCCAAGTTAATACCAAAAGTGTGATATAAAAAAACTTCAATATGAACAACACAAAAACTGCAAATTAGAATATTTTTGTTTCCTATATCTGCACATATACATTCATGTAATTTAAGTAATTGTTTTGTAATTCATGTTATAATAACACAGCGTGTTAATGAATAAATTTTGTATTACAGCACATAATATATTACCTAATTTTATAAAGTAAATATCAAGCATACACAGAAAACATTAATTTTATAAACTAAAAAATATTCATTGATTCCATCTTCACGTGAGCTAGTTTTCACTAAACAATTATAAATATTTATAAACTTGCCCATAGTAGCACTTACTTATATTTGTTAACAAATATAAGTAAGTGCTACTATAGGCAAGTTTATAAATATTTATAATTGTTTAGTTAAACTAAAAATGTCTATACTATAGACATGTATTTGTATGTCAAATTATTAAATAATACAAAATATTAACGTATATATTATTAAACCACTATAATGTGGTGTTATATTCTTGAAAAATAATATGTCAAAACCTATAGATAACGTTTTTTAAATTCTGCATTTATACTATACTAGTTGAATAATTTCAAAATACAGGTTGAAAATTTACAATATCTAATTACACTTAACTATATATATATAGTGTTCTGTTTCATTAGTTTTTAAAAGAAGCTGGGAAAATTTACTTCAGTCGGAATTTAATATTTTGGCAACAATGCGTGGAACTGTCATTGCCTAGCCCATGGCTTGCATATCTATTATATTATGCGGTGTGAAGCACGTTTCTTTAAATCAAAAATATGTCCAATAATATGAATAAAAAAATTGTGTTGTGTGTAAAGTGTTTCTTACAATAAATAGAGGACGTGCCCCTTTAAGTGTTATTACTGTAAGTCATGTCATTTTTTTATGTTTTGAAATTAATATTTTGTAATGCGCCGTACTGTAAAATTTAATTTCTTTTGATTTTTGTTTTAGGCCTTAGAATATTGTAGTATTGTTTGTAAGCAAGCAATAAAACATAACTAGGAATATATTTTAATAAATTGTTTCAATGTTGAGTCTTTTAGTAATAGTTTATAACAATCTGGACAATTAATTAATGAAATCTTTTTCATAACATAACCTAGAATTTAAATCACTAATACCAGATAACTGAGTTTAATAGGTTATAACTCTATTTCTATTGATTGACTTAATGTTTTTAAACTTTAATATTTTTTGGGAATATACACATTTTCTGTTACATTTAGTATGTAACACTAATTTTCTGTTTCTAGTTATACTCAGTAAATAAAACTTTAATTAGATAGTTATAAATGAGCAATACATAGACCTACAAGTTTTATACATAGTTTGAAGATGCTCTTTAAATTCTACTGAAAAAGGATGTGTACCCATAAAGTTGATAGTTACTGTAATAGTAGCAATATAAATCAATCCAATAATTGAATAAATTAGTAATTGAAATCCAGCATGATTATTTTATCGAACAAATTTAAAGCTTTATTGTTTATTGCACCTACTTTGAATGTTCTGCAGCAATTTGTCATACCATTAAATTAAGTATATTTGCATAGGGAAATGTGTTTTTTTTTTATATTTATGAAGTAGTTTTAGAAATATTTTTATAAAACAAAAATTAGATTGCTATTTATTGGTTATTCGGATGCTATTGGTATTTTAATACTAATTTTACCAGGTGATATAGACAGTCTCATGATCTCTTTATGCTAACACTAAAAAGTTAGTTATTAAAAATAATTTCATTTTACAAACACACATGAAATGGTAATACTTGACAGACTTAATAAAATCTGATTTTTTTGTTTTTACATTTGATTATTTTTTCTAATTTTAAAAGGGTGCATTTTTAAAAGTCTAGAAACGAATATTTTAAAATATTTGAATATTTTCAAATATTTGTATGCCACTATTTTAAAATAGTGTTATACATATTTGGAAAAGGATTTAAACAATATTACACAATGACACATCTCTTATCTTTCTAGCTTGATTCTGAGAAGTGCTAGAGCAATTTAAAGTATTCCAAACATATCGATTTTGAGCTTTTTTTACAATTTAATGAGATGTAATTTTGAAATCAGATATTGATATCTCACTATCAAGTTGAATTTTGATATTATTCTTATTTTATATGGGGTATACCAGTATTCTAAATTTCAGTGAAATATAAAGTGGTAAGGTAAACATTTTTAATTCAACGGTTGAGTTGATGTGGAATGTCGAGATTTGTCTTACAAAACATTTTCTATTTGATCATAGTTTTCTACAAGAAAACTAAAAGTAGTTGAAATATTTTCTCAACCAAAATGAAGATGAACAACAATTTTATCTCCCTGGACTTCTTTGATCTTCCTGGATTGATGTATGTAGTTGTTATGTGCGTCTAACATTGTGGTGAGGGCGTGCTGTTGGCGATAGAGAGGGTCAGAAAGTGACCCAAGATAATCCCTCCACAGAGGATTAATCCTCAACACCCTCGTATTGAGTGCAGAAGGTCAACCTTTGATGATAGTTCATGGTCCATTGATAATACTATAGGTGAAGACGTCAGTTCATAATATTAAGTCAATTTCTGCAGGTGAGTTGAAGTGTATATCTGCAAGTGGTAGGTACTTGTAGCGGGTGCGGGTGTTTGGTGATAAAGCGGTCGATGGAAGAGAGTCATTGATGTGAGGTAGTACTGCAGCTTCTACATTAATTTTGAATGTTGTGTCATGTCTAGAGGAGATTTGTAGGCACACGTAGTCTGATTTACTTTAGTTTTGGAAGCGACACTAATCAAAGACAAATTTGTTTGCCAAGTAGGCAAGCTCAAAAGTGTGGTTGCAGTTTTTCTTATGACAGATAATTGGCTGTCTGGATCAATGGTTGCCCGATGCAAATGTGGATTTCCAAAATAATCATTAACAATGACTTGCGCAGTTTCCAGTAAGGCCCAAGAAGCGTTGAGGTTACAAGAGAGGGAGTGCGGATTTTCGTTTGTGGTTGAATTATTGCAGTTGTTGGTTGAGCTTGGGTTTCAAGGCGTGTAATGTCGTTGTTGTAAAGCTGAGTTAGTCATGTAACAAGGAGTGATGATTGCCATTACAATGTTGACAAGTCTTGGATGATTTGCACATGTGTTGTTAGTGAGTGCTGAAACAATTAAAACTACGCTGCATATGTCGTATGGAGTCATGACATTCATTTTTGCTTAGTTTAAGAAAGTATATACAACGAAAGATATTGTGAATGGCTGAGCAGTAGAAACTGTGTTGCGGCTGGATCATTATGAGGCGGATCGGTTGTTCGGGTAGGCTTGAGCAGTCTGGTGGAACTTTGTCTAACAGTCTGTGTTGGTTACGGTGTGGGTGCTCTTGGGGTGGGCTGTATGTGTTGATGGATCACTGGTAGTCCCAAAGTCTGTGGTTGAGTCATTGTGGCATGATGTGCTGTAGTGCTGTGATGAGCTTCATTTGGTCCTGCGATTTCAACTGCGTAGCTTTCTATGTTGCTTCTAGAAGCTGCACAGTTGTCAATATCAGCGTCATGAGTCGAGTAGTGTATTCAAGTTGCGGTGTTGGGGTCTCAGGATTTCTTTGTAGTATTTCCATTGCTCGTACTTGTTCAGTGACAAAAGTATTAAGTGAGGCATAAGTGGGTATTGTTGAGGTCTCTAATTGTTTTTCGAAGTCCAATCGAGTTTCATAACTTGGGTTGCTTACAACCTCCTGTTGGAACAACAGGGAGTCGGCCAGGTCATGCATTTGAATGGCCTTAAGTGCGCTGACAGTGTTTAAATGCACAGAAAGAAATTGGTTGATGTCCGTGTAGTTTACGGTTTTTAACTAAATTAAAAATTTGTCTAAAATAGAAGTCGGCTAGTAGTCTGGGATTGGCATACCGCTGCTGTAATGCTTCATATGCGATGTGATAGTTTTTGGATGAGATAGCTAGTCCGGATATTACTACTAGAGCATCATCCCGCAACAAACTTTTTAAGTGTTGAAATTTATGCACTGGGTCTATACAGTCATTATGGTGCACAAGTGAATTGTACATAGCAATGAAGTTTGTCCACTCCTCTGTTTTACCAGAGAACATTATTATTTTGAGGTTCGGTAAACTAATTGACTTAGGCGCAGTAGCTCGATTTCAACCCTTTCTGACTATCATGATTGGGCATTTATTGATGAGAGTGAAGTAAATCTTAAGGAAATTAGTTTTGATTTCAAAAGCCTTGTCCATGTTTTCTGTTATGTAACTGGTGGTAGAGTTTTCGAACTTGTCAAAGTTGCTCATGAAACTTTCATGAGTTCTGCGGATTTGAGTCAACATGAATTTGGAGTTGTCATTGCCTATGATTTCTACGGTCAGCTCAAGTTCCCTTGGGATAACACTTTATTTTTTAAGTTGATAGTCTGCGTTATATTCCATTTTTTTGTCAATTTAAATATTAATGAATACTTCAATTTCTTATTTTGAGTTGAATTATCAACTAAAATGTGACAACAAAATGGACTGTAATGAGATTCAAGTTTCAAGTACCTGGCCCGGTTTGGACCAAATGTTGGGGTTGACCCCAAAGAAATAATATTACAAATTGAAAAAAGTTAAAGAAAGTCTCTGCTCGGAGGACCACCTGGGAACTACCAGGAAATAAATTGAATTGTAGGAATAATTTGAATGACATCAATAACATAAATGCTTATCAAAAAGCTAACACTATTTGCCTTGTGAGGTACTGCTTACCATAGAGCAGTTGAAACAGGTCTTTCAATATCACATCATTGGCGGTTTATACAGGGAGTGGCAGAAATACCTAACGATTTTAAATCGCTTACAGTCAAGCAGTTGAATGGAGGGGGGTGGTGGGGAGCGGCGTGTTGACAAGGCCATTCGACGCCATTTCAGTAGCCATGGAGCACTGGTCCGGTGTACATCGTGCATTTGTCATTGAGACGTATTTTAAAAGTGGTGATTCGGTTGTTGCTACACAACGTCAGTTTCGTAGGCATTTTAATGTGAGTCAAAGAGGACGCATCCCATCCCGAAACACAATCAAACTGTGGGTGGATAGTTTTAGAACAACTGGTTCATCTTTAAAACAAAGGCCTACAGGCCGTCCAAGGTCAGTGAGAACACCGGACAACATTGAGCAAGTGAGACAAGCTGTGCTAACAAGCCCGCATAGACCGGCGTGTAGACAAGCTGCCGCTTTTCAAATGTCTGATCGCACAGTAAGATGTATTTTGACTACGATCTAAACTTCCATGCGTATAAAATTGCCATCGTTAAAAAACTTCAGCCTCATGACTACGCTAATCGCCAGGCATTTTCAGAGCAAATGATCAATTTGATGGATGAGCAGAAAATTCTTCTAATGAGTGATGAGACTCATTTTCATCTTGATGGCTGTGTTAATAAACAAAACTTTAGATATTGGTCGAATGAGAACCCACAAGAGTTGCATGAACGCCATTTACATAGTGCTTAAGTTACCGTGTGGTGCGCAGTAACTAAGAAATGTGTCATCGGACCGTACTTTTTTGAGGAAGGTGGGCGTACGGTTACAGTCAACCATGAACGTTATCTATGGATGCTAGACAGTATTTTGATACCAGAACTAAAAAGGAAACGTTTAGCTATTAGAAAGATTTGGTTCCAACAAGACGGAGCCACTTCTCACACAGCAAATGTCATCATGGATTATTTGAGGACTAAGTTCCGTGGCCGTGTTATCTCACGGAATGGTGACTTTGCTTGGCCCGCACGATCCCCTGACCTCAGTGTGTGTGACTTTTTTCTTTGGGGTTACCTCAAATCAAAAGTCTACACAAACAAACCCCGTACACTGGAGGATTTGAAGGAAGCCATAACTCGAGAAATCTCCTCCATAACAAACGAGATGTTGGGAAAAGTGTTTGACAGTTTCATTTCAAGACTGGAGGAATGCATGACGAGGAATGGACACTACTCAAGTGATGTTATCTTTAAGTAATAACAGGTTGTATTTCCGTGTTTTTTTATCATGCTATTGTGTTTTTCATTAATTGCCAACTTTTATAATGAGTAACAAATAATAAACTTTAAAAAATATGTATAAGTACTGAAGCTATTTTTATTTAAAAACCGACAGGTATTTCTGCCACTCCCTGTATTTCATTGTAACACTTAATTATAATTAAATACATATTAAAAGGTAATAAGAACAATGTACCACTAATCCACTTCACTATGGACAAATAGAATGTGGTTGAGCTCTGAACAATTCACACATGTGGCTGATTGAGGTTAGACCTTATAAGACAATTTTCACTAATTTAGAGCACTTTAACTATTATGCTATCTGACGTTGTTGTGGCTTGAAGTCCTTCTTGCAAGTATTTTCATGAGGAGATACTTTCTGACGAGGCAGTTCTGACATTCAAACTTAAGAGTGAACAGGAGAAGTGTAAAGCGGTCGACCAACTTAGCTGCACCAGAGGTTAATGGGAACGCTATGGCAGCCAGGAAACCGGAACAAAATGAGCGCTGTCTAGTGTACAAAATGGTGAAACTGACAACAGCTGTTTTATATAGCGGCAAACACAAAATTAAGAATATAAAGCTTTAATAGATTAGGTACTGCTCTTAACATCCACTGATTTTTAAAATTACTGTACTCATCTTCTTTTTTTTCACTTCTTAGGTAACTTTTACAAAGACATAATTATATAAGCACAAAATAAGAGGTTGATCACTGAACTAGGAATTACAATCAGCACATTTGCTTGTAACCTTGTTTACCACCATATGGTAGTTGTCATATTATGCCAAGGAGGCTCTTATTCTATTCAAAACAAATTTACTCTTGCTTTTTAATATATCTTGTACTTGCTGATCTCCACATGTAAAAATTTTATAAAATTACATTTATTTATGGATCGAAGAGGAAATGCATAATATTATTTTTGCTTTTAGACCAACATTTTAACTCTTTATAGCTTGAGCTGGTACTTTCATAGCCTCTTGATCTTGATCAGTATTTGGGAATTAAATAACTGAATTTAAACAACATATTTAATTTCATCTAATTTGAATAAGCTTGGTTGTTTAATTTTAGAAGTATTTAAAAATGTTTCGTCTATTTGTTATAGAATCAGTCCATTATATTTATTTATTTCCATTTATAGGTGATGACTAGTCAACATGAGTGTTACTGCCACTCAAACTGTTTATGAAACTCTTCAACAAGCTACAAGCCAAAATACAGAAGTGTTAAAACCTGCAGAACAACGATTAAAGGAATGGGAAACAGCACCTGGCTTTTATACAATACTTTTAGTAAGTTTTTAAGAAAGATTTAACCATTAATTACAGGACCAAGCTACATGTTACAGATAGCTCAAATATGATTATCATTGCTAATATAAGAAATTATTTTCAGATATTAAAGTAAATTAATCATGCTTACAAACTAATATTATGTTAACAATTTTATTTTTAAGGTAGGGTAAATGAAATGTAAGATATAAAATAAATGTAATATGTTGGATTACATCACTTTTCTAACTTCAGATAGTGTTGTTTTCTACTAAGTCTAAGGTACAGCAGTTAGTGGGTAACTAATATTAATCATGAATCTATCTAATATTAACATGAAACTTCCATTACCAGTTTTGTTTGTGAAACATTTCTTTGTAAATGTTTTAATTTTATTTGTTTTCAGTTTTGTACAGGTTTAATTTAATTTGTATTCAATTGATTTCTTAAATTTTATTTGTATCTAATTTGATATACATGGAATTATATATATAATTTAGAGTTACACACAGTTTCAGGAACATTAAATATAAAATATATCCTAAGGTCAAATTGAATTTTGAATAGTATATTTAATTTAATAATGTAAAACTATATATATTATATACAGTATGTAGGAAATTTTATAATTTATCAGTACCAACAGTTATAAAATAGAAGCATTACTAGTCATGCAAGTAAAAAATTATATGATTTATTTCCCAAACATTTTACTTTGCGAATTAGTTTGTTTCTATGTTTGGTCTTTTAATATGTATTATATTACATAAAATGTTAAAAACAAGTCTTCATCATATTTACAAAATTTACTCAAATTGTATGATATTGACTATTTTCCTAAGTAGCGGTTAAACTGTGAAAACAATAATTCATTACTGATTTCATTTAGACCTATAATACTAACAATTTTAATTTTTAGGTTAGTTCTAGTAGAGCTTAAAGCTTATTTAGGAATTTTCGGACTAGATAGAAGACTGACAGACTTACGTAGTGGCAATAGTCCAAAACTGCAATCTCTTGGAAATAAATAAATAGACACAATAAAAAACATCACACTATTGAAATATTTCTATCACACAATGATCTTTATCAATAAAAAAATTCTCTTTTTCTTTTTTTATATGTGTTTATTAATTTATTTCCAAGAGGCTGTAGTTTTGGACTATTGCCACTAGCTAAGTCTGTCAATTTTAGTTTTTACAAATATTTGAGTTTGACCCCACAAACTTTTATTTTTTTAGAGTGAAGAATAATTTGTTATTATTTTGTCTTTGACATTGAGTAATCTAGAATTGTGAATTGCAAAACCTTGTAAATTATTTGAGAATTTTAATGGGGTATTGGGGAATTGAGAAACCTAACCTAATTACTGAGAGTGTACCTATTATATTTATATGAGGTTATATAATTTTGGTTTAAATAACTTAACCTGTTGAGGGTTAAATGAATTGTGTTCATTTTCAGCAACTGAATTGTATTGCTCTAGTTTATTAAATTGATTATTATTTGTAACCATTATTAATTTTTAAAAAAATATGAATTAAAATATGTAATATAAATATATTTGTTTACAATTTATGAAATGCTATGTACAGTTTGAAGTTTAGCGCTTGATTGTAGGCCTCCCTAACATTCATGCTTCTAATTGATATAACTAAAATAATTATAAATAAATATACACATTTTTTAATTAACAACATGGAAAAACAAAGGTACAAATCTAGGGTTGCCGCACTCACCCACTCACTGCAGCCTCTCAAACTAATTGTTCACATTTGCAAAAAACATTTTCAACCAATAACATTTTTAAAAAATATTTACACATATTTTTTTATTAATAACATGTAAAGACAAGGGTACAGATCTAGGGTCACTACCGTATTAACCCATTCACTGTAGATTTTCACCCACAACTGAACGATAAAGTAGAAAAGGCTAGAGCTGGGGTCTCCAACCTATGGCCCGTTGGCCACACCTGGCCCGCAAACAGGTTTTTTCTGGCGGAAAGCCAGCATACTGAAAAAAGAAATTATTTGGTAAAATATTTCCTTTTAAACATTTTTACCATTAAATGTGAGTTCAGTACTCGTCTCTCACCTGCCACTTCTTTTCTCTATAAGTGTAAAACTAGCTGTAAACAAGGTAAAAACTAAGCAAGAAAATCTCAAAAACCACCACTGAGCTCTTGATTTAGAAAAAATGGTGTGGGTGTATGGAGGAGGGGGCTAGACTTTCTGCCCAAAAATATTGCCCGCCTTTCCTCCGAAAGTTTTCGATGTGGCCCTTGAGTAAAAAAGGTTGGAGATCCCTAGGCTAGAGTAAGAGGTTGAAAATTTAGTTATAAGATTAGGAAGGCAAAATGAAAAATCAACTATTTGTTGTGTTATTCTGAGAATGCGTTAGGACAGAAATAAACATCTTTCATTATAGTGATATTTTCAAGAGGCAAAAAAAATGTTTATTCATGAGAAATCTGTTGCACATCCTTATCTAAAGAATACAAACTGAACACATTAACAAGGGCCAAAACAGACTAAACATTCAACAACAGAAAGTACTTCCTTGAAGTGCAACTAGTATCATGGGGTGAGATTGTGTGGGAAATACAGTGAGTAAATAAGTCAGTAGTGTTTTCATAGAGATTTCTGGCATATTACATCTATCCTACAATAGGCAGTGCTTGTCTATACAAAGAAATTCAAAACAGTTGAACTTAAAAGCACTCAAATAAATAAGTAGAATTGAAACAGCAATTTGAAATTTTTTCTCAATGTAAATGAATCTATTTTCAATAAAAATGACAGAATTTAAATTATATTTTTCACTAAAACACTTGTAAATAAATATTTATAAAATAAATATTTTACTAACTTGCCTATAGTAGCACTTACTTATATTTGATGAGGACAGCCGTTTCGGGAGATGTGTCCCATTGTCCACACAGACCGTAACTGATTTCAAGGTTTTCGTATGTTTGGGTGTTAGGGTCAGGGTGAGATATTATAGTGGGGGTGTGGGTGTATTTTGTGAGCATTAGGAGTAATGATGTCAAAAAGTGTGTGTGAGTTACAATGTTATGTGTAGGGTATAGTTTAAAATGTTTGTATATTTCGTATTGTTCGGTTGTGTAACGATGGTTATTTCTGTGTTGTTAATGAAGAATTTGTAGGTTGGATGTTATGTCTATGTAGTAATGTTTTGTAGACTTGATATAATCGGCGAAGTTTGATTGGTAATTATTGTTTGCTAGTGCGTTTATATGTTCTTGATAAGGTGTGTAGAAAGACCTCTATGTCTCACCTATGTAAAAACTGGAGCACGAACTGGAAGTTAGTTTGTAATCTCCAGCGGCATTGTAAATGTAGTTGATTTTGTTGTTTGGTTTAAATTGTTTATTGAGGGTGTAGTGTATGGAGTAGGCTATTTTATAATTATATTTTCGTAGTGTATTGGTTAGATTGTGTGTTTTTGATGATCTGTATGGTATTGTTGAGTATTTTATGGGTTTGTCGTGTTGTGTGTTTGTATTTGGGTTATTGGGTTTGTTTTTAGGCGGTTGTATAATTTGTCAATCATTTTTGTGTTGTATACATTAGTTTGTGCTATATGTTCAATAGAGTTTAACTCTTGGTAGTGTTCTTCTTTGTCTAACGGTATTTTAAGCAAGCGATATATCATGGTGTTGTAAGCAAAGTGTGTTACCTTTGTATAATGTTATGATATGGTTGACGTATCTATACCAGTAAATTATGTTATCTGAGTATTTATTGTTGTGTAAAATGTGGTTTTGTTCAATGTGGTGCATGGATATTTCTGCTAAGATGCTATAGCTATGGGGAACCCACTAGCCTACTCCACACACAACACCCTCAATAAACCATTTATACCCATCAACAAAATTAACAACATTTACAACGCCGCTGGAGTTTACAAACTAACTTGCAGTCCGTACCCCAGTTTTTACATAGGCCAGACAGGGAGGTCTATACAAGCTACCAAGAATTTATAAATGTACTAATAAACAATAATTACCAATCAAACTTTGCCAATCATATCAAGTCCACAAAACATGACTACATAGACATAGCATCCAACCTACACATTCTCCATAAACAATACAGAAATAACCAACATTACACAAACGAACAATAAAAATATACAAACATTTCAAACTACACTCTACTCAACACACAACTACCTTATAACTCACCCACACTTATTGACATCATTACTCCTAACGCTCACGAAGTACACCCCCTCCTATAATATCGCACCTCCACCCTAACACCCAAACCTACGAAAATCTTGAGATCAGTTACGGTCTGAGTTGACAATGGGACACATTTCCCAAAACGGCCGTCCTCAACAAATATAAGTAAGGGCTACTAAAGGCAAGTTAGTAAAATATTTACAAGTGTTGTTTTAGTACCTAAACATGAAGATGGAATCAACAAATTTGAATTTTTTATTAATGTTTTTAAGAAGTTTCCATGAAATTCATTTCTTCTGATATAGCGATGCAAAATAGGTAAGCTGGTATTAATAATAATATATGGCAAAGTTTGTAACTTTGCAAGTTGTAACTTGCATATGTTACAATATAATATAGGAGTTTTCATTTAGCACAATTATTCTCACATATTTTGTATCTTTATCGTCCTTTTTCATGAAAAACTATTAAAAGCTGTCAAGACAATAGAAATCATAATTTTACAAGTTGTTTCTAACGGATAACATAAATATTCAATATCCATTATTTATTTGAATATTAATTTTAAATGAATACTCAATAAGATGAAATTTAACTTAGTCATTAACATCCTAATCAGAATCTAGTTCTAAGGAAGCTAAAATACCATAAGTTTTTATTATTTAACAGGGAAAATAATTCTCACAGATTTTTTATGGACATAGAAAATTAGTTCAGTAAAAAAACACTCAACAAAAATCAATATTCAAGCATGACTAACAAGTTCTCTAAAATTAAATTGAATATTTAAGCAGATCTGTTCTATTAAAATATAGTGCTTGAATATAGGCTCTAACTTTCTAATTATTTTCATAATATCATTTGATCCACTTTTTGGTCTATAATAAACCCTTTCATGTTTCAGGATATATTTACCAATTACTCAGTTGATGTTAATGTTAGATGGCTTGCTGTTTTATACTTTAAGAATGGAATTGACAGATATTGGAGGAAATCTGCACCAAAGTAAGTCAATTTGAAATTCTGGTATATTATAACAATTAAGATGTTTTGGAAGTCAACTCAAATTTGTATAGTTAACTCTTGTTAAATTATCCAAGAACTTTCACGAATGACAAAATTACTGAATTATCCGCAAAAATTATTTTTGTTTAGTGTTTAGAAAGTTTAACGTACTACTATGAGGCCATTGTATGTGTTTTATAGGTTTACTGATATAAATAACCTATAAAATTAAATGCAAACTAATTGCATCTTGATTAATCAAATTTTATAGGGAGTAATAAAAATTCAAATTATTGAGTAATTACAAATTCTAATGTCTGTCTAATAAATATGCACACCAAGGTTATGGATACTTTATTATACATAATTTTAGCTACATCAATTTTCTCCCTTCCAAAATAAGTTACTCTCTACATAAGTTACTAGGCACTTCTCCCTTGATCATAACAACCCTTAAAGTTCTTGGTAATTAGGCTTCTTAGTTTCCTCGGCTTATTGTTTCCACATCTTCCCAGTACTGTCCCCCCCCCCACCATCTCAGTTCTGTCTCCTAATCATCATTTTGCATTTTGGGTAAAAAAAAGTTGCTAGCTGTTAGATCGGGTAATTGAGAAGGATGATCAAATGTTGAATATGTGTGTTTTTATTGCTTTGGGTCAAATTTAGTTGCACGTAATCTCTTAAGTGTTTGAGAACCATAATCTAGAAGGCACTATTTACTGTTTGACCTTCAGGAAGAAATTTACGGTGAACATACATAAAAGAAAAGTGTTATTGATGTGTTTTTTTTAAATTTTTTATGTGAAGGATCTTATAGGAAACAATAAAAAAATTCAAATTATCTAATAATTTGTAATACCAAGGGCTTTTGTTACCAACCTTGATTTTGATTGACTATTTATAAAACTGTATAACCATTTTAGATTAATAATAATAAAACAAACAAAAAATTGTATAAAACTGTATATTTGATTGAATAGCTTTAAAACAATATAACAATGTTAGTGATATTTAAATAAAGACATTTTTTTTAATTGAAGACAATACGTGAACTGTATCAACTACAAAACCATGAGACAAAAGTCTGCAAAAGACACCTACAAATCTCTTAAGACTACAAAACAAAACTGTAAAAGTACATACAGTATTACATTAGTAATACTGCAGAAAATACTAATAAAGGATAAGACTAATGTAATTAATTTCAAGAAATTAATTAATTTCATGAAAACATGCATTTTCTGTTTACTAAATTACATTAACTTTATAGCCAACACCTATAAAATCCTATAGATTGAATTAAGAAGCCAACCAAAGTTCAACCAAGTTGAAGTTGTCGTCTTTCAACTTCACTTGTATAAGAAGATTAAATTGTTTTAAAATTTTGAACAAAATTTACAAATACAATTATAAATTACAAAAATATTCAGTATCTAATACAGCTCACTGAATAGACAGTAAACTGGTTGTTATCAAATATTTGATGAAGGTTTTTATTTATCTGATTTATAACCACTCAAGTATGATAAAATGATAAATCAAATTATAAATGTTTACTTATCTAAAAATACCAACCAAAACCATAATAAATGATTAGATATAAATAAAAGCACTTATGAGGTATGAATTAAAATGTGATGCTCTATATATTGTGTGGTAAATAGAATAACAGGCTACAAGGTAGGGTATAGGTTCAAATTGAAATTCCATCACCAAGAATTATTTATCATTAAAATTAGAAAGAATTTTAGATGTTTTCTCCTGAACAGTTCAATATGTAAATTTTTAACTGATTTACTTTATTTCATGAACTAGATGATTTCAGTTGTCAAGAGTTTTATAATTGTCTAAATCTACATGTTAATGATGTTACCACACTACATTGTAAATTAGTTGCAAAATGATTTATTTGCATGCAAATATTTCGTAGTCGACTTATATTGCTGTCACTTTAACTTTTGCTTGTTCACATAACTTTTAATACTGAATTTAGTAGATGTTTATGCAGGAATAAAATACAATCAGATTTTCTTCTTTTTTGTATCATTTTAAGACTTCATGGTCTTTGTGTTTCGTAAACCTGATAAACATGATATCTCTTCTTTATTCTCAATATGTTGTCTCCGCCCCTTGGTATGTAAAAAACAAAGACATTAACTGAGATCTAAATATTCCGACGATACCAGAAGAAATAAAGAAAATGCCCAAAAACATGATAAGAGACTTCACCTTCATCCAAGTACAGTGACTCTTCAACTTCTTGATAACCAGTACATGGTTAGAAGATAGAAGAGAACCAAACCATTTGAGTTAGTTTAGTGTTGTGTTGTGCTGTGTTAGTTCTAATATAATATGTATTGATAATGTCCAGACAAGAACTAAAGAGTTAATGGGCACTTTAGTTATATCAGTATTTAGGTTAAGATAATACAAGGAAAGTTAATGGTTGGTCTAATAACACCAGTTTCAATTTAATATATATATATATATATATATATATATATATATATATATATATATATATATATATATATGAAGTTAATATATTACTAATGTATTATCCACCATTAAGTGCAATGATTTTACCTTGAGTGATGAGGCGCCTTTCGGTCACTTGACCATTGTCGAATCACTCAGTGAGTTATTAATGCAAATGGACAATTAGAGAATAAATGTTAATTTAAATTTAATTTTAAAAAAAATATGTATATTTAATCAAGCTTGGAGAATGTTAAAGCATGTATTAATGTAGATATTAAGAACATTTTTTATTTAAATTAAATTAGGGGACATTGTAACATTTATAGAATGGGCTATATAATGTTGTTTAAGAATTGGAAGAATAGATTAGAAATAACTCACACAAAATGTGAAATCGGAGAAATTCATTAAGAGGTTGGTTAGGTTAAATTAAAACTAATTTTAGGTGAAAGCCTAGAAAAGGTTTTGACATATAAAAAAGAGTCTGAACTGGATATAATGCATTAGGAAATTTGTTGGATCAAATAACCTAACAAATAAAATTAGAACAAGATAATCTAATAATAATAAAATTTAAAAAAATTGTAAACTTTGTTAACATAGAGGTTATGTTTGTATTAATCCATGCCAAACACACACATTTCGAAATTATTACAAAAGTAAATAGCAAAGACACTGCACACACAAATAATAGTAATTAAATAAACACTGGAAGGTTTGTTAAGGATAGGAAAGGTGAAGCAGTATGTTAACCAAATTAAAACGATTGAAAACAATTTCGTTAGTTCATCAAATTTAAAGCCAAGAAAGTAGGTCAGTGTTACAGTCGACTCTAGTGGGAAAAAATCGAACTTCACTACATGAAAGCAAAGGTTTATGGGTAATTAATATGGAGTTTGGAGAAGGAATCGGCACCATGTTTTAAACATTTTAAAAATAAAAACGACGAGTTAGTCTAGCGTGGGCAGCCAAACGAAGCGAAGCTATTCTTAGAAGCCAAAATCCAGTTTGAAGCATCTCATCAAAATTATACAAATTTGTGAAGAAACTTGGCCAAATTAAAACGAGAATAAATGAATTTAAAATCTATAATACAGTATTATTATAATTAAAGTAACCAGAAAGAATTTAATTGTGTGTGAAACATAAAATTTAAAGAGAACTGAATCCTATATGAACAACCAGCAAAACTCCGAAAATTGATAAGTACATAGCGCTATAAAAATAAACCTTTAGTGAACTTTTAAAATTATAAGAAAATCTAAAATTGTAAATTATTATAATATCTTGAAATACTGTAATATAATAGTTTAGTAGTAAAAAAGCCTAATCCAGTTCAAACAGGTTAGGGACCTTTTTCTTATTCCAAATTTAAGATTTTACATCAGGAAGCTAATTATTAAAACTATTTTCTAAAATTAATCTTATTTATTAAAATTTATTTAATTAACCAAAGAGTTAGAAGGTATAGCCCATGCATAAAACCCCGAGATATTAAGAGATCTTAGAAAATAAGAAAGAGATTTCCTGACGGAATTCCTAAATAAAAATAGGCCTATGTGTTAACCAGGGACCTTAAGAATGTCAATGTAAAATTTCAGCTCAGTGGTTAAAGTAATTTTTACTTGATTGAGGAACACACACACACAAACAGACACCATTAGATTTTTATATATTAGTGTAGTTAATTATTTTTATAATAGGAGTTCTTACTGAAAAAAATCAAGATACTTATTCGTTTTGTATGTCACAGTGCAATATCGGAAGCAGAAAAAGAAAGAGTCCGACAGACACTGATTGCAGATTTTCGTGAACCTGTTAACCAAGTGGCAACACAGTTAGCTGTCCTTATTTCTAAAATTGCCAGGTAAAGTTATTTAAAAAATTATAAAAGTAATTTGCTTGCTTGTTTTGTTGTTACACCTAAGGGTTATTTTAATTACTTTGCTGTGGAGATTATTTGTCCTTATTTCTATTTGACAACATGTCTTTAGAAAGATAACTACTATAAATTAAAATATGTAAAATATGATATACCCTCAATTATTTTTATTTGTATCTAGGTAAAGTGAGGTGAAGTGGTAAAATGAGAGAAATCAAATGAATTAATTTAAGAACAAACTTATGTACAGCTTTTAATGAGAGTAAAAATTGGACCCTAATTTATCAGATGGGTCCTAAAAAAAACAATGCAAAACAAAAATGTTTATGTATTAATATGTCTTATAATAAATTATACATTAGGCTCGCTTATAATTTCACAAAACTCAAGTCTAAAAATTTCTTTTCAATGTATGCAATTAAATATGTTTCAATCATAGAAGCATCATAAATCAAATGATCCTCATGATAAAAATAAATGAAATGTTCAAAACGTTGAGTCATTACAAGGTGTTTATTGATAATTATTAACACACAGATACTGATTACTCCCACTTGATTACTGAATAGTTTCCCTATATAAGAGTCGCAAATTATTGTTGTCAGTAATATTATTGAAAGGGCTTCTATGCAACTGAATATATATTATTTCTGAAAATAACCGTTTCCTATAATCTTTATCCAAAATTTGTATACTTTTGTAATTTTCCCATTTCAAATGCCTAACAAGTTCCAATTTGGGCTGCATATTTTTTAATATGCTCATGTACATTTAATCTTTCTTTCAGCTTTCATTTTAATTTTTCCAAAGTGATTGGGTTCTTCTGAAGTAAAAACTGAACTAGTAAATGAAGGAAAGGAAGTTATTGGATGTTTCTAATAAAAAAAAAGGCCTAAGAATATTATTTTAGGTTTTTATGCTCAAAATAAATGTGGTAGCTGTATCTATTGCAGCAATAATACTTGTTTTATACATTGAATTCCGTTTACTAATAAAACTACATTGGTTTATCTTCAATTTATGATTGTAAGGTCGTACCACCTTTGTATAGATCATTATAAACTTGATCTCTTGGAGATTGTGTGACCTGATTAGATCAGACAGTAATGATTATTTTCAGAACAGATTTTAGGGAATCGGGACCTACACTGTACTTTTAAATTTGTTCAGTCTATCAGACAAATATCAACATCCATAGAGAGTAGTCTGAAATTCGTTCAGTTATTCGAAAAATAAACAGAGTTTTTGTCCTATTTTCTTAAATATTCAATTGGCATAAGTTTTTAAACAAATTAACAGTTCAAAACACGTGTTTCTATGTTTACAGATTAGATTGTCCTCGTGAATGGAACAACCTAATCCCCACACTCTTAATTGCAGTGAAAAGTGAAGAGGAACTGGTTCAGCACCGAGCATTGTTTACTCTTCATCATGTTATTAAAGCTTTATCTTCAAAGCGACTTGCTGGAGACAGAAGATTGTTTCAAGATCTCACATCCAGTGTTTTTAACTTTGTACTCACGCTATGGGATACACATACCTGCTGTGCTATCTCACAGGTAGTACCATCTAGTATAATACTATTTTTTACGTAGAAGCTATGTAATTGTGAATTGGTTTTTAATGTAGAAGGCATTTTATTTTCAAAGTTTAGGTCAAATTTTAAGTTCAACAGGTTTCACTAATTTTAATAAGTTGAGTAACAATTTCATTATTTAAAATTTTTTCCTTCTAGCTATCAACACAGAATGAAGATGTTTCGAAGTCGTTGGAAAATGGTCTTCTTTCTCTTAGGATACTGCGTAAACTATTGATACATGGATTTAAAGCACCCCACGAGTCGAATGATGCAAACACTTTTTTAGAAATGGTTTTTAATCGAACAAAGACAATGTTAATTTGTAGTAAGTGTTATTTTTCTTTAAATTATAGTTAAATAAGAAGAAGAATATAATTATAATTATTTTTTTTCTATGCTAGAACTTAAATGCCTTTAGCACAAACTCAAATTTTTAAAAAAGGTAGATTTTAACAAAAAATTCAAGATTTCCAAAACAAGGTATGTTTACTTATTTTCCTTTATTCAAATTAGGAGGAATATTCAGAAAGTACCAACCGGATTAGCAAAAATTGTGACCAAAGAGGGGAGTACTAGCAGCACAGTAGCATTAGTTCACATATTATCTGTGTGCAATTTTTACTCAGTTTGATAATAGTGCTGTTAGTTATTTAGCCACAATTTTTAATGGTTCACATATTTTTCACGCTCAATACTTACACTGCCTAATAGTAACAGATGTTTTGGCATATCACAACGATCAGGGCTTCAGCAACCATTTTGATGTCATAACGTTCTTTCACTCAGTATACATCAAGCAGTGTTAGAGTGTTTCTGTGTCTCTACTACTTTGCTCTCTGTAACATGTTTAAATATGCCCTGCAAAAAATCTTGTTTAACTCTTTGAGGACCAACTGGGCGTTTTTTTGGACGGCAGGAACTAGGCGAAAGGACTGGTCAGTTGATTTCTGTAAGGTCGGTAAATATGCAAATAAGACCAGCCAGGTGATTTCTGGACGGCAAGTATAAGTTATTATTTAAGAGAATACTATATTATTAGATCACAAAATACAATTTTATTATAAAGTTTACTTCATAAACACTAATTCATATTGATTCCTGTAACCCAAAATGACATTTAAATAACAAAACTACGCAATTATAACACACTATCAGCGATTCGGGGCGGTGACACTAAGTTTGCCGCCAGACCACTTTGTTTAGTCTTTATGTTTGAGTATTGGGATGTAATTTTGTGTGAAATAAGTCATGATTTGTAAACATATAGTTAGATTGATAGTTTTGTTTATTATGTCACACAAAAACTAGAGAACAAGTGAACTTGACAGATTGGTAGATGGAGCTCTTGATTTGGATGACAATTCAGATATAGACTCTACTTGAAATAAAAATGTTTATGAACCAAACAGGTATGTGGTAATGATCCCATGACTTATAATTTGTAAGTCTCAAATTTTTTGTATTTCTTGTCCAAATGATGGGATATTGTTTTCTATCTTCTAAATAAGATGGAGAATAAAATAAAAATGTTTACCGCTGGTAAAATGTGTTAGATTTTTCAGAAAAAAACCTATTTCTTTTAATTTTGTAATGAAAAGGGATATGTATTTAAACATTTTGACACCAAAAACAACAATACCTCTTTTCTCCTGATAGTCTATAAATACACAAAATACCAAATTGCAATTTTGGTAACAACTACTCAGAAGCTATGAGTCAGTTTTGGGATACTCAAAATTTTGCTTGGTCCTCAAAGGGTTAAGATAAGTAACTTTGTTAACATTTTTGCTGTAATCTTGAAGGATGTCATTGTTGCAGCTAGTCTATTTTTCTGATCATCTGTTAGTATTTTGGGGATTCACCAAGCCCAAAATTTGTTGTATCAAAGCTATTCTGATGCAATTTTATGGATAAAACTCTGAAATTTGAAGCAAAGTTCTAAAAGTTTCATTATTATGAAACAACAATTTTCACAATATTTGTCATTAAATTAATTAATAAAAAGTTGTAAATTTTTGCTAAAATTGATTTTCTTCATCACGTCAACAGTTACAAGGTTTGGCCTACCACTGCAGTCTTCATTGTGGATATTGGTATTGGCATTTTTAAGATCAATGGACCATTACCTCTCTTGGATTTCACTTATTCCTTTTCTGTACACATCGCAAAGTTGATCATTTTCAAGTAGTTTGATTTTTTTACTAACAAAAACTTAACAGAATGCATATCGTAAATGATGGTATTTTCTATTGTAGTATAAATTTTAACTCAAAAGCAAAGTTGTAGACACAAACAAAATACTAAGAAATCTCTATGTATACTGAGTGTAAGAATGTTATGATACCAAGATGTACTAATAATTTGAATAAATTCTAACCTGTTGTGTAAAAAGTTACAATAGGTTAATTTTCTTTTAATTGTTTTTATTATGTCAAGTGATATTTCAGTATTTACTTATTAACAATTAAGTTAACTTTACTCAGAACTAGGAAATAGGGAAGAATTAGAGTTTTCTAGTCTCAGATCAGTTTTCTCAATAAACCAACTCCACTAAATCATGTTCCTTCTCTATTTCATCTATGGTGGTCCAAGTTGTATTTTTTAATTAACTGTTTATGCAAATTTATTTATTTTTTTAAAAATTAGGCATATGGCTTTTTTAGTACTAAAACGAAGTTTTTTAATAAACTCTGCTTTTGAATTCATACTGTATATACATATCTAAATTGATAGCCGCTCCGGATTTAGTCTTTAGCATTTAGTCAGGCAAGATTTCTTTCAGCGCCCTTGTAAGGATAACATAATTTAAAAAGGTTTACCATTAATAAAAAGTATATCCAACTAAAAAATATTACTAAATACTTAGTTCAAACTTGGTTTTAAAAATTTTCTGTATAGTTGGAAAACTTCAGTATAAAAAATAGTTAATAGACATGGTTATAACTTTTATTAACACTTCTAAGCCTACGCTTGAGCATTTTTACACTCATTGTTGTGAAAAATATTGTTTGATACATATTTGTAAGGTGTTCTGTAGTTCGTATTTCTCCCATACCTTTATCTTCACTCCATGACAGAACACTTGTACATACTTTTATCAAAATTATCTAATAAAAGAACAAGGAGAAAATAAACAATGTTTTTCTTATTTTGTAACTTGTTTTTCTACTTCAAATGAAACAAAAATCTTACAATGAATTAGTTTTTCTCTTATTGAATTCTGTGTGGGTCATCAATAGATTCAATAGACGCTAATAAAGGCTCAAGGTCAACATTTTTGCATAGAATATTCTTTTAGTTTTTCAATAAAAATTCAAGTTTTGCTTGAGGAAATGAAATTTCAGAATCTTTTTCGTACCTACTCTGTATTGCTTGTACATTTTTGCCTAATTCTTTTAATTCCTACAAATATCTTTTGAAGAAATTTCCTCTAATGATAAATACTCTTGTGCGCTTGAAAGTTTGGTACTGAATGATAGTGATTAGAAATATATGTTGGAGAAAACAGAAGTATTATGGAAATATCATATTGAAGATAATTTGAAGAGATCTTATTTTAAAATCTAATGTGATATTGAATATAAAAAAAAAAAAGTTGAAGTATATAATATTGAAATTGTTGATTAAATTTGGGTGATATACAACTTCCCAAAGTGTGCTTAGCAATAGCAAACTATGGTTTTTAAAAACTACTGTTTTTCTTAGTTTGAAAATTTTTTAAGGCAACATGGTTTCTCAAATGTTGCTCTACAGATTTAGTTCATTAAAATCTTGAATCATTGGATACACCTTTTACGGTATTAATTTTTTTATTTGTATGAAAGTACAAACCAGAGTATTCTGTGATTTGTCAATTTTTATACACTTTATGTACTTTCATATTTTTCCTCATGAACCTTGGTTAGTTATTTAATTGAAAATATTAAACACTTATGTTATTCCACCTCCAAATTCATTTTATACTTATTTTCAAAAAGTTATCAAACAATAACAACCTTATTATAGATTTATTCATGATTACATTTAGTAATAACAACAGTGTTTTAAATACTCGAAATTTTCAAGAGTATTATTAACTTAATCCATATGTCTTAGTAAAAACAATTTAATTTTGAATTTTTGCCAAGCAAAAATTTAGTTTAGAACAACCTGTCTGTTTTTGTTTCCAGGGAAATCATTAAAAGGATCCTTACTTGCTCTAATGGAAAAATTTATAATCAAACTGACTAAAGTGCTTCTGGCATTTTTAGAACATCATCCATTATCCTTTGTTGACTATTTACCTCAGACGCTGGCCTTCACTGTGCATTATGCTTTTACTGACGAAGGTGAATCGTTGCTGTTTGAAAGATTCCTAATTCAGTGCCTCAATCTCTTAAAGGGTATATTACTGTGTCCTGAATATAAGCCTGCGAAATTTATTGAAGGTATGTTTATGAAAACACTTCTTACTTGGTTTCCCAGCGCATTTCTTAATTTCTGTTGTACCTTTCATATACATTCTTTTTTCCATTTTCCTCTGCCTATATTTTTATACTTTTTTTCTTTATATTGGATTTTGTTACTTTTAATATTCATTCCCTATAAAAAAAAATCATTGTCTTTTTCTTTATTATTTCTTCCAAATATTATGATTTTGGGAAAATGCAGCAGCATTACACAAGAAAAAGATAGATGTGATTCAGAACTCTGCTTTGTGCATCTTGTTCTAGAAATTATATCAAACATGGATACACTCAATGTTGAAATTGACAGAATTTAGATAAAATTTTTAAAAAAACAAACTTCCAAATACCCACCTCTTTTATGAAACTTATTATCTCTACTGGAAACAACATAAGCTATCTTTTGGGCAAATAATATATAGAATATGCTACTAACAGGATCAGCTAGCTCATTGAAGAAAGACCTTTAGTGAACTGTATGCCTCCATGGACATGGACTCCTCCAAATGTAATAACCTCTCTGCTGAAAATGTTGCAAAGCTGAGACACCTAAATTTTTTAAGCAAATAGCATTCTTTATAGTAGAAGAAAATTACAATAATGACCATCTTTACATTTACACTCATGGCTCACTGTGCTTGGATGAGGGCTGGTAAGCTGCTAGTTACAATCTTCCTAAGGCAAGAGACATATTTTACTTCACCTCTGGATCTTTACTAAACACTGAATTACTGACAAAACTACCAGCTCTACAGTATTGCCTATTCTTTGAATATACGAAAATCTATATTTTTACAGACTCAACATTATTGTTAAACCCTATAAATTATTACTTTAGATCTAAAGAAATTTTCCATGTATTTCAATTACGTACAGATAAAACATCTTTCATTGGATCCCTGGTATTGCGGCATTCTTGAAAATGAAATGGCTGATGAAACATCATCTACTCTTTGACCAAAACCTCTACCAGTACATTCACTTCAAAGTTGTTTTACAAAAAGCAAAAAAACTTAAAAGCTAAAGTTGGGGAACTGGAATCAGAGAATTCTCTAATATACAGAAAATACCAAACAGCCTAACAAAATACCAAACAACACCAAATTACCAACAATAACACATACTTACAGGATGTTAGAAGATAAAGTTAGACATTTGGAGAGAGATTAAGACCTGAGACACCATTGAGTATGCTTTATTAAATTGCCTAAACAGTGTGAAGAGAGACTTCAAGAATTAGTGATAGAACTATCATTAGCAGAAGTTACTATCAACCTGCTCTGAGAGCTGGTACAGAGGTTTTATAAAAGATATCTAGAGATTCCGATTTTTGGGTGGGAAACTTCCTAATAATAATAAGATTATATCAAAAGTTTTAATTTTTTACTGTTTTTGTAAATACACCAACAAACAAATGATGTGTTAATATATTAAGAACACCAATCTCAAACTCTTAAGGAATTTAATATCACAGACATACCTTGATAAATTAGTTGTATGGGAAATTCTAGATTATTCTAAGTTGATAGTTTAAAAACTACTGTCACTCTTTCTGGTATATCCTAGAGCTTTCTTCTTAAATATAGCAGTAAGTAAAGTGTCTAGAAATTACGAGAAATTGCTAGAAGTCCAGTTGATATATATAGGTTTAGTTGAGTGTGGAAGCAGTAAGGTTTTGTAATGTAGTGAAGAGAGTTAAAGCTTTATTGACAAAGTGACAGTTTTAGTGTGTGTGTGTGTTTGTTTGTTAAGTGTAAAAAGGCTATTAGTGAACTTAGTAGATATATTAGACCTACTTAAAACAGTCTAGATTTAGGCTTTTAAAAAAGTTTAGAAGCTTTTATAAATGTCAAGTATGTGAATAACAGTACCCATAAAAGTATCTGAAGTAATATATATATATATATATATATATATATATATATATATATATATATATATATATATATATATATATATATTTATATATATATATAGATTTTTTGGACTAGGAGACTGACAGACTTACCTTGGTAAGAGTCCACTCTGTAGTCTTGAAATAGAAACACATAAAAGCACTTAAACAATGATATATTTCAACCACACAGTGGTCTTTGTCTGGACCACAGTGTGGACTCTTACCAAGGTAAGTCTGTCAGTCTCCTAGTCCAAAAAATCTAAATAATCTTTACCAACCAAAACTAACCTATAAATATATATATATATATATATATATATATATATATATATATATATATATATATATATATATATATATATATGAAGTTAATATATTACTATTTTTGAGTAATTTTATCCACCATTAAGTGCAATAATTTTACCTTGAGTGATGAGGCACCTTTCGGTCTTTGACCATTGTCGAATCACTGATTGTTCTCTGCTGTGGATGCTACGTCCGTGAAGCCGGTGTTTATTGAAGTTACGCGCACTATTTCTTGATCTGTGTGTATGAGGTTTCTGTATAGTATGTCTTCTGTATATGTTGTTTGTAAATTCATTAAGTTGTTGTGTATGTTTTTATAAATGTGGTATTTTTCTACTGAGTTTAGTTCTATTGGGTTGTTATTTATTTCCAGTATGGTTAGGTTATTTTCGTAATTTGTAATTTCGTGTTTATGGGAAATTAGGTGTGCTGCAACATTTGATACTTTAGAATTTTTATTTTTGAATGCTCTATAATGTTCTTCAAATCTTATTTTAAATGTTCTGGATGTTTTTCCTATGTAAAAAGCGTTACAGTTGTTGCATGTGATTTTGTAGATTCCTGATAGGTTATGTTTTTCTGAATTTGTTATGTGGTTTTTGTTACTAAGATATTTTATTATTTTGTTGTTTGGTTTGTAAGTTGGAATGTAGTATTCTTTGTTGTATATATTTGTTATTTTTTCTATTTTGTTATTGGTATATTTATATTTTAGGTAGATTTTTTTATTTTTATTGTTTTCGTGTTCCGGTTGTAGTGTTGTGTTGAGGTTAGGTTTTTTTGTGAATTTATTGTATATATTTTTTATAATGTGTTTGTTGTATCCATTTTCTATTGCTATTTTTGTAATGTTATCTAATTCTTCATTTAATTTTTGTTTGTTATCCTGTGTGTATTTTATTGCTTTATTTATCATGTTACTGTAAGTGTTAATTTTGTGTGTCCAGGGGTGGTTAGATTTGTAGTGTATTGTGGTGTTGTTGGAAGTAGGTTTCCTGTATACTGTAGTTTCTATTTTATTATCATTTATATTTAAAGTAATGTCGAGGAAGTTGATTGTTCTATTTGTTTCTGTTTCAACGGTGAATTGTATGTTTTCGTTGTATGTATTTAGTTTGTTTAATATTATGACGTGTTCGTTGTGAAGGGTAGGTTGGTATATTACAAGTATATCGTCTACATATCTTGTCCATAGTGAGATATTGTGTGTGTTTATTATAGGTTTAATTATTATTTGTTCAAAGTGTTGTAAATATATTTCTGACATGACAGATGAGATGGGTGAACCCATGGGGAGTCCTGTTGTTTGTTTATAATATTTATTGTTAAATTGGAAGTAATTTTGGTTACATATGTGTTTGGTTAGCGTAATGGTGGATAAAATTACTCAAAAATAGTAATATATTAACTTCATAAAGTCAGTGCAACGGAAAAACAATGGATAATATTAAATATCAAGAAAATATATATATATATATATTGTAACAGTTGAGGCTTTGTTCCTGGGGTAAATATATATCAGGGCTTTATTTACTTTATTATGTTAATTACTAATTAACAACTTAATTACCTTACTTACCCAGGGCTCTATCTAGTTCTCCGTTTCCAGCCAGGCATAATAATGTCTTCCTGTAAACGATCTTCCGATATCATTGGAAGGTAGAACTAGGTTACTTGGGAAATGAAAATATAAAGTTTTAAAATACAATGTTATACAATTTATTAATCAGTGGCAAATTACAGTAGAACAAAAGACAGCAATGTGTCGAGTAATTATCTTTTAATTACTGCTAGTTATTCCATACATTTGAATTACTTATTGAACTTTAAAATTTATATATATCGACAAGATAGTAACTTAATATTTTCAATTGAATTTTTAGAAATGAATATTCGAAGCACAATTTCTACCGTTTTCATAATTTTCAAACATTTTCTAGTCTCTCTGAAAAATTTTGATTTATTCAATACATTAACCTGTTCAATTTTTGTTTCATTCTTTGAGATATTCGGATTTATTACATTTTTGTTTTTTAAATCTGAGCGTTTAAATTTATTCCCTTTATTGTTACATTTAAATTTATTTTGACATTTCTTGATTAAGTTAATTTTGTGTGTTACTTCATTACGGAAGAAATATGACATTTCTTTCTTTAACAGTAATTGCTAGTTAACATTTTTGTTGTTATTACAATGCTTAGCAATATGACCTAACCTGTTACAGTTATAACATTTTACATGATTCCTATTACTTTTCACATTTTAAAACTTTTAAAAACATTACAGACTTCAATTACTTTTATTAAAATTTGTTTCTTGTGAACATTCTGTTTCATAAACTTTTATGAATACAAATTTATATCTTTTCAATTTTTAAAATCTTTACTCTTTCAATTTCTTATTAATTTTTTTATCAAATTACTTCATTATTAAAAAAAAATCCTTCAAATCATTTATTATTAAATTTTCTTCGAAATTGTCTCTTTTTGTGTCAACAAACCTAACCTACTAGCCGTATTTATTACAGTCCCCTGCCTGGGATCTGCAAAACTGCTTACTCCCTGTAAGCCACAAATTTACCACATTTAAACGACGCTGTGTATTTTCTCAGAAATTCTCTCTCAATTTACAAACTAGACTGTACCATTGCTTTATAACTTCTCTGTGTTATTTTTACAACATTCGTACATCTTATACAAAAAACCCTGGATTTCAAAACCCATATTTTGAATCCAAATACCTTATTTTTAAATCAAATCCCATACTTTGATTTAAAAACTATACAGCTATATTTCATTTATATTTATTTTATTTCATTCTCTCATATTTCTTTTTGTGTTTTCTCTTCGATTGATAAAGACCACTGTGTGGTTGAAATATATCATTGTTTTAGTGCTTTTATGTGTTTCTATTTCAAGACTACAGTGTGGACTCTTACCAAGGTAAGTCTGTCAGTCTCCTAGTCCAAAAAATCTATATATATATATATATATATACAGTCGGCGCCACTTATTGTGATCACGGTTAATGTTATCATTCGGTTATTGTTATCGTTTCATTGAAAAACAAACACGGACGTATATTAATACATTGTAATTAGGCCGCTTATTGTAATCATCTGTTCGCTTATTATTATCATTTAATTTGCCATTCAAAATCATATGCGTCAACGTATACCATATGACCAAGTAAAAATGGTAGCATAGACCAAGTAAAAATGTCTACAAAGTAGTGTAAACAGCACGTGCAACACACAATGACGCCCAATTCATAGAATGTTTATTTTTAGAATGACAGAAATACTTTATAACCGTTTCAGCACTTAGCACAGTTCTCAGAATGTCTCCCTTACTTTTTGTTTACGCAAACACCCTAGCCTCGCTTGAGTCGACTTTAGTTGTTTGTTAACATTAGTTGATGTTACTACTGAACCATTTATAGTACAGTCCTACTGTATTTTTTAACAGTGAATTTTTATGAACGTTTTATTACAGTATTTCAGTGTGATTTTACATAACTTAATTTTTAAAGATCTTTTTCGTTTGTTTTGTAGAGTTTAGTGTCACTTGAAGTTTCAAAGGGTAGTATAGCAAGATGTCCGAATCTCAAAAGAAACGACGCGATTTAAGTCTTAAACAAAAACTTGATATTCTAGATAGGTACAGTAAATTACCAAAAATGAGTCAAAGAAACGCTGCTTCTCAACTTGGCGTTTCTCAACCTCTCTTATGTAAAATATTGAACAATAAAGAAAAAATCTTGTCATTATCAAAGTGTAATGCAAATGTTGACAACAAAAGACATCGTTCTGGGAAGGATCCGCAAGTGGAATCAGCTTTGAAATTGTGGTTTAAAAATGTTCGCGAAAAAGGTGCTCGAGTTGACGGCCCACTAATGCGTCTAAAAGCTGAGGATCTTGCCAAAAAAATAGGAAAACAGGATTTTAAAGCCACAGATGGATGGTTCAATCGATGGAAGAAAAGGGAAAACATTGTTTACAAGAAAACGTGTGGTGAAAAAAGAAATGCTGATTTTGTTGGAGCTGAGGACTGGTTACAATACGAATGGCCAAAGATTTTGGCCGAGTATTTTCCTAGCTGCATATACAATGCAGATGAAACAGGACTTTATCATCGTGCTGTACCCGAACATACTTACTTATTTAAAAATGAAATTGCTAACGGCTGTAAAATATGTAAACAAAGAATAACTGTTTTGTGTTGTGTTAACATGGTTGGTCATAAAGAAAAACTCTTAATTATCGGTAAATCTAAAAATCCACGTTGTTTTCAAGGTATCAAAAAGCTACCGGTTGAATATCATTCAAACTCCAATGCTTGGATGACATCAAAAATTTTTAATGAATGGCTGACTAATTGGGATACCAGCCTCAAACGCAACATTGTCCTTCTACTAGACAACTGCACTGCACATAATGACATAAGCACTACGCTAAAACACATCAAAGTGATTTACCTTCCGGCCAATACTACATCAATTATTCAGCCATGTGACCAAGGCATAATTAAAAATCTCAAAAGTTTTTATCGACGAGAGATGCGTGCTAGAATTATAGAAAATATGGATGAATTTCAAACCCTTACCTCAAATGAATTGGCTAAAAAAACGCCTTTACTCGATGCTATTCATCTGATAGCAAAATCTTGGAATGAAGTTTCTGAAAAAACTGTGAAAAATTGCTTTAGAAAAGGTGTTTCTTTGTTGAAGAAAATCAAGAGTAAGCTACATGTGATGAAGACTCTGAAGAGAATTTGAAGCCTTTCGATTTGTCCTTAAAAGAATATACTGAGTGGATGGAAGTTGACGATAGTATTGAAACAGCAGCGGAAATGACTGAAGACGATATTTTTGAGGTAGTTGCTTCAACATCAAAAGTTACTGAAGAAGAAGAAGGCACCGATGATGACGAAAATGATAAATGTGTACCGCAAAGATCTAAGCAGGAAGTTCACCAAGCTCTTAAGATTCTAAGGCAGTTTGTTCAACAAAAAGCAGAAAATTTCAACAAACATTATGAATATGAACAATTTATAAACAATATTTTACGAGAAGACTACAGACAGTCACATATAAAGGAATTCTTCGAGAAAAAGTAAATGTAAATTTGAAGTGTAAATAAGATTGAAGTGTTTTATAATGAAGTTTTATGTGTTAAAATCTTTTGATCAAGTGTTTTACTTAGTTCTATATACTGTATTTTTTTTCAATTATGCTAGATTCAGTGTTAAAAAAAAATCTACAGTGGAATAAAATAAACTGACATGAAATATGCCCACTAATTTTAACAAGTAAAAAACTAAATTTTAGAAATTCTACTACTGTACAAAAAACTGTCCGGAATAGCATCAAAATTTGGTAAGTACAGTTTAATTATAGTGTTACAGATTTAGAATTACTTGATGTAATGATGGGCTTACATATCGTTCAGAACAAACAGTTGTGGCAATAATACAGTGAGTTCAATGCAGTACGGCTGTAGACTACATCGTGATTAAGCGTTCGGTTATTGTTATCAAATATGCTTCTGTCAAATATGATCACAATAAGCGGAGCCGACTGTATATATATATATATATATATATATATATATATATAATACGTTTTCTTGTTTAATAATTTAAAACAACATAGGATATTCAAATACAAGAATATTTATTAATTTATATCCAAAGCTTTTCGTTCGTAAACAGTACCAGCATCAGGCAGTACCAACATCATCTGATGTTGGTACTGTTTACCAACGAATAGCTTTGGATATAAATTAATAAATATTCTTGTATTTGAATAACCTATGTTGTTTAATATATATATTGCTATAATATATATTATATAGCTGTTAATATATTACTATTGTAAGTAATTTTATCCACCATTAAGTGCAATGATTTTACCATCACTCAAGGTAAAATCATTGCACTTAATGGTGGATAAAATTACTTACAATAGTAATATATAAACTTCATAAAGTCAGTGCAACGGGAAAACAATGGATAACGTAATATTGTAACGGGTCAATCCTATTTTCCTGGGGTAAGTATTACTTTATTAAAAATTTGTGTTAATTACTAATTAACAAATTAATTAACCTTACTTACCAGGGCTTCTAGTTCTACGCCATAACTCAGGCAATTACTGTCTGTCTATGGCGGTCTTCATATCTTGAAGGTAGAACTAGGTTACTTGAAATGATAATTTAAAGCTTTAAAATACAAAGTTATACAATTTATTAATCAATGACAAATTACAATAGAACAAAAGACACCAATGTGTCGAGTAATTATCTTTTAATTACTGTTAACTATTACATACATTTTAATTACTTATTAACCTTTAAAATTTTATATGTATCGAGAAGATAGTAACTTAAGTTTTCCAATTTAAGTTTGAAATGAATATTCAAAGGACAGTTTCTACCGTTCATGTGTTAACCCTTTATCAATTAAAATTCAACTTGGTTAACTTTAAAATACATTTTCTTTATTATTATCTAAAACGTACCTGGTTGTGCACATTACTTGCAAAACACTTTAACACATATCACTAAACATTGCCCATGGATTTCGTACACTAATAACTACACACACATATTTGATATACATAAATAATCGCTTCTGACTTCTTCTTTAGTTGCGTTTATAGAATTTGGTACAGGCCTTGACATCTTAAATTTTGAATACTGGAAGCTTGTAAATTTCTAGGTTACGTCCGAAAATGCCATCACGTTCGTCTCATTCGGAGACTTTTTGAGAAGTGGGGTCGTTGCAGGGACGCGCTAACTGTAATTTCCCACCCTTACTTATTATTTTGAATATTCTGATTTTTTCAGAAGTATCGCCTCATGCTTACGTCACATGGCGTGAGGTGGTTAATTACCTTTAAGTTACTAACTCGTACGATATTTTTCTATTTCACCCGCTAGGAGCGCTCACTACCTACGCTAGCTTCACAATGTGCACCAATGAAACAAGAATTTTCTTTTATATTGGGACGATATAATTATTAAATAAAAATTAAATATATAAATGAATTTATATGCAACACCTTATTTTTAAGAGTGTTACAATATATATATATATATATATATATATATATATATATATATATATATATATTTATTTATTTATTTATTTTAATGTCTGTTTATAACTATTAATTTTTTTTTTTTATATAGGCTAATGACAGATTACAGACAATTTTGCTTTTTTAAACACTCAACATTTTGAATTTCTTTCCGAAAATCCTTTTCAAGAGCTCAGTTTTAATTATGCAACATAATTACAATTATACATCATAGGTTACGAATTATAAAATACATAATATTATATAAAACAATAAAAATCAACAAATAACAAAACTTTTAATAAATATCCATTTACAAGTCAAAATTTTGTCTGTGATCTGTCATTAGCCTATATAAAAAATGTATCTGAACTAATAATTAATTGACAATTTGTGTCTTATGCATCTTGAGGTTTTTTAAACAATTATTTTTATTGATATCACTTGGAAAAAACCACTTCTTCTAAAAACTAAACACCCAAATAAAATTTCGCCATTCACATAAAGGAGACACCACAAACATGCACCAACATTGACACTGATTTAGAAGTTCTTCAGTTCATCAAACAAATCAACAGACTAAACATGTCATAACTATAAAATATAAAAACACCAAAAAACCATCCAGATCACATTCTAAACGACAAAACACACTCATAATGAAATACTTTATTTGAACACATAATTAACAACTACTATATAAACAGTGACACACCACAGGACACCAATACACCACAGACTCATAATAATACAACACACCTGAGCCACAGTCTTGCCCGTGACTGAAAGCGTTATGAACTAGTGCGAAATGCATCTGCTGAAAATTTTCAGTAAGTAGTGGCTTTTTGACAAATGATATCAATAAAAATAACTAATCATTTTTTAGTGTAGAATTGCCTTATAATTTATCAAATTCCATTGAATTTAAGAATGTAATATTATGATAAATAAAGGATATAATTATCTTTTTATAAAATGAAGGTGTTTTGAATTTAAAGACTATGTAATAAACAGATAATTACTAGGTAAACTATTGTAACTGAAAGATTAACAAAAAATAAATTAGTTAATTAATTAACTAGGCAGCTACTTGAAAGCTTAATAAACATATTGTAACCATTTTAGATTATAATTTGCATTATTTGTTTCAGAAACAAGAGATCCTAACACATTAAAAGCTTATGGGATCAAAACAACTTTCTTTGAAACAACAACATTAAATGCAATTTGCCGAAAGTTGATAACACATTATTTTCTCCTAACAAACCAAGACCTACAGCTATGGGATAGTGATCCAGAGAGTTTTGGTATGTATTTAATGTACAGAAATCCATTAACAATTTAGTTACAAATTTACGTTTTCCCTACTAATTGTGGTGGTCTTTTTCAACCATATTAAAAGTTTAATACATACATATTCATAACCAGATTGTATGAAAATAATTATTTTAATAAATTTTCTTTTTGATTTATAGTTTAAAAAATTTTAGTTAAAGTATTTCAAATTTTAATTGCTCAAATATTACATATTTCTTGACTAAGTATATGATTCTAAGATATGATCTAAATCATTAATTTTAAAATATCTTTTTTCCTTAGGAGCAATCCAGAATCAAAATTTACTAAGTTTACTTTAATTTTCTCTACAAGATATCAATTTATTTTCCAAAACTTCATTTCAATTTATTTATTTAAGTTTATTGATGTAATCATCTTGAATTCACTGATTAAACTAATTTTAAAAATACTTAACTACGTGAATACGTAATTGCTTACTTGCTGATGCGTTTCAAAACATTCGTTCCTTTTACGAATCTAACCCTCTACTGGCGGCATCAGTGAGGTGTAAAGCCTTTAGGCTCTAACGGGAATGGATCTATGACTGTGGAATGACGTGGGTTGTTTCCCAAAGTGATAATCAAATGGAATTTATTTGACCAAAAATTAAAAAAAATTTTTCTACTAATAATCTTTTTGCATTTAACTACAATTAACTTTTAAATTTTTATTTATTTATTTTATGTTAAAAACTGTCTTTTACTTTATTTTTAACTTTCAAAAATTTATTTCCAAACATTTTTATTTGTACCTTTTCAATCTACAAACGGAGAGTTCACCATTTTAGTTTGAGGTAGCTACCACAGACTAACGCTATCCCCTCCACTTTCTTTCTGAAACCAAGCTACTATTCCATCTTTTGCAAAATTTATTAAAATTTAAACTTTAAAATAACAATATTCCTCAAAAATTCAACAAATTTTTTAATTTATTTGAGAGAGTGAGAGGGGCTAAAATCTGACCTTTCCGGAGTTAAATTCTTCCTGGTCCGCCGTTGGCGTGGTGTCATCTTTCCCCTCTTTGTGGCTGGCAATCTTGGATGTTGGACTCTTCCAAAGTTGCTGTCTTCTGACCGAAACAAAACGTTATGTGTTAATCACGTGAAATTATACATCTTTGTTTATGTGTTTAATTTAAACTCCTGGATCTAGTCCTTTAACACTGTCTCTAAAATTTTTCAAGTAATTTCACTCTCGGTTTTGATCTACTTTTTGTTTTACGTTATACTGTTTAAATTTAAATTTTATAAGTTATTTTTAGTTAATTTTAACTCTAAATTGTTTAAATACTTCAATTTTAGGCACTGTTCATTTTTTATATTAGCACTCACTCAACTTTCATTCGACATACTTTTCTGCAACAAATTTTCTCGAGGATGCTACGACATTGCTGTTGAACGGAGAGTTTCTTTCCCAAAAGGGTTTTAAAACACACGACTCTACATCTCAGCAATTTCACTCTCACTCTTAGCCCTGCATTTTTATGTCACTTTACATTTTGAGACTGTCTTTGGGCGTTCCCAAAATGGAGCACGTCTTACAAAACCTCACCATTTGCTGTTTGAAACCATGTTAACCAAAATTTGTTTGCGTCTTTGTACGCATTGTCTACTCTGCCGCTTGTTCCATCCAATCGCCAGTCTCTAAACTGATTACTGCTGAATGCTGGGTATTTCGTCATTTCCTGTGTACTCCACCCCTACATATATATACTTTTGGTCGATTTTTGCACAAATTACTTCATTCTCCTTTAACTCTTTCTGTAGGTATTTCTTTGTGTTTTTGGTCTCATCACTTTCATTTTCTTTTCCTGTTCTCCGTCCACTCGAATGTCGATGGTCTTTCTAGGTGGATTTTAACCCTTAATCCCTCTTTCAAATATGTCACTATAAACCTTGAAAAAATTAAACAAAACGATTAAATAATATATTGCGCAAACAGGCACTTGAAACTTAGTACTTGCGTATGAAAAACCAAGACACTTCGTGACGATGTGAAATGGCGGGATGTGTTGTCTATTAATATTTTACCTAAACCACCTTCTTAAAAAAACCAATAAGATTTGATACAAAGGTAATACAAAACTCAAAGATTGTCGCCTAACAACTTTAAAATGTCAAAGTATATTTGTTTAGGGGTGGAACGCTGGTTTAAATTGGGCTTCGGAGAACTGCTCCAAGATTGTTGCTCAGTTCGTCAGAGCTGAAACGCATACCGCCATTGCCAATTTATAACGGCAGTGGAGTGCAAATGGTTAATAATTAATTATTGTGACTCATACAATAATTGGGATATCTAGTCCTCCTGATATCTCAGTAAACTTTCTAACTTTCAGCAAAATCATTGCCCCTCGCACTTGTTCGTAATTAATTTTAATACCTTAATTAATTGGTCTGTAAAATGATTCTCATACAAAATTGAACTATTATTTCATATTTTCAGTGTCCGATGAAGGAGGTGAATGTTGGAAATATAATTTAAGGGTAAGTTTAATTCTTTTATAATTAAAGATTAAACTAAATAAATCTCTTGATAATGTCAGTCTATTATTCTTGATTATGAAGAAATTTATTATTGTATATATAAACTTTTTTTTTAACAAATAAATTATAAAATGATTTAATTTTTAAAGAGATTTAAAACAATTTTGTTGACATATTGATAATCAATTAAGAAAAATATATTTACTTTTATATTTTTGTATACAGTGATAGGAGAAATACAGTATTACTATTTCTTCAGTTAATTGTGTGCAACAGAATGACACCTCTGATAGAGTGTTAGGATTCCAATAGATTTTGTACATATCGGCCACTATCATACTAGGAGAGTTTTATATCTTTGTCTTGATTTTGTCTATTTTTTTACAGAACTTTTCAGTCTTTCATATGTGATTTTAGACTGAATTGTACTGTTCACCTTGGACACATAATAAACCTCTTTAACATTTGAACATGTTAGATTTAAAATATTACTTAGCATTAAAAAAAAGAAATATTTTATTTTAAAATCAAATACAAATTTTATTTTTAGTGAAAATTTTAAATTGCTTAGGCAAAAAAAAAAACAGGACTTCACTTATGAGCAAGGCTTGTGAGAATAACAGTAAGTGATGGGTGAGACTCACTGATGAATGGCTGTAAAACATGTATGACATTAATGTCATAAAAAAATTTTTTTTTGAGATTTCAGTTATTTTCCAAGAGCACTGGTGTAATTTATTATCTTATAAAATTTATTCAAATTATTGTTTAAAATATATTTATACTTTTCACATTTACATAAACATGGGTGTTTTAAGTGTTAAATCAAATATCTAACGTAAAAATCATTTATATTTGTCCAATATTATGAGGTGTGAAAATTTAGATCTCAATCATTCAAGTTATAAAAAAAATAATAAAAGTAATTTTTTGACAAGTTCGATCTTTTATAGCCTCATATGTTTTAAGTTGAAAAACAATTCTATAACCTTTAGTTATAAATATCTGAATGGCAGAAATATTAATTTTGATAATTCATTTAAGATAAGTTCCTTTTGCATTATGATTTTGGAATTTTAGAATAGAAATGTTTAGATTTATAGGAATATTGGTATATTTTATATTCTAATTACTTTTATATGTTTCATATTAAATATTTCTTTTTCAGCCCTGTACAGAATCATTGTTTCTTGGGCTATTCCACGAGTTCTACACTGTACTGAGTCCTCTTTTGGTAGAGCTAATACAACAAAACCATACTCCTGTGGACCCCTTTGACTTACCTGCAATTTTATCAAAGGATGCTGTGTACAATGCTGTTGGTCTAGCTGCATTTGATATGTACAATGAGGTAATTAACCCTGGAAATAGTTTATAATTTTTACATATTTTCATAAAAAAATTCGAATTCTTATGTAATTTGAAAAAGAAGTTTTTTCTGCTTTCAGTTTAAATTCTGCAATAGCTTGTTCAGTATTTTGCAAACTTATCTATTTCATAAAATATTAATGGGATTAACTCTTTAGTGTCATTTGCTAGACATGCATACCATGGTGCATACCTAGTATCACTAGAGGACATTGCATAATGTGTACTAAATAATAGAAACTCAGTTATTTCCCAGGTAAATAGAAGTAACACTGTCCAAAATAGAAACGGGCTAATATTTTTAAAAAAACTTTAAGGACGATGAGTTGAGGATTATTCTATTAATTGAAGATAATTTTATTATGATGAAAACAATCATTGGTTTTGTCTCAATAGGCAAAAAAAAGTTTGTCTTTACGTTTGTTTTATTTTTTTTTTATAAGCCATTTATTGAACTGTACTTTTAATGCTTAGTGTGTTTATTTATTTTCTCTGTTTTATTATTTTTTTCTCATTTTTTAAAAGACTACCGTTATAGTTGATAGTAACATTAATTTGATTTTCATAAATTATGTTTGTGTGTGCGTTAGTGCGTTTATACTATTGATGTAACTAACTGTGTGTAAACTTTTTTAACCTTGATTGTGATTTTTAACTGTGATTGTCAGTTGAGGTTGGTAAGGTATTGAGGTTAGGTAATGATATATGACGACCATGGCAGTAGGATTGTTTTGTGTGTGTGTGTGTGTGTGTGTGTGTGTGTTTGTGTGTGTATGTGTGTGTGTGCACACATATGTGCAAAATTCAACGATAATGATAGGTAAAACATAACACTTGTAGACAAGGGAATTAAACATTTACTTTAAAAAAATTTGCTGTTCTTTTTATTCATTCTAGACATTTCACTTTTAGAGAGAGACTGTATTTATTAATATTATGTAATATATACTAAAAATAATCTACTTACATGAAGCAAATTATCTGTAAATAAATAACTAATTACCGCAAACAAAATTGTTTCGGAACACTCTTTACCGAACACACTCCCAACACCTCTGGTTGCCGTCACAATCACAGTAAAAAATATGTTCTAATTTCCAGCTCATTTTGTTTGATCTGTTTTTGAAATCAGTGACTGACAGACCCTAGCCCCCCGCCACATACACAAGGGGCAGTTTCAGATCAACGACCTTAGTTCACCTTGTTGGGTTTGACGATTGTGAATGGTTTGGTTTCCCAAAGTAGGGGTAGATTTGCCACTCTGTCACAGTTTAATTAGACAAGAACCTGCTACTTCATCTTACTTAACATGTCAAACTGAGATTTTTTAATAACAGTGATTAAGTCACAGGTTTGGAAATCACTTCCCATCACTGGTCTGTACATGTGTAATGGTTGTTTTACAAATTTTATGTAATTAACAAAAGTAATAAAACTTGTTAAAATTTGATTATCTTTTTTCATCATGTTTGTTAGAGGAAGTGAAACAACCTTTATAGTATTGATTGGCATTCGTCATAGTAAAGTGGACATTCAGTCATAGCATCCAACCAGTCAACACAATGCCAACTAATAACAATAAAATATATCATCATATTTAAGATGCTATCTCATATATGTCTACATAATTAGATATATTTAGAGTATCATAATTACGTGCCATTATCACGCTACTCGTTGACGCGTATCAGAAGACCTCCATCAGTTTTAACTTTTTACGAACTCCAAAAAAAGTTCATAAGTTTTTCTAGAGTTTGTAAAAGGTTCTAACTGATGAAGGTCCACCAAAACACCTCAACAAGTAGTGTGACAATGCTGGGAATGGCAGCTAATTATAATACTCTAAATAAGAATATAAATGCTAGCGGGAAAGTAAAAAATTATCAAAAGTAGCGAGTAGACACTTTTTTAACCATAGTATTTATACATAGCAAATTGGCTCTAGTATGTTTACTCATGTAAGCCATGTTGTTCAAGCAGACGCTCCTAATACTAGGTAATAATTTTTTCTTCCTCAGTCATATGGAAGCCAATTCCAACTCTTAATATACAAAATAACTGTATTTATTATTCAATAAAATATGTCACAAGTTCTTTGTCTTTTGTCATTTATGTATAAAAGTATCAAGAGTTTAAAGTATATCATTGATGAGAAAGCTTGAACACAAAAATCCCTTGAATGAGAAAGCATTGAGTTAGAGGGTGGAATGTACAAGAAACAACCATGTCATTGCATTAAGTTCTAAACTACAATATTTACCAGTCACCATTGGCACAGTTATAGTGCAATTGTTATCCAATGACTGTTTCATCTTTTAGAGGCAAAATTTATACAAAACCATCAAATAAACAAAAATGCAGACTCATCTGTTACTAACTCTATAAGAGACAAGTACAGTAAAAACTCGATTAACTGTGGCCATAACTCGGGACTGTGGCCATGACGGTTGAGCGAATAGACGGATAACAGAAACACTGTAATATTCCTCCAAAACTTAACCTCAATCAATTATATTATAGACAGATATCACTCTCACAGTAATGTAATATATTTAGGAGCAAAAAGAACATAAACTCGATTATAATAGCAAATGAAACTATTTATTACATGATAAAAAAAATCCGCACAGTAGATACAAATATAGCAAAATAATGTACAGTAATATAAACTTACAGGTGAAATAGTTCATGTAGTTTAACAAACAAATCACTGCACCTTACTTAGTTCTTTAGCTGCCGGCCACAATATCGGCGTTTTATTAGAGAATTGCAAAAATATTTTAAGCTTATTTTTAAATATGCGTACTTATTCATTGTTCCCCTATCATAATTAGGTATGAATATACGTTTCTTATAATATTTATAAAAATACATGTCAGGCCAATTGGCCGGACATACCATAGTTTTTTCCTACCGTAAATGATATGTAAATAAACTCTGTCGGACCAATTGGCCCGGCATTGGTTTGATTTAATTATATTTTCTTATCTGTGCAACACTGTATTAATAAGTTTTGTGTAAACAATAAACAACTAAACCAGAATTTCATGTTCCGGTTACCCACATAATAAGCTGACTGGCGATAAAAGTGTTTTGGCTCCTATCACTAAGACACGTAAACGTGTCACATGTGATTGATTTGCGAGTTTATAAATATTTTGTATGTGGAACTAAAGTGTAATATATTCTCTCGCTGATAAGTAATGCTTATCTCAGGTCCAATAAATACTATCCAAGATTCAAATGAAGTAAAAGCTTTAAAACCAAATGATTTACTTCTTAAGGAACTTACGTTATAATTTACTTTCTAGTAAGGATGAATTTATCTAAGTGTATCAATGTTTGTACTTAACTTCAACCAAGTCCGTGTTTAAGGATTATTTTACAATTAAATATTTAGTCAATATTTCCGACTTATATTTTAGGTTTTTTGAAATTTTGAAAACTGTAGTGAAAATCAATATAATACGTCATAACAAATATGTGTGTCGGCCCGTAACTACTGACAAAAAGCTCCTAGAATAACATCATGATTTTAATGCCGTCGGCGTTTATCTATCAAACAAAAACCATCGTAATTACATCTGTAAGTAGTGTGAAGCTTGTTTAACCCTTAGGGCTCGGATTTTTGTAACATGCTTTGCTTCCCCACTTGTAATTAAATTGGGACAAATTCCTCACCTGCAGGTTGCATTATTGTTTATGAAAAACTTTGTTTTCTCTTACATGATTTTAGTAAACTAAGCTGTTTTTATTCACTGATACTGTATGTACATGATTTTATTATCTTATTTGTAATTTTGCAGAGTATGATATCTTTGAAAACCGTCTTCCGGATGAAGTCCTGGTTTTCTGCCGCATGTTTTGTAGTGAAAAACTGTTTCCCTCCTACCTCCTTTTATCTTCCTGTTACTGCAAACTACACAATCCTTAGAAGTACTTTTATCATTGGAAAAGATTAAATGTAATTTCCAATTCAGTCTTTCTTCTTTCTCAGTAGTTGACGGCCGACCCCTCTCACTATATGGGTTATTCCTGATATCACCAATGCGTTCCCTCACCAAGTTTTGGCGAAACTATTTTTTTTAACAGGATTTTCTTTCATTTCCTTTTTTTGTTATTATAGATAATAAAACTATTTACTACAGCTACATCTAATAGCCAGAAAAACATTGTCCTCCACCATTTATTTGTTCGTTTTGTAAAACTACACGGTTCATTATATTGAACAGCTAAATCTATACCACCCATAAACTGGTTATATTTACAAATACCTGTTGGTTTAGTTATTTTGTTTATGAAACTGAACTACATTCTAATAAATCAGGATCAAGTAAAAGATCAGGAATTTCAGAATCACTAATTGCACGTGAAGCCACGGCAAACTACGAGTAAACAAATAACTGGCAAAACTGTAACCTACTTGCAGCTTACAATGTAGCGGCAAACTAGATTTTGTGATGACTCACATATTCCTAGGCATTTTCAACTTAGTTCACATTATTTTCAATAGAGTGTAGCACCAAACGGTAAAAGTTTGAATGTCGTGGGCTTCGCCGCAGACGAGTTACAGGCATTTGAAAATCGTGTCGGGTGACCCCCAACATACGAGTAAACTGCAATATACGCTTAGCGGGGCTCCCCTGACAGTCGAGTTCTAAGGGTTAATACTGTGTATTCATTTTTCCAAAAGTAATAACACCAGCTAAGTAGTACGAATAAACATAAAACGCTACATGGCCCAACAGTATTCGGTTCAGAAAAATTATTATAATTGGGTATTATGGTTTATAGTGCCTGTTGAGAATCGAAAAGATTTTGTCATCACTTTAGTCTTTATTTATATAAAAAATGAAGTATGGCAAATTATATAAACTTTGTATTTTATATAGATCTTATTTGTTGTATGGAGGTAAACACGCCCTGTTCTTAAACAGTAAGTGACGAAATTATTTTTATAGGATTTTTAATGCATGGTAGTTGTTCTATTTTTTCTTCATTATTAATTGGTTAGTGTGATATTTTCAATATGTATGTAACGTTGCTTACAGAAGCTGTTAAGCCCATTAGCATAGTTACTGACACCGTATTTTTACATAGGACCTTGACGGTCAGTTAGGTAATGTAGACCTAACTTTAGATCATCACACAAGGCTGCTGGGCATATTCACGATGTATTTAACCATATGAGGTGTCTGACACGGCCTCTGTGTGTATTCCTGCTACTTGGTGTTCAGAAAATGGTTTTATTTTTTTTTACAAGACAATAATTATTTGGAATATAGAAGTTCAGAATTACAAGGAAATAGTTCTTATTTATACTTCTTTGTAGAACTACATTACATTTTAGAATAGTGTTACCTTTGATTTGATCCTAAAAAAAATTCACCGAAAAAACTGAACAGTTCAAAAATTTGAAACTAATAACTTCAAGAAAAAAATTTTTTTTGTTCATGATGAGCTGGTTGTTAATCACTTATTACATTTTGAAATTACTTGCGATCAGAAATTCTATTAATATAAATTGTTCAACTTACACTTGGCAAAAAATTTTCATCTTACAACTTCAATTTCAAAGTGTAAGTGAAAACTTTAATTTAAAACGTTTTCTTCCAATTCATAAGATCATATAAAATTTGTAAAAACAGCTCAATTTAAAACATAATTGTATTCAAACAATACAAACATAAATGCAAGAGAAATGTTCAGATTATAATAATTATTCAAAAAAAATGTTTCAAACAAAAATACAGTTATGCTGAAAATTTAAAAAATATGTGAGGAAAATATTTTGTGAAAATATGTTATAGTATATATTTGAAATACTATAAGCTGTAATATATTTGTTATGTACTCGAATTTGTACTGAAAAAATACAAAAAAAATGTTAACATTTTACACTAATTCGGAACATCGGCGTTGTACGGGGAATGCGTAGTAAGCCCAACAACGTGACCAAACGCAGTGCCCCGTAGTATAAATATTTAAGTCAGGCCATGATGGTCACCAGTGTCCGAGGACATTATAAAGTAAACCAGTTTAAATGAATAAACACACTAAAGACAAAATATTATTATGTTTTGTTATTATTTAAACAAAAAGTAAAAAAAAATTGTGTTTGAAGGTTATCGGAAAACTGGTTGGCAGTCAATGTGTTAACTACTTTTTATTCATACCTCCTACAATATTGTTAAAAATTTTGTTATGAACATATGAATACAGTTTCTTATTGTTACATTTATTTTGATCATTATAGATGAAATGTAGAACAACTGAATATGTGGAAGAAATACTTCTATATCTGTATAATTCTGGGATAGTTTTGGTAAAGCTCAAAGATTTTAGATTAAGTTGGAGACCAACAGACTTTCGTTGGTAATAATCTTACTTTCGGTTTTTATAATATAGATGCATATGCAAAAAGAAACATACTAAAGTATTTCATGAAATTTGTATAAGATATTTTGACTAATCCAAAACATATTTTTAAAAATTGTTAAAGTCCATAATAAACATAAAATAAATGTAACAATTATAAAATTTCCTGATATGTTATGTTACGTTCTAGGTGAATTTTGATAACTGGTTTACAACAACACTTCAAGCAGAATTAAAAATCCACACAGGCAATTACCGAGTGATACGCCGCCGTGTGGCCTGGCTGCTAGGTCAATGGACAGGTGTAAAACTATCATGTGAATTAAGGCCTGCATTATATGCAGCTATGCTGCCATTACTGCAACCTCAGGAAGATATGGTAGTCAGACTTACGGCATGCAATACTATCAAAATGGCTGTTGATGATTTTGAATTTAACACGGAACAGTTTCTAGATTATTTAGAACCTTCATTTGGACTTCTGTTTGGTTTGCTAAAGGAATGTCATGAGTGTGACACAATGGTATGTACGTGTAATTAATATAAACAATTTTCACTAAACAAATTTCTTTTTTCTCACCATTTTAAATACAGTAGATAGTTCCGCTCTGACTCGACAGCTACTAGCCAATCTGCATACTACAACTCTCGCCCTCCTCCAGTTGTATCTTCAGACTGTGCTGTCTCACTCTATGGCAAACGTTAGCAAGGCGTGTAAGGTTGTATGTTTTGAAATTCTGCTTCATTAAGCGTTGGTCTGTATGTATGTAGTTTTTACACAGAATTAATAACTCCTAACAACCTCTTACACTTACCGTTCAATTTTGTATAAAAGTACTACAAAAACCGGAAAAATGTGTGGTCTTTCTCGCATACTATTTAACAAAAATGGATGGTATAAAAGGGTTAAAACATTTTTTTGCAATTCTGTAGATAACTTTAATTAATATTGCTTATTTAGTACCACCCGAAAGTTTTTAATGTTTTATTTTACCGACTACAGTAGGCATGATAACCGCACACGACAGTAACAACAGTTACATTTAAATATGTATATACTTAACAACAGTAGCTACACAATGAACTTGGCAATTAGCAGTGAGAGACTGAATACAATAGCCTAGCTATAGGATAAGTGCCTTTAGAACGGTTAGAATTACAAGAAAACCGATGTTTGTAGAAAAGCATTGATTCTTTCCCCCTCACCCTTGCATACCATGGCTCAAAGGTCAAAGCAGAACTTATAATGCACCAGTTATAAGGTACTGTATGTCCTATTAATGTAATACTACAACCAATTAGTTATTAGATACAGTAGGCCTACTGTACTACTTTATTCTAAATAAAATTAACATTAAAGCTATTATAAATAGAAAATACACAAAGAAACGTAAAAATTCTGCTATATAATTACACAGACCTATGTATAATAATCCTACCACTTCCTACTGTCAACAACAATATTTATGTTTTTATGCATGAGATAAAAAACTTATTATGTTCATACAATGCAATGAAATCTCATATAGATACCTTATCCTACATTAAGTAATAATAGGCTAACAAATATTATTATTTAAAACCTTGTTCTACACTTACCTATCAGACTGAGAAATAATGAATTGGAGAGCTGATCACTATGGCATTAATATTAAAGCAGTAAACGTGGTACTGCTAAGGCACACTGTCTTTGGGAGCAGTAACACCATCATATCAAAAGAAATTATCATGTCAGTTCTATGCAACCGAAATTTTACACAAAAACTTTTAATTTGTCAACAGTGGGAAGATATGGATTAAGACATTTACAATCTGTTGTAAGAAAACAATTAAAGATTACCACTAAAATTTTAAAACTGACATATATAGATAGGCCTAAATGGTTCTTGGATAGTGGGAGTTCTTTTATGAATTAGTTTGAATTCTTAAGACTATATTTTATAGTTACCATACTTATGTATTTTCCATTATTCCAGATGCATGTTCTCTACGTTTTATCGTTCATTGTGGAAAGGGTGGGTGTAGCAATACGACCTCATGCTGATGCACTTATTCAGTATCTACCTTTATTGTGGGAAGAATCAAATGAGCATAATATGTTGAGGTGTGCTATTGTATCCACACTTGTACACCTGGTGAAGGTAAGTATACAAATATCTGTAAAAGATCAATTAAACATTTGCTTTAATATGTAAAAGGTTTGGTAAGGATTAGGCTATTGCCAACAGACAATTTTTCAGAACAGTAAGAGAATTATAATTACAATAATATAATTTCAAAAGTACTTTTCTAAAAAATCATTTTAAAGTTGATGCAAAAAATATTTATAACTTTAACACAGATATATTAAAGCCAAAATAAATTATTAATTTGTTAGTTGAAGCTCATTTTTATTTAACTTTTCTCTCTCAAGTTGAGCTCAAATTTTGTATATTTAAAGAAAAATTATAAGGAATATACTGTTGACAAAGTAAAACTCACCACAACACTATGGAAATAATGAAGTAAAGATTTTTTATTTGTATATCACCTATTTTAATATATTTTATGCTATCTATTGTTATATTTTACCACTCAACACTTACAATAATAAAAATCAAATTTAGATAGAATAATTAGTTGAATATATTATTAGTTCCAAGAAGTTTAGCTACAAGTTCACAATATGTATAGTTCATGAAATCGATTATTCACTTTGAGCTAAGTGACACCTAATATAATCGCAAAACCTTTGATTATTGGAACTATCCCATGAACGAAATGAACAGAAATCATTACATACCATAGTTTTCGAAATGGATGCTCAATAATTTTTAATGATAAAATATATCGTATTATCGATAAATCGTAATTCATGATAAAAAAATTTCAAGTTTAAACCTGAATCCCTGCCCTGCAACCCGTTTTTCTTTACTGCCTAGTGTTGTATGGAGTTTAACCAGAGCAACATCTTTTTAAATTTCTTTAACCACATAAAGTGTTGGTGCGAGTGTGTATGTGATTTCTTACTTTTATTTATACTTGAACTTCATGCAAGCAGTATATTTTTGAGGTTTTTTTAAAAAAATAGAGAAAATAAAAAACACAAATTGAAATAGCCAACATTAAGCAGTGAAATGTTGAAAATTCTAAATTTCGAATAGATTATGAGCTAATTAAAGTTTCAAAGAGTATAAAACAGTATAATTATAGCATAGAACCAGTATAGCCATGCCCGAGCAAGAAGTACATCCGTCTGTTAGTTGACACATTGTCATTAAATTTTTACCCAATCTTTGGAAATATTTACTCATTTTCAACCTCATTTTAGAACACAACACTCTCAGAATTAAGTCTATACATAGACCTGAGAATTTAGAGGTGAGCAAGAACGTGTCAAAAATAAAAGTTACTGTCAACGCCACATGTCAGGTCTTTTATATTACAGCATCAGAGCCATTCAAAGGGGATTCCCAGTAAAGTGTACAAAAAATCTCGCCAATAATTGGGCAGCTATATCAACAATCACAGATCACCTTAGCTTCAAAAAAAGTAGTTGGCGGCTTGGATTTCAAGGTTGTTGATAGGAAATCAAAAACACCTCAGGTCAGAAATCACTGGGAAGACTTGTGAATCATTTTTAACAAGAAGATGGGGATTTTTTAGCCACATCGTCACATATGATGGTGGGTACATCCTGAATTGAAAATGGCAAGTAAAGAATGGCAAAGGAAAGATGAAAACTGCCCATTGAATGGCAAAACTCATCTCTTAGCCAGGAAACTTGTTACATTTATTTTTTTTTACTCAAGTAGAGTTTTTATGCATTGATTTTCATCAACATCAACAAACAAACAGTGAATGCAGTGTAATATTTACAGTTACTACAGTCGGTAAAAACTGTCTACTGAAACAATAGGTGAGGTAAGCCTATGAGATTCTTCTTAATGACACACAGGGGACCAGACTAGAGAGGTTTGCCATCCCTCGCAGTACCCCAGTCTAACATAAACATTACTGACAATACTCACTTCACTATTACACATTAAATACACATTCTACACAGACAGCATTAACAACACAATCTGTATACATGCTAACACTTACATCTTCTCCTAGGGATTTTTGACTGGCCAGGACTGTTGCACAAGCTGAAAGAACCAGAGCTTGATAAACTCTGATTTGGGAGTCTGCTGTAAGCTTCCTTTGCCAAAAATGTAAGCGTGGTTGTTGGAATCTTTCCACAGTATTAGGAGTACTAGATTGATGCCCATCTAGTCGAGCTAAGGAGGAAAACTAGACCCCAGAGCTCTGGGGATTGGAAATGATCATTTGTGATCCATGGGTGTATCCATTCTTATAGTCCTGACACGATGGCTGACTTTAAAAAATGTATTGATTCCACAAAACCGTCATACGTATTTAAAGAGGGTACATCAAGTTTCACCTGATGAGCCTAAGGTAGAAGATGGTAGTAAAAGGTTGATTTTGGCAATGTCACTGGAATTGCCACCAATAAAATATTTAATATTTTCTAGTGTTGAAGAAGGAAAAGATCTATTTAAAATACAGTAAACTCCCGATTATCCGTGGAATAAGGTGGCCATGCAACGCCGGATAACGAATTCCCCGGTAACAAAGAATACACAAAATTATCTATAATCGATTATTATACCATAAGTTACACAAATAAGGACCCCGGTTAATGCAATTCACAAATAATCTTCAGAGGACAAAATAAATACAGAAAATAATGTAAAATGTCGATGTATTTGACGGATTATGACATGTACATTTATATGTCTAACTATTTACAATACGTACATAAGTATATGTCAAAAGTAAGTATGTATGTACATATGTAATTTCCTTTACACATAATACTTTCACTTTTTAACAAAAAAATCTGCCATTTTCGTCTGTTTTTTTGTGAGCATTGATTTAGCTTTATGTGCGATTATTGAGAACCATTTTGTCGTATAGTGTATACTTGTGTCACGTGTGTCAAATAGCCATAAAGATCGATAATGCATATGCCACGTCCTAGACTATTTATAGCCGAGATTAGCTGACATTTGTTTACAATCTTATAATACACATTAGGTTTTCGGGCGTCCAAGCATTTTGTCATTGTCTCTTATATACAGTAGTCTGCTCGCCACTTTTATTTCGCTGGCCCGCGTCGGGATGCTTCTCTTTCATTGTAAAAATTAGTACGTACATATTTACATATCTATTCCCTTCATCTCAACTTCTATTAAGCCTTATATGTATTTACGTCGTAATTCACCGTTTGGAAATTTAAACACATGAATCTGATTGGAATAAAAATTGGATATTTGTAAAACAATGGCAAACCGGTTAATTCACCCACGGATAATCGGGAGTTTACTGTATCTCATTTCGTTATTCATAAAGCTATTATTGCCTGTCATCACGTCTATTAATAAATTGCGAAATGAAACACTGCTCGTTACAACCTGCAGTGAGGGACAAATTCGTTCTCTTGTAAAAATGGCCTCCTTTTTCGGTCATAGTATTTGTGACTCCTCATAGATTCTTTAATTTTTAAAGGGGTCATCATATGTAGATATTCGATGAACGTCTCTATTAATGAAATTAGGTCAAAACTGTCACCTCAGTAAGTAACGGATGTTGTACCTATTATGAAGATGGACCAAGGTGAGAAAGTTGCAACAACTTCATTTATTCTAACCTTTGAAAAGCCTGAGATTCCCGACTTTATTCTTGCAGGTTATAAAGCCTCTTAGTGAGGCCATATATGGTTAATTCTCGGCAATGTTTCAAGTATCAGTGTTTTGGACACATTAGTTCTTCCTGTTCTAACCAGAGTATGAACCCATTGAAGAGTTGAAGGCTATGATAAAAAACGTTGTTTAAATGCTCCAAAGTGTGCCAAACTGTGGTAGGGAACACGCAGAGCGATCTTATTACTGTCTTAATTTCAAGGAGGAGAAAGCTATCCTGAGCATCACATGGCTAAAGAGAGGATATCATTTTCAGAAGAAGAAAAAATTTATAGATCTCCCCAACCAAAGGTTGACAGTAAAACCTACGCTGTTACTCTGATTGTTAGAAAATCGTCCTGTATAAACTGTGCTGATCTGAAGTGAAAAATAGAAGTTCTTACAAAGCAAGTGACTTGCTCCTTGTCACTAGTCACAAATGGTCCTTCCTTAAATTTGGTACAACTTACAAAGACATGTGATTTATCTCTTTTACTAAGCTATTCCACACAAAGGGATTGGTGAACGAAGTAAGTCCTTAACCGAACCTTATGTCTAAGCACAAAAGAAATTACCAACCCGTAATAAACCTTTTTCATCTACATTGATCAATAAGAAAGAGGTAGAAAAACTAACTTTAGATCAATAAAGCAAATCATATTGTATAGTCAAAGAAGGACATGGTAAAACCACTCCTAAATTAAAAAAAACCTCCTCAGAATCTAATTCGAACAAGTAAATATGGAATATGAGGATTCCAAGCATGAAACATCCTAGGTAGAATGGAGAGTGCCAATGGCTGTCAAATAAATCTATTGCTAATTTGATGTTTTTAATTAGCAAGTCAATGATACAATGGAATGGCAATCGTGTTAGGCGTCATATAGAAAGTCTAAATATAATTGTGCGAGATGTGTATCCAATGTTTTATGTCTTCAAGAGACAACTCCATGAATCGAAAGATTTCAATATAAAGGAGTATTCAGTTTTTCGATCAGACTTTGATATAGAAGAGCTAGAGGCTTAGGTATCCTAGCTCGTGACTATATCAATGTAGTATCTCTAAACTTAATAACTCCCTAACAATCAGTAGCTGTTCAAACAGCTGTCCCATATAGATTCTAAGTACATTCTGTACTCCATCCTTAAACATCTACCATTATCATTGAGAGTAGTTCTTGGAATATACAATCTTTTAATTGAGGAGCAGTTTTTCCTCGTTGGTTGGTTAGAAATGACTACGATTCCTTTTTTAAAGTCAGGTAAAGATAGAACCAGTAGTTGCCTGGCTCTCTTAAAAGTGCTTTATACATACACACATCTGCATCATGCTTACAGAAAACAGTTTACACAAAAAAGTTAATTAAAATGATGAGGTTTTCAAATATTAAGCTTTGCAAATTTTAAGTATTTGCCACTTACAAGAGTTCTTTGGACATTTTTTCTGCACTTTGAAAAGTGTTTGATCATTACTCTAAAGTTTCCCCCCCCCACCTTTTTCATTAATGTTAAATTATTTAAAGTAAGTCATGTTTATAATGAATACAACAAAATTTAATCATATTTTTTAACATTGTTTTGATTTAAGTCAAAAAGCAAGAAAAACACTTTGATAGATATTATCCCTACACATTTATAGATATTAGATTTTATTCCTGCATTTATTCCTGGCTTCCTACTGTTATTGTGTTTGATTAACTCTTAGCACTCAGATTTTTGTAACATGCTTTGCTTCCCCACTTGTAATTAAATTGGGACAAATTCCTCACCTGCAGGTTACATTATTGTTTATGGAAAACTTTGTTTTCTCTTACATGATTTTAGTAAACTAAGCTATTTTTATTCACTAATACTGTATGTACATGATTTTATTATCTTATTTGTAATTTTGCAGAGTATGATATCTTTGAAAACAGTCTTCCCGATGAAGTCCTGGTTTTCTGCCGCATGTTTTGTAGTGAAAAACTGTTTCCCTTCTACCTCCTTTTATCTTCCTGTTACTGCAAACTACACAATCCTTAGAAGTATTTTTATCATTGGAAAAGATTAAATGTAATTTCCAATTCAGTCTTTCTTCTTTGTCAGTAGTTGACGGCAGACCACTCTCACTATACGGGTTATTCCTGATATCACCAATGCGTTCCCTCACCAAGTTTTGGCGAAACTATTTTTTTTTTAACAGGATTTTCTTTCATTTCCTTTTTTTGTTATTATAGATAATAAAACTATTTACTACAGCTACATCTAATAGCCAGAAAAACATTGTCCTCCACCATTTATTTGTTTGTTTTGTAAAACTGCATGGTTCATTATATTGAACAGCTAAATCTATACCACGCATAAACTGGTTATCTTTACAAATACCTGTTGGTTTAGTTATTTTGTTTATGAAACTAAACTACATTCTAATAAATCAGGATCAAGTAAAAGATCAGGAATTTCAGAATCACTAATTGCAAGTGAAGCCACGGCAAACTACGAGTAAACAAATAACTGGCAAAACTGTAACCTACTTGCAGCTTACAACGTAGTGGCAAACGAGATTTTGTGATGACTCACATATTCCTAGGCATTTTCAACTTGGTTCACATTATTTTCAATAGAGTGTAGCACCAAACGGTAAAAGATTGAATGACGTGGGCTTTGCCGCAGACGAGTTATAGGCATTTGAAAATCGTGTTGGGTGACCCCCGACATACGAGTAAACTGCAATATACGCTTGGCGGGGCTCCCCCAACAGTCGAGTGCTAAGGGTTAACAGTATATTACTATGGTCTTTTCAAATAATTTTCTGTAATAAACATTTTTGCTGAAAGTTATAATTATTTTGGTTGGCTGTTCCGGTACATTAATTTTTTTTTTATATTTGTAAAGTACTTTAGGTATCCATACATATTTGGGGACCTTTAAATTTAGAAAAACTTGAAAATTTTGAACTGTGAAATTATGATAGTCAGTTTTACACTCTAAACTTGTTTCAGTGTAATTTTGTTTTGTTAGAGTTTTTTTACACATTTTTTTATAATATTTGCTTCTTTTTTTCTAGCTACTTACAGTTATTACACATTTTTAATAAGGAGATTTATTTTAAATTTTAGGCATTAGGAAGCCCAAATGTAAACAGACTACTCTCGACATTTTTATTGCATGTGATACAACTCAGTACAGATGTTAACCAGGCCAGTCATGTATACCTCATGGAGGATGGACTAGAACTTTGGCTTGCCGTATTGGAAAACTCATCTGCAATAACTCCACAGCTTATGCACATTTTCAACAATATGCCTCCAATGCTAGGTTAGTTTAAAAATAAGATATTCTATGATGAAATTTTTCTGTTCAATTAATATAAATGAAAATATCACATAATTTACAAACTGTAAAAGTCTCAGGAGTCAAGTATTATAATTTAATTTCATAACGAAATTAATCCTTTGTTATTAGTATTGCCTAGTGGTAAATCCAGAAAAGGGGGATAGTTGTTTTTACCCTTTTATATTAATTTTGTATTAGGTTTATTAACAAAATTTATATAATTAAAGATTAGTTAATGAAGTTTACATTTGAAATTTTCAATCCCTTGTCTATGTCATGTATGAATAAATGTTTTGCCTGCACAGATTTTATTTCTTAAATTTAATATTTTCAGAACTCTCTTCAGAAAACTTGAGAATAAATTTCTATATAATACAAGCGTACACTCTCCTCGCACCAGAAGAGTTTCTACAGGTAATTAACATTTAATTTTAAGAAATCTGTTGAAATTTAACAATCTCAGTCAAAAGTAACACTGCACTACTTGCGTTTGTATCGTATATATTATACAGTACATTATTTTGATATACATTTTATCATTCCACACATTTAATAAAAATAACTAAAAGTTGTGTTTTTTTATAGATAGTGTAAATCTTCTCATGTGTATTAGGTTAGTAAAAATTGACATCGATTTTGTTGGGTGCAATAATAATTCCAACGATAATTGTTGTTGTATGTTTACAGTGCCTGTTTATTTTTATAGATTGTAAAAGACAAGTCTTAATAAGTCAGTTATTTCATGTTGAATGGCATCTTTACTAAGTGCCAGCTTGAATGTTCATTTATTTGTTTGTCTTGTAAAACTGTACGGTTCATTATAGTGATCAGCTAAATCTACACCACCCATAAACTGGTTATATTTACAAATAACTGTTGATTTAGTTATTTTGTTTATGAAACTGAACAACATTCTAATAAATCAGGATCAAATAAAAGAACAGGAATTTCAGAATCACTAATTGCAAGTGAAGCCAAGGCAAACTACGAGTAAACAAATAACCTGCAAAACTGTAACCTACTTGCAGCTTACAACATAGTGGCAAGCTAGATTTTGTGATGACTCACATATTCGTAAACATTTTCAATTTAGTTCAAATAATTGTCAATAGAGTGTAGCACCAAACAATAATAGATTGAATGTCAGGGGCTTCACCGCAGACGAGTTATAGGCATTTGAAAATCGTGGTGGGTGACCCTCGACATACGAGTAAACTGCAATATACGCTAAGCGGAGCTCCCTCGACAGTCAAGTGCTAAAAACATTTTCACATAAAAAAAAAGAACAAAATATATCTGCAGTCTATAAATAATTGGTTCTCTTACCTTTACATGATAGCCCTCCACTGTAAAATACAGTGTAATAGTGTTTTATGAAATATGGAGGGGGAAGAGTATCAACAACATTAAGAAACAAAAATTAATCAAGATGCTAGGTTCTAAAGATTTAACAGCCAGTGAAGATAATCGGAGATTTATTGGATTGGATGCAAGATTTGTCATTGTAGGTCAAACGTGAAGAAATATCATAATTAGAGGTGAGGAACCATTTTGCTCACTTTAAGCATGGCCAAGCACAACCTTTATATGGAACATTTGTTTAGGGTATAAGGTGAACCTACTGAAAAATGTTATAAAATATGTACTTTAGACGCTTGGTTAACTTGGCACACTAACAAACACTGAAATGACATGGTAAATAATGAATCTAAACCTGTCCAAAATTATAGTCTTTTAGATCCACGCCTGTTTTTCCTGCTGATATTTTACTACTAAGACAAATATAAAATCATCAAATAAATTTTAAGCAAAATTAAAGCTATGTGTGAATTTGATATGGAACTCTGTTAATTTTTCTTTAGGATTTTGTTTGTAGAAATTTTGTTTTTAAAGGTATATTTGTTTGTGTCAGTTATAATTAAGTGTTAATATTTATGAATTTATTGATATAAATATTGAATATTTAATGGATAATTTTTAAAGTCTCCAATTTTTAAATTAATATTATATATGATTTATATAATTGAACACTTTCGATACCGAGCGGTACATATATGCACCTTCTGGTTTTTCACAAGAGACTGGCGGTAAGACTTCGATTTTTCCACACAGACCGCATTAATGTAGGCCTGACCTTCATTATAGACCAAAAGTTGAAAGTTGTTATAATAACTTATTATACTTCATACAAACCCTTGGCGTATATGTGTTTGTTGTATATTTTTGTTTTTGCTGTTTCTAGTGTTTTTTTTAGGATGGCTGATATATGAGCCAGTCGATCTATAGCACAAAAATCTTGTCATGTTACAGGCTTCCCACACTCTGTACAGGCTACTACAATGTAACCACTCAAATCCGAAACCAAATATGATTTTGATGAAAATAAATTTTTAAAAGTATATAAAATTTAATAAATTATAAAAAGTATATAGGCTATTAAATTTTGATACTTACATATAACAGGGCTTAGATGTGTAATATATTAGAAATAACACTATATACACGTAAAAACAGTAATGTCATACAAAGGCTTATATCAACAAACTCCAAACTAACTCATCTTGGCTAGTCATGCTAGACAGATTGCTTATATAGGCTACATATCTTATTGAAAAGATGCTGGCATTATAAACAATATTGTATTAGAGACAAAATATGTTTACATTTGTGTTCCATATACAGTAGGCAAACAGAATATTTATAAATGCACTCATCACTTTTGACAGGTTTACATCTTGTGTTGAAAAATGCCATTTAGTGTATCTTCTTTGTGATTATAACGGAATAGAATGGTGCACGAAGGAATAAATAATGTGTCAGGAGTATATTGACGTCATTGACCTTGATAATTGAGAGACCAAATGTCCCACATTAACGTCAGACATGTCTATAGTCCAATACGAATATATCAAACCGTTAAAATAAACCACTGATTCGTCAGAGGAATAAAAGTAACTCGCAAACAGTGTCGCAAATACGAGCCGTCGGTCCATTTCAACTACCCAGAACGGCGCATTTGTGAGCCGTCGGTCCAGGACGAGAAACCGTATGGTGCATATGTGAGCCGGCTGGTCTATACCAATAGTTATTTTGTTAACATTGCGGTAGCGAACATGTTAATGTTTTATGTATAACTTTTTTTTTTTTTTTTTTTTTTTTTTTTTTCTTTTTCCTGGCGAAAAACCAATTGTGGTTATCATCGCCAAACAAAATCTAACACAGCACTCAATATTTTAAATAAAATCAAATAAGTTAATAAATAAACAAATAAATAAATACAACAAAAATTACAAAACAAAATAAAACACCAACAATAAAAAACAAAAAACAACAATATAACAATTAAAAAATCCTTAAAAACTAAATAACAAAATAACAACAAAGATCATAAATAACAGTAAATAAATAATATGTAAAACAATAATAGGTAACAATTTACCAATAAATAAATCTCAATAACAATAACAAGAACAGAAAATAAATTTAATTAAAATAAATAAAAGAAACACAGAGAATTATATGTATAAATAAATTTAAAAAAATATATATATATTTATGTATTAAATTTTAAAAAATATTTTCAAGTGGTGCAAGAAAGCGATGACTCGGTCAATGGTCGAGGCATCGTCCCTTAGCACCACCTTTAAACTCCCTTTTAAATTAAAAAGGGCACGAACATTACCTACACTAACACAATCCACCAAAATATGTTTTATTGTGAAGATACCCCCGCAGTATTGGCATATTGGTGGATCCTCACGACGCATCAAATATCCATGAGTTGCAAAAGAGTGGCCAACGCGAAGGCGTGTAACCACCACTTCCTCCCTACGTTTTGAACGAATTGAAGACCTCCATGGACGGACGGTATCTTTAATTTCCCTCAGCTTATTCTGAATCACGGTATGCCACTCGTCATTCCAAGCAGCGAGCAATAAATGTTTCGCGAAACACACATAATCAGATGCCATAACCAGTTGAGTAATAGGCACCAAACTTGTAGCTTTCTTCGCCGCTTCATCCGCCTTTGTGTTTCCAAGTATTCCGCAATGTCCAGGAACCCAACAGAAAGTTACCCCCACACCCCCCAATTGAAGCCTGTGTACAGCACACAAAATGTCCCCAACCAAAGGGTCGCTAGAGAAAACATCCTGAAGAGCCCGAAGAGCACTTTTGGAATCCGAACACAAAAGATAATGCGAGGATCGAGATTGAATGACGTCCAAAGCTTTAAAAATAGCAAATAGTTCTGCCGTAAAAACACTGCAAGCTGAGGGCAATCCGTACGTGTAGGCACATCCAGATACATAAAACGCACACCCAACGCCATTGTCCAGTTTAGATCCATCAGTGAAAATAATTTCACTGTGTTGGTGAGATTTATAAATGGATAAAAATTCCTGGTGGTAGACCACAACAGGAGTATCGTGTTTTATATAACTGGACAATGAGAAATCGAAGTGCGGCGCTTTTATTATCCATGGAGGTAGATAGCACATTTGTCGTTCAAACATAGTTGGAAGTTGCAACTCAAGTTCATCCAATATTCTTAACGTTCGTATGCCAAATGGAGCGGTCGAACGTTGACGTGTATTGTACACTTGATTTAACGTATTATGAAAGACTATATCAAATGCCGGGTGGTTGGGTTTGCTTCGAAGAACAGAAACGTAAGATATCTGTAGCATCTGACGTCGTCTAGAAAGGGCAGGTTCCCCAGCTTCGACAAGAAGACTAGGGATTGGGCTAGTTCTAAATGCACCAGTAGCCAGTCTAAGTCCAGAGTGGTGGATGGTATCAAGAGTTTTCAGAACTGTAGGTCGTGCAGATGAGTAGACTTGACAACCATAATCTATGCGCGATCTAACGACCGCGCGATAAAATCGAAGCATACTAGTTCTGTCTGCTCCCCAATTCGCACCACTAAGGACTCTTAACATATCCAATCTCTTACTGCATCTCACCTTCAAATCACGAACATGTGGGATCCATGAGAGTCTTTTATCAAATAAAAGACCTAGAAATCGAACACTATCCGTGGTTTGAAGCTGAACCCCGTCAAGAAAAAGGATCGGCCCCCGGTGCTGCCTACGACGACTAAATGCTACACATTGGGTCTTCGAAGCAGAGAATTTGAAACCTGTAGATGTTGACCATTCCTCCAATCTGTATATTGCTAACTGCAAAGATCTTTCCGCAGTTGCCATACTACGAGCAGGCACATATATACAAAAGTCATCCACAAAAAGGGAACAGTGTACCGGAGATCGTATATTACTGGTGATACTATTTATTGCAACGGCAAACAGCGTGACGCTCAGCACGCTGCCCTGCGGTACACCATTCTCTTGTGTATAGCTGTTTGAATACGTGCCTCCAAGTCGAACGCGGAAAGATCTGTTAGAAAGAAAGTTAGCGATGAATGCTAGGATATTCCCTTGTATACTCCATGATTTCAGAGTGTTCAGAATTCCTCTTTTCCATGCCATATCATATGCCTTTTCAAGGTCAAAGAAAACCGCAACGAGCGTTTGACGCAAGAGAAAGGCATCTTGAATAGCGGATTCTAACAAAACCAATTGGTCAACTGATGAGCGTCCTAGTCTGAAACCACATTGTTCGTTGCTAAGAAGGTTGTTGGTTTCTAGGTACCAGACAAGACGGCGGTTGACCATCTTCTCCAGTAGTTTGCACAAGACGCTTGTAAGTGATATAGGCCTGTAACTACTGGGGTTGGTTTTGTCCTTACCTGGCTTCAAAAGAGGAATTACAGTCGATTCTAACCATGCATCGGGGAAAGAGCGCTCCTCGAATAAACGATTGTATACTCGAAGGAGGACAAGTTTCGCCGATGATGGTAGATGTTTTAGCATGGAGTACACAATGGAATCAGGACCTGGTGCAGAATCCTTCGTTGACGCAAGAGCTGACTCCAATTCCCCTATAGAGAAAGGAGTGTTTAAAGGAGAGTCCTCAGACGACCCAACAGTAAACGGTATTGCTTCTTCCTTCAGTTTATACATCTGGAATAATCTATTATAGGCTGTAGTAGCAGAAAAGTTAGAAAAAGATGTTCCAAGTACATTAGCAATGTCATCACTGTCTGTGATTAATCTCCCATCCGGTTGCTTCAGCGCAATGGCTGGCAACGGAATGGAAGTACCACAAACTGATCTTAGTTTCCTCCACACTGTGGAGGACGGAGTTGTTCGTCTAATTGTGCCAATGTACTGTTCCCAAGAGTTCTTTCTACTCAGCCTAAATATCCTCCGTGCTTTCGCACGGAGTATTTTATATTCCTGAAGGTTTCCATTCGTTGGGTGTCGTTTAAATCTCCTAAGAGCTCTTCGTCGTAAACGGAGGATTTCTGTGCATTCATCGTTCCACCACGGCACAGGCGGTCGGCGTGGATGCGCAGAGGTTTTCGGAATGGTCTTTTCAGCTGCATTTAAAATTGCTTTTGTAAAATTTTCTATATTTTCATCAATGGGTGTCAGATAATCCATGTCAAGTGATACAAGGTAATTCGAGTAGGAGTCCCAGTTGGCTTTTCGCAAAATCCAACTGGAATTTCGAACATAACAGGTTTGGGAGTCACATAAACTGATCTTAATAGGCACATGGTCGCTTCCATACAAATCATTGAGTACCGACCATGTGCATCTAGTAGCTAATTGAGGGCTGCAAATCGATAGATCAACAGCTGTCCATCCACCAGTAGATGCTGCCAAATGAGTAGGAGAACCGTCATTTAGCAGACATAAGTCTAGTTCCGTTCTTACACTTTCAACAATATCACCTCGAGAGTTCCTAGTCGGAGATCCCCAAGACGAATGGTGGGCATTAAAATCCCCTACCAATAAGAACGGAGTTGGTAACTGGCTTATCAAATTTACTAAATCGCTGTGATGCAGGTTTTCTTGTGGTGGCAAGTAGACACAACACACAGTGATTTTATACGGGACAGCTGTTTGAACGGCTACTGCTTGTAAAGGAGTTATTAAGTTTAGAGAAACAGCATCGATACAGTCACGGGCTAGGATGGCTACGCCACCTCTAGCTCGATCTTCTGTAACGAAGTCCGATCTAAAAGCTGAATACTCCCTTAAATGGAAATTATGCGATTCGTGGAGATGTGTCTCCTGTAGACATACAAACATTGGGTACACATCTCGCACGAGTACTTTAAGTTCTTCTATGTGACTCCTAACACCGTTGATGTTCCATTGTATCACTGACTTCCTAAGCAAAGACATTTATTAGCTTAGCAAAGGGTTTATTTGACACCCATTGGTGCTCTCTCCTTTCTTGCCTGGGACGTTTTGGGACGTCTCAGGCTTACATTTCTCAGATTCCATATCCACCCGTTCAGGGATGGAATCTGAGGAAGTTTTGGGTTTAGGAGGGGTAGTTTTCACATTCCCTCCTTTGTTTGCATTTTTCTTAATACCCGGTAACGACTGTGACGATGTGGTCTGTCGTAACTCCGGTCTACGTGGTTTGGATTTTTCCAACGTCTTCTGCACAGATGGTTTACTACCCGTTGATAATTTCTTCTGCACCGAAACACAAGGCTCACTTAGTGATTTATTTCGTGCTCCAATCCCCCCAGTGGAAGGGACTGGTACAAGAGGCAAATCACCATCCGTCGCTGCAGGTTGTACTAAGTTCAAAGTAGGAGGACCATTCGTGACTATGGACAAAAGGCGAGAAACTTGTTCAGTTAGAACTTCAATTTTTTTCGACAGCTCGGCACAGTTGTTACAGGACGATTTGGAAGCGGTCAGAGTAGCGGCATAAGTCTTACTGTCTGTCTTTGGCTGAGTGGAACGATAGAGTTTTTTGGCCTCTGGAAACGACAGCTTGTCTTTCGCCATGATGCCTAGGATAGCTTTCTCTTCCTTGAACGTGGGACAGTTGTAGGATCGCGCTGGGTGGTCACCACCACAGTTGGCGCATTTCGGAGAATTAACACAATCCTTATCATCATGGCCTTCGACGCTACATATACCGCATACGTTCTGCTTCGAACACGTAGAGCTGATATGCCCAAATCGCTGGCACTTGAAGCAGCGCCTAGGGTTAGCCACGTATGGTCTCACTGAGAGCCTTTGGTAACCTGCATGCAAGTATTCGGGTATTTCCGGCTTTCCAAATGTCACGATAAAAGACGCTGTTGCTACCTTTTCTCCTTTGTCCATTTTCGTTATAGGAATAACGTCCGTAACTAACTGAGAAGACAGTTCGGACTCTATTTCATCGATTGGAAGGTGCATTAAATCCCTACATGTGATGACCCCCTTTGAGTAATTCAAGGATCTGTGGGGAGCCACAGATACCATGACCTGGTCAAAGAAGGAGGTCATTTTTGATAGAGAGCGGGTTTGTCTGTCGGTGGAAGTCGCAACTAACAATGTTCCGTTTCGAAGTTTCTTAATAGAGGCTACTGGGCCTCCAGCACACGCAGTAATAGCCTTGTTAATTAGGAAAGGAGAAACTTTTGAAAGATCTTTCCCTTCTTCGGCACTAGAAACAACTAAATATTTTGCTGATGGCAATGTCTGCGACGTTGCCACCATCAACTTTTTACTCAAATCCTTCTGAATATGATCGTCAGGAGAATCCTGGCGTGTTCTCTTTAAACTAGTCGTATTTGACGGGGTTTTTGAATCCATAAATATTTTTTGCCAGCCATCGTGTCAAGCGTTACGGGCGAGACTATAGGAACGGGTACACCCTTGGAGCACATTAAGATCATTTCCAACCCTCAGAACTCTGAGGCCTATAGCTTTTCTCCTTAGCTCGACTGGATGGGCATCAGTCGAGGACTCGTAATACTGTGCACAGGCTCCGACACCCATGCACCGCGGACACTCCCTGACCAAGGACCGAAGCGGCTGGTAGACCAGAAACCGCGCTTACGTCTTCGGCAGAGCAAGCTCACATCAGCGTCCCAGACCAGAGTTTGTCACGCTCTGGACTTTTCAGCACTCCCAACGCGCAACGGTTCTGACCAGTCAAAATTCCCTATGCGAAGATGTAAGTGTTGAAATGTATATAGATTGTGTTGGTGTGTGTATGTGTGTGTGTGTGTGTAGGTTTTTGTGAGTGGTGTAGTGTTAGGCTAGGGTACCGCGAGGGACGCCAAATCCCTCGTAGGTGCGGCTAGTCCGCACCCCCCTGCGGGTTTATGTATAACTTTTAGGTGTGTCTTGAAAGTTTTAATTAATTTATATTTTAAAATTTGTAATGTTTTACTGATTTAATAAATATGTTAAATTATTAAAAATAGGGAATTTAAATAGTTTGTTTTCTTTCGGTATATACATAACATACTATCTGTTGATGACTTTTCCAATATTTTATATCGAACTTGAACGATGTCTGACTTCTTCATACATAATGTGTCTTTATCACTGGAAAAAGCAACATGGTTGCAAAAACATATTATGAATAATAATATTTGTGTTGTGAGAAAAGTATATACCAGGGTGTTTTTCTTAAATACATAATATGTATTTCTTATGCTTTCTTAACGCACATTATACATTTTTTAACATTTATTGCATTTGTAGAAATAAAATAACAATCTGTAAAAAAAAATTAAACCTAATCTTAATATGCTAATTCATTCATTGTATCTGCAATTGTTATAACTACAAAATTTTTATAAAGTTGTTTATTATAAAGTTATTCAACTTTATTAAAATTGGTTTTCTAGACACTGCAACTGCAATAAAATAATAATTTGTAATTTGTTTGCTATTTTATTGTTGTATACATTATTAAAAATATTTGCTTTAGTAGACATTATTTGCAGGCTTATGGTGGAGTTGTGGTTAAAACTTGTATGTACTTGTTGACGGACATGCGCAGCGAAGGTGTAGTCATGACCATGCGAGTATTTGAATTAATTATAAGAGCAAATCCTTCAAAAGGAATTGAACTCATAGAGCCATCTTTACCAAAAATATTTCAGTGAGTATTTCTTGAAAATTATTATAACTTTTAAAGTTTAGAATAAAAGAGAGAATACTTTTCAGCTTGTTGTGGAATTCAAATCTGGGAAAATATTGTTTAAACGCTTTTTTAAATTAATGTTGTACACAATTCTTCCACAATATCATCCTATAACATACAGCAATCCATTAATTATCCAGAATATATGGGACCAACTGACTGCAGGAACAATGAAAACACGAGTTACTGGGAGGTTAACCCTAGAACTAATATAAGTTTTAAAATGTCATTTACATATCTCTTTATTGATGAAGTTGTGATTATTCATGTCTGCATTGCTTGGTACCTGCTAAACATACATTGCTCTTATTTACACAAATTCGTTCCTTGGTTAACAAATTAATTGTCTACATCCAAAGAAGTCCTTTTATTATGCCCTGGCTAAAAATAAAAGCACACTACCACATTTGCAAAACATCTCTGGCTCTGTCTTTGTTTATTGTGAGTTATTTACTGTTGTGATCATTACAGATTTTTACCTTGTGTGATTGTCACTTGACCATTGTTGAATCACTAAATTATTTTTCTCTATTTTTCTGATGTTGTTTATCAGTCCATGATGTTAGTACTTGTTGACGTCATATGCAATTCGTCATGTGTTTTGTGTATAATGTTTTTGAATAGTATGTTGTCTGTTGGTTGATTAGGTCATTGTGTTTGTTTTCATATATATATATATATATATATATATATATATATATATATATATATATATATATATATAGATTTTTTGGACTAGGAGACTGACAGACTTACCTTGGTAAGAGTCCACACTGTAAAAGCACTTAAACAATGATATATTTCAACCACACAGTGGTCTTTGTCAATCGAAGAGAAAACACAAAAAAAAGCTTTTTTTGTATATTATTTAATCTTAAATATATATATATATATATATATATATATATATATATATATATATATATATATATTAGTAATATACCAAATTGTTTAAATATAAGACACCATCAAATATATATTTGATACAGTCTAATTTTCACTCCAAAAATTTTGGAAAAGCAAGAATGCATCAAACAGATGATGCACCCTGTTTCACAGAAAAATCTGAGTTTTTACTAACTTGTTCGGACATCAGATTTAGGTAGTTTACTATGGATATCCACCTAGTACAAAAAAATTAAAGTGTTCATGTTTGATAACTTTTTATTTAATATAGGTTCTATTTAGTAGATACTTAAAATTCTCAATTTGTGGAACAATTAGCTCGGTAGATAAAAAAAATTACAGAAAAAAACCGTCACTAAATCTTGGTAATTTTATCTGTTAAATAAATCTTCCTCATCATTTATAATCACCGTCAAGTTTAGAACAAGTGTTAACCATCATAGTATAGTTTTCCGAGTCACCTGAAACATTTGAGAAGCAACATTTTTAAAATAATTTTTAGCTGTTTCTTGTGAAATATTCTTCTATTCAGTTTAGACCCAGCTTGCCATTTCGATTAGTGATACATTTTAAATTTTTTCCCAAAGGTGTAAGAGGCAAACTGCTACAAGCTAGCCATTTGGTCTATGTGTGCGTAGTTTGGTCTTATAAGTAATTTAGATAGACAGCAATGAATCTAAAACGCAGGAAGTTTAATCACTTTTTTTATAATCAAATAGTAAATTATAGCATTTATGGGAAAAAAATACCAACAGCAGAAATTATAAAATTGTCACATTGCAATTTTAAGAAGTTGTATTTAAAAAATCTAATATCATCATTAAAAATAATCCAAATATTTTACAAACTCTTGTTTTAAAACTTGTTTTGCTGTTAACTAATAGTAATAGGTAAATCTTTTTAGCTTAAATATTGTTACCAAAGTAAATAATCAGTAAATCAATTCTTAATATAAGTTGTTTTAAATATGATCGCTGTAAAACTGCATTTGGTTGATGTGTTTTATTATTGGTAAATGAAGTCTTATAAATTGTGTTCATAATAGGAATTATATTTTTGTCTCGAGTTATAACATAATTCTTGATTTTTTTTCAATTTCATGCATCTATTTTTTTAAATAACACTAGGCATAATGTTTACTTAAAATTAAGTTATATATTTACTAAATTCTGTTGTGTTTTTTTACTTCCTTTTTGCTGTTTTTTGTTTTCTAATTAGAATCAATGAAGAATATTGAAGCATCTTCAATAGCAGCATAACTGAGAATTGGAATCTCCTTGTATCTAATATTTAAAATATTCCTTTACCTTTTTTTCTTGTCAAGTCAATCAAGCAATATGTTTCTTGTAATGTGTTTTTTTTCTTTAAGATGTTGGTTTTTAAAACCTGAATATTAAAAATGTGAATATAAAGTTATTTTGTCTAGGTCTGTCTATAATGGTGAGGAGGAATACCCTATGGTGATTACTATGTATCTTACGATCATGGCCAGAGTTTTGTTTACATCAAAAGATGTTTTTTGTAAGGTAAGAATTATTTTTTTATTAAACCTGCGAGGTGTGCCACATTTTTTAGTTTCTTCACTAGTCCCAACTAAAATAACTTACGAGTTATTTTTAATGGGGTTTTTATACAAGTTTTTAAAATTTTTAAACATTTTTTCTATAGACTGGGGTAACAGGGCCTGTCTATGATGTAGTAAAGGTAAATCGACTTCAAAGATGCAATAACTCTGTTGTCCAATAACAGAGAAATAAATATCTTATCTTTCTGTATTATGTGATGTTACCCCACTTTTAATGGGAATAGTAAACAAATTCTAACTTTCGGACATTTTTGAAAAGAATCTAAATATAATTTGTCCAGTCACTAAAATTTTAAATGGTTTCCTCCACTACAATCAGTTATGCCTTTGCAATACGAATTATCATTAAGAACATTGTAAAATATACATTCTATTAAGTCGTCCACACCCTTCCAAATCCATGCTGCAATAAATACTTCATCTATAAGCGATAGTTGTAACATATCCTGGTAAATCATCATAGTCACTGAAGGTTCCATAAAAAAATAACAGCCCATAAACTTTTTCACGATAACATTACTCGATAACTTTTTCACACATTAACATTTACATTTGGAGAGTCACAAACATTCTACATAAGCATGTTGGTTTTCACTACCTTAAATTTATAAATAATAAATATTTACTCTCTTACACTTTTGTTTTGGAGATTACTAATTTACTAAACACGTATTATACAGTAATTAATTACTAATTTTGACTGAATAATATTTATAAGCTAGGATGTACACAAATATTGAATATAATTTGTTGTCTGCAACAGCTGATGTGTTTCAGAAAACTTCAATTTTTTAAATCTGTATTAGATTTATCTAGACTATAAATTATTCTGGGAAAGGGTAGATTCTCCTAAATGCATCAGGTGAGAATATGAGATTTGATGATAGTTTACCAGTTGGTATCAATGATTAGGGCTTTCTCTATTTGTTTGCTTATAAATACATCAGATATATTAGGGCACTCTCTATTTGATTGCTTATAAATACATCAGATAGATTAGTGCTTCCTCTATTTGATATTTAGTTTCAGACCACATTGACTAGTATTACTAAATTATCTTTTTCTCATTGACTAGTATTACTAAATTATCTTTTTCTCATTGACTAGTATTACTAAATTATCTTTTTCACATCATGAAGTTTTTGGTTAGGTCTCCATGTATTTAGAACCATTTACATACTTTAAGTTAATAAATCTTATATCATCTTGTTTTTTACTGATTATTATTATAAACATCACGTAAAAAAAGGTGAATCTTTAGTCTTACTAATGCTTTCAATGGAAACATGGAAAGATATTTTCATAAACAAGAAGCATTGGGGGCTGGCAAGGATAATATACTGTGGACATTGGGCTATTGGCTACTCTTGAAGCTGGATGCCTGTACAAAGAAGTCAAAGTCATGTAAAAAACAAAGTATTTTTGCTCTAGAAGTACAACTAACAAAGTTTTAGTTTAGCATCTACACCACTTATGTTCAGTAAAATTATTTTTCTAAAGATTATCTGAATCCATTTTCATGAATTTGGTATGCTTTAATAAACAAAATAGTATCTGTCTGTTATGTGTAATTATAAATAGCAATTTATCCTGTTCTTCATAAAAACTCTAATATCAAAATTTGTAAGCAAAAACTTTTAAAGATCTAGTTTATTAATTATAAGTCGGTTTATTTACTAAATGGAAGTTGCAAGGATTAGGTACAACTTAAATAACGGTTTTTATAGTCATGGCTGTTTCCTATAACTGCCCTGTGGCCCAGTGTTAATTAGTAACTTGTTAAATATTTGTATTGTTTTTACCCACCTCACTTTAAAATCTATTTAAATCCTGTGATTCTAATTTTATTTAAAATTATTCTCTAAACCAGTAAATATTCACTTAGTGTTGTAGTGAAAACTTATAACATTAGAAAAGCTACAGTTTCAAATATCAAAAAAAATTATCAAAAAAATTAATGGAAATGGCTATTGGCATGGCCCTTAAAGGCCATATTCATTTGGTTTATGGAGGCAGAGTTTAGGGGTAACAACATTCCAAACCTTTGTTTTGTGAAAAAAGTCAGTTAATACAACATTTAAACTTGCATTTACAAGTTAAAAATTGTAGGTAGTGATTCTTTTCTCGATAGATACTGTTTTTACTATCAAGAACATTTTAATATTGCCAAAGTTTAATAAGTTGACAAAAAATGTTTGTAGTGAGGCTCAATAATGCATAGTCTGAATGATTTCAAATTAACAACTTCTTTAATGAATCACACAGGGATTATAGGTACTTACATATTATACGGAAGCCACTATTTTTAGAGGTTATTTTGCAGGGGACGTAGGAAAACTAAATATTTATACAGGGCAGACTTTATTTGACTTACTGTGAAAATTACTTGTCATTATGACAGTCAATTCTTGTTTTCTGCCTTCCAAAAGAAAGCAATGTTAGCAAGAATTAAGTTGAACAAATCAGCGCCAGTCGCTGTCACTCCCAATCACCACGTATATATTCCGGCGGTACCTCGATGTCTTTTGTTCTTCTTATCACTTCTCCACATCCAATTCATAATGTAACAGGGAAGTAATAGTAACATATTTATGATAACCTAACATAACCACCGCAGCGTGCAGTATAATAGTCGCATCCGTATAATACGTAAGTACCTGATTATACTTTCTAAATCTGTTTGTAGGTTATTGCTTATATAAGTGAAACAGCCAGGAATCACCATGAAGAAGTTTTAGCAAAAATTTTAGATGTATGGTTAGATAAAATGGCATTAATTACACAGCCTGAAAGAAGCAAACTGTTAGCCTTAGCCTTGTCATCTTTACTCACGTCTCAATCTGCGTAAGTGTTGTTTTATTTATTTTTTGTATAACCATATTTGAATATCCTTAGAAGATAGATGTTTGGCATTGATTGATCTAATATAGTGGGTGTAGGCAGCCAAGCTGTAAATATCTTTGCACATTAGACTTTTTTTCAATATTATTTAGGATGAGCTTCTTATATTCATTACAACAATCAAATGGTCTCCAAAGTTTTTCACACGTTCTGTGATATCGCTGCAAAAAAGGTTAAAAATTGTAAAAATTAAATGGTGCCAAAACAAAGACAACAGTAGAGTTTATAAAATATCTAGATTGTTTAAAAAAAAGGTTGATATGATAAATCTAATCAGTAAAGTGAAAGAAAATTGATTGATGTATATATTAATTTTTGAATTTTCTAAAGAGATAAACAGTAATTATGATTTTGTTTTAACCGTTATTACTGAAGTTTATTGTATAAGAGATGTTTGCTAATTTTGACAACAAATTTTGTAAAATTTCATAGTGTAAATATTTTTAAAATTTGAAATGTTTCGTATGACTTGTTGAATGCAGCACATAGTTCATAGATTCATTCAAAGTATTATCATAAGTAAACCAGTGTGTTTGGAATACTAAGATTAATGCACGAAAAGAATCAGAAGTTAATCTGAAACATTCAAGACCCAACTCCAGTGTTTTCCACATGAAGATATGGCTACAAATATATTTTTAATATTCATCTAGCTCATTATTTCTTTATTTTTATAAATACAATTTGTCGGGTATAGTGAGAAAGACAAAACTAGTATTAATTGCTTACCATATCCAGATTCTTGTTATACCCTGACTCCCACTATTAGCAAATAAACCTATACACATTAATAGTTTATTTTAAACTATTTATTAATCCTTTAAAGATCCTATTTTGTAAGTAAGAATAAACTGTATTTCATCTTTGTTCTATTTTTTATTTTTTTAAAATAATTTTTAATCTGTCACAGAAAGAATTTTTTTTAGTATCTGACATGACCTAATTTGAGGTAGTTTACAAAATAACAGTCTGCCCATTGATGACACAAGTATCATATATCAATTTTAGTGTTTTACTCTCTACACAAGTATAATAAGCTAACAAAAAAAAAAAAAAAAAATTAAAACAGACAAAAGGCTAGTTGTACCTGAAGACTACCTTAACTCTATTACAATTTCTAACCCAAGGGCTATTATAGAACAGTTCAGAAAATGTATTTATATGAGAAAATGTATTCAAACATTCATAATTTGTTTGAAGAAAAAACATTTTGGGAGTATTGTACCATATAAAGAAGGGTCTGTTGCTATTTTTTCAGAAATTGTATAATCCTTATAATTGTATTATACTTAATAATCTACTAAAGTCGCTTTTTATTTTAAAATTAATTATCTTTCTTATCCCAAGTGGATAAATTGAACCTATATAATTTTTGAAGGTACGTGGTTTGCTTGTTACAACTGAATTTCATAAACTGTATTATCAGATTTAACTCCCCACCTGTGGCACTTATTTTAAAACACAAGAGGTGGCACTCAGTTTTCCTCCAGGTCCAAAAAAATTAAGTACCTCCAGGACACCATAGCAAATTAAGTACATTTTATGATTATATAGTTAAGATATAAGCATATAATGATTTTCTTTGGTTAAAAAGCTACAAATATTTTAAAAAATATATAATTGTTTAAAATTATTATACTTTAATATTTATGGATATTTTACTTAGTATGTTAATGGTGTTTTTAAAAAGTTTTACTTAGAATCCAAATATTTAAATTATGAAAATAACTAACCTTTGCTTTTGCTTAACTATTTCATGACTAAGCTACTTACAAATAAATAAATTGCCTACTTCATTCATTGTCACTTGTCTCTGTGTCACTATTTTCTCTAGCACAGTTTGCACAAATTGCAGGGGAAGAATGTTCCTTACAAATAAAAAAACTCCAAATGAAGCATTTTCTGTTAGATGGACGATTTTTCTTCCAATTGCTGGCATAAAACCTTCCTGAAACTACCTCTTTTTTGATTGTAGAGGGTGCTCCTGGTCTTGAACAGAAAGAATTTCTCGTATACGTTTTAGGCCCATGATGGTGAACTTTTTGTGTTTATTCTTGATAACATATATTCTTTGCACTAGTCTCTAGCCAGTATTTGCAAGAACTTTCTCTTCATTTGAACATCACCGTCATTTTCCTTCAAAACAATAAAGCTGTTTAATCCACTGATGTTTAGCAGTGAATAAAAAACTGTCTTCATACATCTGTTCGAGATTCTGGGCACAGAATAACATTCTTTGTAGCTTTCTACATTATCAACTCCTCCAAAATGCACCACTTGTCTGATTTATTACAAGTTAACAATATGACATTGGTTCCTTCTACTATATGACAGTTACACTCTGCCCATAACAAGCATTATTATTAATTACTTTCCAAAGACTGCAGCTACAAGTTTCATGCAACTTTCCAGAACACTTATTGTGCTTTGAGGTGTTAATTTTAAATATTGTTTTAGAATTTTCAATGTTTCAGAGCTGTGCTGGAAAAATTCTGTGGGATTCTACTTGCTGTGGCAGAAGTTCTTAATGACATAACAAAAACAGATGAAACTGATAAAAAACTAGAGTAAGTACATTATTTTGAAAAATATAGAACACCGTATAGAAAATGTGAGTTAGTTTGTTTGTGTGGAAAAGGTATACTTACTTTTAGCTACATTTTATTAGCAATATTGTCTATTAATTATTATTATTATTATTATTATTATCATTTCTGATAACAATAAATACATATAATAAAAGTAATTTTCAACTCTTACCTTATTTTGTGTACTGTTTATAGAAAAATTTTAATAAACACTTTCTTCTACAATAATTAACCTTCTGGGATGCACACCTTTTCGTATAACTCGAGGATGCACAAGTTGTACTTTGTACAACCGGTGTTTATTTGCACATTCTATCAGTTAATACTAACTAAAATTATAGTTGCTTGTTGTATTCATCTTGAATTCACTGATTAAATTATAATTAAATGATACTTAACTAAGTGAATACGTAAGGGCTTACTTGCTGAAGCGTTTTGAAACAATCGTTCCTTTTAAGAAACAAACCCAAAATCCAGCTATGTAATACACCTAAAAACACACTACACACACACGGACATACATACTAATTTAAATATTCTCCACATATTAAAGCAAAGTAAAAAACTAACAACTTCAGAAAAATATGAGATTTAAAAACACTACAAAACAGATAAAGAAAACATTAAATGACCTCACACATTTTAATGTGAAGCCAACACCCTGTTCCATTACATAGCACACAACCAACTTAACCCACCTTCTCTACACTCGTAAATCTCATCCCAACAACATTTGTACCGATCATGAGACCGCCAGTAGGGGCTTTGCTTCGTAAAAGGAACGATTGTTTCGAAACACATCAGCAAGTAAGACCTTACACATTTACTTAGTTAAATATCATTTAATTATAACTAAAATTATTGACCTTGATTTTATGGGGAATTGTAATATGTTACCAACTTGATTAAATACCTAACGTTAATTTTGTAAATGTTTAAAATTACATGCTACAAGAAAATGTAATGTATGTAAATATATAAAAAGTTAAAAAATTTTAATATTCTGGAATAAAATTTTATAACTTATTACAGCTCTTTACTATGGAATGGACAAGATGCAACCTACCCATGCCAATGTGATGACGTAGACTACAAAACTGAACATGATCACAGGCGCAAACAGCTTGCAGCTTATGACCCAGTCTATCAAGTGGAATTGCAGAATTATTTCCAGTTACAGGTAGTCTGGTTAAAAAATAGTAAAATATTTTGGTGTATTAAATAAAATAGACATTTATAGGTAAACTTTATAAATAGTGGGTAAATAAATTTGTGAAATAAATCCCTCAACTTCATTACACATAATCAAATACTATTAATACACGATAGTAAGAGCTGTGAACATTTATTTTTTCCCCTAATGCAGTATTTCTTATAATTTTGAAACAAAATTAAATAACTCACTTTTATGCCAAGTATGTTTTCCTAGATGTGATAGTAGGTCAAAATAGGTAATAAAATCCACTTCTGATTGGTGTTGTGTCGTGTGAAAGTGTTTAAAAATAAAATCTATTATTAATCAGTTGAAATAAAACGTGTCTGAGCTCGACTACAATTTGTAACATTAAATAAAACTTTCTTCACTTCTGTTGTGGAAAGTAAGGATGGATGTTCAGAAAAAATGTTTGTGAAAAGCAAAAGTTAAAGACTAATTTGAAAACTGTGCTTACAAATAGTTCTGTTGATTAATGTCAGTTACTTATTTCGATTATCTATGAACTGATTATTTTCAGGACCAATGAATAGATGATAAATCATATTCAAAAAATGGATGCAGAATTTTATAACCTTACTTTAAAACCTTGAATTTATTCAGTAATCAATGGATTTGTTCCGTAATTAAATTTCCACAGATATTTTTCTGATAAAAATTCAGATAAAAAAAGTTTCAATGTGCCTAATTTTTTTCTTTTATTTTAAGAAATTAGTAACTGCATCTGTGACAAAAGGTTAGACCGGACCTTATATCACATTTTAGTTTCTAATCTTATACAATGCTTAAATTATTAATTTTTTTCAGTTAATGGAACTCCAAAATCAAATTGGACAGGTCCAGTTTGCACAGCTTTTGCAGACAGTTGACGTTGAAACTATGGAACAAGTTAAAGAGTATGTTTCTCTCTGATACATAAATATTGCAATTATATCCTAAGCTATTAACCTAAAAACAGAGAATGGTAGGACTTGTTTATATTCTGTATTTTTTGCTTTAGCGATTCTGAAGTAACATGTTCAATTGTTAACAGTATCTTTAAAAAGTGTATATCACACGTTTTCAATTCAATTCTACATGTTAATAGATATAATGTTTCCAAGACAAGGTTTTTAAAATTATTGACAATATTTTTTGAAAATAAAATTATAGTTGATTTGCTAAAATACATTTCTTTTGTAAAATATTTTATTGTATATATAAGCTGTAAAGAGTCGTGCTAGTTTAGGTTATGCTAATATTGAAGGAATAAAATCGAACTAAGAAACAGGAAACAAATTTAAATATTATGTTAGTTAAAGAGTTTCTACATTGTTAAATATGAATTAGGTGTAACAATATATTTTAATCATCAATGTATATAAGGTCGTTCAGTCTGTTGTATTGATATATTATTGGAAAATATCACCATAAACAATTCTTGACAAAGTATGATCATTGAGTTAATATAATGAACAAGATGGTTTTAAATTGAATGCCCATTTTCATTTAGTGAAATAATTATGTGTTTAGTATGGTGTAGTCTTATGTGGATAATTCTACAACTCTTTCTAGTTATGCGAATGTATGATGTCAATATTTTGTCAGTGAGACAATAAATATACAGTAGAGTCTTGTTAATTCAAGGTAGATGGGACTGAGGCCCCCTCAGATTACACAGGAACACGTTCCTGTGCATTAGAAAAACCAGGAGTTTCAATGAACCCTAACATTATATTTAGGAATGGACAAAATATGTTTATAGAGCTTTATTGATTACAGTACTTACATAAATTAATCTTGCTTTAGAATACATTGTTCATAATTTTTTGAAAAAAGTTGTTATCTGTCGTCTTCTGCTTATCAGATTGTTTCTGTGCTGCGGTATTGCATAGACGTCTTAGCAGAAGCACATCTGCTGCCTTGGTGTCTGTCTCTTTTTTAATATAGTGTAATCCAGTTTTCAAGGCGGTCGTTCCTTCGCCGTGACTAATTTTCCCTTCTTGTACTTTCTCTGTCGAACCTTCATCTTTATTCTTGTCTTCGCTGCCTTCAGTAGTTTTTTTGTACCATTTCATTAATTGTAACATCTGTTCTCAAATTCTTTACATCGTAATTTTATCAACCTGGAAGTTTCTTGATAAGAAATCTCATCTCTTTGTTCTTGTGGATCAATAACACAGTTAACAATTTCTTCTGGCTGAGGATTTTATTCCACGACTTAATGTTTCTTACTTTATTTTGTTCGACGATTCTTTTATCCAGTACACAACTCCCTCAACTGTAACTTTTTTTTAGAAAGCCTACAATGCTTTCTCCCCTTTGGTCACTTCCAAGAGAGATTGTAAAGGGTAATGTGTGAAATTTTTTATACGTTCTAGAACACACTGATCCATTGCCTGGATGAGACTCGTAACATGTGTGTGTGTGGAAATAAAGCACAGATATCATCAGATCACAGTTGATCTTCATTGAGATGTGACGGTGCTTTGTCTAATAGTTAAATTGTTTTCCGAGGCAAATTTTTTGCATTTAAAAACTTTTCACTTTCAGACACAAACTCATTAAAAACCACTCTGAATAGTTCTCTATCTATCCAATCAGCATTTTATTTCCTTTATTAAACCGACAATGATGACGTGGAAATGTTTTTAAACGGCGGTTTAGCTGATAAATCTCGCGGCTTAGCCAACTCGAATTTAACAGAAGCTTGGAAAATCGGGACTCGAAATTTCAAGACTCTACTGTATTTCACATCTTCACATGAAAGTATTTAAACCTGTTACAAAAGGATTGAACAAGATTCTTTAAAAAATTCCAAACCTCAAAATCCCATCGACACATTGTGAGAGATGGATTGGATACATCTTTTTTAGTAACTGAATTATTCGAAAATTAATCAACATTATTGATGGAAATCCAAGAGATGACGAATAAACTTAATTCCCATCTGTAATGGCTGACATTAAATATATCATAAATATTGCAATAGATCCATGATATTAATCACTTGTCTATCATCTATCAGAACCAGAGCATCAAGTTAGACTACACATTAACTTTTAGTATGTTTGTAACCTTCTGATGATGCTAACTGTGTTGGCGAAATGTACATCAAGGATGTTTAAATATTTGTAGCTAGGGTTATTGTTATTTATTTATCTTAAACATTAACACTTTAACTGTCATGTTGGTGGCCCTTAGTCTCAGCCAAAAACCTCGGGCCACTATGCCTGATATTGTTGCCTAGTAACGTTTTATGTTTATTAGCACTACTCAAGTGATGTTACTACTTTTGGAAAAATTAATTAATTAAATTAAAACTAAGCAACAAGCCTCACACTACTTACAGAACTAATTACGATGATTTTTGTTTGATAGCCCGACACTTATTTGTTAACAATTTGATTGAAACACATGAATTAAATTTTTAATTGTGGGTTATTTTTACGAAGAAGTTGGTTCATTGAAAGAAATTTATTTTTGATATAGTTTAATGATGAAATAAATTTATTATGGGGTATTATATTCATTAATACTATTGTTTTCAAAATTTTACAAAACTTAAAAAGGAACGGTCAGAAATATTAAATTTAGTTGTAAAATAGTTCTAAAAAGTAAACTTGGTTGAAGTTAAGAAACATTAGTACACTTTATTATGTAAATTATTAAGTTTACAAATTTTACTGTTGCTTGTGTAACATTTATCGGTTCTGAACAACTACTTATCAGAGGGAGAATATGTTTACACTTTCGTTTTATATACAACATATTTATAAACTCGTATCAATCACATGTGACACATTTACATATGTTCCTGATAAGTGACAAAACACTGTTCTTGCCAGTCAGCTTATTATGTAAACAACCGGAACATGGAATTGTGGTTTTAGTTGTTTACTCACAAAACAAAAAATATTAAGGCAGTTTTGCACAGATGGGAAAATAATGTCAGGCTAATGGACCGACGGTTAGGTACTATTTTTGCTATTATCAACTATATCGAGCCAATATGCCAGACACATGTTTTTATATATATTATGATAAAAACTTAATATCGTACTTAGGTATGATAGAACAAAATGAAAGTACACATTATTCAAAAATAAGCTTAAAATATTTTGGCAATTCTCAGGGAAAACTGCAATATTGTCGCTGGCAGCTAAAGTGTTCAACAAAAACAAAACAATGTTCGTAACCCTCTTGAAGCAACAACATAGTGCAATGGGAAAACTTTCTTAGTGTTTCACAATACCTCTCTTGGTTAATTGTCCAAAAGCTATATTAGTTATCATTGACCGATGATTTTTCACCAAGTTTGTTGTTGATTTTGATTGTGGTAGGACAGTCATAATGACAGACCTACCATGGTTGTCCTTATTGTGAACAATGGTCATTTAGAAAATCAATGCTCCATTACATCACTTGGCTTACACTGATTGTTTTTTACCATCACAAAGTTGGGCATAAATTTCAGTTTTGTTTTTTTTCCACAAAAACAATCACAGGAACATACCTTCACAAGTGGCAGGTTTTATATTATAGTAACAGAGAAATAGGCATAACACTAAAACCACTTGATGAGTAATGAGTGTAGGAATGTTGCAGTATCAAGATGGGGGCTGCACACCACTCACCGTCTAATATCGCTAAACTTTTGTTATTTTCTGGATAGCCCTTGTACTAACATAACACCACAAAAAATCATATCTTGGAAATTTAATATTTAAATGAGTCTGCAAGTTTAATTTGCAGTGTTATTTTTTTAAATATATGAGTTTAATATAGTGTTCTGTTACCTAAATCGCTTAATATTGTTATCATCATCCTTGACTGAAAATAATTTAAATATTTTTGTAGCTTACTTAAAACCACAATAAATTTTGTTAGATGTCAGACTATCATAATATATGTCGGATAGTAGCAATAAGGTATAAATAGGATTGATATAAATGTTTAAATTGAGACTGAGGCTTGGATAGACTATATGTTAGCATAAAGGTGCTATTTTGTTAATATAATTACATATGTTTTGTATGTGTGTGTGTTTGCGGGCGCCGAGTATTTCTCTATCTTTTTACTGTATATTTATTATTACTGGATATCTTCAATTTAATTTATAAAACGACATTTATGGCGACTTTAGTAGTTAACTCACTGAGGACTCATTAAATGACTGACACCTGCTGTATCAAATTTAATTGATAGTATTATTTTATATACCATCATTTTATAAATCTGTAAATTTTTTTTATGAAATAAAACTTGCAGAATATTAATCCTATTGACTATATCAAAATCACCTGTCATTTTAATTTATTTTTCTATATCATTTTTACAATATATAATAACTGAAACAATACTGAAAGTAAATTTTATATCATTTTTACAATGTATAATAACTGAAACAATACTGGAAGTAAACTATTAACGGTCACTATTGGGAAAAGAAAAAAATAATAAGTAGACACCTCTCCTCCATTGTGTATATATATTACAACAGAATGAATGAGAAAAAATTTCAAAAGAACAATTTTGTACTCAATATATATGAGCACGTAGAGTGGGAATAACAAAGATTTATGAATAAAAAGATTTTCAAAGCGATATTAAAAACATAAATGAAGCGAGTTGGGGACTTATATATCATCCGTGCTTTAACTTGACCAAACTCAAATCTAATCCAAAAAGGGTACAACATTATTTTTGTTTTTTTAATGTCCTTCATTTCTATTTTTCTCTGTAATACAGTCACAGAGAGAAAAAAAATATTAGGAGTAAGTATAGTAAAAAGTAAATCTTAAGAAGTAGGATCAATGTGAATTTTGTGTGAAAATTTATTAAAAAGTATATTGAGTCTAGTATATTATTAAAAAGTCTGAAAATTTACTAAAAAGTCAATCTCTAATTTACTTTCCAGTTTGATCACTGGTAGCTATAATATTTTTCCATCACATTAGTCAATCTTATCAATAACAAAAACTTAATCAATAACAATAGTATTAATTTTGCAGGCTCTTTTACTATTGCATTTACATCTTTGAAACTATTGATGAAATATACTATTTAATAATTTCCCTAAATATGCAAGTGTATTAATTTTTTTTAAAGTAAAATATCACAATTCAGTTTATTATTATATAATAAACTGGACTGTAATCTTTCATATCAACAGTGTTTTTTAGTAAACAGAAATATAAAAAGCACAAAAGCATTTATACTAAACTGATCACTAAACGAACTTTGATTCTTGAAACCCCACAAAGCTAGCTGATTCTTGTTACCCTCAGCTGGTAACAAATGCTAAATTGGTATTGTGTCTGTTCATTTAATGATCTTCAATAGGTGTATATATATATATATATATATATATATATATATATATATGAAGTTAATAAATTACCAATTTTGAGTAATTTTATCCACCATTAAGTGCAATATTTTTACCTTGAGTGATGAGGCACCTTTCGGTCTTAGACCATTGTCGAATCACTGACAAGTGATTCTTGTCGATAGTGATTCGACAATGGTCTAAGACCGAAAGGTGCCTCATCACTCAAGGTAAAAATATTGCACTTAATGGTGGATAAAATTACTCAAAATTGGTAATTTATTAACTTCATAAAGTCAGTGCAACGGAAAAACAATGGATAATATTAAATATCAGGAATATATATATATATATATATATATATATATATATATATATATATATATATATATATATATATTTGCAACTTCTTGTTAGTTTTATTTACATTATGTATCAAATTATATCAGAATTAATCAGTAAATAGGTTTTAAAAAACTATGAAGTGTGTTCTGAAAGTAGTGTCATTTTTACATTTCTAATTCCAAGCAGAAAATATTTTCAAATATTATTATTTAAAACATCCAAGACCAATTATGATTAAAACTAGGCAATCATTGCTTTGCTAATATGACAAACTGTCAAATAAGATGAAGAAAAGCTATGGTCAAAGTCAGATATGTTATTTGCACAGAAAATAAGAATTGGGTACAGTAATGATATTCTGTTCTTTTCATTGGTTTTTATTAACAGTTAATCATTTAGATTACCAATAGCTATTTTCTAAATTTAAAACAACACACATGCATTTCCTCTTGAAGTCCTTCATAGTGATATATTATTCCCGTATGTACTTATGTAAATGCATAAGCTTTAGTTACAATTTTACATGAATTTGTTTCTCAAAAAATTTTTACATTTAGATATAAATATATATTTTATATTCAAACATTATGTAGGATAAAGAAATTTTTAGAAACTTATATAAAGAGCATTTAAATGCATATAACTAACCTGAAATTTACAAATCTAATGTTACGTACTCTATTGAAAATAATTATAATTTAACAAATATGAATTCAATAAAAAAAAAATTAGATAAAGGTTTAAAGATCAGTATGAATATTTAGACATTTATGAATGTAATATCATATACCACATGATGGGTAAACTAACAACAGTATAAAATAATGTAAAATGTATACAATAAATGATTTAGTGTTTTTATTTCTCTCTGCAAATTACCAGCTCTTGAAAATCCTGACAAATAAATGTCAGCAAATGCTTATACAAATAATTTAAATAATATCATTCTTATAATGAATGGTTATAATAATAATAATTATATGATTATATATAATCAAACCATTTATAATGTATAAAGTTTTATATTACAAAATTATTTGATTCAAATACTATCAATAAGCATCACTTGTAATCTCAGAATACAGTTGTAACAATTTATAATTTATTTTAAATTTCAGATAGTCTTTATTTTACTATTTATACTAACTCTTTTAGAACCATGAGCCAATATATCAGCTCTCGGCTCTTTGAATAGCGATTGAAAAATACCGTGGGTCAATATATCGACTGGGAATTTCAAACCATTGTAATTCCCTTAAAACTCAACAGATCCCATTACTATTACTACCATAAAAAATCTCATTTCAAGTAGAAGAAAATGGTTCTTCTTTCATGCATATAAGGCGATGAACCAGATGATATTTAGATGGCTGCAAGCATCCTAACGACAGTTTGTGCTCATTTACGTTTTCGTTTTTTCAAGTCATCTGTTCTGTAAAATATTACAGTGATTGTGTACATTTTCCTTACACATTTTATAATTATTTGTTAGAAGAATATCTTTCAACTTATTTAGTATTATTTCCACCAAATTCTAATTTGTTTTCGAATTTTGTTTTTCATCACATTTTTTTCCCGGTACTAGAAAACTATCACGGAGTGTTTGAGTATGATGTGATAAGGGACTTCATGGCAATGGTTTTCAAATTATTCTTGTTGGGATTTCATTTCACATATATTATAGGATACTTATAGATTTAAAATAGGATTATAGTATAAGAATTGAACAATGTAGATAAAGCAAAATTCAGATTCAAAATAATGGTAGCTAATATATAAAATGTAATAAGGAAGGTTTTTATAAGTGTATACTTTTCAAATTTCACAATATATGTAGAGAACTTCTTAGTGATTAATGTGTGTGTGTTCTAAGATGACAGGATTTTTTTTGAAAATATATGTTTGGTAACCTGGAAAATTATTTTAAAAAACTGACAACAGTAAGTAGGCAAAATTGACTTTGTGCATGAAAATTTGGGGAAATGATTGATTTATAACATAATAATTGTATTTATATGGAATCTACACAACATTTAAAGAAGTGCTACAAAAACCAGAAAATTGTGTGGTGATTCTTGTGTGGAATTTGATAAATACGAATGATCATAAAAAGGTTAAAGATGATTATTGGTGAAATACCAACAACTAGTAAATAATATTTATTCATAACAGTGACAATGGTTTTATTTTAATCTGGCAATTGAGGTATATGTATTCAGAAAAATAGAAACTAAAGAAAATATGAAGAACTGCATGAAGGGTATAAAGGAATCAAGCTGGGTTACCAGAAGTTTGCTTATTTAAAATACAAGTATAATTTGATTTACAATAGATCTGTTTCTAAAAAAATTCAAGTTATTACATTTTTTAAATTTCAAATGATATAAAATCAATCAATTTCAGATAAAATATTTTAATTTAATTTTGTTTTCAATAACTTAATATCATACTATTTATTAATATCATATTAGCAAAGTTTGTAAGTACAAATGTAGCTTGTACAAACATAACATTTCCAATTTTTTCTTAATGGTTTCTCTTTAAAAAGGGTAATGAGATTAAAATATCCATTATAATACATCAATACCCTTAGAATATCAGTTAAGCATTCTAAACTATTGTAAATATCTGAAATCATTAAATTTTAACATTATGTGATGTAAACTTTTACATTTTATGTATAGGCTTATAGAATAACAGATATAATCTAAATATTCTAAAATAATAGATGATGATATTAGACTATAAAAATTAAAATGGGAATAGCAGTAAAACGAATTTGGAGTAGGTAACTTTTCTGCATAATAGTAGTTAATCAACCGTATTTTGTATATTGTAACATGAAGTTATTAGCTGTAACAATAAGTTTTCATACTTCAAAGAGAATTAACTGTTTACATTGGCAGTCAAGTTACACTTGATTTAAAAAAATGTGTTTGTGTCAACACTTGTCTGTCATCTTTAGACCCCTGAACTTATACAAAGATGCTGGTCTTGATCAGGAAAATAAAAAATTAAATCAATGGAAAGAATAGCATTTATCATTGGTGTACCTTCTATTTCTACATCTCAAAAGTAATTTATAACAGAGTCTAAAATTATATAAGACTTTTAATGTGACAGTGACTTATTATATATCATCTTTAATTATGTTAAATGATTGCTGTATTTATCATAAGTTCATGTATGAGAGTTGCTAAACCTCTTAGACATTGGTAGTGTAATGTAATGTTGTTACAGGGTCTTTTGTTTATATGACTGTACATTTTGCTAGTTTTGAAGGAATTCATTGATATTGTATTTAATAAACAATGTATAAAGGTTAACTATTTTTTTACCTCCTTATGTCTACTTTACCGTTTTTTTGTGCTTATTGATGTCATCAACCACATAATTAATAAGATTTGAGCTTTATATAATTTTATCTATTTGTTACATCTTTTTATTTCAATGGAACCACTAAATCTATATCTGCTTTTAAAATGTTTAAAAATTCCCCTCAAAAACCACTCAGGTTTCCTATAAGAAACAGCCCTTAAACACATAGTTCACTGTATAAAGGGCTGCGCATTTATAGGACATTCCAAAAGGTGATAGAAAAAAAATTGTCTACTAGTATCATAGACAGACACAACATGTGTGGATCATACATGACATTAATGTCATCATGTTATTAATTTTACTTTTACAAAACCTCACTAGATTTTTTTAAGTTAGTAGACATGTTTTTTCTTATTACTATAGTCTAAAAGGGTATACGTAAGAGTATTTTCTTAATTTTACTTTCTTCAAAACTAAACCTTTTTTAATGACTACGTGTATTTTTATATACTTTATAATTCTGCTTTGTCATTATCAGCATGGATAAACCAACCATATTTGTTAACATTTTTGGCAAATTTTCAAATGGAATGTTTTTTTTTTAATGTGCACTCAATGTTACATATTTTTTTGGACATTATGAGACTGCTACCTAAACACTGAAAACTTTTATGACAGTACCAAATGACTTATTAGGTTTTTTGTTTTTAGAATTTGTTGTTAGTTTTCAAATTTTCTGATTGATTTGTGTTTTGATTTACCCAAATCGTTTTTTAATTCTTGAAACCCCAATTTTATGCTTACTAATGGAATTGAACAACATCTGTTTACATGGTTTATTTGCCAATTATTTTAGATAGTAAGAAGGTGGTTTTCAAATTACAGATCCTTTTTAAATTTTTGCTTTCTTAAGATGTGAGCTGAAAAAAACTAATCGTGATTAGAAAAAATTTTGTCTAAAGTTTTTACCAACAGAGACTCAATTTTAACTATTTAGGCAATGATTTATTTATACCAGGTAAGAACAAAACATAAAAGCCTGTTCATGTCTATAACAACATATTCTTCTTCTTTAAATAAAAGGTTTTTCTTGGATTTGACTATTCTCCCTTAAGTTCAGGTTCATTAGTAAAAGCATTTATAGCTGTAACATTTAAGAATTCTAATCAGAAGCTTGATTACTGTTGAACGGTTTATAGCATGGTTAGAGGTGTGCTTTTAATCTGAAAGTAAAATATGTTCAGGAGGATAGCAAATTTCAACATAGACAAAATGTGGAAGCTATCTTAAGATCTAATGCATTTGCTAATATTTAATGAACAAAACAAATTACTCAGACAAATATTCTGAAGAAGGTTACATACAAAATTTGTCCTCCATCTAGAAATTTGTAGCCAGAGTATCACAAATTGCCTACTAAGGGGAGGCTAATGGAAATGTCACAATATTTACTTCTAACCCCTATTTTAACTAAAAGGTTTTTTTGTGTTAATGAGGTACATACATAAATAATTGTGTATGTTAAAATATAGTTCACAATGTAAAACCAACTAAATAGGGATTTAATGTAAAAAAAAAATTACTTATTTTCACAAAAGTTTTTAAACACAATTTAACAAAGAAGTCCCATAGAAAATATAGTTATCTGAAGTGAACTAAATGCTGTTCATGATAAAAAAATTTCATACGACCAGGTAAAGGATCCATGATAAATTTTATGAATTATCTAAAACAATATACAGTTTTGTAACGAGAAACAAAAATATTCATTTACAAAAAATACTATTCAACGATCATTAAATTTCTTACAATCTAGACTTAATATAAATGTGGTTGGTTTACAGTAAAACTTCGATTATCCGTCACTCTTTTAAAAGTGAGTTTCTGTTAACCATCATCCAATTGACCCGACGACCAGTATACTGAACCGATTGCCGTCAGGCCTGACATTGTCTAGTAACATTTTATGTTTATTACTACTACTCAGCTGGTGTTGTTACTTTTGGAAAAATGAATGCACAGTATTAAACAAGAAGCTTCACACTACTTACAGATATACAGACGGTATTAAAAACATGATGTTCTTCGGAGCTTTGGGCATGATGTCAGGAGTTGCGGGCCAACACACTTATTTTTCAACAATTTTAATGAAGTTGAGTTTATTCCAACCGAAAAAAATGGTTCATTGAAAAACGTTTACCTTTATATACTTAATTATAAATAAATAATTTTTAATGACGTATTATATTGATATTCACTAATGTTTTCAAAATTTTACAAAACCAAAACATAAGTCGGAAATATTGACTAAATATTTAGTTGTAAAATCCTCCTTAAAAACGGACTTGGTTAAAGTTAAGTCCAAATATTGATACACTTGGATAAACTCATCCTTACTAGGAAGTAAATTATAACATAAATTCCTTAAGAAGGAAATCATTTGGTTTTAAAACTTTTACTTGTTAAGAATCTTGGATAGTATTTATCGAGTCTGAAGCATTACTTATCAGAGAGAGAATATATTTCCACTTCCGTTTTATATAAACAAATATTTACTAACTCACAAATTAATCACATGTGACATAGTCACAAGTGCCAAAGCACTTTTATCACCAGTCAGCTTATTATGTGGGTAACCGGAACATGAAATTGTGGTTTTGTTGTTTATTTACACAAAACACAAAAAATATTAGAACAGAGTGAACAGAGTTACAGTATTAAATCAAAACTGATGTCGGGCCAATTGGCCTGACACGTATTTTTATAAATATTATAAGAAACGTATTTTCGTACTTAGACATGATAGGGGAACAAAGAATAAGTAAACATTGTTTAAAAATAAAAGTTTAAAATATTTTGACTATTCTCTATGAAAACGCCGATATTGTGGCCTGCAGCTAAATTATTAAGGTCCAGTGACGCATCGCTTTGTTTGTTAAATACATGAACTCTTTCACCTGTAAGTTTATATTACTGTACATTATTTAGTCACATTTGTAGCCACTGTGCGGATCTTTTTATCATGTAATAAATAGTTTTATTTGATATTACAATCATGTTAATGTTCTTTTTGCTCCGACATATATTACATTACTGTGAAAGTGATGTCTGTCTATAATATAATTAATTAATGTTAAGTTTTGGAGGAATAATACAGTGTTTCTGTTATTTGTTTATTCGCTTAACCGTCATGACCACGGTCTCGACGATGACAGTTAATCGAGTTTCTACTGTATATAACATAGAAACAAATAAAAATATTAAATTTGATACATTTCTAGTGCATTAGTACCTTTTTCAATCAGTTAAGGGAAAAACCTCAACCTTTGAGTTTTCCCAGAACTAACCTTAAAGATAAAATCATCCTCATTATGTTCACAACATACGGGAAAAAAACATAATACAATGCTCGGTAATACTCAACCTTTCTTAAATAGGTTTTATGCTTTGCTTGTTGTTGTTGTTGTCGTGTGACAAGTGCAATAAAAACAATTGAAAAAAAAAAGTGTTCAGAGAAAGGTAGAGAGAGCACAGTTACACGGGTCCAAAGGCGTGAAGCACTGCACTGGCCACATCTGCAGCTTTGTCCGTATAAAGGGTCTCCCTAGAACAGTTTAAGTCAATTTTAAATAGTGCTGCAATGATAGACGGGCAGTTGAAGAGGTGATCGGGATTAAGCTGTATCCCTGGGCAGTGCCTACATTCAGCGTAAGGCAGGGGAAAAAAGGTCGGTATGAGTATGTTCTTGATCCATCAGGCAAGATTTTCATGTCTTTGAGGTGCATTGTCCTCAGTCTGGCAATTGTTTTTGTTATTTCCCTGTCGAAGTTAAGCTCGGGAAGTGATGATTTTCTTCGGTTGTTATGGCAGAGCTTCTGTTTTGCAACAGCATTGACGTCGGAAGATGTTGTAATCACTGGGGCTGGTTCGATGGTCCTCGCTTCCTTGGCCAAAGAATCGGCCTCTTCGTTCCCTTTGATGTTGACGTGTGCCGGGATCCATTGAAGCGTACAAAGCTTCTTCTTTTCCTCAATTAAGGACAGGAGGGTATTGATCTTTTGGGCAAGGTTTGTATTTCCTTTATGGAGAGCCTGAAGAGCAGATCTGCAGTCCGTGAAGGATCTATGCCATCAGAGGAGTTGAGTGTTGTCCAAGTGAGGTAAATACTCAGAGCTTCTTTGATTGCAATAAGTTTGCTTGTAAAGTTGGAAGCGATTTTGCCTGCTGCAATTTTGTGTCTGGAAGTTGAGCCATCAGGGTAGGTTATAAAGATTCCGGATCCACCTCTATCGCAGTCAGAATTCGAAGACCCGTCGGTGTAAGCAGCGACCAAGTGTGGTTTTAAAATCTTGGCAATAGTTTCCATTCCTTTCTTTGCTTGTTAAATCTTAATATAACTACCATGTCTGTGTATAAATAACATCTTTGGTAATGTTTGTAGAAGGAAATATAATTTAACATGACTGAAACAATAAAAAAGATTCAAATATAGATACAATAAAACCTCTTGTATCCGGCCTTCTCATATCCGGATGTAATATGAAATTAATAAATAGACTTAATAAATTAAATAGACTTAGTGATCACACAGCCAGCGTCTGCCGAAGATGACGAAAGAGAAGAAACCCTTTTGCATAACAAAGCTTTCCAGGCCTTTGACCAGTACATTAAACAAGACGAAGCGACAGCAGCCGATCATCTACTTTTCGAAGGCAGAGGGATATTTCATCAAAGAAACGTTTTCAATGAAAGAAGCGAACCGCCTATGTACTAAAAAAAGTACATACCTACAGTATTGAGGAACTGTACATACATATATCTGAATTATACATACAGTTCTATATTGCTATTAAAATATAATTACAATCTTCAATAAGTGTAACTTTTTACTTAATCATACATCTAATTTTAATTGGAATGGTTGAGATTATGTAGCACAAATGTTCATCATTACGTACCCCTCCCATATCATTACCGGGCTGTCACCACATTAATCCGATAATGAGAGGTTTTACTGTAATAATAAAAAATAGGTTTCTCAAACAAAATATGTAAGGAATTACTTAAAGAACAAAGTCTCTTGATCGATTGACCACCGGTATGAAAATCCTGAAGGATTAAATTATAATTATTTGTTGATCACTTGTATGGCAGTTCTGAAGGGTTTAATATTATCTACCAGAAAGTTTTCTACTACACTAAAAGTTGTAATATCTGGCACTTAGAGGTCAGCATGTCGCCAACCATAGAAAGGTCTGGATAATAAAATGTAACCTATATACAGTATGTACTGTGTATAACATTGTGCTACCTATCAAGGAAAATTGAATTCCTTGCCTTCTATATTTTTTCTAATAACTGTATTTTCATACGTAATAATAAAAGCACACACAAAATTTATAAGAATAAAATTGAAAAAGGAAAAGAAATTTATAGCTAAAAGGCTGTTTCGTTCATACAACGTTGAAATAAAACATACACCAGTACACTTGACTATATAAAGCCTAATGATTTTATAATGTTTAGTGATTTTTAAAATTATCACTGATGTTAGGCTGCCTGATACGCAGAACGTTTTTCAACAAATTTTGAATGACACCTGCAGTTGCAATACTTTCTGAGCCGAGTAGCATTTCTCAACTTCAACAAATGTTAACACCATTGTTAAAGTGGCTGCAGCATTACTCCATGGTACGTTTACTATTTCTTGGTTAGGTTGGTTAAATGACATTTGTGTTGTACTGTGTTACCGATAAGGATGTGACAACAAAAAAGTGTACTGTACGGATTTGATTTTGTTTTGAAAATTTGGAGGTTAATAGAACTTTCCAGGTGATAGAATGCCATATAAAGGAGCTTTTACTGTATGATGGAACAGTCATCAAAAGGTGTGTTGTAGCAAACTCCATTTTCTGTTCCTAAACTATCTAGTTTTCAAAAAAATGCAGATATTAACTTCATTTATGGATACATATTTTTGTTTTGGAAATTAAATACAGATCTTGAAAGTATTTTAAAAAATTCTGAACTAGGATTGCAAAACCTTTTGCATTAGAATCTTATAAATATCCAGTTTGTTTCCATCATACTCATGTCCTGTTGAACCCCAGGAATACTGTCCTGAAAAAGAGAATGTAATTCAGAAAGTTTAAGTTGGCCCAGATCTTGGTACAAGAATTCTATAGAAGAGCCATTATGATAACAGCTTTTAATTAACATGCATTAAAGAACATCAAATAACCTCATAAAAGTGAGTGGACATATTTTCACACTCGATATTTATTATGAATGCTCTCATAGATAATCTAAGGTTAAAACTATAACTTTTTGATATTTTAAATAAAATGAAAATATAGTTTTATTTAAAACACTATATTTTATCTATATTTTCAAAGATATCAAAAATACAGGTTATCACATTATCTACAGCCTCTTGAAAGCAGAAAGATAAAGTGATAAATCAGTAACATCTTTACACTTACTTTTCATGAAACGCTGATAATAAAGTTTTGTTTTGCGGATTCGGATGGTTGTAACAATTTGACAGATTCTGAAGAAGAAATATCCTCATCGACACTAGCACCAGCTAAAATCATCTGCAAAGCTCCTTGAAGAGACAGCAACTGTCGTGTTAAATCTTCTTCTTCTTGCAAACGTTGAGTCAACCTTAAGAACAACTGATGTACATCTGGTCCTGTCTCTGACAAATGGTCACCATAAACATCTATGTAAGAAATCAAAATTATACATTAAACACAACTATAAATATTACTAAAAAAATATACAGAAATCTAATCTTATTTTGAAAAAAATATGAATAAAGTTTGGTAATTTTAAACATTTTAAGAAACTCACTTTATTAAAATAGCTTAACAGAATTTATTAAACTGTTCACAGTTTGCTGCCCCTAAAACACATTAAAATTTATTAATGCAAAAAATATTACATGCCCAAAATATCCAATTTGAAAGTTTTTAGCAAAAGTTCAAAAAAATGTAAAAATTGTAAAAGTGCAAAAATTCGGAAAAAATGTCTCAAAAAATGAGATAGTTCAAAATAATTTGATATATTTAAGTTACAGTAGAGTCTTGAAATTGCGAGTCCCGATTTTTCAAACTTCCATAAAATTCGAGCCTATTTTATCTATTTAAAAGAAAATGATGAATAGGGCTTTCAAAAAATGTCTATAGCCATACGGTATGTAAAGGTAATGAGTTGGGCTTTCAAGAAATGTACATATCAATACAGAATGCAAAGGAAATAAGTCAAGCTTCCAAGAAATGTTCATATCAATATTGTATGCAAAGGAAATGAGTTGGGCTTAAAACACATGTTCATATAAATACGGTATGCAAAGGAAATGCATTGGGCTTCCAAAAGGAAATGCGTAAGGCTTTTAAGAAATGTTTATATCAATAAAGTATCCAAAAGAAATGAGTCAGGCTCCCAAAAAATGTTTATATCAATACGGTAGGCAAAAGAAATAAGTTGGACTTCCAAGAAATTGCAATAAGTTCTATAACTTATTTTGTACATTTTTAATTACAGTAGGGTTCATTAAAACTCCTATTTTTTCTAATGCACAGAAACGAATTTCCGTGTAATCCAAGGAGGTCTCTGTGTTCCATTTACCTCAAATTATCAAGACTACTGTATAATCAATTTTAAAGCTACATTGGAAAGAAAGAACTGCAAAACATACCATGCTTTCTAATTTCAAAAAAATGGTAATTTTACTTATAGATCCATACTGTGAACTAACAATGATGACAGTTTGATTAATTGAATAAATAAGACAATTAGCATTGCCAAATCTACAATATTGTTATCTCCCTGCCATTGTTTATCCCCTTTATAAATGGACTTGGAAATCCTTCAGGGACTTCTGGTATTTTGAATGTAAATATCTGTAAATAAAAATCTCTTGATCATGAATAATAATTTTAGTTTTTTATTGTTCTCCAAAAAGGAAATAAAAAAAAATATTTAATGGCTGTTGCAATAAACATTGTCAGCAATAAAATTGTAGAATATTTTACCTCAAGGTCAAACAAAATTACTGAAACTTGCCATATTTATGTTGTACATCTTGAGGTTTTTGTATAAATTACACTTTTTTGTATTAACTTCAGCAAGTAGTGTTTTTTTGCCAAGCTAATGCAAAAAAGTGTAAAATTACTGAGTTCTGTGCAATGCAACTTTTTCAGTATATTTTAGTTGGTTTCAAATAATTTTTCTAGTTTATTTTTTTTTAGCTTTCAAACATGCTGGTTACTTTTAAGTAAATCTTAAAACATATAGAATTGCATTCATAAAGAATGTATGAGATGGAGCCTACTTATCTTATAAATGTAGTAGAAACAATTTCAAAAACCTATTAATAATAACAAAGGTTAAAAATAATTATATATTTTTGGTTTTAGTGCTTAAAATATATAAAAACCCTGCTCGCAAAGTAATTACTAATTTACTTGGAAACTTGAACAATCTCAATAAAACTGGCCGTTGTTATTACTACAGTGATCCAGAAAATAACCTTTGTTTTGAAACAAAAAGTAGACAAGTGAAAATACAATTTCATTATATACATCTTAAAACTACAACTTTTCTCTATCTTTCTCCTTTCTCGTCAAACAGATTCAAGCACTTGTCATACCTTAGAACAATCTTTTAAATACCATCTGTGTAAAAATCTGCTGCCTGTGAATGTAGTCTACCCGTTACGCATTTTGAAGCTCTTCGTTATTGCCTTACTGCTGAGATACAAGCCAGTGTATGGTAACCAGTGTACCGCTTCATGTAGGGGAATCAATGAAAGTCACTAGTACCCAAGTCTGGGCTATTAGGGGGATGATGAAAAATGTCCAACTTGAACCTTCGAGCTATGTGAGTGCATGCTTTGTCATAAACAAACACTACAACGCTTGTTTTGGATCGCTCTCTTAGTCTCTATAAAGTTTCACAGTAGACGGGAGAAGTGATAGTCATACCACGTTCCATAAAATCAATGAGTAAGATGCCCTTAGCATTCCAATAAACTGTAGCCATGACTTTCCCCGCTGACAAGGTTTGACAGGCTTTTTTTGGCTTGCTTGGAGAAGCAGTATACCCCCATTGCATTGACTGCAGTTTTGTCTCAGTAATCACACAGGCCACCTAAGTTTCATCGCCAGTAACAATTCTTTTCAAAAAATCTTCTTCAGACATACCAAGAAAATAAATCTATGGCAGAACTCATTATTTTTGTTTTGTGGTCCTTAGCAGTTTTGGTAACCAAAGAGCACAAAACTAGATTTTGTCACTATCAAGTGTATAAAACTGAGATATGTCAGGAGAATGATTGGAAAGTTCTGAGATTGTGAAGCGATGGTTCTCATGAACTTTTTGATTCACTTCGTTTAGTAGGTCATCACTGCCAAGAGAAGGCCTAGCGCTCCTCTCTTTATCATGAATGTTTGGTCTTCCGTTTATAAAAATCGCACCCATTGACAAACTACACCTTCACAATAAACCTAGGCTGTTGAGTAGGATTTTGTCCAAAGAAGTCTTATAATACTATACACTTCACACTCGGCGGGATTTTCTATTACAGCACTCATGTTTTGAGGCTGTAACTGGACAACGCACAAACATACGATTCTCTCCCTTGCACAGTTAGAACCACTGCACACACTCTTATCAAGATGGTGCCGCTATCCCCACTACTTCTCGTGCTAGGCATACATGGAGGTTAGTCTCTGGATAACCCTCGTACAAACAGAAAAACATATATCTGTAGTGATTTATTAAAACAAAACCAAATAAAATTAGTTAACTTACCTAATAATACATTGGCAACATCTATTAAAACTCTAGTAAATCGATAGTCTCCAATATACTTGATAAGAAATCTAAGTATAACTAATAAGCTTTTACTTTCTCTTCCTGCTAAAGCAGTTGCTAGACCTTTACGCCTGAAACACATAAAAAAATCAGAAAAGCTCATACGATCTTTAGATTTAGGGTTTGGTCTTAATTTACTTAAAATAATAATAATTTTCAAGGATAACCTAAAGCACTTAAAATATTTTTATTGTTTCCATTATAAAACTAATTACCTCAACAGTTCTTGCATAAGTGCCACAGATACATGTGGTGTTTTGTTTACAATGTAAGGTAACAAAACATAATCCAATGCTCGGGAATACTCAAATTTTCTTAAACAAGTGTCATGCTTTGCTTCTTTTGTCTTCTTAATATGACTAATTACCATGTCCTTACTTGCAGTAGTAACAACCTCATTGGTAATGTTGGTGGAAGGAAAGAAGTCTCCAGTATTACGATACAGAGTTTTGTTTTTACGTTTAGTGACAGGTGCAGTATCTTCTTCACGTCGACGAATAGACACAAGTCCATCAACAGTTCCAGCTACAAGAGTTGCATCTCTTTGCTAGAAAAACATTTTTTTGATTAAAACTTTAGTAAATTATGTTTCCAAATTTGATTATATTACATTTATTTTTAATATATTTAGGTTCGTTTTGGTATAGTTTAAAGCTTATTTGAGATTTGTTTCATTAGTTAGGATGATAACAGACTAAACTTGTTATTAATATGGTATCTTTTTAAAATATGATCATATAGAAGAAAAGAAACTATTTTTCACGGATGATTACACTTTTGTCAATCGAATATAAGAATGAAATAATATTTGTCACAGATGTCTAGATTTCTAAAATAGATGTTGTATAATGTGGTTTAATTTTGCACAGATGTACAGGCCTTATGGATATATTGCATAACTTAAACATTATTCACATTAATTAGGGAAAAACAGGAATGTTTTACAAAAGTTATGAATAATATACAAAAGTTGTTAACTTGATATTTGGACCTACTCATTGCCGTTAAAGACCCAGCCATAGCCAACCCAGTGGTGCACCCAAGAAAAAAAATAAAAATTTATAAATAAATTTAAAATGACAAGAAAAATATTTAACTGTAATTTAGGTTTAGTAAAATATGGACGACAATAAAAAATAATATTTAGCCTACTTATAAATTGAATTTCCGGTATCAGTACTTCCTCTAGTGAAGAGACTGTAATATATTTCTTCTAAACCCGCCATCCTTCGTTGGTACGAGAATAGTGTGCATGTAGATGCTTCTCACATTCGACAATGTATTGCAGGTGTTTTATATCATAATAAAATAAGACATTTAGTGCATATTAATCATAATAGTTTTTATTTGTTTGTTTAATAGTGATTACTGAAACTATATGATGTGAATATTTTTTTAAAACATGAAGTTTTAAAGCTTCAATTGCTTTATTTTCTCTTGCCTCCTGGCAACATTCAGTACAGTTTCGCGTGTTTTGTTTCATAACAATTAGTGAATATTTATTATAATTTTATTACAGTTTTTATTAATTTATTTAATAACGAAATTATATAATGTCAACATTTAAAAACAAACAAGAGTTTGATTGTGCTTACTGCAGTTGGTGGGAATGGTGTGATAGACTAGCCTCACATAAACTAAACATGGGGGTGAACGACCTAGACAAAAAAATTCAAGCCAACATATCGTGATTTTTCGTTCCTAAAGGTACTGATTTCACTTCTAATAGGGCTTTAAATGAACTGACATTTGATCCTGACAAAGCCCTTTAATAAAATTAGAAGGGGTGAAAATGAAATAGGCTTAATGTTGAATTGGAATTTCATAAAGAACCTCCACCTACTACTACTACTAGTGATTGGCCTAGCATTCATAATGATATACCTGATGTGTCTGTTTAAGTTGATAGTTCCACGTTTAATATTGATATAGGGCTACCTAATATGCCTATTCAAGTCTATAGTAATACAGATATTAAAACTCAACTATCATCCATAAATCAGGCAATTTTAAGGCTAAACGAAAGATTTACTGCATTTAACAAAAAAATCAAAACAAGTCCCCAGAGATAGAAAAGAAGCATACTGAAACCGCTTCTTACCCAACCATTCCAGAAATAGAGGAATTTAAAGCAAAACTCAAACTTATTCGAGTTAGCAGATCAGTACACAAATATGTAGTCTGATCCCTTGCTTTATTGAAGAATTAGGAATGGTGAAGTGCCTTGAAGGCCTGAATCAGGAATAATTCAAAAACTGTGTCTAAAAATGTAGCAGTTTTGTAAACAAGTTCATTTGATCAGTTTTCTCTGCTAGAAGACCAACAGTTACTTCAGGAAAACCAGAGCAAACAATTTGGTAATTACAAAGGACATTTAATTGAACATCTGAAATCTAATGCGAATAAATGGTGTTGTGATGTTCAGAATCATTCAAAATTACAGAAAAAGAAATCAATGAAGAACATGAGACATTTTTAGGAAAGCTTAAGGTAGGTAGGAAAGCTTAAACTTCCATTACAGAAGGTGAAGGGGCAAGTTTTTTGAAAGGCGTTGAATTTCAATGACTTAAATATGTTGATATTGGTAAACTCAACCAATATAGGAAATTTTATAGGGAATTTTTTTAATTTTTTTTTTACAATGAAGTAAAAAATTATAGATTTTTTAAGTACTACAAATCCTGCAACAAATCAACTACCTTTAGTGTCTATACAGTAGATAAAATAACAAAACTAAATAGGACTTTTCAAATTCCGTGTCTGATTACTTTAGCTGATGGTGTTCAGACATCTATTACCATTGACATATATCTCTGTAGCACTTCTCCCAATGGCGATGACCTTTAGAAAAAATCAAATATGCCCTTGACAATTTTAATGTAAAATTAGAATCACAACTAAACGGAATGTCTTCTGATGGGCAATATTTTGTCATATCAGTTACATTGTTATCACTGCATTGGTAATAATATAGAATTTACGTAAGTTGGTAACCCTCTATTTATATGTTCCATAACTTTCAGGGAAATTTGAAATGTCTATTAACAGGATTGGAGGAAATATTGAGTGTAAAACCATATTTTGCACCCATGGTTATACTGCATATGATCTTGTTTTGCTATTCTTGTCTGCCATTATTAATTACATTATGCCATAATCATTTTCAACAAACAGGATAAAATACTGTTGCTAACTATTTTTCTTTCTTCTAATTCTGCCAAAATATTTTAATGAAGTTAAAAGAAACAAATCCACCCAATATAAACCCGTGTCTCTTTCTGCACTTGTAAAAATATTAAGTAGGGAAGTATACAAAATCTAACCTTAAACTCAGTATATGTTAATGTTAGGATGTTCAGTAAATATAATATAAAAAAGTAAGCTTAAAACTAAAAGAGCAATAAAATATTTCAATAAGTACTCACACTGATTCCTAAACTTAGTATAGCACTTGTGTAGTCAATAGTATGCACTGTTTGGTACGTAGAAATATCATAGACTTTAACATGCCTATCTAAAGACCCAGAGAGTAAACGCTTATTTTCAGAAGCTAACTGCAAACACGTGACAGTTTTATGATGTTGACAAAGTTTTGCTAATAGACGACCTCCAGCTATTGCATCCCAAACACGTATTTCAGTACCTCCTGAAATAATTACATACAAATATTAACACTTTTATGCTTTGTTAAGGTATTCATTTTCTGTATAAAACAAACAGAGTATAACAAGCCAATAAAGTTCTAGTGACTTCAGGTCACAAACATTACAATTTTTTACTATGGCAAAATACTATAACAAAAGAAAGTATTCATCATAGATTATAGCATTTCTAGTTTGATTATATAATAACTATAGCAAACCTATCGTCTGTAATAAGAATACATCTCCCCACAGCTACAATAAACACTTTTTATACAATTGTTATAAAAAACTGATACCTTTATCCTTGACTTCATGTACGAGGGAGAGCCAAAAGTTCCAAGAATAGCTCTGCTGTAGATGGAGCTTTTACAATATAAATTTCTCCTGGTAGATGAGTGTAGCCCAACTCATTGCCAGTTAATTGACCTCTGTCTTGTTTTGTTTATCTAGTGATAGTTTATGTTAGTTCTGTTTTGTGTTCTTATCATTTTTATTATGGCAAGTTTGAATGAACAACCTGGCTATACTTGCTTTCTGCTTGGTAAAAATGCTGCCAAAACTGTTTTAATGCTAACAACAGCTATCGAAGATGGGAGTATGAAAAAAACAAGTCTGTGAGTGGTTTTCTTGTTAAAAAATAGTGGAATGTGGATTAATGACAAACCTTATTCTGGATTCTCTACTGTTCAAGCAGACAATTTTAAGAAAAGTCAAGCGCTTGTACTTTCAAACAATCAAATGGATTGCAATGCACAAAACTAGGCAGTGACCGATTTGATTTCCAGATCTTTAGCTTAGAACAGTGATCGAGTGTTTGGACAGAAACTCACGAGTTCTGAGCGAGCTGGAGCGTTGTCGTGATGGAAAAACCAGTTATCACTTCTCCACAGTTCTGGCCTTTTCCCTCAGACGTTTCAGTACTTCAATGTAGGTAATCTGGTTCACTGTAGAGCCTTCAGGGACGTACTCGTAGTGAACAACACCCTTAGCATCAAAAAAAAACTGTCAGCATCACCTTGACATTCAACCAAACTTGGCGAGCTTTTTTGGGTCTTGGGGACGTTTGACTCACCCATTGGGATGATTGAACCTTCGTTTCAATGTCATCACCAGCTTATAATTCTTGACAAAAAGTTCTCATCTTCATTTGAATGATCAAGCAGTTCCCAACACTTTTTGGCCATCGGTCTTCAGGCGTGACACAAATTTCGCAGCAACATGGTGCGTCTTCAATTTTTCGGTCAAAATCTCGTAACAAGATCCAACTGATATCCCACACTCTTCGGATAGCTCCCTAATGATTAGACATCGATTTTCGCCCACCAGGGTGTTGATTTTGTCAACGTGTGACCACCTGTCGGCCACCCTTGAAACGTTCATGCCACTTGAAACATGCAGTACGCTTCATGGCAACATCGCCGTAGGCCGTGTTAAGCATGGCAAATGTTTCTGTTGCAGATTTCCCTAGTATTACACAAAATTTCAGAGCAATTCGTTGCTCCTTCAGGCTGTCCATTTTACAATCCGACAAATGAAAGAAACACTCTTTACTAAACTGCGTGTAACTCATCAACAAATGAAGATATCTGCGGCTGAAATACCGCATTTTAATCAGCTGATTTATACAAACCTAGCAACACCAAGCAGATTCTCCTGAAACTAACTTGAGCCGCGAAATTTAAACAGTTCCGCGTATTTTTCGAACAAACCTCGTATATCATCTCATCAATAGGAATACTGGGAAATAGTATTCTTATATCTGGTTTAACCCTTTCGCTTACAATTTTTTTAAACTAAAAACTAATTTTTTAGACAATTTTTAAATCCTTTTGTTGATTACTTCTTTACAGTTCATTTTTATTTTTTTTATGGAACCTATTGTTATTTTTTTATTCGGAATTACATTTATTTTCAAAATATATACTAATATTGATAATAACTTTTCTTTTATAATTTAATAATATGTAAAAAACTAAAATGATTCAATGAAAAATATTAGATTTTTTTTTTTTTATTTCAATTATCCTAAGCTAAAAGCATAAATTACCTTTAAAAATACTCCAAAATATTCTTCATAGTGCAAAGAATATGTTTCAATTTCACAAGAGTCAAGGAAAGTTAACTTTTGTGTGGTATACTTTGAAACATTCTGGTAAGTGAAGCGTGACGAGGCACATTTCACACTCCCACCAGCTGTCACTGTGTTTGCCTTGAGCACTATAAACCTTGCATCTTCTTGAGGGAGTTTGTTTTATTTCATTAGGTGGCATTGGTCTTGGGAAATCTCCTAAAGTTGATGCTTGAAGCCTCAGAGGGGTTTCTGGCGATGATGTCCGTCCTCTTTGCTTATACGATGGAAGTTGCTTGGATTCAAACATCTGTCTTGGAAATTTTTCTTTAAACTCACTAAATCCCATATTTTCTTAGTGGTTTTTTTAATACCACATATGAATTGAAAAGGGCAATGTCCATTATATAAAAAAATATCTTTTTAAACCCTTTAGCATACATTCTCATGCTAGGGAATGACGCCAACTGTTAATCTTCTCGATATATACCCCCATGGAGTTGTTGTAGTAAAGAACAGGTTCAGGTTTTTTTGGGGGGTTCTCCACTAATCTGTCCCTCTTCCCTGTTGGTTTCTTATTACCTTTATCATGAAAGGTAGACAAAATACATACTTATTTTTTGTCTTGCCACCTAAGGGCCATCATGTCATGACCATAAGCTACTTCCAAGTCACCAAGAAGTAATTTGTTGTTAGAGTCTTTGAAGGTCTCCGGCATGTTAGCTCTCCATGGATTTACAGTTCCAATTACATTGAAACCATTATTGTTCAATTTATGGAAAAGAAGTGGTGACGAATGCCAGTTGTCTAGAGTAAGTGTATGTCCTTTACCTGCATAATCCTTCACCATTTCAACTACAATAGACTCACCCACCTTTAACTTTTCCTCCTCAGCTGTATCTCAACCCCTTTCTTCTACTCTGACAGGTTGTATTGCTTCTGCACCAGTGTAAATCTTAAACTTAGAGCAGTAGTCAGTGCTAGATTCACAGCATATATAAAATTTGATTCCAAATCTTGCCCTTTTTTGGGTTAAATTGGACATAGCCCAACCTTCCTCGGAATTTCATCAAACTTTCATCAACTGCTATATTTTCATCATGTAGGTACAAAAGGGAAAACTTCCTATTCATGTAATCAATTACATAACTCAGTTACCACAGTTTGTCATTCAGAGGCTTATTTTAATTGTCAGTGAGATGAAAGAATTTAGAAAGCAGCAAAAATCGGCAGAATGGCATTGCCTTGCGGAAAAACGGAGTCTCTGTAGTGGCATTAGGCGACCAGTATGACTGAATATGTCTTTTTTACTAGGAACATAAGGACACAAAGTGTATAAAAGCAGGACATTTCATCTGGAGTTGTGAAAATCCATTCTGAATACAACTTCTTTTCTTCTCCTGGTGGATTATTTTTATCAATAAACTCTTTGACATACTTATTGGTTTCATTGGCAACATGTCAAAAGTCACTGTCAACAAAGGCATTGAAAACATCTATTTCAGAGTGAGATGGTCCTAAGTTTCTTAGTAATATTGCCCTTACACCAGGGCAACCTATGAAAGGAATTTTATTGATAATATTCCTATCAATATTGCTGGTCCAACGCCAACCCGGTTTATTCTTTTTTTACTTGGTGGGGCTGTTTGGCTAATGGACTTGCTCTTTGGACTTTTAGTGGGCTTAGGTGGTTTAGAACATGGAATTTTTTTTTAGGCCTACCCCTTGGTTTACCCCTACTTCTAGTACTAACTCTAATAGGCCTGGGACAAAGATCAAGAAAACTAGGGTCATCAGCCTCCTCACTAGCAGTAGGCAATTATTCCATCACGGCAGATTTGATCGACTAGCTCAATTGGTTCATCATCTGAATTAAATGGTAATACAGGTCTATCATGGCCATTTGTATCAGAAATTACTTTATTTACATCTAGTGGATCCTAGACCTAACGTAACTATAAGAGGGCTGCTCAAGTTGCAACTTATCACTTATTGCAGAACAAGGCAGATTACATTTTTCATGATGTAGTGTACCTGTTATATTACAGTCTATTATGATTTTATTTGGTTCATCACTTACATCTTCATTTATTTGAGATTCAATGTTCAACGGTCCTATTTCACTTATTTCATTATCACTCTCAAATGTTTCATCAAACAAATCACTTTCACTGTTACTGTCACATTCTCCAATAAATAATTCTTTCAATTTCACAATCCTTCAACTCCTTCCCACATTCATCAACAAATAAAATATTAATTCCACTCATTTTTAACTTAAAAAGAACACAAATAACAAATTAAATACAATTAGGTTAGCTTATAAACATATCGCACACAACTACGACGTAAACACAACATTACAGACGATGTCAGTTGATCGGTCGTCAGATTGAAACGTAATTATTTAGGGAACAGACGGTCCAAAGAAGATAAAAATACAACCATTGGAAAGCCCAAAGCCTGCAGAACAAGAAGCATGGATTTATAGAGAACTAACTCGACACAAACAAGCTATAATAGAGGACAGCGATTCATCGCTGCTTCACTCGGTGGCCAACTGTGCCAAGCGAATGGACTATTATAATAACATAACTGGTATTATTTTTAACTGTGTTTTTCCTTGGATATTAAATTTGGAAAATTGTTCAACCAACCACTTGGATATACGGTTAATAGGAGAATTTATACCTGATACTATTGCTTCAATCATCTTTATAGTTATATGTTTTTTGTTAAACAATGTAACCTTGTTAATGTAGAGTTATAATTAATTGAAAATTTTTTTTTATGACCACACATTTTTACAATCCCTAACTAACTTCTTATTGGATTTGTATCTATTTATTTATTTTTTAAGTCCTATCTTGAACAATTTTTTGACTCTATTAACTTGAGGTACTGTATCTTAATTGACAGTAGCATTTCCTTTACGGGCTTGAAATTCTTACCATTATCTCTAAAATTAGTAATTCAACTTCCTATATTAGTCACTATTAGTGATGTGAGCCGGGAATATTCCCAGTGGGAACAGAATTTAGAAAATGGAAATATTTCCAGGGAACTTCCCGGAGGTTTTATAAGTTCCCAAAATGAGGGAATTTATGGAATAAACTTATTTAAATAGGGCTTATTTTTGTCTTTGGAATTGATTGTTTCAGAACCTTAATTAGTTCTAAATGATCAATAACAAAACCAAATAATCAAAAATATTGTGATATACCACAGCAAAAATTTTTATTTTAACCATGATAAAAAGTTTGAGAGCGGACGTGGTTGATTATGAGACTGAGACCCAAAATAAAGATGAATAAAATGAGAATGAAGAGGAATTTAGGTTAGGAATGAATGAGGAAGAAAATGAGAATGAATCTGGACTTGATGATGCGATGGAAGACGATGAAAACTAATTATTAACAATTACACTCATTTATTGGCACAATTCAATAATTTATAGCAAATAAAGTGTTAATACAGACATGTTTGTCTTTTTCTTGGAAAACCTGATCTGAACAAATAGTGAAGGAATCAAATATAATTTAAATAATCAAAATTATTAAAAATGTAAATATTTAGGATTTAAGGTTTAATTTGTTAAAATTATCTATTATTAATTTGGGAGTATTTTGCACTAATTTATAACAAATATACAAAAATTTTTAATAGGTTTAAAATTTTGATCATTTTCTTTGATACTAGAAAACATGATAGTGATCAAACAAGTTTACTGTTGAAATAAGCAACAAGTATAAAAATTTTAAAATTAAATAATAATAAATAATATAACTCTTTATAAATTGATTTATGTGTTCTTATTAATAGATTAGTTCTAAGGGATTAAAAAAAAAATGTTGGGGTGTCCACTAACCTATTCGTTTAAGAGAAAACCATAAGTTCACATAAATTCCCGGGAATTTATGAATTTTGGGAATATTCCCGGCAATATTCCTTGGGAATTTTCCCACAAGTATAAATTCCCGGGAATTTTACATCACTAGTCACTATATCAACATTAATTTCATCCTAGAACCTGAAAAGACAAATTTTAAACTTTTTTGAATGTATACAATATCAAGACTACAATGGTACAATATATTACAATAAAAATATTGGAAACAACCCCAATAACACAAAAATAATAAAAAGTAACTGATATTACAAGTTTCTAAGTTACGCCTGTGCACATTTCAATGATTGTCATCATCATCAGAAGGTCTTATTACAAAATTATAATATAGAAAACAATAAGTTACAAACTATACTGACCTTCTAGCCGGTCAGTCTAGATTGTAACTTATTGTTTTCTAGATTGTTATTTTGCAATAAGACCCTCTGATGATGATGACATAGTCATCGAAATGTACATGAAGGTTAAATCTAGGTAACTTGTAATGTCAGATATTTTGGATTATTTTTTTAGTATTGGGGTTGTTTCCAATATTTTTGTTGTAATTTTTCAAGTGTATCCAATACCTTCTTCTTCTTAAATACCAAAGAAGATATATTTTTCACCAAAAGTCTTCTTTGTTATCATTTCTAGTATTTTCTAATACTTTTTTCTCTATTGTTCTCTCTAAAGACATAGATATTTTATTTAAAGTGGTATTAGTTTATTCACATCTGCATTGATACACAATGTAAACCTCTTTACTCAACTGTTCCCATTCTATATTAATAACCTTAACTGTTAATTTTAAATACAACTAGTAACCTTTAATTTCCAAATAACTTAGTTCACTGTAAAAATGTTTTCTCTCCGAGAGAATCCCCTTCTTTTTACCTAACTCTAACAATGACTCAGTATTGGGATTTTTCAATTTAATTTTAATACCATTTACAAAACTGGGCAAAATATGGCACTTGTTGAGAAAATTTATATAATATGTATTTATCTGAATTAAGTCATAGATTGACATTTTGATATGTCCGTATGTGGATTAGATATGTAGATGACATTTTTGCTCCGTTTAATCCATTGCGATTTACGGACTAGGTCAGTAAGGCACGATAATTTATTAGTAACGGGTAAAAACACAAGTCCAGCTAGACTTGAATGTCATCAATGTTTGATTCATTTGTTTGCTTCAAGAGAGTTTATTTTCTGATTTGTCACTCACAAGACTTGACATCTGAGCTTTTTAAGGGATATGAATCGACTCTTAATACTTACAGCATAAACAAAGAGAGATATTTATATGGCCCATTGACCTTCTGTCAGATATCTTAACATAACAGAATGCTTAAGCAGTTATTATGCCAACTAGAGTGAGAAGCTCAGAATAGGATTGATTCAGTGTCGGTCAGTAGCTGATGTTTGTTGTGTACATACAAAATGAACAATAATAAAGGAAGTCTAGAATCTAATAATTTGTTTTTACTAATTATGATTACACATAATAATCTATTAACATAAATAAATGAAACCTCTCTTGAGGATGATTGCTATGCAATCGAAATGTACATAAGGTTTTAAAGAAAAGAAGAAAGTTATTTGTGGTTGAGAGGTTTAATTTATTTATGTTAAACATTGTGCCACAGTTGTTTTATACAGTTATAAATCTATTAACAAATAATATACTAAGCTACAAAATCAGGAATAAAAAAATTGCACCCATATAAAAAATATAATATTAGTGCTTTATAAGTGAAAAACTAAAGCGATGTAAGGAATTAATTCGTACCCTAGTGCCTGCGGTACGCATATAATTAGATTGGCAATGGGTTAACATAATATAACATGGAATACTTCATGATCCAGTTAAACAGTAAGAATACAGCAATTTTATGTTTATTTTAAGTGAATTATTTAATTTTATATTTTTTTAATTTTAAATAGTGTAAGGTTTCTATTTTTACTTAATTGGTTAAATCCATTAGCAGTGGAATCTTATTATTCAAAACACCTGAAAATTAATTGTTTTAGTCAGTTACTTTGTAATTGAAATGTACTAAGAAATTAATTTCTTGTTGTAGATATTGGTTCTTTATTGTAGTTAACTAATAAAGTTGTTAGATTAAACAATAGAGCTGACTATTAATGAAGAGTTTACAAATATAAAACTATTTATATACCTGCGGAAACAAAAATGCCTCCAGAAGGGAAAAACAGTACACTTTCTATGGGAGCACCATGATCCACTGTGAATACTGGTTGCATAGTGGTGCGTGAATCAAACATACGGACATTGTGATCGTAACTGCCTGAGAGAAGAGTTGTAGGAGAAATAGATGACACTGCACCAGCACGAACATAATCCTACACAAAACAATTCATAAATTTTACTTGAATTCACTCATAAGAAAATTATTCATTTTCTATAAACAATACCTTCTCTGTTTAAAAACTTACTAACCTTGAGCCATTTTTTTAAAGCTAGTTGGTTTTCAAGAGAAAAGATAACATTTCAGGGGTTCAAGAATTCAATCTAAAACTTAAATGCTGTCATAAAAACTAACAACAATGTTAAACAAAAAAGGACTAAAAGAGTAGCCTGGAATATCTTGGGGGGGGGGGAGGGAATGCTAGATGGGAAAAATTAATAAACGAATACAAGAAAAAGTTAAGCAATAATTTTGTGTCTATGTTATGGATTAGCATGAGAGTTTTGCCACTCTTTTTAAAAAAAATAATACTTTAAAAATAAAAGACTTCAAAGCATAGGAGGGCAGCCAATACATCCTCTTCAACATCCATTACAGACGTCAGATACGATGGAAGAAGTAATTTTATATCAAGATAAGCTTATATATATATATATATATATATATAGATTTTTTGGACTAGGAGACTGACAGACTTACCTTGGTAAGAGTCCACACTGCAGTCTTGAAATAGAAACACATAAAAGCACTTAAACAATGATATATTTCAACCACACAGTGGTCTTTATCAATCAAAGAGAAAACACAAAAAAAAAAAAAAAAAAAAAAAAATATATATATATATATATATATATATATATATATATATATATATATATATATATAAAGTGACATTTTGAAAATAGCAAATAAGAAATTGGCTAGATTAAAATTGAAACTAATTTTAGGTAAAAGCCTAGAAAGCTTGTAACATGTAAACAAGATATTTGAACTGTTGCATTAGGAAATTTGTTATATCAAATGACCTAAAAAAAAATAAAATTAAAACAAGATAATCTAATAATAATAATTATATGTAAACAAAATTGTAAACTTAAGCAACATAGGGCATAAATAATTGCTGGAGAAATGGAAGGTAAAAACGCGATTGTAAACAATGTGGTTAGAGGTTATGTTCTATAAATCCAGTCAAAACACACATTTCGGAATTATTACAAAAGTAAAACGTAAAGACACTGCACACACAAAAAATAATAGTAATTAAATAAACACTGGAAGGTTTGTTAAGGTTCGGAAAGTTGAAACAGTATGTGAACCAAATTAAAACGGGTGAAAACAATTTTGTTAGAGCATTAACAGCTGCAAACCAAAGAAGTAGGTCAGTTACAGTCGACTCTAGTGGGAAGAAATGGAACTTCGTTACATGAAAGCCAAGGTTTATGTATAATTAATATGGATTGGAAAAGGAATAGCCGCCATATTTTAAACATTTTTAAAAGAAAGGACGCGTTAGTTTAGTCTAGCGTGGGCTAGCCAAAGGAATAGGAGCAGTTCTTAGAAGTCAAAATTCCATTTGAAGAATTTCGGCAAAATTGTACAAATTTGTGAAGAAACTTGGCCAAATTAAAACAAGGATAAGTGAATTTAAAGCTATAATACAGTATTAATGTAATTTGAAGTAACTAAAAGGAATTTAAGTGTGTTAAATATCAAATTTAAAGAGAACTGAATCCTACGTGAGCAAGCAGCCAATCGCCGATATTTGATGAGTTAAGTACATAGCGATATATAAAAATAAACTTTAGTGGACTTTTAAGATTATAAGGAAGTTTAAAATTGTACATTATTAGAATATCTTGTAAATAATTAATAGTTAGTAATAAGAAACATAATCCAGTTCAAACAGTATAGGGACCTTTTTGCTTATTCTTACTTCTTACTTCTTATTACGAGCTTCCAAGGTTGGCCTCGATGGCTCGATGTCTCCTATACACACACTCTGCAAATGGCCAGAAACAACTTTCTTTCAAGATTCTGTCCAGGGTACATTCCCGTCCTAGTTGCTTTATCAAGGGACTCCTTGTTGCTGCTGTTACAGGACACTTCAAAAGTATGTGCTCTAATGTTTCCTCTTCTTGCTTGCACACTCCACAGATAGAGTCGTTAGTAATATGAAACCTTTTCAAATATGTATTGGTGACAATGTGTCCCATACGAGCTCGTGCCGCAAAAGATGCCACTGAATGTGATAATGACTTGAAGATCTTTGGATCATTAGGTTGTTTTTGTAATGAATAATATTCGCTCCCAGTATTGCATTCTCTCCATTTCTTTCTCCAACAGATGTGAGATTCTTTATCAACTGCCTCTTTGCAATTAGTTAAGGAGTAACAACTTTCAGGAGATGGAAACAAGTTGCAAGACGCCTTGGCAGATCTGTCAGCTTCTTCCAAATTTTGCTTATTCCAAATTTAAGTTTTTTCATCAGGAAGCTATTTATTAAAACTATTTTCTAAATTTAATCTTGTTTATCAAAATTTATTTAATTTAAACAAAGAGTTAAAAGATATAGCCCATGCATATAAACCCCAAGATATTAAGAGATCTTAGAAAATAGCCTAGGGTATAAAATTTTGTAACTAAAATTTAAAAAATTGAGTTTAACCTATTGTGTTAAAACTTGTTAAGTTGTATTTCTTTTTGCTCTGTTTATTGTTTAAATGTTGAAATAGCTGATGTTATAATAAAGAGTTTAAATTATTAATGAGTTGTTTTGTGTTAAAAAAATATTTATGTTAGAAAAATAAAAATTACAATATAGTGCATGCCATGGAGAGGACTATAATGTGGATAGCGACTTATTTTTAGTACAATCTCGAGTTATTTTTGTAAAATTATACATATGGCTTATATACATACATAATACAAACAATTTAATGACAAATTTTCAAAAAGAAGTTTATTTTAATAACCATGAGCGTTAATGGGTTAATAATGATAAACACAAGTTCCTGTAAACTTTCTATTTCCTAATAAAATTTTTAATTTGTGATTATCCCTCATGAAAACTGATAATAATTTGTCTTGTAAACAAGTCAAAACTGTACAAAACTATTGCATTAAAATAGGTTTTCTATTAATAACTAAACAATAAAACTATACTAACAAAATATATTAAGTTAAAGTAAATAACCAAACAAACAGTTCCCAAAAGCAAACGGAATAAAAACAATTTAATAATACAGAATGTTTTTTAAAATAGGGCTTCATTATTAATAAGTATAATAGTCAATACTTACTTACATTATGTTCAGAGAATGTATACAGTTTCTTTTCACTAGGAATGTCCCATACACAAACTGTTTTGTCATCTGAAAAGCTTGCTATATGAGTTTTATCCGCAGTGAAAAAACTCCTGTGAACTGGGCTGAAACATTTTCCCATTGTTAGTAAATGTTCATAAAATTATCAACTTTTTAAGAATATATAAAGTACTGTAGGGAAAATAAAGTACAAAAGAAATAAAATGTTTGTTTCAACTCTAAAAAACATTATCATGTTTACGACAATAAATTTTTTACTTTGACCTACCTATCCAATAAATGTTTTTTCATAAAAGACTGAAAACATATGTTTTCAGTGGTAAAATTACCTACTTAAATGACTAAATTCAATAGTAGCCATTTTTTTCACTAGTAATTCATTTTTATTAATGCACTACTTAATAATTTTAATTGTATTTAACCCTTTGATTAGCAACATCTGCCTGCCCTGATATGGCCCCTGGGAGCAAAATATTTTTGAAAGATTTTTTAACTTTTTCTTTTTAATCACTTAAACAATTTTCTTTTTTATAATTTTTAAAACATTTTTCTTTAATTTCTTAAATTATAGTTATATTTGTAAATATTTTTTTTATTTACTTATTTTTTCCTCATGTTTTAATCAAACTTTAACTTATGTTTACTGACAATTTCATTTGCTAAAAATTATCTATTAATCTTTTTTTTCTACAATACCTATTCATTGTAAAATAGTCCACAAACTTTGAAACGGTCTGTAAACATGTTGGGAAAACCATAGACTTTGGACAAAAAAAGAATTTCTTTATTATTCAATCACCTATTTATCGTAAAATACCGCACAAACTTCGAAACGATCTGTAAGTCTGTGGGCAAACCCATCGACTTTGGACACAAAAGAATGGTGACTCTGTGTAGTATTTATTGTACAGATAGTTGCAAATATTTACCCTAGAATACAGTACAATACACAGGAAAACAATTTTTAGTTTTTAGTAAATGTATGGCAATGCTAATCTGAGGGAAATGGTAGAAGTTCATGATGGGAATATTCCAGCTGGCCGTTGTACGATCTCACGCACTGGTAAGTGAATGCTAATCAAAGGGTTAAATTATTATTTCTACTAGTTAGTACTAGTAATAATAATAATAAAATCTAATCAATGGGTTAAATTATTATTTCTACTAGTTAGTACTGGTAATAATAATAATAAAATTTTAGTAGACTATAATTTGGTTAAAAACTTGGGGTTAAATTGTCTAAATCATTATTGGGGTTAGGAATCATTATTGGTCTCAAAATACAAAAATCTTCATATTTTCATTAATAGATTAGATAAAAATTTTAAACATGTCTTAGATAAAGTTAATTAACACAGTAACTGAAATCATCAGGGCATCCATGCAAATATGTGTATGCAGATGGCCCATAAAAAGTCCAAACCAAGCACATAAAAAGTTTTTATTTCCTGGCTTATCACCTATCATTGTGGTCTGGATGGATATTTACACCTAGAGATACTCCTGGAAGAAATGGACACAAGCTGAGGAGTGGTTTATCATGACAGATGGGATGAATCTATTTTCCAATATGATTATGTTGAAGTCTATCTTTGCCTTGATCAGAGGCAATGAAAACAAAGCATACCAACTAAGTTGTAAACAAGTAACAGAAGTCATAAACTGCTATTTGGAGATGCACTGATGAAACTTTGGATAGAACCTCTGCATAAAATACTCTCTCTTGCAATAGGTAATTAAAGTTTTATTTTTCTAATCCACATTCTTGAAACAGTAATCCAAAATTTAACGCCAGTGTAGTCCAAACATAGAGAAATTTGGTTCACTGTTAAAAGACCGAGGCTCAGTGGGAATAATTGATAGTGAGTTAAGTGGGGCAAAGGTACTTTCTCTGAGTAGGTTATGACTCAGAACTAGGGTATGAGAATCTGAAGAGGTTTTTAATACCAGAGATATCAGAAAATCAGCAAAAGGGTACTCAGCTGCTGAAAAGATGTAGGTATCCACCAAACATATCATGTGGTATGGATGGGAAAAGAGTATGAAGACAACAAACAGTTAAATCCTCTACACTATAATGTCCCTTTAAAATTCAATCATATCATAACTGAATTCAAGCTTAAGGCCAAGCATACTTAAATGATCCAAGTTGCATTTGAATTATCAAATAATTTCTCTATTTTTCAACTTAAGAAATAACTGCCAACAATAGTTTTAATTTGTTTTAATTGTAAACAATTCTATTAGCCAGCAATAAATCCAATGATAAAATTATAATACCGTTGTTAAATTTGAAATGATAAAAATTGATGTTTATTTTAAAAACACAATCAATTTCCTTACCTTTTATGACCTTTAAAAACTCTCAATAACGATTTTGATTCTACATCAAATAACTTGACAGTTGATTCTTGACCACCAGCACAAAGTAATCTACCATCTGAACGAAATGATCCTCCATAAGCTGTTTCTTTGAACCGGTTTAAATTTTTAACTGGCTGTTTAGTAATAACACTGTAGATTTGCACCTAAACAAATCACAATAAAAAGGTCCATTTGATGTTTATTTCACAAATTAAATCAATATTAATGACTATAACTTGCAAAATATTTCCAAATTTTAAATATCCTCAAATTTATCTGTCGTAAGTACATATAGTAAATTATTAACATTAATTTATGGGCTTATGATATAATTGATACAGTGTTATCTTCTTCCAACCAACCTTGCAGTCAAAATACAAATTCATTTTATAATACTACCATCTTTTGTTGTGGCTTTGCCAGTGAACTATTAAGAGATAAATAAAATCTCTGGTTCACACTACAAAGTCAGAATCACAGATTTATGTTTTCTGATATTAAAATGAATTCTTTTCCTTGATTTTGATGTACATAACTTTACATTTTTAAACTTTTTACAAAAATCATACCTATAGAACATGTTAATTTCTTTCAAAATGTAACATAATCCAATCATGGCTTCAGCCATCAACTTTTAAGTAGAAAATGATATCTGTAGTACAGATTTTTTTATCGAATCACTTTAATGTATCTCATAAATCATTATCTTGTTTCATAAATTTTGTCAAACCATGATGAACTAATGTGATTCAATATTTTATCACAATTGTTTCATCATAAATATGGATATTTTTTTGGAGAAACTGTTGCCCTACAATGACCATTGTAATATCATATTTTTATATTTGTTTAATTCAAAATTTAAATATATTTGATAGCTAAAAATAGCTAGAATTCATATTGTGTAGCTAGAAAGCCCTGTTGCTAATGTTTATTTACATTACATAAACTATTATGGCACCCTGAGTAATACTTTTTATAAATGTTTACCATCACTCCACCGACTTCAATTTCTTTCTGTTTCATAGTTATTCAACAACACTTTCTAAATAACAAGAAAGTGATTTCAAATGTTACAGTTAATAGATGTTGGTTAAAATGTACTTCAACAGCATCATTCAAATACAAACATATTCTGTCATGAAGTAACTCTTCTTAAATTACTATACTATATTAGACCACATTACTATAGAGCACTATTAAAATGTAGCTTTAAAGTATCTTGCTAGGATAGGGCTTGTTTTAAAAAATAATTATTTCTTCAACATTAACAAAACAGATGTTAGATAAATGAGTTTTAAAATATATACAATTGGATTTTAAAAACATTACAAATTTGTATGTCATACACTTTTAGTTACTTTACAAGAATACAAAAACATGGACAAATAAGTTATATCACCAGATCCTAGTTATATTAATAATTAGTGGTTTTTTGCCAAATGATATCAATAAGTACATTTTATTAAAAAAAACCTCAAGGTATACAACATAAAAAAAGCAAATTTTAACAGGTTATTTAATCTTGGCATTTCCTTATTTTCTGTGGTCTCAGGTTACTTAATCTTTGCATTTCCTTATTTTCTGTGGTCTATCAGAAAATCTACTTAATCAGTCAATCTATTAACTTGAATACAAATACATACATTAAAAAATACAACCGACCTCATAAATAAAATAAAAGACATGATCATACCACACAATTCAACACTACTATCACTCGACATAACAAACATGTACACCAACATAATCATATCCGAAACCCTCAACATCCTAAAGACCTATTAATGTAGAACATACCAAAAACCCACGTCACCAAAATCCTAAACATCCTCTAAACCATCACCAAACAACACTATTTCACCCACAACTCAAATTTTTATTCCCAACCAGATGGCCTATCTACAGGAAGTCCTATCACCAGTGTCCTAAGCAAAATTTTCCTACAACACATAGAAAATACCAAGATACTCGCAAACAATACACATGCATACAAAATCATTTACTGTCACAGATACGTCGATGATATCATAACACTATAGAGGCAACACCCGACAAAATTCCTCACCTACACTAATAAAATACACCTAAAACTCCAGTTCGCCTCAGATATTAAAAAACTAACCGATCCCTAAACTTCTTCAACCTCCCCATAACAAAAAGCCACACATAAAAACACAGCTTCAACATTTACAGAAAACCCACAATGACAGACACACTTATCTACAACACCTCAAACCACCTTATCCAACACAAACACACTGCCTTTAGATCCATGCTTCATAGACTTAAAGAAGTACCAATCACCACAGGAAACATAAACAAAGAACTAGACACCATTAAACATTTAGCCTACACAAATAGACACAACACCACAATAATAGACAAAATTGGCACAATATACAAAAAATCTAAAATTAACACTACAGAGAGGGAAAACAAATACATCACAATACCATACATAAACAGAACATCACATAAAATAACCCACAAATTTAAAAAAACAGGATACAAAATAGCATACAAAACTAATAACAAACTACAATACAAAATACAACATGATACCAACAAAAAAGATAAACTACAAGCACCAGGCGTATCAAATTATACTGTACGAACTGCAACAAATTCTACATTGGGCAAATAGGTCGTAGCTTCCAAGAAAGAGTCGAGTAACACAAAATTACCCAAACAGAACACCAACTCAGCATTCTCCAATCACCTAAAAGAAACAGGACACAAATACAGGCATTTACCATAACCTAGATTTCTTACACATCAACAAAAAAGGACCACATCTCAACACACTAGAACAATATGAAATTTGCAAACACACAAACATATTTGTTAATTTACAAACATATTAAATGAAAAAACCCAATACATATCACACATACTCTTTGATACTATCGAAAACCTGCCTTTAAAACCGTCACCGTTTAACCCAACATCTCTAAGCAGAAGACACTGATGAAGTTCGCCACAAAGTGATTAAAAATGTTCTGTCTCAGTAAGCTTTTAGAAATTTACAAAATTAAAATTCGGATAGTCATAAACTAATCTGAAAGTGATAAATTAGGTTTAACTATATGAAAAAGGGAATAGTCATAAAATAAAGTAATCACTTAATTCGACGTTAACAATATATATATGTGAGAGTGTGAGTGTGTGTATGTATTTTATAGACGCCTAAACAGCTGAACAGAAGTTGATGAAATCTGGAGCATTAGTTTAACATAATCCCAGGATGATTCATGTGAAGTTTGGTGTAAATCCATCCACAGGGCTTCGCCCCAGAGGCTTAGGATGGTTAAAAAACCGATGTATATATGTATGTATACATGAATGTATCTTATAAGCACCTAACTGCTAAACAAAAGTTAATGAAATTCAGAGAGATTATTTAAAATATTCCCATGATGGTTTGTGTAAAGATTGGTGTAGATATATCTACAGAGCTTTGCCCCTGAGGTATAGGATGGTTCAAAAAAATGAAGTATATATGTATCGGTGAATGTATATTATGGACGCCTAAACCACTAAATAGAAGTTAATATAATTTGGAGGGATTGTTCAACATATTCCCAGAATTGTTTGTTTGAAGTTTGGTACAGATCCATCCACAGGGCTCTAGGGTGGTTAATAGTACCGCCTTCCATAAGTCTAATGGTAAATTATGTATCCATAGCGTTACTTAATTAATTAAAAATTTATAAACATAATGTAAAGCTTAAAATACCTTATTAAATGTTTTAATATTGACATTAAAAGTAGGATTGCCGATATTACTCTTGCGAAACTTGAATCCACCAAAGCTGTCCAATGGAACCAGACTGACAATAAAATAACTGACACCCAATTTGATCAAGGTAGAAATCATAAATGACAATTTCAAAGGATAGATAGTCTTAATTCCACAAATACCGATGATTTCATACGATTTACCCTTCAGTATCAAACGACTACAATTTCCTTTGTGCCTTGCATCGCAATAACCATGAACAAACCACAAGGACAATCATTGACCACTCTTGGATTAAATTTGGAATATTCGTGCTTTTCTCACGGACAATTATATGTTATGTTCTCACGTGCTGGGTCAACTAAAATATTGTATCTTTATACACCTAATAAAATGACGAAAAACATTGTCTATCCTCTAGCGTTGCAGTAAATGAAATATAATTATTTAAATGTTTGATTTGCTTTTCTTATTGGAAAATTAAAAAATAATTCTCCATTTCCCATAGTTAAATTATGATTTCGGGCACAGCAACAGAGTGCCGGGTAACACTAGTATGATTACGTTTTATAATCTAACTGGATACTTTGTTGCTACATTGTAAAATATGGATATAAATTATTTAATCTTGTAAATGTGCACTTCTCTATTAAGAAAAATATGATGAACAATTAATTTAAATAGTAACTTGCCATATTACTTTCCATTTTTTTTAACAAGTAAATAATCCACTAAAGAATAATCATGCTAAAGAATTATAGTAATTAATTCTGGTTTACAATCTAATAGCATATTAAAAATAGATATAACCTATGAGTAACTTGATAGTCCATAATGTAAGCAGTGAATTTGAGCAATGGAATTGTCAACTATTTATTTGTTGCTACAGTAACTAATGTGAGTATAATTGATAATTAGAGAGTAATGGGGGTTGGCCAAAATGAATGCTCCTTATTTAAATATAAAAAGAAGTATTCAGTTAATATAAAGGCCTAGAAATGTATTTAAAAACAGAGTCATTATTACAATCATCAGTAAGTCTCAAGGGCGTAGCAACTGGGGAACAGGGGGCCCTATTCCTTCATCAGAGTACCAGAGCACCAGTATATGCATCAGAGAGTAAAAGCAAAAATATTCTACATCAATAAATAACATTCAATCAAGAACTTTTATTGTCACACTTTTCTTGATCAACTACTATAAGTTCAGCTATAATTATGTTAATAAAATACTAAATTAAGTTCAACTAATGTTAACACACCATTCATTTATTTTCAGGCGGAACAAAGTTTGCAGGGTCAGCTAGTCAAATAATAATAAATGATATTAAAATTTAGAATACAATAGTATTTATATTTTTAAAAAAACATTTAGTCTATACAGTTTTAAATTTATTATGTTTATGTTAAGTTCATTATTTTTCATCCTTGAACAATAATTAGCATTTCCAACATTAAAATAACTTTATTATTGATTAGAAAGTATTTTTAAGTACTGTAACTGAGAAGGAAAATTTCAAAGATAGTGTAAAAATTAAACCTGAACTATTTTTTTTTTTTGTTAAATTTTAAAACAACTTTTGCACTTTTTGTGTCTTTTATTATGACTTGTTAAAAAGAGTGAATTTCCATAATGATGTTTCCTTTTAGATGATACTGGTTCTAAGATTATAGTAATTGTTAAATTAACCGCAGACTGGTAAATTATGCTCTAAAAAATCATGACTTGTTCACATGCTTCAGAAGAAAGTAAATCTCATTATAAAATATGTTAATGAAATTTGTGTAGCCATTACTCTTTCATAGTACCTATTTTATACCCTAACATCAAAATGAAATATAATGACATTTTGATCATTCATTTCATGAAGAAATAATGCAAAAAAATGTTTTTTTAATATTAATTACCTGTAAAAAATCACTGTATGTTATAAACATTGTAACTGACAAATTCAGAAAATGTTCCCAGAAGTGGGTTGGTAATTGGGAGCAAGTGCAATAGTCATGAGAATATTTCGAAAAAGATTAATTTTTCTCTCAATTTAATAAAACTATAATTTCTTTCAACCATAATCATTTATTTTAGTACTCCTCATTTATCTACAAAAAATCTCAAAACAAATGCTGCCACATACTTTGAAATGTTTTCTAATTACAGGTATTACAAATTATTAGGGATGGGCCGATTCCGATTCTCGATTCCAGGAATCGTCGATTCTAGGTGGTATCGAGGATTCGTCGATACTCGATTCTTCATCATAAAAGTGTCGATTCCGATTCCTATTTTGTTAACTATTAAAATATGCGTGTGGAGTAATTTATTACCAAACAAAATTTATTACCAAAATTTATTATATTTGTGTGGGAAAATAATTAATTACCAACTATGCCTTATTTATGTATTAGTTGATTTGAATGAATTAAATGATTAAAGTAAACGAAAATATTATTTATGAAGCAACAGCAATCAAGATTGTAACCATTTCTGGTCGTTTGACATCGCTCGTCTCTCTCTCTCTCTCTCACTAAATGTCAGAACAAAACACAAAAAAGTACAGTAAAAACTCGATTAACCGTCACCGTCGAAACCGTGGCCATGACAGTTGAGCGAATAGACGGATAACAGATACACTGTATTATTCCTCCGAAACTTAACCTTAATAAATTATATTATAGACAGATATCACTCTCATTGTTGAAGGTTTTGTGTAGCCTATTACATTAAAACAGAACTTTTAAAAGGTTTTGCCATATGACCAAGATGTTAACTAAATTAAAGATTAGAGAACTTAGCGTGTAAGCTAATATAACTTGAAAGAATCGAGAATCGACTAAAGAATCGAGAATCGAAAGGAAAATTTTAGAATCGGAATCGGAATCGAAAATTTTAGGAATCGGCCCATCCCTACAAATTATTCTATTACAATTAATGATGAAACAAACTTGAATTTCATTTATGATATAAACCAACAACTCTAAATGACTAAAAATGTCAGTGATGTATTTCATTTAAAAATGTATTAAGATGATTCAAATTATAATTGTTATTATATTCTTTCAGACCAACATAACATTTTACTTAATAGTACTACTACTTATTACTTATTTCAAACTTATTACTTATTTAAAACTTATTACTTACTTAAAACTTATTACTTACTTTAACAGAAGAAGTTACAGCAAAATAATTTGGATCTAATGGTGAGAAATCAATGTAATCTATAGCGCCAAATTCTTTTAGTAAAACTGGTACCTGTATAACACAATTATAACATTAATGGCTTTTAATTAATTCAAAATAAACAGTGTTTCAGAAGAAAATGTGTTATGACTGCTGATTCTGGAGGTCAAAATAAAAACTATTTTAAAGATAAGAAAACAAATATAATGAAATGCCCAGAAATTACTTGTTTATCAACTAGCATCTATCTTGTTTACATAGTCCAAATTTGGTATCTACTTTAAAGATCTTAAATATGTAAAATCATATCATATTAACTTTAAGAGGGGATTTTAAATAAGGTCCATGTCAAAAAGGTCTTGAGTTGTATACCCATTTATAATCTGCTCTTAAAGAACATAATTTTTCTCAAAATAATATAAAATGGATGCTAGTAGGTATATGAAGCTTTCCCAGACCAAACTTTTTATAGATATTTTTTTTAATTTTTAGTTCTAGAACTTGCATTTGAAGTATTTCTTCTGAAATCTTCAAAGATTACTTAGTCCCATCTTAATCAAATCTATTTCAAAACTTATTTATTCCAAAATAAATCATGCAGGGAAGAGTTGGTTGGTCCTAAGACTGCCGCCTCAGAAACAGTAAAAAAGAAACTTATTGCTGGTACTCTTGATTTTTTTTAGAAAAGGATGAAAAGTATAAAATAAGTAAAAAATTTTAGACTTTTAACAATAACTTGATATGAGAGATGACAGGTTCAGAAAATTTGAGATTTGCTGCCCTGGTAGGACTTATCCGCAAGACCTAAGCAAAAAATTGAAACAGAAAATAAACAGAAGCGTTAGTCACATATTACTTGAAAAATGTCCAAGAGAACAGCAGATAATGAGGATACTTCACAAAACTCAAATGCAGAAAGGCATCCAAAGTACAGAAAGATGTGGCAAAGCAAAGGAAAGAATCAATCACATTCTTTTGCAATGTTCTATAATCAAGGATCAAGATCAAATTTAAATAAAACAAAAAATTACAAAACAAACAAAACTTAGACATAATAGTAATAATATAAAATAAATGTGTAACAATAAATATATAACAAATAAAGAGAAATGTAACAATAAACAACAAAAAACAACAATAAATCTATAACAATAAAAAAAAACACTTAATGTAGAAAAAAATTAAAATATTGAAAAAAATAACACTAAAAAATATAAAACTATAAATAACAAAATAACAACAACGAACAATATAACAGTAAATAAATGATAACAATATTTAAAACTAAACAATAGTCAACAATTTAACAATAAATAAATCTGAATAGAAAAATAACAAGAACATAAAATACATATATAAATTCAAATAAACAAATTAAAAAATAATAATAATACGCAAAACACACATAAAGAAATATACATATAAAAAACATATTATTAAATTTTAAATATGTTCAAATGGTGCAAGAAAGCGATCACCCGGTCAATGGCCAACGCACTGTCCCACAACACCACTTTTAAACTGCCTTCCAGATTAAAAAAGGCACGACTATTGGTTAATCCAACACAATCCACCAAAATATCTGAAGATATCTCCACAGTACTGACATATTGGTGTATCTTCACGACGCATCAAATATCCATGAGTTGCAAAGGAGTGGCCAACAAGAAGGCGTCTAACCACCACTTCCTCGCTTTGAACGAATAGAAGACCTCCATGGACAGAAGATATCTTTAGGGATTTCCCTCACCTTATTCTGAATCACGGCACACCATTCGTCATTCCAAGCGGCGAGCAATAAATGTTGCGCAAACACACATAATCAGATGTCATAACTCTTTGAATAATGGGCACCAAACTTACAGCATTCTTCGCTGCCTCATTCGCTTTTGTGTTTCCCGAGTATTCCACAGTGTCCAGGAACCCAACAGAATGTTACCCCTACACCCCTCATTTGAAGTTTGTGCACATCCTGAAGAGCCCGAAGAGCAACTTTTGATTCAGAAAACAAAAGATAGTGGGAGGATCGAGATTGAATAATGGTAAACCCTTTGAAAATAGCAAATAGTTCTGCTGCGAAAACACTACAAGCCAAAGACAATCCGTATGTGTAACTACATCCCGAAGCCATTGTCCAATTTAGACCCATCAGGGAAAATAACTTCAGTGCATTGGTGGGAGTTGTAGATTGACAAAAATTTCTGGTGGTAAACCACATCAGGAGTATTGTGTTTTATGTAACTGGACAATGAAAAATCGAAACGTGGCGTTTTAATTATCCATGGAGGTAGATAGCACATTGATTGTTCAAACATAGTAGGAAGTTGCAACACAAGGTTATCCAATATTCTTAACGTTCGTATACCAAATGGAGCGGTTGAACGTTGACGTGTATGATAAACTTGATTTAGAATATTATTAAAGACTATTTTGAATGCCGGGTGATTAGGTTTGCTTCGAAGACCAGAAATGTTAGATGTCTGTAGCATTTGACGTTGTCTAGAAAGGACAGGTTCCCTAGCCTCGACAAGAAGACTAAGGATTGGGCTAGTTCTAAATGCACCAGTAGCAAGTCTAAGTCTAGAGTGGTGGACGGCATCGAGAGCTTTCAGAACGGTAGGACGTGCTGATGAATAGGCTTGACAGCCATAATCTATATCCGATCTAAACCCAGCGCGATAAAACCGAAGCATACTAGTTCTATCAGCTCCCCAATTCGCACCACTAAGGACTCTTAACATATCCAATTTATTGCTGCATCTCACCTTCAAATCACAAACATGTGGGATCCATGAGAGTATTTTATCAAATAAAAGATCTAAAAATCGATCACTATTCGTGGTTTGAAGCTGAATCCCATCAAGATAAAGGATCGGCTCCTAGTGTTTCCTACAATGACCATGGTCAATCTTCTCTTCGGTTGCTTAAGCGCAATAGCTCGTAACAGAATGGAAGTACCACAAACTGATCTTAGTTTCCTCCACACTGTGGAGGATGGAGTTTTTCATCTAATTGTGCTAATGTACAGTGTCCAAGAGTTCATTCTACTCAGCCTAAAAATCCTACGTGCTTTCGCACAGAGTATTTTATATTCCTGAAGGTGGTCACATGTTGGGTTACGCTTAAATCTCCTTAGAGCTCTTCATCGTAAACAGAGGATTTCTGTGCATTCATCGTTCCACCACGGAACAGGTGGACGTCGTGCGTGAACAGATGATTTAGAAATAGTCTTTTCAGCAGAATTCAAAATGATCTTAGTAAAATTTTCAACAATTGCATCAATGGGTGTCAGGTAATCTGTGTCAAGTGATACAAAATATTTTGAAAAGGCGTCCCAGTTGGCTTTTCCCAAAATCCAACGGGGATGACGATTATAACAGGGAAAGGAGTCACATAAATTGATTCTAATGGGCACGTGGTCGCTTCCATACATGTCATCAAGCACTGACCATATGCATCTAGTAGCCAGAATGGGGCTGCGGATCATTAAGTTAACAGCTGTCCATCCACCAGTAGATGCTGCTAAATGAGTAGATGAACCGTCTTTTAGCAGACATAAGTCCAGTTCCGTTCTTACACTCTACAAGTTGACCTCGAGAGTTGCTAATCAGAGATTCCCAAGACAAATGGTGGGCATTAAAATCTCTTAACAAAAAAGAACGGAGTTGGTAACTGGGTTATCAAGTTCACTAAGTCACTGTGTTACAGGTTTTCTTGTGATGGCAAGTAGTCACAAAACACAGTGATTTTATATGGGACAGCTGTTCGACTGCTACTGCTTGTAAAGGAGTTATTAAGTTTAGAGAAAAAGCATTGATACAGTCACGGGCTTGTATGGCTAAGCCACCTCTAGCTCGATCTTCTGTAACGAATAATATGGAACTACTAAAAACTGAATACTCCCTTAAATAGAAATTGAGCACTTCGTGGAGATGTGTCTTCTGTAGACATACAAGCATTGGATACCCATCTCGCGCAAGTACTTTAAGATCTTCTATGTGACTCCTAACACTGTTGACATTCAATTGTATCACTGACTTGCTAATTGCAGTAATTAATCAATTTAGCAAAGGATTTCTCTGACACCCATTGGTTCTCTCTTGTTTGCCTGTGATGTTTGAAGACGTCTCAGGCTTACATTCCTCAGATTCCATTTCCAACCGTTCAGGGAGGAAGATTTGGATTTATGAGGGGTTTTGTCACCATCCCATCCTTTATTGAAACGGTTTTTGTCACAATACATAGTTAGTGCCGATTTACTGGTTTGGACTACAGATTTACTTTTCGCTTCATTTGGTTGGGATACTAATTTGGACACAATAGACTTTATATTGCTAGGCGATTTCTTTTGTGCGGAGATGCATATTTCATTCACGGATTTGGTTCGGCCACCTAACCCCTCCGCGAAGGAGCTCAGTAGAAGAGGCAAATCACATGACATCTTTGCAAGTTCTTTAATATTCAAAGATTGGCCACATGTGACTAGCGAGAGTAGACAAGAAAATTGGTCAGTTGGAATTTCTATCTTTTTCGCCAAGTCGGTACGGTTTGAACAAGACGATGTTGTAGCGGTCACAGTAGCGGCATAGGTCTTATCGTCAACCTTTGGGCAGATCTATAAATTTTTCTTGCCTGTGAAAAGGATATCCTATCTTTAACCATGACGCTGAGAATAGTCTTTTCCTCTTTAAAGTTAGGACAGTCTTCTGATCGTGCCGATTGGTCACCACCACAGTTAGCGCACTTTGGAGAATTTATGGACTCCTTTTCCTTATGATCTTCATCTCCACATTTACCGCATACACTTTGCTTCAAACAGGTAGAGCTGATATGCCTGAAACGCTTAGCCACATATGGTCTTACGGAGAGCCGTTGGTAACTTGCATGTATATATTCGGGTATCTCTGGTTTGCCAAATGTAAGTATGGAAGAGGCTGTTGTAACTTTCCCCCCTTGTCTGTCTTCATAGTAGACACGACATCTATTACTGACTGAGAAGACAGTTCTAACTTTATTTCGTCGACAGTGACGTTCATTACATCTCTACAGGTGATGCTCCCTTGGAAAATTTCAAAGATCTATGGGGGGCCACAGATACCATGACCTGACCAGGCTCCGACACCCGTGCACCTCGGACACACTGACCAAGGCCTGAAGTGGCTGGTAGACCAGAAACCACGCTTACGTCTTCAGCAGAGCGAGCTCACATCAGCGTCCCAGACCAGAGTTTGTTAAGCTCTGGACTTTTCAGCAATCCCAACAAGCAACGGTTCTGACTAGTCAAAAATTCCTAAGATAAGGTGTAAGTGTTGAAATGTGTAGAGATTGTGATGAATATGTTATGTCTGTAGAAAGTGTGTCAGTGTATAATAGTGGAGTTAGTGTTGTTAGTAGTGTAAATGTTTGGTAAAAAAAGACATACCACTGAACATTAATCGAACAATGCTTTCTAACATCCTTCATTTATCCATCTCATGAACAGACAAGAAGAAAACTACATTAATTGAATATTTGACAAAACGTACCATGTTTACATAGTACGAGGTCTGTTTAAAAAATATGCGGACTGTTTGAATTTCATGGCTCAAGTTAGTTTCAGGAGAATTCGCTTGGTGTTGCTAGGTTTTTATAAATCAGCTGATTAAAACGCGGTATTTCAGTCGCAGATATCTTCATTTGTTCATGAGTTACACACAGTTTAGTAAAGAGTGATTTTTTCGTTTGTCAGATTGTAAAATGGACAGCCTGAAGGATCAACAAATTGCTGTGAAATTTTGTATAAAACTAGGAAAATCTGCAACAGAAACATTTGCCATGTTTAACACGGCCTACAGCGATGTTGCCATGAAGCGTACTGCATGTTTCAAGTGGCCTGAATGTTTCAAGGGTGGTTGACAGTCGATTGATGAAGATGAGCGTCCTGGACGTCCTTCAATGTCAACTGACGACCCACACGTTGACAAAATCAATACCCTCGTGCGTGAAAATAGACGTCTGACCATTAGGGAGCTTTCCGAAGAGTGTAGGATATCAGTTGGATCTTGTTACGAGATGTTGACCGAAAAATTGAAGATGCACCGCGTCGCTCCAAAATTTGTGCCACGCCTGATGACCGACGACCAAAAAGCCAATCGCGTCCGGGTTTGTTAGGAACTGCTTGATCGTTCAAATGAAGATGAGAACTTTTTGTCAAGAATTATAACCGGTGATGAATCATGGGTGTATGGTTACGACATTGAAACAAAGGTCCAATCATCCCAATGGGTGAGTCAAACGTCCCCAAGACCCAAAAAAGCTCACCAAGTTCGGTCGAATGTCAAGGTGATGCTGACAGTTTTTTTTTGATGCTAAGGGTGTTGTTCACTACGAGTACCTCCCTGAAGGCTCTACAGCCAACCAGATTACCTACATTGAAGTACTGAAACGTCTGAGGGACGCCGTCCGACGCAAAAGGCCATAATTGTGGAAAAGTGATAACTGGTTTTTCCATCACGACAACGCTCCAGTTCACTCAGCACTCAGAACTCGTGAGTTTTTGGCCAAACACTCGATCACTGTTCTTTACCACCCCCCCCCCTACTCATCTGACCTTGCTCCTTATGACTTTTTCTTATTCCCAAAACTCAAAAAACCCCTAAAAGGAAGATTTGAAACGATTTCGGAGATTAAAACAAATGCTGAATGCCGTCACAAAAGAAGCGTACCAGGACTGTTTTAACAAGTGGAAACACCGTTGGCATTAGTGTGTGCGTTGGGGAGGAGAGTACTTTGAAGGAGACCCAGACATGTAACTTCCAAATAAAGTACATTTTTTTTTATGACCTTAGTCACGCGTATTTTTTTAACAGACCTCGTACATACGAAACTTTTTTTAATAACAAAACTCATCATAACCAGATATTTTGTAAATATATTTTAATATTCTTAAATAGTAGTATGGTATAACATAATGTTGTATATCAACAATTAAATGAGGAAGGACTGTTTTTTTTCTCAATTAGGGTTGTGTTTCTTTAGTACCAATTAACATAGATAATTATTTACAACATTTAAAATCATAAGAAACTGCAACAATAGAAATACCCGCAGTAAGAAAGGCTTGTGGTAAAACTCCACTAAAATTCAAAAACAATGGGAAAAACAAAAGGATATACTTCAGGTGGCAGAGTAGTACTACTGGAAATAAACCTTCCTGTTTGGATTCTGTGCCGAGACATCAATGAAAGCCTGAAGATCACTTTAAGAAATGTTCTAAGCTAATGAGACCTCGATCTTTATAATTTGTGAGTGATTCAATTTAGATGATACTACCTGAAACACCTCTAAAATGGGGTGAACTATAACGAACCTCAATTGATAGAATTAATCAATTAATAGGATAAAGATAACAATCAAAACCCCAACTATTATGATAAAAAAAAATAGCTAAAAAAACTTAGAAAAAATAATCAGTAAGCTAATTCGTAAGTTTAATAAATTAAGCTATGAGTAAAAGCGAGCCAAATAAGCTGAACAAGTAAGACAACACACACATATATGTGTACAAATACCTACACAATTACATTACAACTCACACACACTTTTTGACATCATAACTCCTAATACGGTAATTATTCCGACGTGCGACTACCGCTACTTTCGTGATTTTTTTTACTTTTCTGATGTATTTTTACATCCTAGACACGAATCCAACATTATTTTCTGTCGCTGACGCCATTTTTTTAAAAACATACTTAAAAACATAACCTAAACTAACCTTTATTGACGTACAACTAATGCTATTTTCGTGAATTTGTTTTTACTTTTCTTATGTATTTTCACGTTTTTACATATGTACGTTCCCTACATTTTTATGTATATTTGTGAAAGTTACTTTATTTCACATTTAAAATGTTAGATTGTAATGACATGTAGGCCTATAGCGCGAACCGAGCGCGCAGTTGCTACAGCACACTGCACTACGTCTAGATCTGTAATTTTATACATTACTATATACCTACAAAGTATCCAGTCAGGTTAGATTTGGTAATAATTTTATTCAGAATTACTATCTATTTTTATTAAATTATAACCAAATCTATCCTGACTTGATACTTCATAGGTATATTTTAATGTAGGTATATAGTAATTTTGTATAATACTATAACCAAATCTATCCTGACTGATTACTTTGTATGTATATTTCAATATAGGTATATAGTAAAATTGGATATAATTATAACCAAATCTATCCTGACTGGATACTTCGTAGGTAGTCATTCGTAGGTAATTCACGAAAATAGCGGTAGTCGCACGTCGGAATAGCGGTAGTAGCACGTCTGAACTTACGTCAATAAAGGTTATGTTTTTTAGGTATATTTTAAAAAAACGGCGTCAGCGACAATTATTAATGTTGGATTCGTGTTTAGAACGTAAAAATACATAAGAAAAGTTAAAAAAATTCACGAAAATAGCGGTAGTCGCACGTCGGAATAATTACCCCTAATACTCACAAAATACACCCACACCACCATAATATTCCACCCCCGCCCTAATACCCTAACCTATGTAAACCTTGAGATTAATTATGGTCTGAGTTGACAATGGGACAATCTTACTCAACAAATATAAGTAAGTGCACTACTTCAAGTAAATTTATATAATTTCATCTGAATAATGACTAACAAAATATCTAATCTAATAAAATACGTATGAACGTCATGAATTGTCAAAATTTAAACAACTAGGTTAACATAACAATTCAAAAAGGACATTTAGATGGTTAACCATAATCAATAAATTAATAGACGGCTATTTACCCCTAGTTTTTTCCAGTATTCTACGTCTGGAGTAAGCTTTTTGGTAGGTTTCGAAAATAGTTTTGCATTTGTTTTTTTAAATGAAGCCATTTATAACCAAGAACACATGTGCTACTATTTACATTACATTGAACTTAATTTGCATCTCTGACTTCTGTATTGTATCGCAGATAAACAGATGAACTGAACTAAACGCGCATCAACGCCGCCTTAATAATATAATTTCGAATAGATTTTAAGGACATCATCCATATATATATATGTATTGCATAAATTCTTCTACATTCTCATGATGATTGTCTTGTCAACATTTTTTTTATGCATCAACCGAGGCAGGATAATATTTAAACTGACGTTCTTGTAGTTCATTATATTGCTACAAGATTCTTTGTGTGGATAATACATATATAAAATAACTCAATCCAAATCATAACTTTAATTTTTTTTAATAATTTAAATTAATGGCGACAATTGAATTACTATGAGTCAATTGAAACTGATAAGCTTTTAAATAAATTGATGTGAGGTGTAAACCGATGCTAAAATACTACTAAATATCAACTTTGAGACTGCTAAGTCACCACAGGTTAATTTTAGGAACACTAATATGGCTCCGTTAGTCAAAAACAGTTAAAAACTGGAACCTAATACTTGACTATAGAAATATAAAATCTCTATTCCGCCCACAACCATCAATCATAACGGCTATATTTTTTAAATTTATTGTTTGTATTTGTTGATACTTTCAATATTTACATTTTCCTAACTTTTTAAAAATATTTCAACGTAATTTTATATTGTTTTACATGAAAGTAATTTATATTTTGTTTATAAAATAATCTTCACCCAACAACTTATTTAACATTATACATTCCCTAAAATCATTTCAGTTTTGATCAACTAATTATTTTATATTTCTAAGCCTACTTAACTCAAAATAGTTGAATTTGATTGGCTCCTATTTACTCAATGAGTTACTTTTTGCATCAGTTCCAAGTGCACAGCAGTTATAAAATAACGTTTTAAGGATAATACTAGTACATTTTCCTAACGTTCAGGGATTAGAAGAATCCATTTCCCAACGGTTCCTAGCGTCAGTGCATTTCCCTTTGTCTGTTTATAGCGTTGTTGATTGCATAAAAGCGAGGGATTTTGTTTAGTAAACAAGTAGATTTCTGTTATTTGGAAATGGCTCGTACTTCTGTAAAAGCAAAGAAAACTAAAGCTGAAGTAAATTCAAATAAAGAGGCTGTAAATTCTGAAAATCAAGAAAATGAAAATGGAACTCCAAAACGAAATAAAAATCGGTTATCAAAAAATAAGAGATATCAAGAAGATGAGGAAGTGGTTAGTGTAAGTATGTTAAATTAATATATTAAAAATTAAATGCTTTTACCTTTTAATATTTTTACCCCTCTTTGCAGGTAGTTTAATAACAACAAAGATAATAATGTCATACAAATATGTCTAGTATATACCGGTATTGTTTGCGTCACGTAATGCCATTGTTTTCATTAAGCAATATTCGCTGACACATCGTGGTCAAAGAAATAAGGGTAAATAATTAATTGAAACAATTTTTAACATTTAGAAATATAGTTTTATTTAAATAACAGCAATAAATGTTATGTATGCTGTTTATACTACTAAATGTATTGTAGGATTAAAGAAGGGGTGAAAATGCTGAAGCTCAGCCACCTACGATATTTTGGTAAATTGTTCAACACCACCAAATAGAACGATATCCACAAGAATTTTTTTTATTGATCTAGGAAAATTATTTTTTCAATTTAAAGTAGGGTAAAAAATTCAGCGCGGATGCAGAAGTTGTGAATGGGTACGGAGTGATACAAATGCTTCGTGATGCCACAACTGTATTTCGTGTTTTAGCAATATAAACTTTGTGTAACAAAAACAAGTCTTTAAGTTATATTGATAACTATTATTTTTGTTACTGCTAAAGAAGGTGAATTTTATATATTTATATTGAAATATACCTATGAAGTATCCAGTATGTATAGATTTGGCTCTAATTGTATAAATGTAATAATTTAGGTATTGTATAAAATTAAAACCAAATCTAACCTGACTGGACACTTTTTAGGTATATTTTAATATAGCTATACAGTAATGTATAAATTTAAGACCAAATCTATCCTAACTGGAGACTTTATAAGTATATTTAAATATATAAATGTTGTTTCTCAAATATCTACACACGTAAGGTTGTGTGACGTACCGTGGCCGATGCGTACAACCTTATGCGCACCAATGTGACGTAACAAAACATTTGTATCACTCCGCGCCCATTCACAACTTTTACATTCGCGCTGAATTTTTTACCCTACTTTAAATTGAAAAAAAGAAACTTTCCGAGGTCAATAAAAAAAAAATTCTTGTATATATATCGTCCTATTTAGTGCTGTTAATCAATTTCCCAAAATATTGTATGGTGCCGAGCTTCAGCATTTTAACCAAGAATACAATAAAAATAACACCTTAACTTACGTCCCACCTTATTACAATTTTGGAAATATTTATTCCACTTGAAACATGGTAAAACAGGGTTTTTATGGTAATAGATTTAGGTAATTTTTAAGATCAGCGACTATCACTTTGATATTTGTTTTCCTGATCAATTTCACCATGCTGAACACGAATCTGAAGTTATTTTGGTAAAAATATAGTCTTAGTGACGTTGGTATTGAAATTTTGGATCTTTTCCGTTATACGTATACCACTATTTAATGTCGAATTATATGCTTTTTCATTATAAGTATTATATTTATGTAAGTAAGTTACCTTATTATGTTGATGAATGTGGCCAATACTCGGCGATATTACGCAGTATTTCCTCAAACAAGTCCTTTCCTGCGTGTCGCTGCCGCCACATGAACTCGCACAGGTAAGAATCTAACAACGTGCGTCTGGTCCCGCACTGGTTTTTATTTCGTTGTTTAGCCAGACGCCAAGTACTCTCAATTGTTTGTGTGTGAGCACCACTTTCGGGATCAACAAAATTATACGTATGGTTCACCGTATAATGTTCATAGCCTAACCTGTAAATGCTATTATAGGCTCGCCACTCGTCAGATATAATTGTTGTCCCCGGCCTAATGTATTCCTTAATTATGGGGAAAAGTTGAGTAGCGGAACGTTCAGGAACGGCAACTAAAAAACACTCACGACTTTCACGACAAACTCCTCCAAATACCCATTGTTGTTGAAGTACATGACCAACATTATTTTTACGACGCGAAAATAAACTTTCATCAATTTCCACAGTTGTGTTAGGTCATTATGTCTCGCAAACAAACTGACGACTGCCAGATTACAGATAAGAAAGCCGGTTCTAAAGGTTGAAAATGAGGAAAACATGTTTTAAAACATGTTCCGTTATTTATACCAAACAATGGTTAAAATGTAATATTCAATATATTTAAATAGTGGTATACGTATAACGGAAAAGATCCGAAATTTTTTTTTATAAACCTGGTTTTAATGTGTAGAACACGAATATCAATTTTTTTTTTGTGCGGAAAGTTACTTTTTTCACATTTTAAATGTTATGTTGTAAAGGCATGTAGGCCTATAGCGTGAATTGGGCGCGCAGTAGATCCAGCGCACTGCACTACGTCTAGATTTGTAATTTTATACATTACTATATACCTATATTAAAATATACCCTCGAAGTATCCAGTCAGGATAGATTTGGTAATAATTGTATTTAACATTACTATCTACCTGTATTAAAGTATACCTACGAAGTATTCAGTCAGGATAGATTTGGTTGTAATATTGGTAAATATTTAAGACTTATTACCTATGCAGAAAATTACAACCAAATATATGCTGACTGGATACTTCATAGGTAGATAGTAATGTTGTATAAAATTATAACCAGATCTATCTTGACTTGACACTTCATAGGTATTTTTTAATGTAGGTATATAGTAATGTTGTGTAAAACTATAACCAAATCTATCCTGACTGGATACTTTTAATGTAGGTATATAGTCATGTATAAAATTATAACCAAAAGTTAAATTTTGAGATTTTAATTGTAGTATTTAAATGAACTGACTTTGACATAGTGCAGTGCACCGTAGCTACTGCACGACCAGTTCACTCTATATATGCTGTTACAGGCTAACATTAAAAATGTGCAGAAAAATTATCTTTTTGTATTTTCCACGGAAAAGTTTATATTAGTGTTCTACACATTGAAATTAGTAATTAAAAAAAAATTGTTTTTAAACGTTATCAATAAGACTTGTTTACGCTATAGGCCTACATGCCATTACAACCTAACATTTAAAATGTGAAAAAAGTAACTTTTCGTATTTTCCGCGGAAAGAAAAGTTGATATTTGTGTTCTACACATTAAAATCAGTAATTTAAAATTAAAATATTTTTAACACCAACGCCATTAAGACTATATTTTTACCAAAAAGTGAGTGGTGGTATGTTTGTTACTCACAATTTTGTTGTGAAGTTGATCTTTTTGCTTGGAGGTTTAGTGTTTACAAGTTAATTATTGTTTGTAGCAGTTTTTGTTAGTGTATATAGTATAAAAACCATTTTTTTCTGCCATTAAGACAACATAAAAACATTTGATTGAAGCAAAATTAGAAATATTCGTGTTTATTTTATAATTTTAAAGTTATTTATTCAATTACTTTACAACTTTATACTTTATATGAAATGGAAGTAGAAAAGTTTACAAAATGTTTAAAAAAATATTTTTCTTATAATTTTTGTTGTTGTTCCATGTTTATTATAATTCTAGGCAAGTCTATGTTATAGTAGATTCTTAGAGAAGTAAATTTTTAAAAAAATCATGCAAATCCATTGATAAATAAAAATTTTGTTAAAGTTTTTAAAGCAATACATTTTCTATAAATCATGGGTAGGACTGGTATCTGGAGAGAAGATAGCCATGTAAAAAGTCCCGGGATCAAAAGGGGTATAGCTATTTTGTAAAATACTTATTTTTTTGTGTTGGAAAGCTTTTTTTTTATCAAATTTTTAGTTGAGGACTGGTTGTGAATGCGCAGTAGTAAGAAGTGCTGCGTCTTTCTGTTTCCAGGGAGTGTACTACATATACATATATACATTAATATATATTTATACACATTAAAAATTAACTTTCCAAAACAAAACAAAAAATTATGATCAATATATTCTTAACACAGGTTTAGGAATTCTTTCATACACATATCCAAACGGTCCTGAATTCTAAACTTTTACCAAAAAATGATTTTGAAAAGTTTAGTGCATGTTTGTAAGCAGAAGTTTTTTTGACGTTTTTTCAAAACTAAAAATTGTTGGCACATCAATAAATAATTATTATATAAATGTAACACTGAGTGGCCAGTAGGAAATAGTGATACTAAAGCACATTAATAAACAGAAAAAGAATTCTTAGCTACAATCATTTAACCGGATTAAGATATTGTAGAACATTATTAAGCTTAATACTCCAAGCTCCAAACCAAAGTAAATCTGTTGTCATCGTAATTGTGAGTAGGATATTTTCGCTGTAGATGCAATCTTTGAGTACTGAGGCAGGTTAGGTATACCTCTGACCAAGCAAAAGGAAAGTTGTCATTGTAATTTTAAAGTGTTTTTTATAGTTGATGGATTTTTGAGGTTGCTGAGACAGGTTAGGCAGACAGTGATGAAACTCACACTATGTAGAAAGAGATGTAGAAGTTTGGAAGAAAGCTTATTTATATAGAGAGGGCTGCTGTTGCTCTACTCGCTTGCCGAACAACAGTACTTTCTTATGAGGCTCTTTAGAATTGAACAGTATTGTAAGTGGCCTGTCGGTGCTTAAACCAGTTTAGAAGTATCAAAGCTACTCCAATTATATACAAAGAGGACCGTAGAAAGATTAGTTGTTATATATTACTATTGTAAATTACTTTTGTATGAAATTAAATAATAAAAATAAAGTTCTTCACTTGATTTTTTAACACAGAATTTGTTACTAATATTTTTAGTATGACTACAACTTGTTCAAGTGAAACTTTTTTTTTAACCAATGTTTAACAAAAAAGTAAATTATTGTTTTTCTAGGACATTAGGACTAAGATCCAGAGGTTACAGGATTAGTCTGAGAACAAAGTAACAATGCTAAGCGAAGACTGTGTCAATTCTGCACATTTTTAACTTGGGTTTTAAAATTTGATTATTGAGTATAACTTGGGTTTCAGGATACTTTTCCAGCAGGGATTCAATTGCCAGTCAGTTACTTTTAGATATCTTGTTTTTTCCACAATGAGGTTGTTGCTGGTTCAACCTATTTATCATGATGCGGTGAATTATCGATAACTAACATAGTGTCCAGCTTGGGGTTTGGGATGAGTTTTTCATTGATCTACTTCTCATAGTTATCGAAGTTCATATCCTTCAATGTGAAATTCATATTTTAAGTTTGATACGAAGACAGAAAATAATAAATTATCAGAGGACCACACAGGTAAATTAAGAAGAGGGAAATTTGTGAGTTGTCTTTTAGTTTATGTATCAATGAGGTTATAAATAAAGAAAATTTCTAAAATACTAACTTGCAATAAAATGTTCTTTAAAGTTGTAAATGACGGCGTAGGGGGTCCACACTACTACAACTGTTCACTAAACACTTTTAATTACTCAAGTTCAGATTTTCACTAAAATAATCAAAGTTTAACTAGCTAGTTTACCACGTGTTAAACACTTGTTAAATAACATTCAATAATAAAGTAATGACAATATGAGGTTAATAACTAGTTAAAGGTTATAAAATTAATAACTTTGTTTGAAGATAATTCACAAAAATTATTAGATGAATGAGTGCAAAGATAAAATCAGATGAAAACAATGTGCAAGAATGAGCCAAAATGGTGAGGAAAGAACATGAAGTGAAGACAATGTCGGAAAAATTGTGAGAGTAATGCGCAGTAGGGAGTGCACCGTAGATTGCACATAATAGGTTATGTGCAGTAGTTTGACAGAAAGCAAAGCTAGACAAATTTCAAGAACTGTACCAAACATCCATGGTAGTCTACCTTTTATAATCCAGACTTTATCATCTATAAATTGTTAGCCATAAATCCTTCCTCTCATCATGGGTGTAAAACAGTTACTTTTGAGGAGACAGTTTACAAACCTTTTCCTGTCAGATTTCTTCAGCCCGCCATCTGTGTTGTCCGACCAGGTTTTCTCAGTAGCTTTCGTACTATGGAAATATATGTTTTATCCATGTACTAAGATGTACCTCTTTCCTTCCCTATTTATTCCAATTTTCACTAAGTAGTTATATTTTAAATTTCAAATATCAGTTTTTTTTTTGACAATTAGTTTTCTTTTGGGTTCTGTTTTTTTTTTCAATTTCTTTATGGACACACCATATACTTCCTATGAAATTATTTTTTTTTTCTCATGTAGTAGATATTTCACCCTAAGTTATATAAAATTTATGAATTGTTTTTTGTATTGAACATCTTGAGATTTTTTAAACAATTATATTTATTGATATCACAACAAAAAACCACTACTTACTGATATTTTGTTGTTCCGAGCAGTTGTTCCTTGCATGCACCAATTTTCTCTTCACCCCTGCCATTTCCAAGAGAATTTCATCACAAGCTACAACATGTATATTACTAGACTTGAAAATTTTTCTGATCAGATGTTATTGAGTCTTTACCATATATGAATTTAATATTAACAACAAAATATGCATGTTTAAATTCCAAAAATTTAGGATATTATTCTTTTGAAGTATAATTTTACCCTGTTTCGAAGTTCTGTAACAGTATTTACAAACATATATGGTTTTTATTATATACTTCTTGCATATGTTTTTTTCTAAGTACACCTGTTTTGAGTGTATCTGTTTTGTAGCAAACCAAATGTCATATTTTGGTTTTATACGTTCTTATCTGTAGTTCTTCCAGTTTTCTTTTTTAGTTTTTCTGTAAGCTGTAGAGGCAAAGTAGGAATTGAGGTACAAATTAAAATGAAATGTTTGGATATGTTAAAACTAAGCATTATTTGTTAATTGATAGTGGCCAAGTTCATTAGATCACAAAAAAAAAAAAACTTAATGGTTAATACAGATAGTGGAATAAGTGAATATTCACTTTTTATTTGGTCTACCTCGTCAATTCCAGTTTTTCTACAAGGTTATAATATTTGGCTAGTATACTTCACCGATTATTGTATCTATTTCTTTATCAAAATGCATGGTTAATAGAACAATTACATTCTTCTTTGTTTTATTATTGGGAATGTTTAATCTAAAGTTACTTTGTTTGGTTATGGTACAAAACCAAATAAACTACAATGATATCCCTTTTATATTTGTAATCTTTGGGGTGGATGTAACTTGTTTTTATAGACAGTATCAACCATTGTGGTTCTGTAGTTAGTAAATACAAGTAAATCAAAATATTGCTGGTACAGCATAAATCTTGATGATGTATTTTACTGGTCTATTGGTGATAGTAAAAAATTTACACTATCCTCTGAAGACATCCAAAATCTCATCTGGAGCAGCAAAAGCTCCTGCTTTATAGGTAACTTTTCAATGATGACAAAAAGCTCATATTGCATCTATTTCTTTATCAAAATGCATGGTTAATAGAACAATTACATTCTTCTTTGTTTTATTATTGGAAATGTTTAATCTAAAGTTACTTTGTTTGGTTATGGTACAAAACCAAATAAACTACAATGATATCCCTTTTATATTTGTAATCTTTGGGGTGGATGTAACTTGTTTTTATAGACAGTATCAACCATTGTGGTTCTGTAGTTAGTAAATACAAGTAAATCAAAATATTGCTGGTACAGCATAAATCTTGATGATGTATTTTACTGGTCTATTGGTGATAGTAAAAAATTTACACTATCCTCTGAAGACATCCAAAATCTCATCTGGAGCAGCAAAAGCTCTTGCTTTATAGGTAACTTTTCAATGATGACAAAAAGCTCAAATATTTCCCTACTTGGGGCCAAATTGTCTCTTTTCTGTATTCACTTGAAGGCATCCTGTTGAAACAGCTTGCTCTAATATATATGGAATATCTTTATATTTATATGGAATCTCTTGTTTAAGATAATGACATTGGATTTATGGAGCTCTGCCATCTGTTAGATGGTTGCCTTTTGAAATGACCTATGAGGTGTAAAAAACCAAAACAAATAATATTCTTGGTTTTGTTTTTAGAGAACAATCTCTCTCCAAAATAGTTTTGTTATAAAATTTGTAATTGTGGGCTTGTAAATTGTACAGCTTTTTCAATCATATTGTTAACAATAAAAAGCTTTCCAGCAATCAACTAATTCACCTCTATTTTTTTAATCTTGTTTTAATACAGTAAACTCTCATTAATCCAGCAGACATGGAGCTGGGATACTGCCCGATTACTGAAAAGCCCATTAAAAACAATGTGTGTTGAACAATATTCATATTGCTAAAAATAAAGAAAACACAGGAAGATAGTCCCTTATTTTTCTGGGATAAAACGAGAATGAATGTAAGATCTGTACTTAACAAAAAGGTTACTTTTAATGGTAAAGACAAAAATTTTAACATGATTATGTTAACATCGCAACAACATTGTTTTCTTGAACTTCAATAACAGTCACTGTACATAACTACTGCAACAACGTACATATTGAAATCGTTTGTTTATCATGAGGTACACAACTAGAACCAGGTGGCGTGAAGATCACTTGGTAACTGACCTCAACATCCAATGAAAAATTATACAGGTTGGTTTACATATTGATTATGTGTACATCTTCCGTATGACAAAAAAACCAGATTACTTCAGGGACTGGATAGGTGAAGGGCCGGATTATAGGGTTTATTATATTGTTGTTTTTGTACTTTATTTTTGAGGGGCAATTCTGAACCTTGTCAGACGTGCCTGCTACTTAGTGCACTTTCTACTATCATAATAAATTGTAAGAGATGAAATAAATATATAATGATTTCAGAAATCATACTTCAAGGGGCTGATTATTGTTAAAGTTGTGACAGTGGTTTTTGTTTGTGAATACTTATAACCATTGTAAGTGATGGATTGTTCAGAAAGAGTATTAGGGTTACTTTTAGCATCTGAGTCCCCTAAAGTCACTTTAGAATAAGACATATAGTTTACAGTACAGTCTTGAAAATCTAAGGCTATTTCGAGTTTTGAGCCTATTTTATCTATTTGAAAGGAAATGAGTCAGGTGTCCAAGAAATGTTTATAGCCTTGAAGAAAATGAATCTGCCTTCAAGAAATATTTATATCCGTCATGCAAAGGAACTGAGTCAGGCTTCCAAGAAATGTTTATAACAATAAGGTAATTGTCTTCTTCACCATTCTGTTGTATCATTTAGTTCACTAGTGTTCTACAGATCGGTGTATTACCCAACTTCATCAGTTGTGTTTTGAATGTCCTTATCAGTTATGTTTAAATGTCTTACAGAAGGTCATTGGGCCTTAAATATCTTTCTTTATTTATGCTGTAAGTTTTGACAGTCGACAAATATCCCTTAGAAAGCACAAATGTCTAGTCTTGTGGGTGACATATCAGAAAATAAACTTTAAAGCAAACAAATCAATCAAACGACAGCACTCATGATTAGCTGGACTGGTCTTTATTCCCGCTATTAATAAATCCTCTGGATAAGGCTGTCGCCACATTGATCTAGATATTCACTGGTTTCACTATATTAAGGTTTATTAGAAGTCCTATTTTTTCTAATGCACAGGAACTTATTTCCGTGTAATCAGACGGGGTCTCAGTCTAATTCACATCGAATTATCAAGACTCTACTGTATATATTTTATTCAAAATTATATAAAATATTTTTATTTTATATTGAATATTGTTTTATTTTTTTTTCAAGTAAAACTTATATTTTTGTATATATTGTAGGAAGATTCAGATGTTAAAAATGAAACTGTTAAGAAATCTAAAAGTGGACAGGATAAGAAAAAAGACAAGAAAACTAAGAATGAGGATGATATTGAATCTGATCCGTCTGAGGTAAGTTGTAAGCCTAATAATTACATTACGCATATATTTTTGAAAAATTACAATTGACGTCTTATTTCAGTATACAAAAAATATCTCTGAAACTCATCTCAGAAGTTACAAGACACTAATGATCAACATTTATAACATACAACGTATAATATATTAGCACTTCAAATTTAAGACTTGTACAAAATAAAAGTAGATAAAGTTAATAATAAAACAGTATAATATGTGTAGATTAGACGTGTATCATTAGTTCTTCAAAACAGCACTAAAGAAAGCATTTAATGACTATTTAAAAGAAATGACAACTAATGTTGAAAGTATAAAAAAGTGAAGTATAAAAAACTTTACTTAATAGTTAGTCTAGAGGTAATCCGTCTTAAGTATAAAAAGAAAAAGTTTGTGATAAAATGTAAAATCATGATAAAGATCATCATAAACTGTAAAATGCCTTTTACTTCAAAACAAAAACGAAGCACTTAACTGTACAAATCTGTGTCAGTGCAACAGTGTTACATAACAGGTAAACACCTATCTCTCATTCTTGTAGGGAACGGACTTGTGATTTTGTTGTCTACAACAATTAGCTAAACTTTTATGTTAAAACTTTAAAAATTTGTTAAACTAATAATTTAGGTAAATGTATATAAAACTTACTAACACAAATTAGTGATCATTACTAGTCTTAAGGTTGGGCCCTGGAAAGCGTTGTTGAGGTAAGCAAGTGGTTTTAAAGGCAGGCGATCTATTATTAGTTTCAAGGTTGGGCCCTGGAAAGTGTTGTTGACGTAAGCAACAGCTGTTTTAAAGGCAGGCGATCTATTATATCAAAAATTTTTGTATAGAGTTTAAGTGATTTGTATTGAGTGTTTATGTTATCTCTTAGCGTTTTTGTAAATTTTATATTGCTCTGATATATTGTAATGAGGCCTATTTATGTTGTTGTGAAGAATTGTCAGTGTAAGTGTGGTTAGTTTCTATTATGTGGCTAGCAAATGGTGAATAATTATTAAATTTAATAAAGTGTTTTATTTATAGAATTGTTTTTGAAAGTTGTGGTCTGTTTGCCCAATGTAGAAATTGTTACATTCCGTACAGTTTAGTTTATTTATACCTTGTATTTGGAGTTTTCTTTTTTGCTTTTGTTGTATGTTATTAGTTTTAAATAATAACCAGTGATCTGTTTTTTAGAATTATTTTATTGTAAGTGTAATGAATTTCTTTTTCCCTGTTGTGTTTTTTTTTTTACTTTGTGCTGTAGGTAAATTATTATGTTACTGTATCCATTTCTATGTCTTAGGTATTTAAGTGTATTGATTTTTTTTTAGTGTTTGATGTGAAGATAGAGAGGCTGCATAATTTGACAATCATTGTTGTGTTGTATCCATTGGTTTGTGCTATACGTTTTATTGTGTTTAATTCTTGGAAGTGTTCTTCTTTGTCTAGCGGTGTTTAGAATATGGTGTTGTAAGCAGCTAGTTTATGTTGGTGTGAGGGGTTTGAGATAATGATTGACAAATTATACAACCGCCTAAATAACAAACTCAATAACCCATCTACAAATACACAAGAAGGCAAACCCATAAAATACTTAACAATACCATACAGATCATCCAATACCCACAATCTAAACAAACACACTTCGAAAATACAACTACAGAATAACCTACAACATTCTTAACAAAATATTTAAACCCAGCAACATAAACAGCAACTTATATAATTTTACTGGTTTTTACAAACTAACTTGGAGTTCGTGCCCCAGTTTATACATAGGCTAGACAGGGATAGTGATGTAAAATTCCCAGGAATTTATGCTTGGGGTAAAAATTCCCAGGGAATATTGCCAAGAATATTCCCAAAATTCATAAATTCCCGGGAATTTATGGTAACTTATGAGTTTCTCCTAAACGCATTTCGTTTGACTTAATTGAAGTGATTATATGTACGACTAGACTCATGAGTGCTACCATGCTCTCAACTCTTGGCCTAAAAACTGCATAATCAAACAGCCTTTTTTAATAACCAGGTTCAATGTTGGCCTTTTCATTTATAGCTAAGGTTTGTAGTACAACTTTGTTCCCTTGCACAATTTTCAAACAGAATAGATGTCTCCCCCATCTTGTTTTTCTTGGTAAGTTGAGAGACAATCCGTCTTTAAGGGGATTTCCTTGGTAATTTCATCAAAAAGTGTTTTTAAATCACGACTGTTTTTGATTATTTCAATGACACTTGGTAAAAATTATTGAACAGTTTCATATCCCAAAATGTCAAAACAAAGCAAGTGTAACAGTTGAGCGATACACCCCATTGGAACAAATGTGAGGATATTTTTCTTTTAGAATGGCCAAAGAGTCCTTTATGTTGGCGACATTGTCTGCAATCACCGCAAGATACTTATTGGGTTCATACTTCTTTAAAACATTTCCCATGATTTCTGCAAGGTATTCTGCAGTATGCCTCTCAGTCTGTATCATTTTAAAATCGACAAAATAGGGTTCAGGCTTGTAGACAACAGAGGTCTTGAGATAATTGGTAGACCTACAGGCACTACTGAGGTCAAGTTTCATCAGTAGCACATAGAATCATAATGTACTTGGAGGGAAATTCTAAAGTTATATTAAACCATTTCCAATTAGGAAAAACAGAAATGGTTCAAAACATATCAATTCAAGCATAAAAAGAAATTAATTTTAATAATATGTTTGATGTATAAATTAGCTATTTAACTTGAGTATTCTTCAAAACTTAACAGGTTTTTTTGAGCTTATAATGAAATTGATTTTGGGTCTTGGTCTCATAATCAACCTAGTCTGCTCTCAAAATTTTAATCATGATTAAAATAAAAGTTTTTACCATGTATATCACAATATTTTTGATTGTTATTGATCATTTAGAACCAATTAAGGTTCCAAAACAGTTTTAAGACAAAATAAACCTCATTTAAATGAATGCATACTCCAATTACACTGTAGCTTACATACACTTTTCGACATCATAACTCCTAATACTCACCAAAATACACCCACATCCCCACCTCCACTCTAACCTACAAAAACCTTGAGATCATTTGAGAAAGAACTTCTGAAACAGTATAAATATTTTATTTTTAGTTACATAAATCTATTTTATTTACGTAAAGTATATGAAATTTTATGAACTAGTTTTCTATCTGTACAACCATTCTTGAATTTCCACTTTTGTTTATTTCAGCACAATACACCTATATTAAAATAATTAAACAAATACTTTATATATTGTTTTATCTTTGTTTATAGGAATCATCAGAATTTGAAATGATAATTGAAAGTAAATTAAAAAATAGAGGAAGTAAGAAGAAAGAATCGGTAAAGGATGAAGATGATTACGAATCTGGACAATCATTGGTATGTTATAGTTATATATGTAGGGTACACTGTTCTTTTTAATTTTTTCTTGTTGAATTTCTATGTTTGAACAAAAACCTTACCTATAAAAACCTTAACTATAACTCTTATATCTTAAAATTCACATTCAAAAAATTTTGTATTTGTGTACAATATAAAATTAATAATGAAATGAAAAATATTGTATTTACACAGGTAAACTGTATATTTAAAATTTTGTATTTATATGCGAAAGAGAAATGTTTTAAATAAAAATAAGGATTTCGAGAACTAATTACAAACAAATTCAAGACAGATTACCTTTTTTTGCAGACATTTTTGTTTGATATTGTCTTAGAATATAGAAAGCTAGAAAACAGTCTATTTATCTCAATTAAATTTTGAAGATTACATTGGATCCTGAGCTTTGTTTATGATATTGTTTAATTTTAGCTTCGAGATATCTATTGTAGAATGTTTATGTAAATTACCTTCTAGACATGTTTTGATTTTAAAGCAGTTATATGTACCACTAGTTAAATTGTAAAAAATTGCAAAGTTTGATGTTACTCGCACTCTAGCAAGAGCTCTAGATATTATTTTCAACTCCAGTCAGAACCATCCAAGCACCAAAAAAAGCTTTGGTTTAAAAAAAATATAAAAAAACAGACAGTGACTTTTCGGCGATTTTACCTAATTTCACATATAGCTATACCTATACTCACTCACAAACAAAAGAACAGACCGATGGCAATCAAAGTGACAATGACTGACTAATCAAAACGAATAGAGACAGTCGGATCAGGCTGGTCACTTGGCGACGGACGACAGTAAAGTATTCAGAACTACACTATGGCAGTGAATCAGCATCCAGATAATGTTTGCGCAGCGCCTACATCAGCTTCGCAGAGAAAAGGCTAATAGCAAATGTAGACAGAATCATTATTTTGAAAATCGCAGTAAGTTTCCATCTTAATTTTTTTTTTCTGAAATCGATTCGGAAAGTCAGGGATTTGGATTATTTGAATTGCACTGTATTTTAACAATTAAAAACATTAATCACAGAATCTTTTCTCAGAGATATTTATTCAAGATTATTTATTTCAAACGCATTTAAATTTATAATTTATGGTTATTTTTTGTCCAATAAAGTAGTAAATACAAAATATGTTTATTTTTGTGTTATAGTACAGTACATTTCCCGCTTCTGTGTTTTCGAATGAACTATTATTTTAAACATATTTCTAAAACAATTACATGCTCTCAGGACAGTTGAGTAAATTTTGACAAATGGAAAATAAGTTTTAAGGAAAATTCTTATAATAAATAATTCTTTTTTTATGTTATTTTTTAATTTCATTACATTCTCTACAACACGGTATTTGTTGAACTATTCATAGCCCAGTATTAGTTAATAAATACGTTTACTTTGTAAATTGACTTGACGTGGTAAAACTTAAAACTATTATCAAAGTGTAGGCTAGGACTAGACACTCCGGTTTTAAAAAAGAAATGGAATTCTTTCTCGTGTCCTTATTGTACACATCAAACGCCCACTTATTTCTTCCTATAAAGTTAACGTTTCTGTTCAAGGGTTGTTTTGGAGGCTGTGTTGGATGCTCATAACAATATTTTCAGCCTTAAAAAAAGTGCTACTACGAAAAAGCTCATAATGCTACTACTAAAAATAATTGCAGTTTTCTTTTATAAATTGTGAAACAAAAGAGGAAAAAGTACTGAGACTTGCATCAACATAGCCAAACAATTTCTGGCACTGCATTAGTGAACTAGGATTAAAAACACTTGACACAGATATAGAGATTAGTCTAGTACAAGGGCCAACTCCACTGTGCCATAAATGCGAAATAAGTACAGGCATGTAGCCAGAATTTTGGGAAGAAGGGAGTCCAGTCTAAATGAAATGTTGACCTACAATATCTCCATTTCGACAGCAACCACCCAACAAACATAAAACGATCCATTCCATACAGTCAGGCAATCAGGGGTAAGAGAATCTGTTCGAATGATAGGGAATAGGAAGATTTTAATAGAAAGATATCAACAGCCTTCCAGAGAAGAGGATACCCAAAAAGACTAATTGAAAACCAAATTCATTCAGCACAATCCTCGGTTCACCCCAAAAGACAAACAGAACAAAATTAACTGTCTTTAATAACAGACTACCATCCTGGTCTACATAAACTCAACAAGATATTGAGAGATGGCTTCAAAATTCTTCAAGCTTCCGTCCACACCAAAAATCTTTTCACCGATCCACCTCAAATTTGGTACAAGCAACCTCCCAACTTGAAAAACATCCTAGTACATCCTAAACTACCAGACCCTGATGCAGAGAAACCACACAAACTTCCTCATGGCTCCTTCCCATGCAATAGACCTAGATGCAAGACGTGTCCGATACACCCCTCAGCAAATAGTTTCAACAGCCAAACAACAAAAATGGTCTTCAAAATACAGGGTCATCATAATTGTACATCGAAAAATGTCATATACCAGCTACAATGTAAATTTTGCTCAGCACAGTACATAGGCCTGGCCACGGATGGTCTGAATATCAGAATGAATGGCTACAGACATGATGTTAAAATTATGAATATGGATAGGCCAACACCTAAATATGCTGCGAGTCACAACATCACAACTTTTGATGACTGCTATACCACAAACATAATTAAATCACTCCCCCCTGATTACAATCCCTCAGAACTGAGAAGATGGGAACTATCATACCAGTGGTATACCAAGTACAAAGAATCGCCTAACCTCAACATCAGATAAATCCAATCACCTTTTTTCCCTCATCAGATGTCTCCAATCTCTTTTCCCCTGACAGACTTATATAAACTATAATCACTCATATGCTCATGGAAACAATACATATATCTTTAATCTGTGCATCTGTGACATTGATTTCTACACAATCTGTGATTACAACTTATATTTATTTTATTTCATTCTCTCATATTTCTTTTTGTGTTTTCTCTTTGATTGACAAAGACCACTGTGTGGTTGAAATATATCAATGGTTAAGTGCTTTTATGTGTTTCTATTTCAAGACTACAGAGTGGACTCTTACCAAGGTAAGTCTGTCAGTCTCCTAGTCCAAAAAATCTATATATATATATTGTAAGTTGTTCTTTTATTATGATATTATGAATGAAGTTTTTAAAATGTAATTTTTCTAATAATATTTCAATCAAGGTAGGTTAGCAACTTTTCTAATTTATTTTATGATAAATGAATTTTCTAGAGCTTTCCTTTTTTTATAACAGGTTTAATGTATCATAAAAAACACTTTCTTAACAATTATAAGTTTTATCAATAAATTACAATTTTTTTTACAAATTTGCTATAAGTTTCCTCTTTTATTACAAGTCTTATTATTCTAAATTGTATTTCTCTTTTGGGCAGCAACAGTTTGTATTTAATTTAACCTAAATTGATTTTAATTTTGATTTAGCACAAGCTCTCTTAATCTCGGGTTATCTAGTGGGTTTTAAATTTTGAATACTGAAATCTTATTTGGCACTCTAAAGTACAAGAACAAAAAAATCTAATCTATAAATGATATAAACTATGTTACAAATCAATCTATTTCTAAGTAAAATTGTTCCTTAATAAAAAACACTTTCTTAACAATTATAAGTTTTATCAATAAATTAAAACATTTTTTTCTTTTTTAAAGTTTTACAAATTTTCTATAAGTTTCCTCTTTTATTACAAGTCTTATTATTCTAAATTGTATTTCTCTTTTGGGCAGCAACAGTTTGTATTTAATTTAGCCTAAATTGATTTTAATTTTGATTTAGCACAAGCTCTCTTAATCTCGGGTTATCTGGTGGGTTTTAAATTTTGAATACTGAAATCTTATTTGGCACTCTAAAGTACAAGAACAAAAAAATCTAATCTATAAATGTTATAAACTATGTTACAAATCAATCTATTTCTAAGTAAAATTGTTCCTTAATAATTTCTCTAAATGTTTTCTTTTATAGTTTAATTTTATAATAAATTCCTCTAATTTCTTTTCTTTTTATAAATGTCTGATTGCAAAATTTCAAAATGTATTAAGCCTAGATACTTAAGTGTTTTAGATTCCAGATTCCACTTTTCAGTCTTTTATCAAATATTTAATAATATCTTTTTTAAATAAATACTATTAATTTATTTTCTTTAAAGTATTCCGTAGTGTTAATTCAATTCCAGACCAACACTCTCGCACCAAGCTTGAATTCGTTAAATTTTGCTGACCAACTCTGAAACACGTCCGTCTTGCTTGAATAGGTGTGTAGGACTGAAGCCACGCTAACTAAGCATTTAAAAATGGCTAAAACAAACTATTTCCTTTTCTTAATTGTTGTTACCGGCTTTACGGATGCTGTATTCACTGCCTTTTGTACATTTCATGCTCTTAATAACTAGATTTTAATTTCTTCGCAGGTGACTGCATTTAAATATTTTTAATAAATTTATTTATAAATAAATTGATTTTATTATCTTTTTCTTCCCATTTTATGTTATGCATAATAGAAGCAAATTTTATATGTAGCTTATATATTTCAATCGTTGAAGTATTTTTCTTTTGATACAAGTTTTTAATTTCATTCTTAATTAGAAATATAAAAATAAATAGAATAAACAAAAAACTTAAAAATTTGAAGTTAGAAAAACAAATAAAAGATGTACCTGAAATTAAATATCATAATTTTCACCCTACTGGATTTAATAATAATGAAATAAAACTACTTGAAAACAATAAAACCAATATAAAAACAGACATAAATAATAATATTAATAATGTTATAATAGATACAGAACTAGCTATTAGTAAACTAAAGACAAGCTTACAAGAAAATACTAGAATCGAAGCAGCTTATGAAATTAAAAAATTGATTTAAAAAAAATACAGTTAATAAAACACATAAGAAACAATATTCAGAAATTAAAGATTTAAAACAAAATAATAATCTTATTACAGTAAAGGCAGATAAAAGTAATGCTATTGTCATTATTGATAAAAATGAGCACATAACAAAAACAGAAAAATACTTAAATGATAATCAATTTTGTCAAATATATAAAGATCCTACAAATAAATTTCAAAATAAAATAAAAAATATTGTAAAATCTTCATATAAATTATTCAATAAAAATAAAATAAGCAACTATATAAATGATAATCCAAAAATTCCAATATTGAATGGACTTGTGATAGATAAAAAATTAACATTAGAAATTTTAAATACACTCAAAATAATATTAAATTAAAATTATTTTTCATACAATGACAAAATTTATAAAGAAGAAGATGGTCTTGCTATGGGCTCGCCATTATGAAATATATTATCTGAAATATTTTTACAACAATTAGATAATAAAATAAATGAAATTATAAAAATATATGATAAAAATGGTTATTGGGTTTGCTATGTAGATGATGGAATGTATATATCAAACAATAATAATATAAATTTAACAAATATTTTGGATAAAATAAATAAAATTAATAATAAAATCAAATTTACTTATGAAATTGAAACAAATAACAAAATTAATTTTCTAGATTTAACAATAAGAAAAAATTAAAAATTTGAATAAATGATATAACGTAAACCAAATTTGACAAATCAAACTATACCAAATAAATCTAATCATCCATGTAATCAAAAAAATGGCTGCTTTATATAACTTATTATATAGAATGCACAAAATACCCATGAATGAAGAAAATAAAATGAGAGAAATAATCATAATTTATCAAATTGCATTAGAAAACCGTTATAAAAAGAAAACTGTTGACAAACTTAATTACAATATTTTTAATAAACAAAATAATAATTTAATTTGCAATAGTAATAATAATACAATATGGACTTCATTTTTATTTATAGGCCATGAAATAAAAAATATCACCAAATTATTTAAAAATACAAATTTAAAATTGCATACAAAACTAATAACAAAATAATAAACATAATAAATAACAATAATAAAACAATTAATATGCATAAAAAAGGTGGTGTTTATAAATTAGAATGCGAAATATGTAATAAAGCTTATATAGGTCAAACCAAGAAAAAATTAAAAGAAAGATATAAAGAACATTTAAATGCCTATATTAATCCAGAAATATATAAATCAAATTTCGCAAATCATTGTATTAATAATAAGCACCAATTTCCAAATATAGAAAATATGAGACTTATAAAAGAAATTAATAAGGGATTAAGAATGAATATATATGAAGAATTCGAAATATATAAACACAATACTAATAACAAATTAATAAAAGAACAAATACAAATACATTCTAAATTTGATACAATATTCAATGTCTATAATGTTACAGCAACAAAATAAATTTGGCAATTTGTATAAATTTAGCAACAATTCTATTTCTAATTAAACATATGTTTTAGGCCTATAGCTTACATTATTGTAATTTTCATTCCTGATGATGTTGGTACTGTTTGCCAACGAAAAGCTTTGGATATAAATAAATAAATATTCTTGTATTTTAATAACCTATGTTGTTTTAATATATATATATATATATATATATATATATTTGTAGTTATGCAACACTGTTTTCTTGTATACACTTATCACTTTCACTTATTTACTTAACAAGAATCTTACTTGGTATTTATGAGAGCTAACTTTCAATGGCTGGTCGTGCCGTCATTGAGTATGCCCGAGGATGACGGCACAACCAGTCATTGAAAGTTAGCTCGCATAAATACCAAGTAAGATTCTTGTTTCAGTACATAAGTGAAAGTGATATATATATAAATATATATATATATATATATATATATATATATATATATATATATATATATATTTAGGTTAGTTTTGGTTGGTTGGTAAATCACAATTTATAATTATTTTATTTCATTCTCTCATATTTCTTTTTGTGTTTTCTCTTCGATTGACAAAGACCACTGTGTGGTTGAAATATATCATTGTATATATATATATATATATATATATATATATATATATAGATAGATAGATTTTTTGGACTAGGAGACTGACAGACTTACCTTGGTAAGAGTCCACACTGTAGTCTTGAAATAGAAACACATAAAAGCACTTAAACAATGATATATTTCAACCACACAGTGGCCTTTGTGAATCGAAGAGAAAACACAAAAAGAAATATGAGAGAATGAAATAAAATAAATTGTAATCACAGATTGTGTAGAGTAGAAATCAGATGACACAGATGCACAGATTAAAGATATATATATATATATATTGTTTCCATGAGCATATGAGTGATTATAGTTTATATAAGTCTGTCAGGGAAAAAGAGACAAGGCTATTAGGAGGGGAAAAAAACGAATGGATTTATCTGATGTTGAGGTTAGGGGATTCTCTGGACTTGGTATACCACTGGTATGATAGTTCCCGCCTTCTCAGTTCTGAGGGATTGCAATCAGGGGGGAGTGATTTAATTATTTTTGTGGTATAGCAGTCATCAAAAGTTGTGATGTTGTGACTCGCAGCATGTTGAGCTGTTGGTCTATCCATATTCATAATTTTAACATTATGTCTGTGGCCATTCATTCTGATATTCAGACCATCCGTGGTCAGGTCTATGTACTGTGCTGAGCAAAGTTCATCTGATTTCTACTCTACACAATCTGTGATTACAATTTATTTTATTTCATTCTCTCATATTTCTTTTTGTTTTCTCTTCGATTGACAAAGACCACTGTGTGGTTGAAATATATCATTGTTTAAGTGCTTTTATGTGTTTCTATTTCAAGACTACTGTGTGGACTCTTACCAAGGTAAGTCTGTCAGTCTCCTAGTCCAAAAAATCTGTATAATCTTTACCAACCAAAACTAACCTATAAAATATATATATATATATATAGTGTATTTAAATACATATAGTGAAAGTGATAAGTGAATACAAGAGAACATGTTGCAAAGCTACAAATATATATTGTTTTTATTATATTTTTTTGTAAAAGTAGTTGTAAGTAGTTCTTTTTTATTAACAAACTTTGTAAGTGGTTCATTCTATTTGTTCCATTTCTAAGTCTAGTAAGCAGAAGTATAAAATGTTAGTGTCAGAGCCGTTTTTACACATAGGCATACCAGGCATCTGTCTGAGATCTCGCATCGGCTTACTTTAGGGAATTGTTTTTGCATTTTTAGTTATTTTTATAACTTTTTGTGTTGAATAAAAATACGGTTGGTTAGGGAGTCAAGTATATTTCTTGATTTCTAATTTTTTACATCCCCCCAAAACCTCAGCAACTGTAAAAGTGCCACTGGAAAGTATAAGTATAGTTGGTAACCATAGTAAGAAAAAAGAATTTATCTTTTCAATACTTTTATATATTTTGTGATTAAAGTATTCAGCGAAGAGGGGTCCAGTCTCTCTTGATTACATCTCTGATACATTGCTAGCAATATGACAGTCCTCAGATATTGTTACATAAAGCATGATAAGGGCAAAATGTTATTAACAGAGTTCTTTTAAAAAATACATTAATAACCAACCATGTTAGAATTTATTTCATAAGATATTTAAAATATTTTTAAATAAAATAATAATTACACAAAAATTTCTTGAAAAGAATGTGGAATATTTCATTAATTAATTAACATCAAATTTGTAGTATTGCAGATGTTTTAATCTTCTCAGAATGTTTTTGACATGTTACAATGGTAGATGGGGCAAAATTTAATGAATTACTTATGTCGGCTTCCTGTCATGCTCCCCTGCTTTCAACTGGTTTAAAATTTGTAATTTCATATCTAAACTGGCACTTTTCCTTAGTTTCAATCTTGACACTTTTTAAAACAATATTTAGTAAACTTGAACAAAATAGAAAGTCAATACTAACAGTTTCCCAGTCAACAAGTCTGGTACCAAATACATTTTAAACATGGTTAGATATAAGAAAATAATATTAAACATAGAGAGTGTACCAAAATTCTGACCATCATTTTCCAGCCACCTAGAAAGTAATCAGCATGTCTGTTCTCCACGTTATAATAATAATAGTGAAAGTCGGAAAAATATAATATACAAATCAAAAACAGTAACATTTTAAAAAACAACAAAATTCATATCCTAGATACTAAAATAACCAAATCCAAAACAAAACCGTACCCACCAAAAAGATTAAAAATATACATAGAAACATAATTCATAATTAATCGCCAAACTAAGTCTTGGAAGTTTTAAACTTAATGTGTCAGTGGTTTATACATGTTACACAGTTTATCAAATCAATTCTGGGGATGTTGCTACTAATATTTGCAGGTATAATAATTTTGTATATCTACTGTATAAGGGTAGTTAAAAAAATTGCAAAAAAATTAAGACATAAAATCTGTTCTTAAAATTTCAGATAATTTATCTAATCTTATTAACCCTTAGCGCTCGGATTTTTTTAACATGCTTTGTTTCCCCACTTGTAATTAAATTGAGACAAATTCCTCACCTGCAAGTTGCATTATTATTTATGGAAAACTTTGTCTTCTCTTAGATGATTTTAGAAAACTAAGCTATTTTTATTCACTAATACTTTATGTACATGATTTTATTATCTTATTTGTAGTTTTGCAGAGTATGATTTCTTTGAAAACAGTCTTCCGGATGAAGTTCTGGTTTTCTATTGCGTTTTGCAGTGAAAAACTGTTTCCCTTCTACCTCCTTTTATCTTCCTGTTACTGCAAACTACACAATCCTTAGAACTACTTTTATCATTGGAGAAGAATATAATTTCCCATTCAGTCTTTCTTCTTTGTCAGTAGTTGATGGCCGACCCCTCTTACTATACGGGTTATTTCTGATATCACCAATGCGTTCCCTCACCAAGTTTTGGCAAAACTATTTTTGTTTAACAGGATTTTCTCTCATTTCCTTTTTTTGTTATTATAGATAATAAAACTGTTTACTACAGCTACATCTAATAGCCAGAAAAACATTTTCCTCCACCATTTATTTGTTCGTCTCGTAAAACTGCACGGTTATATTGAACAGCTAAATCTACACCACCCATAAACTGGTTATATTTACAAATACCTGTTGGTTTAATTATTGAAACTGAACTACATTCTAATAAATCAGTATCAAGTAAAAGATCAGGAATTTCAGAATCACTAATTACACGTAAAGCCACGGCAAACTACGAGAAAACAAATAACATGCTAAACTGTAACCTACTTGTAGCTTACAACGTAGCGGCAAACTAGATTTTGTGATTATTCACATATTCCTAGACATTTTCAACTTAGTTCACATTATTGTCAATAGATTGTAGCACCAAACGGTAAAAGATTGAATGTCGTGGGCTTCGCCGTAGACGAGTTATAGGCATTTGAAAATCATGTCGGGTGATCCCCGACATACGAGTAAACTGCAATATACGCTTGGCGGGGCTGCCCCGACAGTCGAGTGCTAAGGGTTAAAAGAAGTAAAGACACAACAGATAGATTAAGTTTGAATAATGCGGTTTATAAAATCAATTTTCTGGATTGTAATGCATCTTATGAAGGTGAGACTTAAGAGATAGGTTGTGCTTTGTATACATGAACATGAATACAACAGTAGTAAGGATAAACCACCCTTCCTCTTAGATTTTCTTAAGTATACCAAAAGGTTACGACAAATTTTATTTTTAAAATCGTAATGAATAATGAGCCCAGTTAGAGAGTGAGAAATTATTTGCAAAATGGAAGATATCAATTAACATTAAAAACGATTTTGATCAACTGTGTAAAACGTATAAACCACTGATATATAGGTTTGAAACATCCAAGAAATAAGTTTGATGTTTAGTTATGTTTTTATGTAAATTTTTGACAGAGGAATATTTATTTAGATTTAATCTTTCAAATTCTCCAATCTGTCCATTTTGTGAGGGTGAAGATGAAAGCGTAAAGCACATTTTGTTGGACTGCATGTACCCCATACCAATGAGGGACTTCCTGAGAGCCTTAGTGGCAACAATGGCAAGATATTCTCATAAACAAGAAGCATTGGGGGCTGGCAAGGATAATATACCATGGACATCGGGCTATCAGCTACTCTTGAAGCTGGATGCCTGTGCAAAGAAGTAAAAAAAAAAATGTTAACTTTTAATCTTTTAGTTGGTTTTTTGATTTATTTAGTCATTTTCTATGTGTCTTGGTTTTCTATATTTCAATTTGGTTGTTCTTTTAATGTTGTTAATTTGTCTGTTAATGTTAATGTTTGTTAATTTTTATATTACTATAATTAAAAATTACTTAACCAAGTGAATACGTAGGGCTTACTTGCTTACGTGTTTTGAAACAATTGTTCCTTTTATGAACCAAAGCCTCTATTAGATTTGTGTTTTGATTGTTTCGAAACACGTCAGCAAGTAAGCCATATATATCTTTTAGTAAAGTAATTTTTAATTATAGTTTAATCAGTGAATTCAAGATGATTACATTAAGCAACATTAATTATTATATATTTGTCTGACTTGCTACTTTTAAGGATATATAAAAAGTTATTGTAATTGACTGTACTGATTATCTGTGTACTCAATTTAAAAAACTTAATCTGATTTCAGGCTTGATAAGGGCAACAAACTAGCTGCCGAAACATTGGCGATATAAAATGAATATTATTGACTTGGTTAAAAACTGCATTTTCATTTATACCCTATTTTAACAAACGCTAAAATTAACATGAAATATTTTAAAACATTGTTGAAAAATTTTGTTGGAAGTCTGAAATAGTAAATGCATACAGTAATACCCTGTACTTACGCGATAGGTGAGACCAAGCGATAACCGTGTAAGTCGATTTTGCGTAGGTCGGGGTATAATTTTACATACAATCAAATAGGAATTATGTTTAGTTGGGACCAAAGACTAAATAAATCAATAATTTAGAAGGAAAATGTGTATGTATTAAAATCTTAAATACCTAATACAACAAAAAATTATATTCATACATATTGCAAAGAAGTTTTTCGATATAGAAGGCTTCATAAAATCTAGTAAATTTGTTTGACAAATTGAAGATCTTTTCTTCTCTCGCAGAATTTTCTCATAACTGGCTAATATTTTTTTTTTACTCCTTGTTTTGTAGCAGAAATGCGCTCTTTGTTGGAGTCTAGATTTCCAAAATTTGTAAGCCTTGCTCAATTAAACTAAGGCCTTTTGTCAAGTTTCTAACCGTCATTTTATCATCTACGTCAACTGAGTCTAAAGAATCTGGGTATTTAAGGTCTTGCTCTTGCTTACGCATTTCTGTGAGCTTATCAATTAATTGTCAGCACCTACATGTGTAAATTTAGCAATTCTTGAACATCATCATTATCCACTTCTAAATTTAGTTGTTTGGCAGAAGCGACAACTTCTTTAATCACATCAGCAATTTTGTCAGACTGTCATTGATTCCGCGTGAGATTCAGTGGTGAAAAAAAGACACAGCTTTTTCAAAACGCCATTCAAAGTTTTTTGTGAAATTTCATTCCAAGATTGTCCAATGATTATCACTGCATCTAAAACATTGAATTGTTTCCAAAAATCTTTAACAGAGTGCTCATGGTACTGTCTCATAGATTCATACAGATACGCAAATGATCTTCTTGTGTAATAAGCTTTAACTTTTTTGATGACACTCTAATCTATCAGTTGAAGCAAACTAGTTGGGTTTGTTGGCAAAAATATCACTTTTTCCTGTGTGTAAAAATTAGTTAAAGTAGAAGGTGTGGCCAGGTGCATTGTCAATTAATAGCATCACTTTAAAAGGAATTTGTTTAGACCTACAATAATGTTCAACTTGAGGTATCAAATGATGAGCAAACCCTAACTCAAAAAAGCCAGCTTTAGAAACATTTTTTAATGCTCTTGCATTAGGTTGCAACTTGCAATCACCAGCTGCATTTGCACCAACCTTCACTGTCAATCGGTCTGTGGCGGCCTTAAAACCTGGATATGTTTTCTCTTCATTAGCTATAAAAGTTCTTTTAGCCAGTTTCATCCACGTTGAATATGGTTTGGCTGGTATAGCCACTTTCTTCTATCATAGCTTTAAATTTTTCTGGAAACAGGGACGCAACTCTTTATCAGCACTTGTTGCCTCTCCACTTTCTGCAATACTGTACCAGTTACAATGACTTTTAAATCGACTGAACCAACCGTTGCTAGCTTTAAACATTTCATGCTTAGCTACCTCTCCAGCTTCTTCTTTTAATCTGTCAAAAATCAGTTTAGCTTGAGAACAAATCGTGTTCTGGTCAACAGGACAATTTTCACTGTTACTTTATTATTGCACCATAATTTTAACATTGTTTTCATCTCAGCAATAATGCAATAACGTTTATGAATGAAGGTCGAATTTAAAGATTGGGCATTTTTTATAGCTTCAAGAATTTTCTCTTTATTTTTTATAATCATTCTGACTGTCGATTCCGGTAGATCAAACATCTTTGCTAATTCATAAATTTTTATTTTTGCATCGAAGTCTCTGATAATGTCAGGCTTACATTCCAAAGATAATGTTTTTCTTTTCTTGTTTAATGTAAAAGAATCACTTCTACTTCTTTTGGTTTTACAAAGTAAAGTCTATCAATTGTCCATAAATAAAATCAATACAACACAACAACTTTGTAACACAAATAAAATGTGTTTTACGTTAGATAGCTCTCTCGACTCGGCACCACAATATACATGTATAAATACAATCGACAGCTAACACACAACTGATCCTGTGGACTGAGTGACACACACTCACGACGCTACAACACGACAGCCTTAAGGTTGAGTCATCATGATTTAAAACTGCGTAACTTGGGAATCGCGTAAGACGGGGTAGGGTAAGTCGAGGTATTACTGTATATACATAAAATATCAACGACAAAAAAATGATTTCTTTGAAAATCAATTTGTCATATTTAATATATGTTTTCAGTGAATCGTCTTATTTCACCTAGTTTTGCATTTTCCCTATTTATAGCTGCTTTAGGTTTGTTTAGGTTTACTTATGGTTTTCAATTTAACGCAGTAGTTTTGAAAAATATTTCTAAAATAACATTGTATATTCTATTTAGGAACCTTCCGATAATGATGAAGAAGAGGATGATAGCAAATCCAATACTAAACAAAAAAAGAAAATAGAGAAAAAGAAGAAAAAGGATGATAGTGACATATCAAAAGTATGTTAGAATTATTTTTTTCCTCTACCTGTTTTGATTTATCAGAGACTGTTTTCTTATAATTCACATGTAGCTGGCTTATTTATCTTTAGCTTTTTATATGTACTTTTCTGTAATCAAAATGTATATGGGGGATTGTTTGTTTTGTCTTAATTAACTTGAAACTTATTTATCTTCAGGTCCTCATATGTACTTTTCCATAATATAAAATTACATGAAGAACTGTTTGTTTTACCTCTGTTAACATGTTACATATTTATCTTCAGGCCCTTTTACTCGTTCGTATGACCTTTTACATGATCAAAAGTTGAATGAAGTTAGCATGTTTAGGATTTATTGTTTTGTTTTTTGAAATTATAAAGCTTGTTTGTGTTGATACATTTTAAAACCACCACTAATCAATTATCCTAAATATTGTTTCAGTCATTAACACTTTCAGCACGGCTAGCGTTCCAGCACGCTCTGGGTTCCCTTAAGAGATACAGAGAGCGTGCCGATGCGCTCCTAGCTCATTTTCTTAGATACGGCAAGCTCACTGGCACTCTCACTCCCAGGCTAATTGAAACTTCTCTACTGTCGATTCGCGTTTGTGTAAAGGTTTGATTTTTATGTCAATGCTTCAGAAGAGCTTGGAGAATAATGTGCGTGAGTCGTTTTTAAATCCGATCATCCCAATTTAACTTTTAATGCTTCAACTGTAACAATGTTTCAGGGAGTTTTATGAACAGATTTAATTTGGTTTAACTTTTATATTTTAATGTATTTTTTTAGTTTGAACCATTTAACGCGGCAACATATCCGGTAAAAACAACGATCGTAAAAATTAACTAAGCTCTCTGAACTAACGCAAGAATAAACGATAATTGTCCTATTAGAGTGAATGAACCAACTCGAGGTGGGAACAGACTATTGTAAATATGTGTCATTGACAAACTGCTTGACGCCTGAAATACTAATCTGTCAACATAAGATTATAGTAAACAAATGTCAGCTTATCTCGGCTGTAAATAGTCTTGGGCGTGACATACGTATTATCTATGTCTCTGTTTACATTATCGATCTCCGAAACACTTGGCACAAACAGACACAAACATTTCGAGTTAAACGTTGAGTGCTTATTTTAGTATGTAATATATTTTAGTAGTAGGGACTTTAGTTTTGTACATAAATTTTCTGTTTTCTGTCTTTTTTTATTGTTTTCTTATTTGTCATACAGTAATTTATCATTTGTATTTCTTTTTTTAAATTGTGACCCGATAAATAAAACAATATTTTAGAGCCTAATACACTGTTCTGATGTCACCAATAAACATGTATATGTTAGAAATAAAATTATTGAGATGAAAACAACGGACACGATAATTAGATGCTACGACAAGCTATGCAACCCGCATGGTGTTCCACTGCTGTCAGAGCTGGAAGTTAACGAAAAACAGACAGTAGTGTGTTGAGATCACTAATATCGCCGCGGTGTTGAAAGTGTTAAGGTTTGCCACTACAGGGCATGTATTCAATTTTTATTTATATAATCAGTTACTAAAATATCCCACTGCATACAGGTTTCAATAATGATACTGTTTATATGTTGTTTCCTATATTAATATTATATTGTCAGTTTTTATACAAAGTAGAAATGTGTTGCATTATAACAAAAAGTTTATTTTCACAATTTATTTTAGAAAAACCTAATTACCTAATAAAAAAAGTAGTATGATGAATTGAAGATATTTTTCTTCTCTCGCAGAATAGTAAAAAAAACTGCTGCCTCTCCACTTTCTGCAATACTGTACCAGTTACAACAACTTTTAAATCGACCGAACCAACCGTTCCTAGCTTTAAACATTTCATGCTTAGCTACCTCTCCAGCTTTTTCTTTTAATCTGTCTAAAATCAGTTTAGCTTGAGAACAAATCGTGTTCTGGTCAACAGGACAATTTTCACTGTTACTTTATTATTACACCATAATTTTAACATTGTTTCCATCTCAGCAATAATGCAATGACGTTTATGAATGAAGGTTGAATTTAAAGATTGGGCATTTTTTATAGCTTCAAGAATTTTATTTTTATTTTTTATAATCATTCTGACTGTCGATTCCGGTAGATCAAACATCTTTGCTAATTCATAAATTTTTATTTTTGCATCGAAGTCTCTGATAATGTCAAGCTTACATTCCAAAGATGTTTTTCTTTTCTTGTTTAAAGTAAAAGAATCACTTCTACTTCTTTGGGTCGACAAAGTAAAATCTATCAATTGTCCATAAATAAAATCAATATAACACAACAACTTTGTAACACAAATAAAATGTGTATTACGTTAGATAGCTCCCTCGACTCGGCACCACAATATACATGTATAAATACAATCGACAGCTAACACACAACTGATCCTGCTGACGATGCGGACTGAGCGAGACATGCTCTCATGACGCTACAACACGACAGCCACACGGCGACTTAAGGTTGAGTCATCATTATTTAAAACCGCGTAACTTAAGAATCGCTTAAAATGGAATAGCGCAAGTCGTGGTATTACTGTATATACAAGTTATGTGAACTTTACTAAATAAAATGCGTACTAAGATAATTCTTCTTTACACAGCTTTTCTATTGTACAAGTAATGAAAACAGTTTGAATTCAGTGTGTAAGTTGCTTCTGTAACGAACAGACCTCTCCACTCCAATTGAGTGCATATCAATTGTAATGTAATGTATTTCTATTAAGTAAATTTAATGAACAGTTTTCCAAATCGAATGTTTATTAAATAAGGGTTTATAAAATTTAAATCATTTTTAAAAATCTTTCAAGCTTAATAGAACACGTAACTGGTGCAGTCAGTAGGACATCTCGGAAATATTAGTTAATATAATTTTTGTCGATTTTAATTGTTAACCGGGATACTGCAACCTCGATAAATTACAGAGCGAATATCTGTAATGGTATCGAAAAACTTAGTAGAGTGAATATCTACAAAAACTTAATAGAGTGAATATCTATTAAGAGCACGAGTGAATATCGTGACAGAAGAAAGAAGATTAAAGTGAAAGTGAAAATTGTTCAGTGCAAATGAGCAAAGTATTTGGGATTACATTGTAAGTAGATCCTAAGAAATATTATTAAGAAAAGTATAACACTTACGTTTTATGTATTACAGATTTTAATTTTTTATTATTTTAAAAAATAATATTATAAAATAATGGCAATGCCAACATTAAACAAAGAGTATCTAGACATGATACCAGAGTATAATGGTGAGCCCACTATGCTTCATAGATTTGTCTCTATTTGTGACAAAGTAGTCAATAAGTTTTATTGTAGTTGAAAACCCAGAGGATTTTCAAAATGAATATTTATTTTCATCTATAATGGCTAAATTAAAAGGCCCAGCATTAGAGGTAGTTGTAAATTCCAATTTCTATAATTGGAATGAAATAAAAAATGTTTTAATAACTAGCTATCTGATAAAAGAGATTGTTTCATTCTAAATTTAGAAATGTCAGAGTTAAAGCAGGAAACTAATGAATCACTATTTAAATTTTATGAAAGAATCCAAAAACTGTTAAATTTACAAATTCCATTTTTCATGAACAAAGCCTCAAAAGCAAATTGCTAAAAATATTTTAATTTAATACGTACAGAAGTTAGCTTTAGAGTTCTCCTTATAGGTCTGCATGAACCTGTAGGATCATTAATGCATACAAAAAATCATCGTTCACTTAACGAAGCACTTAACATGCTTACAAATGACTTTCAATTTAAAAATAATAAATTATTTCAAAATGTTAAACAAAATACTCCACCTATAGCCCAACAATACCAGCCTATTCGAAGACCCGTTCCGAACAAACAAGCCTTCCGAAATTATAGACCAAATTATCAAAACAGCCCTAACCAATTCACCAAACCAAACTCCTACGTACAACAAAAACAAAATCTATTAATTACGCACCTCAAAAAGTTCACAACAAATTTGAACCAGAACCAATAAGCATTTCTACTCGCCAAACAGGAAACACTATTAGGCAAAAGAGACTTTATCAAATGACAGGGAAACCAATAGAGGAAGAAAATTACGATCAACCAATGAACCAATTGTCTGAACAGATGACAAACTCTTACCTGACCGAACAGACTATGAACCGCAAGAGGACCCTGACGAATATATTGACTTCGATAATTCAACACAAGAAGAAAATGCTTGTGGATTTATGCAAGAAAGTGAACACGCGCAGATTCATTTTTTAGGCCTAACCACAACAAAAAGACATTTTCCATAATGCATATTGAAGATGACACAAACGAACTACCGTACATTCACGATTCCAAGACTAATCTAAAAATATTGATTGATACTGGAAGCACAAGATCATTCATAAAAAAATCAATTGCTTCTCATTTCTTCAAAAACACCCTTAATCAGGAACCATTTGAAGTGAGCACGGCTCATGGAGTGTCAAAAGAAAAATTCAGCTGTACACTACCACTTTTAGGAAAAGAAACAACCAAATTCTATTTATTTGATTTTCATAAAGATTTCGACTTACTCCTTGGATTAGATAATATAAAAGAATTAAAAATTAACTTAAATTTTGTGAATGATAAAATAATATTTCGCAACAAACAAGTCTCGATTGAATATTTTAACAAGGAAGAACATAGTAATAGGAATATTAATAATAATAATAATAAAGGCAAATGTCAGGAACAGAATGCAAAAAAAGGGACAACAAGCTATGTTATACAAGCCCGCACTAGCCAAACAGTTAAATTTAAAATACAAAATATTGATAATAGAGAAGGACTCTTATCATACAAACACTTAAATGGGTTGGAAATTCCACAGTGCATAGTTTAAGTGCATGAGGGTGAAGCCTATTGCCCTATTGTAAAAACACAGAAGAAAATATAAAAATAACAATATATGCACCACTAGAATTAAAACCTTTAAAGGATTACAATGTTCTTGAACCTAATGCGATTCAAACAAACACTAATTTCAATATGTTAGGTTATAAACAAAAGAAATCAAGAGGAAAAAATTTAGACTTGTCAAAATTTAGAGTAGAACTCATGAATTTGGAAGAAAAAACCGCCATATCAAAATTAATAGAAGAATATGCAGATATAATTCATATTGATGGAAATGATTTGACTTTCACCAATCAAATAAAACACGTTATTAGGACTACAGACGAAATTCCCGTATATTCTAGAAATTATAGATATCCAGAAATTTATAAACAAACTGAAGACATGTTTAAACAGGGAACTATTAAACCTTCTAATTCTCCATGGAACTCTCCTGTCTGGATTGTACCCAAAAAACAGGACGGTTCTAATAAAAGAAAATTTCGATTAGTGATAGATTTTAGAGGATTAAATAAAAAAACAATTGATGATAAATTTTCCTTGCCAAACATAATGGACATTTTAGACAAATTAGGACAATCCCAGTATTTTCACAACTTTAGACCTAGCCTCAGGATTTCACCAAGTAGAAATGGACGAAAATAGCATTTTCAACGGAAACAAGACACAAGAATTTTTAATAATGCCCTTTGGCCTAAAAAGTAGGCTCCCTACATTTCAAAGAATTATGAACAATATTCTGAGAGGAATTCAAAATGAAACATGTCTAGTTTATTTGGATGACATAATTTATTCAACTAGCCTTCACGAACATATAGAAAGACTTAGAGAAGTGTTTGACAGGTTACCCAAAGCCAACTTTAAAGTACAGCTGAACAAAACTGAATATTTGAGAAAAGAAGTTGCCTACTTAGGACACATAGTTACGCCGAATGGAGTAAAACCCAATCCCGAAAAAATAATAGCAATCAAGAACTACCCAATACCAAAGACTACCAAACAAATTAAAGGATTTTTAGGACTATTAGGTTATTACCGAAAATTCATTAAAAACTTCGCAAAAATCACAAAACCTTTTACTAACTGTTTAAAGAAAAATGCAAAAGTTGATATCAATAATCACGATTTTATGGATTGTTTTGAAACATTAAAAATATATTAACTAACGAACCACTTTTGCAATACCCAGACTTCGAAAAAGAATTCATTCTAACAACAGACTCACAATTCATTCTAACAACCTTAGAACTTTGAACTATAGCGAAACTAACTACTCTGCAATTGAAAAAAGCCATTAGCAATCATATGGGCAACAAAACATTTCAGACCTTATTTATTTGGAAGAAAATTTAAAATTTATTCGGATCATAAGCCTTTACAATGGTTATTTTCTGTTAAAGAACCAAATTCCAAATTTTAAGGTGGAGGTTAAAACTAGAAGAATATGATTATGAAATAAAATATAAAAAAGGTAAATTAAACCAAAATGCGGATGCTCTATCAAGGATACAATTAAATGTCACCGATAAAAGGTCAACAAACACTCAACACACTGTAGAAGTGGACTTGGAATTATCTTCAGATAATTTACTACAACGTTACTTCCTGGAATTGGATGATAAAGAGTTTATGATAGTAAACCTCGACTTAGAAGACGCCGCCAATTAAGAAGACAATGATGAAGAAAGTGGCCAGACAGTTCACTCCCATTTTGAAGGAAACACTCAGATAGAAATACCAATTTCCGACGAGCCTGTAAACTTTGGAAAAACCCAAATATTTTTATCTCTAGTAAAATATGAACCCAAAAAGGTAAAAATAATAAAGTTATTTGGAATTTCAAAAATTCGTTTAATAGTTGAAATATCAGAAAATAATTTAAATAATGACATAGCTAACTTCGTAAAATCATATTAGGTACCTAAAGTAAAATATAATCTATATTTTGAAGATGACTTTTATGAGAAATTTGCATCATCCATAGCCAAAAAATTTAAACAATCTGAACTAAATTTAGTTAAGTGTAACAACAAACTGTTAGATTTAACTTCGGAGGAGGAAATGATGGAAATAATAAATAATTGTCATGTTAGCAAAACTAATCACCGTGGGATACAGGAGACAAATTAAGCGTAGATATTATTGGCCTAATATAAAAGGACACATTCAAAATTTCATAAACCAATGTGAAGTATGCCAAAAAACTAAATATGACATAATCCCCTTAAAGCTAGAAATAATACTCATGCTAACACCTGGGAAACCTTTGCAAGTGGTTCATGTTGACACAATATCGCTTGATAAGAACCGCTTTATCAGCATAGTAGATGCGTTCTCACGTTATGCTCAGATGTACCGTGTGGGAAGTTCAAGCGACAGAAAATGCTGATAAGCTACTAGATTACTTCCAACATTACTGCTTACCAACAGTTATTATTTCAGACAATGTCACGGAATTTAACAATAGAGTTGTAAAAGAAATATTAGATCTGCATAAAATTAAAATACATTTTATAAGTACACAAAAACCCCAATCAAACGGATTATGTGAAAGATTTCATTCCACTATAGTAGAACACATAAGACTATTAAATAATCAAATCAAGTTCAAAGGAAACAGATAATTAAAAAGGTGAAATATGCTATAATAGCGTATAACAATAGCATACATTCAGTTACTAAATTAACGCCGTGTGAAGTTTTATTTAGTCACATAAACTCAAATACACTACTAGATATAGATTTAGAGAACCAGTTTGCAAACGACTACGTTTTAAGCCATAGAGAGAAAACAAAAGTACTTTATGAAAACATTAGAAATGCTATTAAGGAAAAAATTTTAGAAAAAAGAAAGTAAACAAAGAATCACTTCCAGAAATACCATATGAAGTTTATGTAAAGTCAGTTCAAAAACAGGGCAAGACAAAAAATAAATATAGCAAAGAAGAAATAGCTTCAATAAATAAAGAAATAAAAACTGGTAAAATAAAGCCTAGACATCATAACACAAAAGAAAAAATACATTTGTTGAAAATTAAAAGGCCTAGGAAGAAAACGTAATTAATGATCAACATCATTTTCCAGGTCCTTCCTGTTTGTCATTGGCACAGCCATCGACTCAGCAGAAATCAAAGAGATCAATAAACAACCTCAGAATAATGCCGGTAGACCTTCCGCCAGCCAAATTAGAATCTTCCTACCATACCTTTGTCCACTATTTTAATGTAAGAAACTTTATTACTCATTTAAACAACATTGACTCCTATTATTATGATGTGTTACAAAATTTTGAAGTTAGTTGCAACAATTGTAATGGTAGCTTATTAAATAATGAATATGTTACTGATAACAGTAATAAAATAAGAGATATTGTTAATTATTTTAAATATGTTAACCACAGTAAAAATGTAATTGAAGAAAAATTAGAAATTTTACTCTTAAAAGATAATAGTAACAAAAAAATAAAAAGAGGTCTTATAGATGGACTAGGATCCGTTATCAAATCTAAAACAGGCAATTTAATTTAGATGCATATGATGGTAAAAAATATGAAAAGATAATTAAAGATATTAAAAATGAGCAAATTAAAATTAACTATCAACTTGAATCTCAATACTCCTTTAGTAATAGTATTATGAAAGAATTAAATAAAACTTTTAATGTAATCGATGAAAATTTTGTAGAATTAAAAAATAAGTTAAGTATTGTGAATCATATTGTAAATGACTTTGTTGAACTAGAAAAGTTTAAAAGTATTTTAAACCAATTGAACATTTTATATAACATATTGTTACAGGTAATCACAGATTTAAAAAATTCTCTTACATTTTGTAAACTAGGTGTTGTACACCCTAGTGTTATCTTAACTCAAGAACTATATGAGGAATTAAGCGAAATATATAAATATTATAATGAAAGATTTCCTTTAGAACCCAAAATAGAAAATATGTGGGAATTAGAAAACCTGATTAAAGTTAATTGTAAACTAGATTCTGAAAAAATTATATATTTTATAAACTTACCAGTTGTAGAAAAGACTCAATTTAAATTGTATAAATTACATTCTATACCCACGAAATATGAAACAGTTTATGTAACAATTATACCAAAAGTAAGACACATGTTAGTGTCAAATTTTAGGTTTAGACAGTAAATGTAATGGTAAAATCAATTCCCAATACTTTTGCTCATTTGACATTTTAACACACCACAAATTAGACTGTGAAATGTCCATCATCAGAAACAAAAACGCCAACAACTATGAGTATACTGCATTGGAAGTTACCGACAACCTAATTAACTGGATCCCAGAAATCAACCTTTACCTGGCGACCTTCCCCAATTAGCAGACTCTAGAAATTACCAGTCGCAAGGCAACTACCACCGTCATCCTTCAAGGTATATATTTAATAAAAACAAATAATGATTCAGTCTTTTTCAATGACATGAAACTCAGCCACACATCAACAACCTCTGGAGGTTACCCTATTTTCATGGACACGTCCAAATTACAATTTACAATGAATAAAATGCCAGAGTTCTCAGTAAACGTTAAACGACTGGAATTGGACAAAATATACACAGAAACCATCTCAAGAATTAATCCAAATATGGAAATAACCCATCATATCAGTATATGGACTATTGCCCTTTACGGAGCCCTATTCAGCAGCCTTATATACCTCGCCCTCATCAAAATGATGAAGAGGACTTCAACCGATGCCGAAACTTCGCCACCCCCCGAAGTTTTATTTAGGGATCGAGGAGTTATGTGAACTTTACTAAATAAAATGCGTACCAAGATAATTCTTTTTTACGCACTTTTTCCATTGTGCAAGTGGTGAGAACAGTTTGAATTCAGTGTGTAAGTTGCTTCTGTATCAAACAGACCTCTTCACTCCAATTGAGTGGATATCAATTGTAATGTAATGTATTTCTATTAATTAAATTTAATGTAACAGTTTTCCAAGTCGAATGTTTATTAAATAAAGGTTAGTAAAATTCAAATCATTTTTAAAAACCTTTGAAGCTTAATATAACACGTAACTTACATAAAATATCAACGACAAAGAAATGAATTCTTTGAAAATCAATTTGTCGTATTTAATATGTTTTCAGTGAATCACCTTATTTCACCTAGTTTTGCATTTTCCCTATTTATAGCTGCTTTAGGTTTGTTTAGGTTTACTTATGGTTTTCAACTTCTTAGCACAGTAGTTTTGAAAAATATTTCTAAAATAACATTGTTTATTCTATTTAGGAACCTTCCGATGATGATGATGAAGAAGAGGATGATAGCAAATCCAATACTAAACAAAAAAAGAAAATAGAGAAAAAGAAGAAAAAGGATGATAGTGACATATCAAAAGTATGTTAGAATTTTTTTTTCTCTGCCTGTTTTGATTTATCAGAGACTTTTCTTTTAGTTCACATGTATCTGGCTTATTTATCTTTAGCTTTTTATATGTACTTTTCTGTAATCAAAATGTATATGGGGGATTGTTTGTTTTGTCTTAATTAACTTGCAACTTATTTATCTTCAGGTCCTCATATGTACTTTTCCATAATAAAAAAATCACACGAACTGTTTGTTTTACCTCTGTTAACATGTTACATATTTATCTTCAGGCCCTTTTACTCATTCGTATGACCTTTTACATGATCAAAAGTTGAATGAAGCTAGCATGTTTAGTATTTATTGTTTTATTTTTTGAAATTATAAAGCTTGTTTGTGTTGATACATTTTAAAACCTACACTAATCAGTTATCCTAAATATTGTTTCAGTCATTAAGGCTTGCCACTACAGGGCATGTATTCAACTTTTATTTTTATAATCGGTTACTAAAATATCCCACTGCATAGGTTTCAATAATGATACTGTTTTTATGTTGTTTCCTAGATTAATATTTTATTGTTAGTTTTTATAGAAAGTAGAAATGTGTTGCATTATAACAAAAAGTTTATTTTCACAATTTATTTTTAAAAACCTCACTAATAAAATAATGTACCTGTTTTGATTATTATAGAGTTTTTCTTTTATAATAGTAAACCTGCAACTGAATGGTGCAGTGTTACAATATTAAACTTAATTACACTCTTGTGCAACACGTAGTTTACAAAATTGTTGAAAAGTCTGAAAATAAGTAAAAAATGTTGACATTGTTAAATTAAAATAACATTACGTATTATTTTTAGGAACCTTCTGATGATGAAGAAGAGGATGATAGCAAACCCAATACTAAAAAAAATAAGAAAATGGAGAAGAAAAAGAAAAAGGATGATAGCAGTGACAAATCAGAAGTACGTTAAAATCATTATTATTTTTCTCGGTTTTGATTTATTAGAGATTGTTTCTCATAGTTAACATGTGTCTGGCTTGTTTATCTTCAGCTCCTTATATGTAATTTTCTGTAATCAACGTACATGGAGGACTGTTTTTTTTTTCTTACTTAACTCTTTGAGACCACAACCTATAACTGTAACTTTTGCCTGGAGACCAGGGGGTTTTCAAACATAAACTGCAACAGCTACAATAATAGCAGAAAATAAATTTTACCAATACATACACTGTACTTTTATATAAACATTTATATGTATGTATATATATATATATATATATATATATATATATATATATATATATATATATATATATATATGTATATATATATATATATATATATATATATATATATATATTCCTGATATTTAATATTATCCATTGTTTTTCCGTTGCACTGACTTTATGAAGTTAATAAATTACCAATTTTGAGTAATTTTATCCACCATTAAGTGCAATATTTTTACCTTGAGTGATGAGGCACCTTTCGGTCTTTGACCATTGTCGAATCACTGATTGTTCTCTCATGAGAACAATCAGTGATTCGACAATGGTCAAAGACCGAAAGGTGCCTCATCACTCAAGGTAAAAATATTGCACTTAATGGTGGATAAAATTACTCAAAATTGGTAATTTATTAACTTCATATATATATATATATATATATATATATATATATATATATATATATATATATAGGTTAGTTCTAGTAGAGCTTAAAGCTTATTTAGGAATTTTTGGACTTGATAGGAGACTGACAGACTTACCTAAAGGCAATAGTCCAAAACTGCAATCTCTTTGGAAATAAGCACATATAAAACACTTAATACACTTTTATTTGAAATATTTCGATCAACATGATCTTCAGTCAAGAAAGAGAAAAACCCTCTTGGAGAAAGGTTTTTCTCTTTCTTGACTGAAGAAGATCATGTTGATCGAAATATTTCAAATAAAAGTGTTTTATATGTGTTTTATATGTGCTTATTTCCAAAGAGATTGCAGTTTTGGACTATTGCCTTTAGGTAAGTCTGTCAGTCTCCTATCAAGTCCAAAAATTCCTATATATATATATATATATATAGTTATAATTGGTAATTGTAAACAATTATTCCACCACCAAGTACAATTGCTTTTACCTAATGTGGTAAGGCACCTTTCGGTCACTTGACCATTGTTGAATCATTCTTTTTTCTATTTTATTGTTATGTTTATTTATTGTGCTTATTTTGTGTTTAATTGTAGTTTGTTATATTTTTTCTGTGTATTATAGGTGTAGCTGTATCAGATATTTTCAAAATTTCTAAATTAAATGTGTACAGTTGTAGGTTAATATGACTTTTTTTTGTGGTAAGCAGATTTGATATTTTCTTTAATTTCGTGTAATTCGTCTATATTTGTTGCTTTGTTAATGACGGTATTATGTTTATTTCGTGTGTTTAGTTTAGCGTATTTTGGTGTAATGTTGACAGATATGCATTTTTTATTAAAAGTTATCCTGTTAATTCAGTTTTGAAGTTTGATGTTTAGGTTGAAAAATTTCAAGTAGAGCTGTTTACCTTGGTTGGTGTTAAAATCGTGATATTTCACGCCCATTATTTTTCCGTTGCACTGACTTTATAAAGATCTATTGTTAATTGTAAACAATTATTCCACTAAGTACAATTATGTTTACCTTATGTGATGAGGCACCTTTCGATCACTTGACCATTGTCAAATCACTGAAATATTTCTTGATTTGACAGTGGTCAAGTGACCGTAAGGTACCTCACCATGAGGTAATAATTGATTTAGGTGGAATAATTGTTTACAATAACAATAACTCTATAATGTCAAGTACTATGGAACAGTAATGGGCAATGTTAAATACCACACACACACACACACACATACATACACATATACAGTAAACTCCCGATTATCCGTGGAATAGGGTGGCCCGGCAACGCCGGATAACGAATTCTCTGGATAATCGGATATGAACAAAGAATATGCAAAACGATCGATAATCGATTATTATACCATAAGATACACAAATAATGACCCCGGTTAATTCAATTCACAAATAATCGTCAGAGGACAAAATAAATACAGAAAATCATTTAAAATGTCGATGTATTTGACAGATTATAACATGTACATTTATATGTCTAACTATTTACAATACGTACATAAGTATATGTCAAAAGTAAGTATGTATGTACATATGTAATTTCCTTTACACATAATACTTTCACTTTTTAACAAAAAAATCTGTCACTTTCGTCTATTTTTGTGAGCATTGATTTAGCTTTAATGTTCCATCTATGTTTCTTGAGAACCATTTTGTCGTACAGTGTCTACTTGTGTCACGTGTGTCACAAAGCCATAAAGATTGATAATGTATATGACAGACATGGATAATGCATATGTCACGTTCTAGACTATTTATAGCCGAGATTAGCTGACATTTGTTTACAATCTTATGATACACATTAGGTTTTCGGGCGTCCAAGCAATTTGTCATTGTCTCTTCTATACAGTAGTCTGCTCGCCCCTTTTATTTCGCTGGCCCTCGTCTGGATGCTTCCCTTTCAATGTAAAAATTTGTACGTACATATTTACATATCTATTCCCTTCATCTTAACTTCTACTAAGCCTTATATGTATTTACGTCGTAATTCACAGTTTGGAAATTTAAACACATGATTCTGATTGGAATAAAAATTGGATATTTGTAAAACAATGGCAGACCCAGGATAATCCTCAAACCGGTTAATCTGCCCTCGGATAATCGGGAGTTTACTGTATATACAGTCAACTCCCGATTATCTGGGATAATTACCGGCAGGGCCGTCAAGGATAATGCGAAATCACGGTTAAAACAAATACCATAATATCCACAGCCCTACTTCTACTCAATGACTGTAAAAACAGCTGATAAATAGTACCTCCTCCTGTTGTACCGCCACTACTGTACAGTTCGTTTTGATCAGAAGCAACGCATAGACTGACCACTGAGGAAGAGTAGTGTTTACGTTCGACTCGAGCGTAATTCCGCGAATTCGGCGGTCGGATTTATTCACGGCCGCTCGCGCTCGGGGTTATCGCATCTATGAGTGATTCTATGAGTGGGTGGATAAAATTACTCAAAAATAGTAATATATTAACTTCATATATATATATATATATCTACAATATTTCACTATGGACAAGATATGTAGACGATATACTTGTAATATACCAACCTACCATTCACAACAAACACATCATAATATTAAACAAACTAAATACATACAACGAAAACATACAATTCACCGTTGAAACAGAAACAAATAGAACAATCAACTATCTCGACATCACTTTAAATATAAATGATAATAAAATAGAAATTACAGTCTACAGGATACCGACATCACTTTAAATATAAATGATAATAAAATAGAAACTACAGTCTACAGGAAACCTACTTCCAACAACACCACAATACACTACAAATCTAACCACCCCTGGACACACAAAATTAACACTTACAGTAACATGATAAATAAAGCAATAAAATACACACAGGATAACAAACAAAAATTAAATGAAGAATGAGATAACATCACAAAAATAGAAATAGAAAATGGATACAACAAACGGAAAAAAACAAAAAAACGGAACAATATATAAATAAAAAAGAAATTATAAAACTCAGAGAAAAACTAGAAAACAACGACTACTTAATATTAAAATCAGATAAAACAAATACACCAGTAATAATAGAAAATACCAAATACATCGATTCAATGACTAACTAGATAAAAGAAAATAAATACGAACAAATCCCAGACCCAACTAGCAAATACCTTATTACAATAAAAAACTTAATAGTCACTCACCGAAATACCCTAAACTATAACAATAAATTAAAATACCACACAAGACTATGCCCATTCAAACCATGTGCACCAATATTATCAGGAATACCTAAAATCCACAAACCCAACACACCATTTAGACCACTAATAAATTTCACAACAGCACCATCTTACATAATCGCAAAAATACTAGACAAAATCATAAGATCTAAAATACATATCAACAACACATACAATATAAAAAATGGATACGAATTAATTAATAAAATAAAAACGATAAATACAAACAGCAACACAAAAATAATAAGTTATGACATAACTAACATGTACCCTAGTATCCCAATAGAAGAAACCATAGAAATAATAAAAAACAAACTAATACACAATAACGAAAAAAGTAACATAATAGATAGTATCATTACGCTAACCAAACACATATGTAACCAAAATTACTTCCAATTTAACAATAGATATTATAAACAAACAACTGGACTCCCCATGGGTTCACCCATATCATCTGTCATGTCAGAAATATATTTACAACACTTTGAACAAATAATAATTAAACCTATACTAAACACACACAATATTTCACTATGGACAAGATATGTAGACGATATACTTGTAATATACCAACCTACCATTCACAACAAACACATCATAATATTAAACAAACTAAATACATACAACGAAAACATACAATTCACTGTTGAAACAGAAACAAATAGAACAATCAACTATCTCGACATCACTTTAAATATAAATGATAATAAAATAGAAACTACAGTCTACAGGAAACCTACTTCCAACAACACCACAATACACTACAAATCTAACCACCCCTGGACACACAAAATTAACACTTACAGTAACATGATAAATAAAGCAATAAAATACACACAGGATAACAAACAAAAATTAAATGAAGAATTAGATAACATCACAAAAATAGCAATAGAAAATGGATACAACAAACACATTATAAAAAATATATACAATAAATTCACAAAAAACCTAACCTCAACACAACACTACAACCGGAACACAAAACTAATGAAAATAAAAAAATCTACCTAAAATATAAATACACCAATAACAAAATAGAAAAAATAACAAATATATACAACAAAGAATACTACACTCCAAAATACAAACCAAACAACAAAATAATAAAATATCTTAATAACACAAACCACAAAACAAATTCAGAAAAACATAACCTATCAGGAATTTACAAAATTACATGCAACAACTGTAACGCTTTTTACATAGGAAAAACAACCAGAACATTTAAAATAAGATTTGAAGAACATTATAGAGCATTCAAAAACAAAAATTCAAAAGTATCAAATGTTGCAGCACACCTAATATCACATAAACATGAAATAACAAATTACGAAAATAACCTAACCATACTTGAAATAAATAATAACCCAATAGAACTAAACTCACTAGAAAAATACCACATTTATAAAAACATACACAACAATTTAATGAATCTACAAACAACATACACAGAAGACATACTATATAAAAACATCATACACACAGATCAAGAGAAAGTGCGTGTAACGTCAACAAATACCAATATCACGGACCGAACATCTACATCAGAAAAATATCAGTGATTCGACAATGGTCAAGTGACCGAAAGGTGCCTCATCACTCAAGATAAAATTATTGCACTTAATGGTGAATAAAATTACTTACAATAGTAATATATTAACTTCATAAAGTCAGTGCAACGGAAAAACAATGGATAACATAAAATATCAAGAATTTAATACCTACCAAGGTAAAACTGTACCGTAAATATCTTAACCTAAAAATCAAACTCCAGAATTGCATCAACAAAATACAGTTTAATAAAAAATGCTTAACACTTAATATAACACCAAAATACGCTAAATTACACATAAAAAATAAACAAAACACTATTATCAATAAAGCAACAAAAATAGCAGAATCACACATAATTAAACAAAACATTAAATCTGCCTACCATAAAAAAAGCCAAATCAATTTACAACTATACAAAACCAATTTGGAAATAATGAAAACTTTCGATACTCTCACACCTATTATTCACGAAAAAACACAACAAATTATAATAAAACATAAAACAAACACAATAAACAGACAAAACAGAAAAATCAAAAATTTATCAAAACAACAACATAACCTAAAAAATAGCCTAGAACCAATCCACACCTCTAACAACAATAAATTCATAAACTTAACTAAAACACAATTTACTGAAAAAGAAAAAATAATAATAACAAATTCCTTCAAATATAACCTACCTAATTTCAACAAAAAACAAATAATAAAAAACCTAATAGTTGACACAGAATCTAACATCCACAAAATTACCCACCAAAATACTGAACACATAACAAACAATATTAATAATAAAATTAACCTAATAAAAACGGAAAAAAAACGGAACAAAATATAAATAAAAAAGAAATTATAAAACTCAGAGAAAAACTAGAAAACAACGACTATTTAATATTAAAATCAGATAAAACAAATACACCAGTAATAATAGAAAATACCAAATACATCGATTCAATAGTAATATATTAACTTCATAAAGTCAGTGCAACGGAAAAACAATGGATAACGTAAAATATATATATATATATATATATATATATATATATATATATATATATTATTTGAAGTTTTGCAACACTGTTTTCTTGTATTCACTTATCACTTTCACTATATGTACTTAAACAAGAATCTTACTTGGTATTTATGCGAGTTTATATATTAATTATTTAAAATATTAAATAAATTAAAACAACCTAAAATTGAACCACAAACAACCAAAAAATGGGCCACATTCACATATACAGGGTGCAATATAAAAGGAATAACTAAAATACTAAAAAATAATAATATTAACATAGCTTACAATAACACAGGAAACATAATCAATAAAATAAACTAACCAGAAAAAATATGTCCCACACTTAATAACAGAATATACAAAATCGAATGCCCAACTGTAATAAAATATACATAGGCCAAACAAAAAAGAAATTAAAAGACAGATATCAAGAACACCTCAATTCATACATCAAACCTGAAACTTATAACTCAAACTTACCTACACACACCATCAAAAACAAACACACATTTCCCACATTAAAAAACGTACACCTATTAAAAAAAAAAAACAAAAAGGCCTCAAAATGACAATCTGGGAACAATTACAAATTTATAAACATAAAAATAATATCATTAACGAACAAATACAAATAAAATCAAAAAGCGATAAATTATTCAACCTGATAGACAAAATTAACCCCAAAACAAACTTAAAAGACTTACTTGCACAGTGCAGTGAATCTGAAAATAGTACATAACTGTACACTAGTAACAACAGGAATTCCACACAGCCGCAGTCTACTACAACCCCCGCTCAGTATGCCCGATAATAATAATAATATATATATATATATATATATATATATATATATATATATATATATATATATATATATATTTATAGGTTAGTTTTGGTTGGTAAAGATTATTTAGATTTTTTGGACTAGGAGACTGACAGACTTACCTTGGTAAGAGTCCACTCTGTAGTCTTGAAATAGAAACACATAAAAGCACTTAAACAATGATATATTTCAACCACACAGTGGTCTTTGTCAATCGAAGATAAAACACAAAAAGAAATATGAGAGAATGAAAAATAAAATATCAAACAAATAATCTTATTTCTAAAAATTATAATTATAATTTCAAAAACTTTTGTTAAAAAAAATTTAACTGACACTTTTTGCGCCAACACTAATTCTTGAATCACAATACTGTATTCTAATTCCAATAAATTTTAAAAAATTTATTTCAATAAGTCTAAATGTGTATAAAAATTGTTTATGAATAAATATTTACAAATAATTGGCTTTTGTGGGGAATATTTCAAAACATTCCGAAATGCACAAACCGACATTACATGAAGGACATCTACTATCTAGCAACAAAAAAGTGTACTGAGATAGCTAATATGTTTTCCGTATACAACTAACGCCGACTAGAGCCGGTATTAGTCCATTTAAATACATGTAAACCTAATTACAGGGTATGCCCATCGTGGTTCCACAAAGTGTTAATATGCACTTTATTTATCTTCAGCTCCTTATATGTACATTTTTTTTGTAGTAAAACATTACATGGAGAACTATTTGTTTGATCTTAGTTAACACTTGACGTATTTATCTTCAGTTTCTTATACTCGTATGTCCTTTACCATAATGAAAGTAAAATAAAGCTAGCATGTCTAATATTTATTGTTTTTCTTTTTTATTAATTTTAAAGATTGTTTGTGTTAATACGTTTACTAACTTCTTTGTCCAGCTTAACTATACCCGATGACCACGATATATATATATACATATATATATATATATGTAGATTTTTGGACTAGGAGACTGACAGACTTACCTTGGTAAGAGTCCACACTGTAGTCTTGAAATAGAAACACATAAAAGCACTTAAACAATGATATATTTCAACCACACAGTGGTCTTTGTCAATCGAAGAGAAAACACAAAAAGAAATATGAGAGAATGAAATTTATTTCATTCTCTCATATTTCTTTTTGTGTTTTCTCTTCGATTGACAAAGACCACTGTGTGGTTGAAATATATCATTGTTTAAGTGCTTTTATGTGTTTCTATTTCAAGACTACAGTGTGGACTCTTACCAAGGTAAGTCTGTCAGTCTCCTAGTCCAAAAATCTAAATAATCTTTACCAACCAAAACTAACCTAAAATATATACAGTACAGTCTCACTAATCCGGACTTGATGGGACCGGACCCGGTCCGGATCAACGAAAGTCCGGATTAGACGGAAAAAGCCAAACAAATGCATACAATATGTGTTTTAGGTGGGAAAACATATTGAAATTGTAGTTTTAGTGAAATTGAGGCCTAAATATAGCTTACAGTACAGTATTTCATAGCTTATGTAGCAAAAAATCCTATAATTATAACAGAAAAGTCATGACATAAATAAATATCTAAGCACCTTTCTCGTTGAATAAAAGTATTCACATAAAGTTATTTACACTATACTGTATAAACGCACAAAAAACTCAAACAAAAATGAAACTGAAACAAAAACAAACTTTAAAAAACTTAGTGAAAAAAGTCCGTAATGTTCTTTTGTTTTAACGATGAATGACGTCGTTTCACAGTACGATCTCGTAGGCGTTTCAAGGTCAGTAGCTCCGCAGTTGACGTATCACTTTGTTTCTCAAAGTAAGTCATCAACCCCTCCAGCATTGCAGCCGCCTCATCATGAGTTAGGCTGACAGGTTCGTCTGTGTAGTCTTCCTCTTCCGAGCTGTCATTTTCTGCGTTTGCAGTGCACACCGCGACGATTTCGTCCTCGTTGAGCACTTGATGACCAATGTCATTATCACTGATAATCCACTCGGAAATATCAGTGTCTTTCAACTCGGCACAACCCTCCAATTGTTGAAAAATCTGAACAAATTCATTGTCGTCATTAGTAGGTTGACTGTCAGATTTTCCACTTTCCTGTGGCATTTCAGGCCACAATTTTTTCCAGCTTTTTTGTAGTGTAGACGGTTGAATTTCCTCCCACGATTCTGCAGCCATATAAATGACATCCTTTATAGTCACTTTTTTAAGATTTTCAATAAATTTTGTAGCTGGATCTGCTTCTTGTTGTTCCAAAAGCAATAAAATTAACTTTTTCCTATATCGCCGTTTTATCGCTTCGATCACGCCCTGATCCATCGGCTGAATGAGAGCCGTTACGTTAGGAGGAAGAAATTTAACAAAAATGTCACCATGACGCAATTCTTCTTCATTTGGGTGGCATGGGGCATTATCAATTAGTAAAACCGCTTTTCGAGGGAGTTTTTTCTCTTTTAAAAACTTTTCTGTTGTTGGAACAAAGTTTTCAAAAAACCAGTCCTTAAAAATTTGACTGTTCATCCACGCTGATTTTTGGAACTTGTATTGGGCCGGTAGAACACTTAAATTTACATTTTTAAAAACCCTAGGCTTTGCGGATTTCCCTATCACCAAAAGTGGAAATTTTAGTTCGCCAGAAGCATTACTGCAGGGCAGCAAAGTCATACGTTCTTTCTTAACTTTATGGCCTTTTGCTACTGAATCTAATTTGGAAGCTAAAGTTTTTTTTGGGAACATTTTATAATTTAATCCAGTTTCGTCAGCGTTGAACACCTGACAAGGTTGTAAGTTTTCATCTCTGAGAAACTTGCCAAATTTGTCTTTGAATTTTTCACTTGCATCACTGTCACCTGACAAAATTTCACCACTTATTCCGAGTTGACGGATGCCGTGTCGTTCCTTCCACCGTGACAGCCATCCCACACTGGCAGTAAAATTAGGGTCTCCTTTTAACTTTTCATTCAGTTTCAGCGCGATCGTTTGCAAATTTACACCCGATAAAGGAACACCCTGTTCCCGTTGTTGGCAAAACCAAACATACAAAGCATCATCTAGGGTTTCATTTTTTGGTTTTTTTAAAGTGCTTCTGCCGCCTAAACTGTCTTTACTAACCATTTTTGCACAAAAATCTTCAATTTCCTGTCGCTTTTTTTCCAATCGGAAACAGTTTGTTTTCCCACACCTAACTCTTTTGCAATTTTAATAAGCGATTCACCTCCATCAATACGAAACAAAGCTTGGAGTTTTTGTTCCATTGTCACTGTCACTGACTTACGTTTAGTCGCCATTTTCACTGAACACTGAACGAGACGTAAATAAAAAACACAGATCAATATCGCACTAGAATTAAATGACAACTGAGCAGATATCTTGCGAGAAGCAGGAAAAGTGGCATCTGTCCGACAAAACAACCGACCTGACGCCAGACGGATAGACTGTTTATCCGTTTAGTCAGCGGTCCTTTATCTTTTGTTTATCGCAAGATGTCTCTGATGTCACGTACGTTGTAGTGTTGGGTGATCTAATTTGTATATATTTTTTCAAAGAAGTTTTTTCTACTTTAGTAGGCAAAAGAAACAAACAAGTGGTACACCTATTTCATATTTTAATGAATAAGTTATATTATTTGAGTATTAAAGTAGGAAAACCCCTTTGAAAAATAACAAATATAGACGTATAAAAATAAATATTTTTGTGGACAGCAGACTGATTGTGCACTGTAAAATACTATAACTAAACAAAACTTTTGGGCCGTCCGGATTAGCCGGAGGTCCGGATCATCGGAGACCGGATTAGCGAGACTGTACTGTATATATATATATATATATATATATATATATATACAATGGATAACGTTAAATATCAAGAATATATATATATATATTGTGGTCATCGGGTAGAGTTAAGCTGGACAAATATATATATATATATATATATATATATATATATATATGAAGTTAATATATTACTATGTAAGTATTTTATCCACCATTAAGTGCAATAATTTTACCTTGAGTGATGAGGCACCTTTCGGTCAATTGACCATTGTCGAATCACTGATGTTTTTCTGTTGTGGATGTTCGGTTTGTGAAGTTGGTGTTTGTTGACGTTACGCGCACTTTTTCTTGATCTGTGTGTATGATATTTCTATATAGTATGTCTTCTGTATATGTTATTTGTAGATTCATAACGTATTAACTTGTAGATTCATATTAACTTCATAAAGTCAGTGCAACGGAAAAACAATGGATAACGTTAAATATCAAGAATATATATATATATATATATATATATATATATATATATATATATATATATATATATATATGATGCTATGGCCCACAGGTTCTTCTTAACTAGAATATCTTGCCACTTTGTCACAATTGGTCTGAGGATGTCTCTTGTGGGTAATGGGTAAGGGCAGTTCAGCAGGATGTGTTCAATTGTTTCGTTCTCCACACCGCAGAGTACACACAGCGGAGGCTCTGTGAGATTAAAACGAAATAAGTACTCCTGTGTCACCAGATGGCCGGTTCTTGCTCTGGCAGCAAAAGATGCTGTTGATCGTGCTACTTCCCTATATTTGTCCTCGACTGGTGGTTCTGGTTGGAGCTGGTAAAGGTGTCGACCAGTAGACTCTTTTTCCCAATTTTCACACCAAAGTTTTCAGTAAACTTCCCTGCTTACACTTTTGCAAAGTAGCAGGGAGTGTTTGCCTTCATCTGTAGGTCCCATGGTTGAGGCTATTTTCGCAATTTTGTCAGCCTTTTCGTTTCCAGGTACCCCGCAATGGGCAGGTACCCATTGAAAAGTTAATTCCTTCCCGCAGTCCACTAGTTCTAGGATGGTTTTTCTTATTTCTGATATTCGAAACGAGTATGAACTTGTAGAATTACTTAACAATGACTGAAGGGCGGCTTTCGAATCCGATAAGATGCATATTTTTGAATTGCCCTTTAAATGCACACAGCTAGTCAGGGCTGCACTTATAGCCAAAAGTTCAGTATCCATTCTGGAATTGGAATTGGCTGGGATGTAAAAACAGTCTCCGTTCGATTCATTATAGTAGCCTGCCCCCGATAAGCTCTTCTCCCGGTCGAGCGAGCCATCTGTGAATATTTTTATGTGGCTTTTGTATTGAGATTGAATCATGTTTAATGTTATTGCTTTTAATATTTGTACATGATCTTTCTTGCTCACCTCTTGTGGCAGGTTAAGTGCAATGTTTATCTCGGGCCATCTACTTGGGGGCTCCATATAGTAGGTCGGAATTTTCACAGGGACAAAACAAGACATTTTGGTGGACAGTTGATTAATTTTATAGTTGAATGACTGCTTTAAGTTGGAATCATGACACCATGTTACTTAATGGGTGGATTAGTGTAAGAGCCTTTATTGACAAGTATTTGGTCAATATTTTTTTATCGATATAGAGTCCAATAGGTTCAACTCCCAATTCAATCTCCATGGCTGCTATAGAGGTGGTTTTGGTGCAAACCAAGCATAAACGGATTGTAGAGTTTGTAGTCTTTTCAGGTGAGACTTCGCCATCGAACCCCATACTTCACATGCATAGGTTGCCTTAGATCTCAAGAAGGCAATATAAAACATCTTTAGAGTAGTTGTATCGGCGCCCCAATCGCGGCTGGCCACGGCTTTGAGAGCATTAAGTCTTGATACATATTTTTCCATAACATACTTCATATGACTACCCCATCGCAGTTACGGATCCAAAAGGATCCCTAGTAGTTTAGGGGACCTATTATATTTCAATCACTTGCCAAGTATTTTGAGTTCGGGAGCGAAAGAACCCAATTTATTTCGACAGGTGAAAAAAGTGCAATTGGTCTTCTCCACTGATATAGTTAGAAACGATTTAGAGTACCAATTAGTGAATTTATCCAGTGAGGACTGAAGGATTTCGCATGCTTTTTTATGATCAGTGGATGTGACCCAGGTCGTTATATTGTCGGCAAAACTCATACTATCTACCTCAGGTGGAAATTCGTCCGCCACGTCGTTGAGGGCAATATTAAATAGGTTGGGGCAAATTATTCCTCCTTGAGGAATGTCGTTTTTGTTTCGGAACAATGAAGATAGTGAGACATTTACTGATGCTGTTAATAGACGGTTTTGTAAAAAATAACTTATGAATTGCAACATTTTACCCTGTATTCCGAGCTTCATGCACTGTAAGATGATGGTTGAATGTAGAACTTTATCGAATGCTGCCTCTAAGTCCATCATAGTGGCCACTATGCTCATTTTGTGGTCGAACCCTTTGTAAATTTTATTAGAGAAATATAAGAGTGTCAGTTATGCTCCTGTGCCGTCTGAAGCCAAACTGTTGGTTCCCCAGCATTTTGTCATGTTCCAGCCTCCAGGATAATCTCTTGTTGACTAACCTCTCCATCAACTTCCCCAAGCAAGATGTTAACGCTATCGGCCAATAAGAGGTAATATTTTTTCCATCCTTCCCTGGTTTCAAGAGGGGGATGATTTTTGCTGTTTTCCATTCTTGAGGGATATTTCCAGTTATCCAGATAGAGTTGAAAAGCTGAAGTGTCTTTACTTTCATTTTCTTCAAACAGTGCGATAGCATCTCATTGTGAATATTATCTTCTCCGGGCGCGGCTCTATTTAAGAGAGATATACTATCTTCCAGTTCGGCTAATGTGAAAAGGAAGTCATCTGAATCAGAACAACGAAACAGCAGTTCAGTTCTACATGTTAGAAATTGTTCGATGAGAGTGAGCCTTCGGCCAGGCAAATCTTCGCCCTGCTTTTTCTGAGTAATGTTTAGCAAATTCTTTGGCCTTCAATTTGTCATCCGTTATTAAGTCTCCATTTGATTTTCTAATAGAAATAATTTTCTGAGAGCATTGACCGTTTGTTTCCAGACTGTGCTGGATGGTGTGTTCACGTTCATTGAACCAATTCTTGGATTTCTTGACTCCACCAGCTGATCATATATTTTTTTTCCATTCTGGGATTTTTTTGGGATGGATTTTTCAGCTGCGTTCTCAAGAATCGATTCAATGATTTCTGAAGTTACATTTTCCACTAATGAGACAATTTGAGTTTCTTTTTCAAAGAGTCCAGTTAGCTTTTGAAAGTTTGTATTTACTGTGGACAATCGTATTGTTAGTAATTGTTTTGCTTCGCCCATCAATTTCGAAGAATACCGGGAAATGATCACTTCCTAAATCCTGGCCTATATGCCAATTTAATAATTTGTTAATACGTTTTAAAACCACAGCTAATTAATTATTTCAGTCATTAGGTCTTTCCACTACAGGGCATGTAAACCAAAATTCAAGTTCTATTTTTATAATCCGTTACTAAAATATCCCCCTGCATACAGGTTTCAATAATGATACTGTTTATATGTTGTTCATGGATTAATATTTTATTGTTAGTTTTTATAGAAAGTAGAAATGTGTTGCATTAAAAAAAAGTTTATTTTCCCAATTTATTTTAAAAAAAGCTAACTAATAAAAATAATGTACCTGTTTTGATTATTATAGAGTTTTTATTTTATAATAGTAAACCTGCAACTGATAATGGTGCAGTGCTACAATATTAAACTTTATTACAGACTTGTGCAACACATAGCTTACAAAATTGATGAAAAGTGCTTAACTGTAAATAAAATATGTTAATATTGTTAAATTAAAACAACATTGTATATTCTGTTTAGGAACCTTCTGATGATGATGAAGAAGAGGATGATAGCAAATCCAATGCTAAACCAAAAAAGAAAATGGAGAATAAAAAGAAAAAGGCTGATAGTGAGATATCAGAAGTATGTTAAAATTATTTTTTTCTACTGGTTTTGATTTATTTGAGACTGTTTCTCCTAGTTAGTGGCTGGCTTATTTATCTTCAGCTCCTTATATGTACCTTTCTTTCTATAATAAAAACTTATATGGAGGGCTGTTTGTTTCGTCTCAATTAACATGCAACTTATTTATCATGAAAAATATCATGGAGAACTGTTTTATCTTAGTTAACACCTGACGTGTTTATCTTCAGGTCCTTATACTCGGAAGGCAAATGAGGTATTTATTTTTATTTTTTTAATTTTAAAGCTTGTTTGTGTTAATACATTTTAAAACCGCAACTAATTAATTATTCCAAATATTATTTCATTCTTTAGGCCTTGCCACTACAGGGCATGTAAATTCAAAATTCATTATTACTTTTGTAATCCGTTACTAAAATATCCCCTGCATACTAATTTCAATAATGTTACTGTTTATATGTTATAAGTTTCCTGGATTAATATTTTATTGTCATTTTTTTATAGAAAGTAGAAATGTGTTGCATTAAAAGAAAAGGTTTATTTTCACGATTGATTTTTAACAAAGCTAACTAATAAAAATAATGTATCTGTTTTGATCATTATAGAGTTTTTTTTTTATATTAGTAAACCTGCAACTGATAATGGTCAGTGCTACAATTTAAACTTCATTACAGTCTTGTGCAACCCGTAGTTTACAAAACTGTTGAAAATGCATAACCGTAAGTAAAATATGTTAATACTATTAAATTAAAATTGCAAAAAGACAATGTAATATTGAAGTACTAAAATTATATAATTTTTAAAAGCTTTTTCAAGTTTCTCCTGTTGAAATCTTTATGCCACAAGCTATCACCATATGTAAATTATTAGAAATGCACAGTTTTATAACAAAATATGCCATTATAATTACTACTCTATTTACAATAAAAAAAATATTATTTATAAAAATCTAGGGCAAACTAAGAACAGGTCTAAAATTGTCACTTTTTCAGTTCTTGTCATTGTCATGGTCTTACCTTTTTCTCTTCTTGTTTGAAGGCCTATAATAATGTTCCAATTTATGGTAACAGATTTTGTATATCCAAAACTGTGTCACTTATGGCACCAATATTAATTGTTTCTGTTATAGCATTCTATATGTAAATTATGCGATTTCTTTCCTGACATCCATTTAAATTCAGTTGTATGCTCCCTTCCACCCAGTTCAGTGGATTGAACTACATTTAAAATATCATCATGTCTTTTGAACCTGAATTTAGAATTCTCACAGCATTTTTCGATAAAAGTAGTCAATTATCTTGGGTTCAAGTCACAATAAGCACTGATGAGTTTTTAAATAAACTTATAAGAATGGTGGATTATTAACATCTGGCAGCACTCTTTAGACCAGGGGTCCTCACTAGGAATACTTTGAGAGCCAAAAATTTTGCATAAAACTTTCCTGATGGCCGCAAGTACAAGAGGCACTAAATAACTGACAAACAATATGATTATAACATACGTTTATTACATTACCAACATAAATAAACTGTTTTGCATATAAAGAAGTTTGAAAATGTCTTTTTTTTACTTAGTTAATTCTTTGAAGTTGATGGGCGAAATCTTTCACAGTCCTCTAATATGGCATCTATGTTGGCAGGTTGGGAAGAAACTGAAATTCTTAAAATGTTCTCAACATTCTCACTTGTTAGCCTAGATCTGTACTTGTTTTTTACAAACTTCAGCTTACTGAATATAGATTCACAGACATAAGTAGATGAAAAAACACACAATATTTTCTGAGCACATTCAAGTAAGTTAGGAAATTTGTCCTTTTCAACAACTCTCCAAAACTCATAGTGAGCTTTATTCTTCATCTTTTCTTCAAAAATACTTTTGAGTTCCGTATCGTTCTGAAGATCGATTAATTCATTTTTTAAATCCCTAGCTTCATATCCAAAAACAGAAAGATGAGTTACAATAGCTGGTTTCATTGCCCATGGATTTTCTACCAAGCGAAATGGTTCCTGATACTTCCTGAAGTCACTAAACCTCTGAGACATTCCTTCCTTCAGGTCTTTCAACAGTTTTAGTAAATCGGAAACATTTTGACTTTCATCAGGATTTTCATCAAACAGTGTTTTAACTGAAGGGAAGCTGGAATAATCACTGTTTGATAGTTCTTCAATATACAAATTGAGTTTTTGTTCATGTGCAAATACGATACTCATCATCTTAGTTACAATGTTATTATAGTCTCCTTGCAATTTAGTCAGCGTTTCATTCATAATGCCCATTGTGTCAGTAAGAAACGCTACTTTAAGCCACCAACTAAAATTATAAACTTCAAGGTACTCTTTGTTCTTTGTAGCCAAAAACAAAGTAATCTCATGTCGAAGAAACGTTCCAAAACTTTACCCTTACTCAGCCATCTAACTTCTGTGTGGTAAAGCACATCCCTGTATTGTGAAATAAGTTCTTTCAAAAACTCTTGAAAAGTTCTGTGGTTCAGTTCATTTGATCTTATGAAATTCACTATCTTAACAACGTCTTTCATAACACAGCTGAAATTTTCACCAAATTTAACAGCTAAGCTTTCTTGATGAATTATACAGTGAAAACTCAATAAGTTTTCATTTCCCAAATGTTTTTTCAACAACTGAACAAATCCTACATTTCGTCCTAACATTGATGGGCCACCATCAGTACATACAGAAATAACTTTTTTCAAATCAATGCCACGCTCGTTAAAAAAACACTATTACGTTCAAAAAATCAACACCTCGAGTCTGTCCAGTCTTGGGAAGCATGCCCAAAAATTCTTCTTTGATAACACAATCCTTAGATATATACTTCATGAACAACAGTAATTGAGGTTGTATCTGTGGATGAATTGAGCGCAAGACTAAAATATTTGCTTTGCTGCAGTTCATCAGTAAGATTAAGTGCAATATTTGCTGCTAAGTCCTGCGACCGTCTCATGCACGCTGAGTCAGACAACTGAAGTTTGGAAACTTCTTCTAATATTTGTTTACTGTTAGAAAATTGTGAAAACAAAGTTTTGCAAACTGTGACAACATATTCTTTTACAATTTCTGCATCAGTAAACAGTTTCATCTTTTGAGCTAAAATTTCAGTGACTTGATAGGATGCTTTTGTAGTAAGCTCATAAGACACTACGTTCACAAGCATAAGACTTTTTCAGTGATTGCAATTTTTCCTCTCGGATTTTAGATGTTGTCGGGAATTTGTCTTCAAATTGAGAATGAATTGAAGTGTAATGTCTGTTCAGATTATGACGTTTGTTGCCATTCACAGTTTCACGGCATATCAAACATATGGTAGTCCCTTCTTTCTTACCTTTTGTAAAAAGAATTCCTCCTCCCACTCAGCTTGAAACTCATGGTTTTCATCATCCAGTTTTCGTTTCCATCCTTTTGTATACACTCCTGCCATATTTAATTTTAAAATTCAATCACTAAACTGAATGTTATTTTCATAAAATAATGTGTTCAATCGATAAAGTTAACCGCATTAACATTAAATCACATCAACACTAGCGCGACTTATACATACGTCTGCACTAAATTAGATCATACTCTCCACTGACACCTGACTCCACTGAAGACAAACCGTAACTGGCCAGCGCCACAGCCACTGTTGTGGGGATGACGTGGTGACTAACGCATGGCGTGCCCTCCCAAAGTCATTGCCACCGACTGCTGATTGGCTCTGCTAAGCTGCGTCTGGGACTTGCACTGGTTGGCAATGCTGCACGTCTCCACCGTCTTCCGCTCTTGTTAAGTTGCGTTGCTGTGTTGCCGATACTATTGATTGCTAAACGTCAGTAAAGCCCGAGACAAAGATACAGCGGGTGGGGTTTTTAACTTCAGTAGTTTGAGTAATTAATTAAGTTTAGTAAAACAACGACAGATTTTCAAAACACTCAGTAAATAAATAAAATATTTATTTAAGTTGTAAAATATTTTGACTTCAATCCTAATCGTCCTGTGGGCCGCATGCGGCCCGCAGGCCGCTTAGTGAGGATGCCTGGTCTAGTGTATCCATTTTCACATTTTTACTGTGAAGTTGTCTTTTGAGACAACGAATCCTTGAATATGCTTTTAACTTTTAGAAGAAAATTTTACTACTAATCCACTATATTTGTTGTTTCGCTGAGTTGCTAGAATGATAGCTTTTGAGGATTTATTGGTTTTAATTTTTGGTTTTGGTAATTAAAAATAACGTATATTTTTTTTTAGGATCCTTCTGACGATGAAATAGAAGTTGATGAGACATCCAGAAGTAAACAAAATAAAAAAACAGACAAAAGAAAGAAAAAGGATGAAGACTCTGGAGAAGTATGTTTCTAACATGTAATTCTTAAATGGTTTGATTTTATCAGGTTGCACTTGTAATGCAAGAGAATAACACATGATTTATTTATCTTTAATTAATTCCAGGTCCCAATATCCACTTTCTCACAGTTATTGAATCTTATGAAAAGGTGACATATCCAAACAAAGAACACAGTAAGGCTATTATTTTATATGTTAAATGAGAGAATAATGGAAAGTGAATGAAGTGGTGGCGTTAAATTAAAGATTTGGTCTGAGAGGTTGGTAATCATGACCATTTGTTCACAGTTAAATATCTTAAAGTAAGGTTACTGCATCAAAATCATTTGAAAATATTTTAATGGTATGTCAAAAATAAACTCAACCTTGGCTTGTAAAATTTAAAATCTCACAACACTTTATTTTAACATTATAAACTATTGTTCATATCATAAACAATATTCGAGCTGGCTTGTGAGTGAATGCTATAAACACAAGAAATATATACAACTCACAATTATAAAAACTTTAATCTCGAACACGTTTTAATGACATTATTTCATCATATTCAGTAAGGCTATCACAAACATAACTTGAATTTAAAAAAAAAAATTAATTTATAGGCTATGTTCAATTTTTTTTTTTATTAAAGTTTTGTTTGTAATAGTATCACTGAATATGACATAATGTCATTGAAACGCGTTTGAGATTAAAGTTTTTATAATTGTGAGTTGTATTTATTTCTTGTGTTTATTGTTTATATTGTTGCCAAAAAGCCTTCAGGACTTCCTAAAAAGACCATTCACTTAAAAAACTTGAAATATTTTAATTAAAATTAACATTTACAGAATATGCATAAAAATATATAGAACATATAAAAAATTTGCTTGTTACATTGAAAAATAGTCAAAGAGAAGACAATTGTATGCCACAATGATACGTTCTCTTGTTTTTAACAAACTTAGATCGCACATTAAAGCTAAATCAATGCTCACAAAAAACAGACTAAAGTGACAGATTTTTTTGTTAAAAAGTGAAAGTATTATGTGTAAAGGAAATTACATATGTACATACATACTTACTTTTGACATATACTTATGTACTTATAATCCGTGAAATACATCGACGTATTAAATTATTTTCTGTATTTATTTTGTCCTCTGAAGATTATTTGTGAATTGCATTAACCGGGGTCATTATTTGTGTAACTTGTGGTATAATAATCGATTATCGATAATTTTACGTATTCTTTGTTCATAGTGGATTATCCGGGCCACCCTATTCCACGGATAATCGGGAGTTTACTGTAATTATATTTTTTAAAAATTATAGTTTAAGGTAGAAAAATGAATCCAATATTATCTTGTTAACCAGGAATCAGTAAACACTTCTATGACCTAGTTAAAAACAGGTTTACTTCAGGTAAATGAGCTTGCCTATGTGATGCTAGAATTTTCTCCTCCCAGTAATAGGATCTCATTACTTCCTTTCCTAAGTCATACCAAATTTTATCTGCCTTTCCTTACTCTTTATTTTAGAAGGGGTATAATGAGTTGACACCTCTTTATGAGCCCAAAAGAGAGTAGGTTTACTGTACATACATGATGTCATTATATCTCAACTATGTATTTTGCACTTAGTGGTTTTCTGTCCTATATTCACAATATTTTTTTTTATTTTAGCATTAAACATTTTTTGTAAAGATTCAATGATAGTTTTTATGTGAAATAATGTTTGATGCAAATATCTCGTAATGGAGGAATAAAGTCTGTTGTTGACCTGTATTTGCTAGATCTGGTGAAGTACAATTTGCCAACGTTAACGAGTGCAGGCACAATCGGTTTTCTGGGACAGGTGTTTAATATAAAAAGCTGTGTTTGGTGTTCTTGATTAATTAAATAGAGAGGTCTTGGCACAGAACTTGTAGAAAAACCTGAGGATTTTTTCAGTGTATGTGACTTGATCGCAAAAAAGTTGAATCATTAGTGTTGAAGCAGAATCTATTCATAATAGTTTGGAAAATGTAGAAAAATCTAGAAATACTTATCTTTCGACTCGACTACACATCTAGAAGAACTTAGAATAAGCAGTACCAATACCTGTGGAAAAGTTTGTAGAAGAAAATTTGTGAAAATGAGGAATGGGGAACAGAAAACACAAAAAAAGAATCCTGGAACATCTACTAATTTAGTTTGTGAAATACTGCCCCTACGATTTCAACCTCATACTCATGTGAGATCCTGAATGGGGTAACTACCATTTTTCACAAAACAAGGGGGCTTGGTGCCATGACTTGAAAGAGCCTAAAACCCTGTAGTGATGTCCCCAGGACAAGATAATTGCTCTTACCAGCACCTACGGATTCAGCTATTTTTCTAGAACTATTGTGGACCAATAGATCATTCTGAGTATCCCAATTTTCTGTACTGATAGAATAACCCTTGCGATTAGTTCACCGCAGGCATTGTCATCATACCTTTAACCACTTTTGGTATATTTTACCTACGGCTGGGACCTTGTGATTGGAGAATTAGGTTAGACAGGCCTACTAACCTTGATAGCAGACAGATACAAATATTTACTGCATATGCAATGTTATTACATTTGTTCATGTAAGATTACTTGTTTCAATTTAGAATCAGATTTGTCACTGAATTGTCATATAAAATAATAAACCATACATAAAGGACTTGAAAGTAGATGATTGCAATAAACGAATCAATTAGCTGCCCCTATCCAGACATTTCTGGCGTACCATTTATTTATGAAAAGTTGTATAATACAAAGTTGCATGTTTCCACGATACTAGCAGGTCACACACGTATGATTTCCTTACTCCCTATATCAGGGAATCATTCTTTTTATTATTTGTGTCCATCTTAAACCTGAGCTCCTAGTTTACACTTCCACACTTTAACATATACGAGGGCTGTTTTTTTATCAACTTCCGATGTGGTATAAAAATAAAACTAGTGAGAGTAATTAAATAAATTTATTATCAAGAGTTAGGTACATTATTAGTTACTTTTAAACATAATCGCCTTTTAAATTGAGGCATTTTTCATACCTGTGTACATGCTTCTTAATACCTCTTTCATAGAAGTTTGCCGCCAGTGATTTGAGATGGGTTTTCACGGCGACTTGCAGCGCGTCGTCAGTTCGGAAGCTCTGCCCTCCTAGCATCATCTTCAGTTCCGGGAAAAGGTGATAGTCGCTCGGCGCTAAATCAGGGCTATATGCCGGATGGTCAAATACGTCCCATTTAAACCCGTCAAGAAGACGTTTCGTCAAAGCAGCGCTGTGAGGACGGGCGTTGTCATGAATGAGCACAACTCCTGATGTGAGCATTTTCCTCCTTTTGTTCTGGATAGCTCTCCGCAAACGTTGTAACATACCACAGTATCCTTCCGCATTGATTGTGGTCCCTGGCTCTAAAAACTCCACAAGCAAAACACCTTTTTGATCCCAAAACACGGTGGCCATAATCTTTCTGTTGCTGAACTTTTTTTTTGAATTTTTTTGGTTTGTTTGGAGAGTTTGAATGCATCCATTGTTGGGACTGCTGTTTCGTTTCTGGGGTGTCGTACAGAACCCATGTCTCATCTCCTGTCATGATTTTGTTAAAAAAATCATCGCCATCAGCTCCGTAACGATTCAGAAAAGACCTTGCTGATGCCATTCGCCGAGCTTTGTGGTCATCAGTCAACATCTTCGGAACCTATCGAGCACAAAGTTTTTTGTAGCCTAACTTATCATTTACGATAGTGTATAGGGCTGACCTTAAAATATCAGGAAACTGATTGGATAGCTCCGTAATCGTAAACCTCCGATTGCTTCTTACACTTTGGTCAACTCGTTCAATGAGGTCTTCGTTTGCGATCGACTTTCGTCCTTGGCCCCCTTCATCATGAATGTCAACTCGTCCATCTTTAAATTTCCTACACCAATCACGCACTGCCTGTCACTCATAAAGCTTTCACCGTATACTCGTTTCATTCTACGGTGAATTTCTGCTGCGGATAACCCTTCAGCTTGCAAGAAACGAATGACACTTCGCAACTCACACTTGGCGGGAGATTCTATCAAGGTAGCCATGTTTATGTGTCACTGGATAAACTGGTAATGGCATCGGACGCCTGAAAATGAGTGAGGTTGTAGTGGGAGAGGTGCGCAGTCGATTGCCGCGCATTACTGGCCGATGCCGCTCGCCCTGCCGTCTAGCGGTATAGTCGGAAGTTGAAAAAAAAATAGCCCTCGTATTAATATGGAGAATTCGCCTATAGTAACAGTTATTCTTGTCTAAATAAGGCATTTACTTTTAAATTATTTTGATTCTACTTCTTCTGTTCTATTTCGATCATTGAAAATACGTTTCAAGGTAAATAGGCCTATTTCAGCAATATCGCCCTGTGAATACATGACCTCTTGTATAATATGGCTTGTGTTGTTGGTATTGCTTAATGGATGGTTGTATTATGAATATATGTTCAGTATATATGCAATTGTTATTATAAAATTTTGTTTTCTAGGATGAAATCGAAGATGTAAAACCGAAGGAAAAGAAAACCAAAACCAGCAGAAGTAAAAACACAGACAGGGAGGAAGACGAAGAAGTCTCTCAAAAATCCAAGGCTGAAGAGGAGGTATTTATTTTATAAACTTATTATTTTACTCAGTACTTAACTTCAAATAGTATACCAAATCTCTGGGTGCACACCTCTCTTTATAACGTGAATTGCTTGTAGTACGAACCATTTAACCCAGAATGGTTTAAGAAGTTTCTATATGACGGATAAAGTGCTATAAATAGTTTATCCATAGTACAATTGAAGTTGGCCTCGACAGGTTTTTTAATAGATACTAAGAAGGAAACTGGATAAATCCCCCCCCTAGCAGTTTACTTTCACTATAAGGTAGGAGAAAACCTTTTCTTCTTCTTCAGTATAATTGCATCATTGCAAGTATCTATTTTCTTGTAATATGACATCTAGTATATTCTTTCATGTATCTGTTCTTTAAAAATTGTGAAATATCGCTTCTAATTTTATAAGATTATATTCAATTTTATTTTACCTGAAAATTTTCAATTGATGCTCTTATTTGAACAGAAATAATTGATCAGGTTATGAGGGGGAACTAATTCAAACAAGTGGTCAGAATTATTTTTATTTTTAAATAAAAGCGGTTGATTTGTGAGTCAGGTACAACTATTTATTTATACAAGCAAAGTTTGAATAACGGGTGCTTGTAACGTTATTAAACATTTTTAATAGAGTGCAGTAAGAATAAGGCCTGAAGACAATAACGTACCCCGTTATTGAAATGATGCCTGTATAAATAAATAGTTGTGCCTGAGTCGCAAGTCAACTGCTTTCATCTAACAATAACCTCTGCTAGTAATTATAAAATAATACAGATTTTGCAAGTAAATAGTTTTTTTAAATATTATTTTTCATTTTGTAAAATTGTCTAAAATTACAATATTTGTGAAACTATTATACTTAATTTGTGGCATGTTAGATTTTGGAAACTGCCAATACATCATTTCATTATTTTGAATATTTCTTATAATTTTGAATTGTATTTTAATTATAGGCATCTGATGAAGAAGGAAAAAAGGGCAAGAAAAGGACCAAGAATGCCAACAAGAGCCAGAGTAATAAAAAACCCAAAGCCGATAATGAAGATAATGAAAAGGTGTCAGATACACAATATGAGGTAGAGTTTTTAAAAGAATTACCCTGTGTAGGGGGTTCGATTTTTAGAACAATCTTAAAAATTAATCAATATAGTAGGAGGTTGGGTTTTTGGAAAAACAAAGGGTAATAAATCTTTACCATGAAGATTTGCTTCGGTTTCAAAATAATCAATATTTACACAGTTGACATTAAATGTGTTCGTTATAAATGTGTTTTCACAGTCACAAAAAGTTTCTTTGTCTTGTTATTAACCTTCCAGGGATAGCATATTGTTTCAAATAGGAAACGGCACTTTGGAGTTTTACCAAGCACACAAACTGGTTAAAACTTTTGGTTCAATTGAAAAATGATTGGTTTGTTAAACCAAGAAAGTTTCATCAATAAACACATTAGCAAGAGCATGATTTTCACTGAGCAAAAATGATTATATACATTTCTGAGTACTGCACTAATAGTAAGTTCTTGATTAGAGGCAAACACTGACTACCATCTTGAAACAACCAAATGAAAATGCCATAATTACATGGTTGTCCCATTTATATATTTTAACAAGTTTTATTTAGTTTGCTTTCAGTAAAGTCTATTGCTTGTAACGCCTATTTTAAAGTATTGTGCAAGCCTTTTCTAAATTTGTCTGCTGCCAATCTACATGTAGTGAGTCCAAAGAGCACAAAGTCCTTCTGACTGATTTTATTTCTTGATAACAAACAACCTGCCATTGATCATGCACCATCATTATATAATCAAACCCATTTATCTCTCTTAAATTTGTTGTCTGTCAAAAACATATTTACAATTTCAAGTCTTTCTCAGTTGTTCATCCTTCAATCTCTTGATAAAATAACGATTTTTAATCATACATTTTTCACTATCAAAACTAATGTAGCAGATTAAGTGCTCTTTGGGGCCATCTATTACCCTTATCAAGTTGAAACACAAATTTTAAAACTATGTCAGCCAAATATGCCAGCATATTACATATGTTGCTCGTATTCAGTGTGTTAATGTATAGTAAAAAATATTAAAATTGTCTCTCTTCTGAATAAACAGGGCTGGATCTGCAGTTAGCCTGTATCTTCAATTATGAAGCTACACAATGGGACACTACTTTGGAATCATTTAATAAGAAGCATACTCATTCATTACTAAAAACAATCTCTTTCTTTGGTAGGGTCAATCTATCTGTGGCCCCTCACATTGTTCTACAATTTCCCTCAGGGTAATCATTATTTGTAACCATTTAATATACATCACCTTGGATAGAATCAAGTCCAAGGTAGTCTCTTAGTTACTGATGAAGTGCAAGATCAGAAAATTCCTACTGACTTTTTTTTTTAATACAGTAAAACCTCTCATATCCAGGCCTTCGATATCCGGAGGTAATATGAAAATAATGTAAGTGTTTTTATTCCACTAGGCGCCTGTTGTCGAGCCAGTCTCTGGCACCAGCAGTCAGGTCTTTGTTTTTTCCCGACTCGGACAGTTGTGTTAGAGTCTCCTTATCGTTCAGTTCACTAGTGTTTTACAACAGAGTTGTATTACCCAACTTAATCAGTTGTGTTTGAGTGCCCATATAGTTCAGCTACTGACCGACACTGAGTAAAACGAATATTGAGTTTCTCACTCCAGTTGACATAAAAAACAGACGAAGCATTCTGTTATGTTTAGATGTCTTGACAGTAGGGTGATGGGTCATAAATATCTTTCTTTATTTATGCTGTAGGTTTTGACAGTTGATAAATATCCCTTAGAAACTACAATCTTGTGCATAACATATCATAAAACAAACTCTCTTAAAGCCAACAAATCAATCAAACGATGACGACATTCATGATTTGCTGGGCTGGTCTTTATTGCCGCTCCTAATGAATTGCCATAACTAGCCAAGCTAGCACATAAGGCATGTAACTAAATTGTACCCACAGTTCTATAATTCTATTACAATCTTCAATAAATGTAACTTTTTTACTTAAAACAATCATACATCTACTTCCAATTGGAATGGTTGTGATTATGTAGTACAAATGTACATAATTACATAACCCCTCCCATATCCGGATCGGGCTGTCGCCACATTGATCTGGTTATGAGAGGTTTTACTGTAGGTTACATTTAGAAAACGATTAATTCTCAATTTTATTTATGTTGAGTTTATGGGAATTTATCTAATATGCTAAAGTCTATTCACCAATTTCTTAATGTTTCAAGTACGCAATATGAAATATTAATGAATTGGAGATATTACATCTTCCTGTTTGAAGCAGACTTAAGCAGCCACTGTGGAATTAAAGGCAGTGAAAATAACTATTCTTTGAATGTGTCTAAGCATGCCAACTGTGTTCCCTTTAACTATCTAAATTTTAAGAAATCTGCCTGTTGTGAACAAATCTAAATTATTGAGAGATATTCATTTGTTTTCAACAGGCGCATCGCTAGAAGTCTGATTTTCACTAATGGAGTATTCGGTACTTAGATCATACTTCATTCAAGAAGTATTTACTTATGACAACAAACAACTAATGCTTGATCTAAGTAAACTATACAAAATGTGATTAGTGATTAGAACAAGAACATAAGATCATATCTGTAAATTCTTGTTATTTCATGGAATTTATTAAATTGTACTAGCTGCTTATGAATATTTTCTTCAATTCATTTGAATTACAACATAAAAAGTATTCAAAGCCTTTTTTAAATTGAATTGAAGCAATTGACTTTTGTTGTATATTTTTAAAACTCATGCAATATTTTAAACGGTATGTGTAAAAACAAGTAATATGAAAAACATTTAAGTCTATTCCTACTTAAATCAACAGAGAAAATTTTGTTTTGGTTTCTTTTTATTTTATAATTACAACTATTAAAAATATCTATATACATGTCAGAATAATAATATTAAATGGCAAAATAGAAAGCCAATTTCATTGCAAATTTTCATTTTCCATCCTATGTATGGTGTTGTACTATTATTTTTGTTTGTTGCAATTTATACGTACTTTTTTTTATCGCTTGCATTGTGTTGTAGTTTCTTTTCGCTTTCATTTTACATTGTCTCTAAAGCAAGGTCCGATACCATTAATCTAGTTTGTTTGTTGATTTTATTATTTTCATTCATTTTTAATCCTAGCGCATTATTTATGATATTGTGTGGTAACCATGGCAACAATTAAAGGCTGTACAATGAATGTTTCGATGACAACCAGATGGGGGCAAAAGAAAAATCCATATATATCTTTGAGAAGTAGATTTTAGTTATGAAAAAGTTGATTCAGTCCCAAAGCGCTAGACTTCGAACATGAAGATACTCAGTTTAAATCCGACCAAGACCACCCTCTAATTTTTTATAATTTAGACATTGAATAAATATTTTAATAAACTGATAACATTAAATGTCATCCACTATAAGTTAAAAATATATTTTTTTACTTGATTGGATGAATGAAAACGTATTTTTACTAACCTTTGAAAATTTGTACAAGATATGTATATCAGGAGAGTGTGCACTAATAGGAGGAGTTGAATAATTTTACAAATTACAATTCATGTGATTTACCTGTAATTCTCATAATATCTTGAGTTAAAAGCTGTATCAAGTACAAATTAATAATAAAAATTTATCATAATAAGTATTATTTGCAGTTTATAATTATGTTATTATTTATGTTTAGGTTGAAAAAATTGTAGATGTCTATTTTAAAAAGAATGGGGGGCGAGAATTTCTAATTCGTTGGAAAGGGTACAGATCAGCTGATGATACATGGGAGCCAGAGGAACATTTGGAGTGCCATGAACTTATAGAAGAGTATATGAAGAAAGTAGATGCTGTAAGTTTTTTTTTTAATAAATAACATTCTTTTATGTTGTGAAGAATTATAACGGTTGATAAGCAAGTCAAGTCAATTCATTTATTTTATTTTCAGCAACTTATTTGTTTTTCTAGTCAGCCTGAAACTGATTTACAAAATTTTTTTTTTATGTATCTTCAATATTTTTATTTTCAGATTTTTTTTATATTCTTAGTACCTTAAGAAAAAGTACTACAATTAAACGTAAAAAAGTAGTAAGTGCCATAAAAATAATAACGTATAAAAATAAGAACCAGAACAATAGAATCAAAATTTACACACAAAAAACACTTAAAAGTAATGATTAGGCAATTTCTGTAAAAACTCAAAAAAGATTAAAAATAAGTTTATATAAGCAAGACATTCTAAAATAAACTAGAATACCTAAAAAAACGGTTTTCATCTTTTATATTAATAATAACTTGGAGCAACTAGGGTATAATTTTTAATTATAAATAAATAAAACCTCAAACCACAAAACTGTTTTAATTAAGTCCTAATGTACATTTTGATTGCAAAGCAATCATCTTCAGTGGAAATTGGTACAAGACTAACTCCTCATGTTAACGTTTTTAGTAATTTCCCTGAAGATGATATTTGCGATCGAAATGTACATCATGACAAATAAAAAGTATTGTGATTTAATAGGTTTTATTTATTTATAATTATATATTAATGGTTTATTCGTTCTACCAATCGTTATTTTTTTAGAATAATATGTATGATTTCATAATAATTTAATTCTCCAGTTAGACTCATTGTCAAGTATTACAAAGTTTTTAAAATCCTATTTTTATCCTAATTTCTTAGAATGTTTAACACATTGATCTTACCGGATGGCCGATCACGATATCGAGTGGCCGTTGCTAATCAAATTCTAAGTGAATTATTATAGCGGCCACCTCACAAAATTCCAATTTTCAGCTTGGCAATGAACGTGTTAAAAATAATCTTGAGAGGATAAGAGTATATCCTTATTACTATTCTTTTCATGTTCACATATACATATGGATACCGTTCTCTTTGTCTCAGCCACTAGGGATGGTCGATATTTTCTGTCACTAATTTTCGTCGGTCGCTGGTGGTACAAGTGACAAAATATGGAAAATGTCAGTTCCATTGACAATGGATCAATCGGAAATTGTCTCTGTTATGATGGGGCAAAAAGTCGCAGGCGCTGGATGAAACGTTAGATATTTTACTGCTGCTGCCATTTATTGATTTTTTTGCTGCCACTGGCTCTGCTCTCAAAGCTCGGTTCATGGTGCCGATTATCGTTGCAGTGACATTGACTAAAAGGGAGATGGGTTGTTTCTGTTATCGCCATCGTTGACAAAAAAAGCTACTGTAATTTTTCCACGACTCTCATTGGTTGATTTGTCGCCATCACTTGTTCTACTCATTTATGTCATGTGTGAGTGGATGATTTGTGTCAGTGTTGTGTACAGTAGTCGCAATTTTGCACTTGGTAGTTTATTCTTAATTTTGTATGGCTTTATTTTTAAATAAAATGACAAAAAAACACGAGTGGAATCATTTCACCAGTGTGGTATTGACGCATACAGCGCTGTCTCGGTATCCCTTGTCACCTGTACTAAAATCACCGATCCGTTAAACTCACTAGATCATCCAACCCGATCTAAGCATCACAATCTATACAATTGATCTTATATACAACATTGTTCAAACTTAATCTATCAGTTCTGTCTTTTCCCCTTTTAATGAGATTACATACATTATCAGAAATTTTAAGTACAGTTTTTCTACTGAATGATTTTAATATTTTTGAACTTTTTAAATAAGGTAAACATAAAAAATGTGTGTAATCACTAGAAGCAAATTTACTGGAATATTAATACTATTATTATTATTATAAATATTTACTACATTATTTAGAAATAGTTAACTCAAGTTTAAAGTAAACAAGCTTTTTTAATGTGAAATTCAACTAATTTCAATGTAGAATTCAAAAGGATGTTGAATAACAAATAACTATAATTGATTGAATACTTTTTCATAAAAAGAGTATATGAAAAAAAAAATTATAAATAAGTTTCAGGCTTGAGGCCAACTAATAAGTTGCCAAGACATCGTCCTAGTTAAAATAAATTATTTTAATTGATTCACCATTTCAACTGTTCAAAATCCTTCCATAACAAAATCCATAATCCTTCACCAAAAACTTTATATAAGTGCTTAGTAATCATAAAATAACAACAAAACTTAAACAATAAATAATGAAAACAGATATGATGGCTGGTGCAACCCTTCCAAAGGTAAAGGGACTTTTGGTTTAGCCACAAAATACCCCAGCTGCTACCATTGTTGCTAATCAGTTATATGCATGATGACATCGAGGTCACGGGACCTTCTAAAGGCATCCAAAACCATTAGCCATTTCATTATTTTCTCTTAACAAGGGCTCTAACCTCTAAGGCATTAAAGGTCAACCATGAATTCAGAGCTCCTTCGCTAGGTGCTAATGTTTTTGTATTTTGGCACTATGTCCTTTAACCAGAGACTGGTAGCAATTTTCAAAGGAGACAGCTACATCAATATCAACTTTCCCCTTGACGTTACATCTGGGACAGATTGGTTAACAAGCTCATGGCTCCACATTCGATAGGCATCCCAAAGTAGCAACATGGCAACCATCAAAGTTATTGTGCTTTAGGCAGTGGTTAAGCACATGTGGTAGCATCTCAGATACATAATCACATTCCCTATCACCAGTTCCAAACTTACTGTAGCCATTAAGTGGTACAATCCCCAGCCAGGTTCTGAAGACAAACCTCTAGTTGGCAAATCGAGTCTGACATCCAATGCAGATAAAATTATTTATAAAGTCTTGCACCGAGCCTACACATCAACCAATTTTCCCAGTCCACCCTCCCTAACAGTAGCCAGACCTAACATCCTCGCAGTCGTTTCATAAGAACCTGGCAGGCATTCTTTGGGACAACTACAGAGTCGATCGTAGCATCGGGTGCCAGAAAAACTACCTTGAACTCCTGAAACACCAAGTTCTGTTGCTTCAATATGACGATGCAGCCATATTCAATTGCAAAAATATTCAATATTGGTATCTAATTCAGTACAATGAAGAAACATCCTGAACACATTCATAAAACATTATCCCATATTAACGTTGGCCTATTACCCTACTTATGATCTCGATATTATACTGTATTCTTTTTATTACCGCCCGCAATTTTATATAATTAGTAAGATGAGGTGGAAGTATTATTGACAAAATGACCTCTCTACAACAAATTTTTTTCTCTGGATAATCGACTTCGTTATACAGTGATTCAACTGTTTATGGTCTTATGCAGAAAAAAAGTTATGTGGGAAGACCAGCTACTAGGTAGATCAGTGCACCAAGAAGTCTATGTTGCAGCGACATTGCTGACCAAATATTTCTTAAATTGAACCACCAATCTAAGGACTTGAAATTGTGATGGCCCCTTGAAGATGGAAAGGAAATTATGCTGGTAATCGATCTATTTGTATTACATAGGAAACTGACAGGCTTATTTTGGTAATAGCCCAGTCTGTCATAATATAGACACCAGAACAAGCACAATAAAATATTTATTTTTGTGCCATTGTTTCCTGTGTCTTATCAGATAAAAATATGAAGAATAAACTTGTCATAGATGTACTTAATTTTCAGATTTTTAAAACACGCCACATAACGTCATTTAAATTTGCTACAATTACAAAACTTTACATTACATATTTTTATATTGTATAATTTAAATGCTATTGATAATTATTAGAGAAAAAAAGTGTCTTTAAAGGGAAATTGAATAGAAAACTAACTAAACTTAAAGTTGGGTAGTTTTCTTGATTTAATATTACATATTTAATATTAATGCTATCACAATTCCAATCTTCTCAATTCTGACATGTTGCAATTTTTAGGAAGTTCTTTTAACTATTTTTTGGGTATAAATTAGTAAAAAGGTGTGATGTGACAAGCAGCATGTTGGTTTCAGAAATATCATCACAGATTAAAAGGCTTTCAAAGCCTTTCAGATGAAATCAGCTTTACAAAGGGAAATTGAAGGCTCTGTGAATAATTACCAATACATATTGTATTTAAAAAAGGTACAATAATCTAAAATTATAATTATTTGTAAGTCATATTTGACTTAATTTCATACCTGTAAGAAAAACTAATATCTGAATTCTTTCTTTTAGGCTCGCAATTCATCCAAACGTGTTGTGAGAGAAAATAGAACAACAACATCAAGGTTTATACCTGAAACTGCTGGACGGGGTTTACGTGCAAGCAACAGACACAAAGGCAAGCAAAGGTGAGCAACTATCATAATACATTTGTTCTAAAACTTATTTCATAAGCATTTGAATTGTATTATTATTATTAATGTAACATTTTTTATCATTCATATTTTACATAAACCTTTTTTAGAAATTTATAATTTTTATTAATGTAATTTTTTGTTCTGCTGCAACTTTTGAACATAAATTTCAAGTGTTGAGAAAAATTTTATTATATGTTCTTTGGTTTGTGGTCTGCATTAGTCTTTAGATAATTGGACTTTTTTAGTTATTACTAAAAGCTGTAGCAAACTAATCTTTTGATGAAAGTAATCATAAGTAAACACCTAGACAACATCTTCTGGGGAATATATAATCGTTTAAAAACCCTAATAAATGTTGACGAATTTCAAATCCTGGTATGTTCAAAGGTCTTGTCAGTTTTCAGCAGAGAACCTTGCAAGATTCTTTAAGGTAAATCTAAAGAAATTCAGAATAACTTGATTTTAGGTCCTGTGCATACTAGAAAAAAATTAGGTTGTGTCAATCTGGGAAGTGCCTACAAAAGTGAAAACTTTATAGCTACGTCTACAGATATTTTGAATTGAGAAAAACAATTAATTTTGGGTAATGAGAAAACCTAAACATTTTGTATAATATAAGAAACAATAATACAGATTGTTTACATTTAACACCAAAATTTGAACTACAAATACAAATTGGAGCTAATAGTTATGCAAAATATTCAACAAAAATCGCCAAAAATATGAATTTATAGATTTTTATTCAATTTTTATATCTAATTTTTTTAAATTATTTATTCTAATTTTATTATTTAAAAAAACTATAATATAGATGTGTACTGAATGCCATTTTAAAATAAATCAAATTCATTTAAAATCAGTTCTGAAAGTTCATCAAATGTGCCTATGTATGTTTTCATTTTAAAAATTGGATTAAAAATACATATCTTATTATTATCGTTATAATTCAATATTATTGCATTATTTGTATTGATATTTATAGAAATTTTAATATTATTATTAACTGATCAAAACTATTTAAAAATAATGTTTTTCATTAACAATGTTCAATAAATAATGCAACATAACCTGTGTGAAAACGGTTGTTAAACAACATAACATATAACAAAATCAGCTTAAGTAAGAAATCATATGTTATCATTTAATTCATTGAGGTGTCTCAGCATAACCTGATGGAATTTGTACTGACGATTTTAATCTGACTGAAATCATACAACACAAAATTGTATGTTTATGTCTATCCAATATGTTTTTGTAGGTGTCAGTATAAAAGTTTTCACATCAAAAAAGATAAGAAATAAAGTCAGACAAAACAAAGCAATAGGCTAAATATGCAGACTGAGCATCTGAACAGAAGACCACAGACATGATCTCAGGCCATAAATTCGGTTAGACCACGAGAACAATACGGTATTCACATTATTTCTTTCAATGACTTTTGTACTAGAAAACTAATTAAAGAACTTTTCAAACTCTGCAACCTCTCAGAATTAAGAAAATTAGAATGATCATACCAGTGTAGCATTAAATCAAGAAAACCACCCAACTTCAATAACAGTTAATTTTCTGTACCACTTTTGAAAACATTTTGTTACAAAATATCTACAATATGTAATGTAAAGTCTTATATACATACAAAGATGAATCACATTATATGACAAATATTTCTCTCTTTATATTTTGATCTTATTACGCTGATTTTAATCAGATTTCAGTTATTCTGTGCTTGCTTCGGAGAGTTAATTTTTGTATATAACATACCAGACTAGATATCTTGTGATGTCTAGGGGACATTTATCACTTCTCGAAACCTGCAGCCTAGATAAAGGCAGATATTTATAATCCTTAGGTTTCCCTCTTATCAGATGTCCTAGACATGATAGGTAGACCTGTCATCAGATTTTATCTCAAATGGGCTCACTTGCTCAATTTAGTTCGTACACAGTGTCGGTCAGCAATTCTTGTGTGTCTTACCATGTAATTATAGAAAATTTGAGGTTGTCGAGGTAGATCATTTGTTAGAAGTGTAAATATTTTTTTTAAATTAGTGTATTTTTTATATGTTTGTAGTCAACAATAATAATGGAACCCTAGAATCTAATGCAAACTTCAAACCATCTGTAACTTTTAATTTTATTTTACTGATTATGATTATACAAGCATTAAATTTCATTTATCATTTGTAATAATTAACTTTTTTTCAGGATGACATACTTCGAAACTGATTGAAGAGAACCAATTTCAACATTTACATTGTTTCCTTTAACTTTATATTTTACACTTAGTTTATAAAAATGTATTATCCTTGAGTATTCAATATGTGAGTAAAATGAAACTTTATTAAAGTAAAGTCTTCATAGTCTGAATCAACAAACAAAAGTTGGTGATTTGCCGAGAATATGCAGCCTGCAAATAAAATTAATATTTATGGTGATATAAGAAATTAATAAAAGAAATGAATATTTGCTGGTTTATATATTTCAATAAGAATTAGAAAATATATAAATTAACAACTATTATAATTAAATGAGTTGGTGTGTTTTAGGCTAAACAAAAATTACCATATAAACTGTAAACTTAATTAAACCATTGTTTCAGTGGTGATTCATTTAAGCATATTTTAGAAACACTAAATTATTCACTATTTTTGAGATGCTGAACATTTTTAAACAACATGTTTGCTAAAAAGTTTTAGTAATTTAGTGGATTAGCTAATTTTTAAGTAATAAAAATAGTAAATATAAAAACCTCTTGAAGTAAACAGCCAAATAGTATGTCAAATTTTATTACAGTATATGATGGATCATGACACTAATGGGTAATTCTGCTGAGAAGACAAATGCTAAAGTATGTACTTTCTTAATGTAAAAATAAAGTAATTGTATGACAGCGAGTTCATGTTTTATAAGTTACAAAGAAAAAATAATATATTCAAACAATCATCTATTTCGAGTCCACTATCATTTATTTTTTCTCAACTTTTGGGGAGTAAGATTATAATAAAAGTAAGGCAAATTATAGCTCTCGTTTAAAAATTCAAGATTTAAATTCATGCTTTAGCTTATCTGTAGTTATCACTTTCAACTTTTATAATCTACAGCATTTTGTTTCTTTTACACCTAAATTTGTTGCCGTTACAGACAAGGATTGTAATTGACAATCCACGTAACAAACCAGCTCCATTATATGTTTGATTGATAATTAGCATTTAAAGAGAATTTAATGTTTCTTCAACCCCATTCATAGTCCATCAAACGTAATTTACAGAATTTAAACTGTTATTTTGTCTTTACAAACTAAGACGTTTTGGCTGCTATGTACTTTTTAAACCAGTCATATGTTGCTTGTTGGCTTAATTGTATGTTTGTTAAACTGTTGAGAGAAGTAAAAAGACTAAAATTTAAGAGGTACCTATTTCGAAGTACTTTTAAGTATATTATATTATTGATTTCTTGTATCATTTTGTTTTAATGGTATGCCATTTATTTCAATATCAAATAATTAAAAAATAAGTCTTCACCATGATGTGAATATTTTAATATGTTGAATATGGTTGTTTTCTGCATTGTCATATAAACTCTTTATAAGCCCATGTTGAACCTAAGTTCAGATGACGAACTAAGATGGCAGAAAACCATAGTAATACATTACTGTACGACTTGGTAAAACTTATAACAATGATGTAATACATTTTAAAACTGTTTAAAGTTTCTGAAGATTTAATGTTTTCCTTCATAGTTGTTATAATTGTAATGTAAATAATTGCCACACCCACAAAACTACTGTCAAAGAAAAGAATATCTGATAATGTTTAACTAAAAAATATTTTTGTACTTGTACAGTGGTTCTGAAAATTTATATTGAGTATATCAAAAGTCCCTCTATTCTGTTTCCATTTATGTTAACAGATAGCATCATACAATCGAGCAGGAACAGTGTTCAAGTTAGATTTGTGCCAATTATGAAAAAGGGCCATTTTCAATAATCAAAAAGGTTCTGTTTTATATGTTTCTCTAAACCAGGTTACATATTATAGTGCAAGATACAAATAACCAGATAAAAAATGTATCATCTGCTAAAGGAACTTGAAATGCCTCAATTTGTGAAAAGAAAAGGCACATTAACTGTAAAGCTTTTTAATATTTACAATATCCAATGGATTTATTGACTTTAGTGGCTAAAACCAAGCTCCAAATTCCTAGAGGGACTTCCTGGAACATCACATGCTGTATTACATTATGTATTTAAACATACCAGAAGTTTATATATTTTAGAGTGATACTGAAAAATTCTATTTTATATTTAAGTACTCATTTAGTTATTAATAAAGTACTTCATTATTATTATTGAATATTAGGTTGTTTCCTAATTATTCTAGACTACTATTGTAAAACTATTTTACAATATTATAAGAACAAAATTTTTTCGAATAGTATATTTTAGTAATTTGGGAGGTTGTATGTATTTAATTTATGTAATAATTTTTTAATAATGTTTTTTTTTTTTAATGTTTTTATTTGAAACCATTTTAGAAGTATAAAATCAGTGATTTTAAAGCTAACTCAAAGATATAGCAAGGTCTATCAAAATTTCAAGGCTGTTACAAAACAGATTTTTACTATTGGTCTCTTGTTAATTATTAAAGGAATATATAAAGATTTTGTGAAAAAATACCTTGGTAATGTGTTGCAAAGAACTAAGAAACAAATTAATAACTATTTATTTGCCAAGAGCACACAAATTCCTACTGCTTATAGTGAGAAAATAGAAATTACACACACACACACAAGTTTTTATACCAGCCATCTCATGTAAACAATATTTTCAGGTGTTAAAATTTCATTTCTGTAGATTATTCTTAGAACTAGAAATTTTTCCATAAATAAATATTTTAAGATATATAGTAAGTCAAAGTGTATTTACCTAAACATTAGATATATTTTCTGTTTTTTATCACATTTGGTAAAATTTTGTGTTGAATATATATAACAAATTTTTATCAGTTTCTTTCTTACACATTTTCCAAATTTTCAAAAAGCCAGAGTTCTAATTTTCCAATTAGTCCTTGAAAATAAAAATCGAAAAAGAAGTTATTGGACTCACTCTACAGCAGGGGTACCCAAATTTTTTTGGTACCACATCCCTTCTTCTTGAAATCAAAGCCTCGCACGCCCCTCCACTTTACACTATAAATAAATGGTATGGGGATATTAAAAAGAAACAAATATTATATATATCTGTGTGTGTTAATAAAACAATTTATTTATGTACACATATTTTCACAAGGAACATGATATAAAATTTCAAATTTTAATTTGCAAGGTAAATTTTAACTGCTAAGAAAAAATCTGTTAGTGAGATGGAAAAGCTTGAATTTTTTTCACTTGCACACCTATTTGACGTATTTTAGTAAAGGCACAATGCAAGTCATTAGCACCATCAAGTTTGTTCTTTTATTCAACAAGTACTATAAATGTTTTTTCACACAAGTAGGTGCTTGAAAAAAACAAGTATGATTGAAGAGCTTTCTGTGGTACACATTTATCCAAAATGAAGATTTGACCATGTGGCGCTGTTGTCACTTTGAACGGCAAACATTCGTTTCGCAACACTTTTGTAGTATTATTCTTTTCAAGTTGTCATATTGATTTAATTTTATGTTTACAAAATTTGCACAAATTTACTTTTATTTCTTTTATAAATTCATACATTTCATATAAATTTTCTGAACATTATGTACAATAAAATTACCAATGTAAACAGAATCTGAGGTGTAAATCTAGTTTCAAATTTTGATAAATTGTGTATTTAAATTTAAACTAAATGAGAATTTATCTTACAATTTTCTAACTGGTTTCATGCCCCCTCCTGACTTGTCTTCACACTCCCAAAGGGGGCGTGCCACTCAGTTTGGAGACCTATGCTCTACAGGTTTTTGAAAGTAAGGGGGAAAGATACTTGAATCCCTATACTTTGTCAAGAAGCAGAAGAGTTGGCAGAAAATGAGTAAAGACGATCTCCCCTTTACAATTTCAGGTTATTCATTTTCTGGTCACAATGCAATCGAGAAGTAGGTCATACTCTGTGTCATATGACTCAAGAAATGTCAGCGATGCACCAGTGCTCTTTTTTCTAAATGCACCTATCTGGAACTTTAGGCAGCTCTGTTTTTAGAGAAAATGAGAGCTCTGAAATTACAACTATTTGTACTAACCTTTTTGTTCATCAAACATAAGACTTGGCTATTCACTGCTGTCCTTGTCATGAACGTCTGTGCACATATCAATACAGCCTCATGCCACTTCATTCTTTATCTCGTCCCCACATACCTAACAAATTTAGTGATAAATTTCAACAGGTTTGTGATTTTTTGCTTACAATAATCACTGAACAGACCTTATGAGATTTTTAATTACAGAGTAGATATTTAACAATTCAGTGGGAACAAGGTAGAAGCAACAAAGTCCTCATCCCAACAAGCTGGATGTGTACTCTACTGTTGTTATGACATGACATTAAGATGACGGCTCTAGGCCCACCCTTGTTCCATTGTTCAAAACTGCAAATTTAGTCAGTCTGGTTTTAAACACATATAACTTCTAAACTGTTTGAGATATCTGGCTCAAACTTTCACAAGTTGTTCTCTTTTAATTTTCCAACTTCTAATGTTTGTAAGTTTTGTATGTAAGATTGAAAAAAAATAAACACGGACGTGAAACTTACTATTTTTTTATAGGGTTCCTGGCTTGGCATAATAAACTCAAAAATATCTTACATTTACCATTATTTTTCAAATACTTAATTTCAAAGAGGAAAGGAAAAATATGGTAAATTTGTTAAATAAAAATAATGTAAGACATCCATATTCTTTAGGCTAACTATATTTTTGTTTTACTTATTTTTCAAGGCAATGATTTTTCTTCATGCAAAATATACAGTCGACCTAATTCTACAAATATCAAGAGCACATTGGTACAATATATTACAATAAAAATATTGAAAAGAACCCCAATACCACATAACAAATAAAACAAGTTACTTAAGATTAAACCCTTATGTACATTTCGATGACCATGTCATCATCAGAGGGTCTTGTTACAAAATACAATCTAGCACACAAGAAGTTACAAACTAGAATGACTATTCTAGTTTGTAACTTCTTGTGTGCTAGATTGTATTTTGTAACAAGACCCTCTGATGAGTAACTTGTTTTATTTGTTATTTTTGATTATTTTTGTGGTATTGGGGTTCTTTTCAATATTTTTATTGTAATAATTCTACAAATGTTATTCTTAAAAAGTGTCAGACCAGTACCTTCCAATATAGCAGGCCTTACACATATGTAATTCGTTATGTGTAATGTCAGCGCACGTAGTCCGATGGTAAGCACCGCTTACCATGTTGAAACTTACATTTTTAAATGTAATGTTTAATTTTGTCTTGTAAACACGTAACAATAAGTAATACAGCATGGGATATCGCTGTTGTGTTCCTAATTGCCATGGAAATTATGATAATGATCCAAAAGTATCAGTATTTTTGTATCCAAAAAACAAAACTCTACACCAGAGATGGATTCAAGCAATTCATATAAAAGATTTTAAGCCAAAACAATTCTCTAAGGTTAGTATATATATATATATATATATATATATATATATATATATATATATATATATATATATATATATATATATATATATATATATAGATAGATAGATATAGATTTTTTGGACTAGGAGACTGACAGACTTACCTTGGTAAGAGTCCACACTGTAGTCTTGAAATAGAAACACATAAAAGCACTTAAACAATGATATATTTCAACCACACAGTGGTCTTTATCAATCGAAGAGAAAACACAAAAAGAAATATGAGAGAATGAAATAAAATAAAATATATATATATATATATATATTTCAATTTATTGCATAGTTCTAGTTCATAAACAAATCTAAATAGGCTTACAAAAATGTAGAGTTGTTGCAGAGTATTGAATTCTAGCTACTAAATAAATTGTATTATGTATTAAATCAAAGGAGGTGGGTTGGTTGGTCCTCGTCCTGCTCCAGGATACTATTACAAATAATTACTGAACGCCAACATTAGCTTTCCCTGAGAAAGTCTCATGAGAACACTATCAAGCCTCTCAATTAGTCCTTCTCAAGAGTTTCGACATGATTCACCATCAGTGAGGTGAGAGCGCATCCAGACAGGCTGAAAGTTATTTTTCGGAATACCCAAGGACAGAGTATTTAAATCAATAAGGCAACATTTTAATGTTGACAAAAATCTCACATTGAGATTTAGAGGAGTGGGATACTTACAAACATTTGAACTATGGTGCCCTACCAGGACATCTGCAACTACATTCCTATTACTTGGATCAGAGGTACTTGAATTGATTCACACTTTGCCAACTCAAAATCCGCCCTTCAGTTGCTAATGAGCAACTTAACAGGGCCTTACTCGTTTCGGATGTCTGAAATTAGAGAAACAATTGCCAAGTTTAAATCGGAAGGCAAAGAGGCGACTCTTCAGTGGGTTCCTTCGCACTGTAGATTCTCAGGAAACCAAATACCAAAATATTCATCTTGTATCAAGCAGGCAAACCTAAAACAAACATTCTTTAACCCACTGTAAAAGAGTCACAAACAAGATTTTTCAGAACAGATGGGAGAGAGAATCAACTGGTTACCACCTGTTTAAATTTCACCCGCCACAGATGACAAATTTGGTGGGTTCCCAGTTCATGATGCCAGATAGCGTCATTCATTGCCAGAGCAAGAACAGGTCACACAATATCAGAGAGCTACCTATTTAGGTTTAATTTGACTGAATTCCCACTCTGTGCTCTCTGCAACCAGAATGAGGAGACTTTTGAACATATCCAGTTCAACTGTACTTATCCCGTTATATCAAGAGGCATCCTGAGAGTTGAGATTGGAAAATGGCAAGATATTCTTCTCAAGAGAAAATATTGGCCAGTAGCAAAATCGATTTATTGTGGACATCGGGCTATCAGCTACTCCTAGAGTTGTACGGAACCTAGAGAAGTAAGTATTAAATCAAATATTATGTGCTTGTGGCTACAGTTTATACACATAATGCGTAATTATAGTGAATAAAAGATATATATTTTCATTTATATTATTCAAAGTCAACTTAATGGCACAGTCAAACTTATTTTATTTTGCTGGTCCCGCACTAAAAAGCATTTGGTATGAATCCAATAATTATAGGCTACCTATGAATATATTGCATACCTTCTTTGTAGTACAGAACTCAGTTTATTTATTCAACAGAAAAAAATTAAAGCATGTAGATTTACAAATATCCTACATACCGCTTCAGAAACATTTTAGTCTCTGTTTATAGTGCAATTGCAAAAATAGGTAATAAAGTCGAATAAGGATTTTGACCAAAGTGCTAAATATTTCAAAAAAATAAACTAACTAAACTAAACCAGAGTAAATAGACCATGTAATCAAAATTTGACCCTAAATTTGTAGAGAGTTCGAATATATAGACTCGGTCTATAGGAACACCAGACAGAACTAATAATAAATATTATTTATTGTTAATAATGAATAATCATTTTTTATTTATTATTAATAATAAAAAATGTTATTTTCTGTAGGAGTAGACTGGTCTAAGTTTAACACACATGAGTTTATATTGGTTTTTTTCCAGGTTTGTGAAAGGCATTTCAATTACTGTGATATTATACAAATGTAGAGGCATATAATGAAAACGGAGAAAAGCTGCAAGCCCCATTTCATAGGAGAAAGTTGAAGGAAGGAGCCTTTCAAACAGTGCTTCCTAATTGTACTGCATATTTGTCAGCTGAAATATTTTCAAGGGAAAGTGCTGAAGAAAGAAGAGAATGCTGTGAAAATTAAAATTTACAACGTGCAATTCAAGAGAGTTTGATTTCTCAACAAGAATATGATAAACAAAATTAATTTAATAATTTTAGTGAATTTTGAAGATGTATATATTCAGTAAAAGAGTCTTGTAGTCAGAAAAAATGACTGTTCTCTTTCTTAATATTGAAACATACCAGGTCCCAAATGCAATACTTTCTGCCAGGGTGTGTACTGATTTAAAATTATCTATGTTTGTTGGACAAATAGAACTGAAAAGTGTAGCCAGTCTGAGGTACCCCGATTGTTTTAACGATGTAAATATTTTAACTGATTCATTAGAATCATTGATGAAATTAAAAAACATTCATAGTTTAATTGAGAATTCAAAATTGATTGATTTGTTAAGCTTGATAGTTGAATACCTCTATCATGTCCTCAGAAAAGAAATTAAACAACTCAAATTTAGAAGTTCATAAGAGAACAGTTACAATTAGAACAGAAGCTAAGAGGTTTTGCTATTCACCAAAGTTTTCAGTGCTGTGTGGTATTTTTCATTCTATATCACCACATGCTGATAAATTTTTGGAAGTACTGGCTTACAACTCTGCCTCATTTAAATAAATTACATAATTTGGTTTGCCTTGCAATTTAAGCCCAAATATAGAACAAAGCAAAAAAAACTTCCTCACTTTTATCAAAAGGAGATATTATTATTTCACTGATGATAGATAAATTACATGTCAAGCCTTATCTTGATTATACTGGAGGAAGCATTTTAGGCATAACAGTCAAGAAGATGAAACTTCTGCACATGTGTTCATGATCCAAAGTCTACAATCATCTTTTAGGGAAATTAATCTACATTCTCCCCGTAAAATCTTCAGAAACACTGTTCTTTTCATTTAAAAAATGTTATAGAAGGTTTACAAGAAATAGGTTTTTAAATTATATGTGTGGTTAGTGACAACAATGTATTAAGCGTAAAGCAATGTCATTATTTACTACGCCTCTGCAGTTGAGCATTGTATACCCGCATTCGAAATAATTGGACAAACTAAAAAGATACCGAACTAGTGATTAAATATCCACAATCACAATGCAGTGAAGATGTAGTGCACTTAGCTTCTGCTTTATTTAGTTAGAAGAAACTATATGAAATGAAAATGATAAAACAAGTGTAGTAAAATTTGCGTATCGTTTGTCATTGAAAACAGTCTCCCAGTAACTGTGAACAACAATGTGTAAAATTTATGAGCATGTGGTGCAAGGACTGTTACATGTAGGAAAAGGTCATTTAATAAAAAAATTGTAATCTTCAGCGGAATTCATAGAAAAGATTTTGAATTATTGTGGAATATTGTTAATGTGAAAGCAATGTTTAAAGACATAAGGCTGAATGATAAATTGCAAATGCCTCTTGCTCCTGGTCAGTATGATTTCAAAATTTTAGAAACATTTTTAAAATGACTTATTAGAAGCAACAAAATTTATAACCTAACAAATGAAACACATCAGGCATTAACTCGCTCAACCCATGTAATTTTAGAACTTTCTACATATTGTATTAATGAACTCAACTTCAAATACGAGTAAAGTCTTTCGAGCAAAATGCAAATCGATTCACTGGAAGCTCAGTTCGATAAATGTAGAACAATGGCTGGACCTCAATATTTAGTTTCTTTATAAGACAGGTATTTGAAACTACCATCTTCAGAAAATGTTACCATGAAACTAAAATCTAGCAAGTTTGGTGCAATTTCTGTGAATGTCGATAAAGACACTCGATGTGCTATTATAGTAGAGGAAACACTGCAACAAAAAATGGGAAATTTCAAGGAATTTTTTTCAGGAGGAATATTTTGAAAATGTTAGGAAATATATTCCAGTTTTTTTCATATCTAGCTGGGTATTGTGCTAAAGAATAATTTATGTGCAATTGTCAACAATATTTGGTTGCAGATATATCATTTGAAGTCAATGGACTTGAGCAAAAATACAGTTCAATTAAAAACATTGTTGTATCCTCTGCCAGATGTTGTCAATAGTTATTTTAAATTATATTATGGTACACAATTTGATAAACTGGGATTATGAATATGAGTTTTTAAAATGCACAGAACGAGAGCTGGCAATAAAGTTGTCATAAAACATTTATGAATTCAACTTTTTTTTAGACGGTTTCTCTTACCGAAACCATAATGAATAATATCTTTAAAACATCAACAATGCTGAATAATTATGTAAGAATAAAAAATGACAATATTTTAATAAATAAGTTTAAAAACAAGGAAATCATCAACTGTGCAGGAATAGAATTTTTAAGAACATAAAACATCTCAAAATAGTTGAATAGCATATATATTTTTGTAAATATACTCATAATAATAAACTTTAGTAAATAATGTATACTAATGCTTATATTATATATATATATATATATATATATATATATATATATATATATATATCGTGATATTTCACGTCCATTGTTTTTCCGTTACAATGCCTTTATGAAGTTATTAATCTAGTCCAAAAATTCCTAAATAAGCTTTAAGCTCTACTAGAACTAACCTATAAATATATATACAGTGAAACCAGTCATTTTTTTCCGTCTAAGACAGGTTTCCGGCTTATACAGTAGTAGTGTACTGTATGATGGTAATACCATCACGAAACGTTTGCCGAGTCTATTTTTAGCGTTGGGGTGAGGGTAGGCCGTAGGGATTCTTAGCTATCTCACTGTATATATATATATATATATATATATATAGGTTAGTTCTAGTAGATCTTAAAGCTTATTCAGGAATTTTTTTACTAGATTGGAGACTGACAGACTTGCCTAATGACAATAGTCCAAAACTGCAATATCTTGGAAATAAACACATATAAAAAGGTAACATACTATTGAAATATTTCGATCAAAAATTATCTTCATCAATCAAAAAAAAGAAAAGACGTAAGTGAACCACAGATGTGTATAAATATCACAGATTTATAGTTTATGATATATAGTGCTATATGTGATTTGTGTAAATATTGATTATTTGAAACTAGATATTAATAGTCTGTCGAGAGGGTAAATAAAGTTGTTAAAAATTATATAACTTTGAGGAAATGTAAAAGGAGTTTTATCTGATGTTGAGGTTAGGAGCCTCTCTAAATTTGGTGTACCACTGGTATGATAACTCCCATCTTCTCAATTCTGCTGAAGGATTGCAATCAGGGGGGGGAAGGCCTTAATTATTTTGGTGGTATAACAATCATTGAAAGATATGATGTTGTGACTTGCAGCGTGTTGAGCAGTTGGGCTATGTTCATGGTTCCGTCATGTCTGTGGCCATTCATTCTGATGCTCAGACCATCTGTGGTAAGGTCTATGTACTGTGCCAGGCAAAATTTACATTGCAACTGGTATATAACATGTCTGGATGTACAAGTATGATGACCCTGAATCTTGAAGTCCACATTGGTTGCTAGGCTATGGAAACTATTTGTTGGGATGAGTATTGGACACATCTTGCATCTAGGTCTATTGCACGGAAAGGAGCCATGAGGAAGTTGAGGCGGTTTTTCAGTACTTGGATCTGGTAATTTTCGATGTACTATAAAATATTTTTCAAATTCAATGGTTGTCTGAACCAAATATGTGGTGGAATTGAGAAAAGATCTTTGGTGTGGGTGGAAGCTTGAAGCCATCCTTTAATATTTTGTTCAGCTTTGTTAGGCCTGGATGGTAATCTGTAACTAAAGAAAGTTTGTTGTCTTCCATAGGTGGTCTGGGTTCATCAGATGATTGAGCTAAGCGGATTTGATCCTCAACAAGTTGTTTAGGATATCCTCTTTTTTGGAAAGCTAGTAAGGTCTTTCTATTATAGTCTTACAATGCTATATCGTTGGCATAAATTCTCTTGCCCCTGATTGCCTGACTGTATGGTATGGACCTTTTTATATTCATAGGGTGGTTGCTATTGAAATGTAGGTATTGTAGATGGTTTGTTGGTTTGATGTGGACACCTGTATAGATATTCCCATCTGTGATTGTTACATCTACACCTAGGAAGGTGATTGTTGATGTAGGTTTCTCACAGGTGAATTGAAGTGTAGAGAATAGTGATAAGCCCTCCAAAAAAACTTTCCAGTGTTGAGATTCCCTGTGTCCAAATTACAAAGATATCGTCTATATATCTGTACCAACATAATGGTTGGTGTGTTCGAGTTTTTAGGAATTCTGCTTCGATATTACCCATGTACAGGTTTGCGTATGACGGGGCCACCCTAGTACCCATTGCCGTTCCTTTTATATGCAAGTAATTCTTTCCCTCAAATTGAAAATTATTTTTTCAAGTAGAGGAAATTTTCGAGAGCTGATAGACCATGTGCATGAGGGATGTTCGTATAAAGAGAGGTAACATCTATGGTGACCAAAATTGTTTCAGGAGGTAGAGGTGCGGGTATTTGAGACAGCCGGTCTATAAAATGATTTATATCCTGAATGTATGATGGAAGGTTTTTCACCAAAGGTTGAATATACGAATCCATAAAAGCTTGAGATTCTTTCTGTGACCGAATTACAACCGATTATTGGCCTACCAGATGGAGGTACGATATTTTTATAGATCTTTGGAAGTATATAAAATTGAGAAGTAGAGGGGCTTTCATGCACAGTAATTTTATACATCCTTCTGAAATTTGTTCTCTAGGAGCTGTATATATGAGCCATTCCAAGAGAGAATTGTTGTAATCTGATGTTGGGTTATACGTGAGGATCTTATATGTTGTGCTGTCAGACAGTAACTTGTTTGCCTCCTTTATGTAGTCCTCTTTGTTCATGACAACCGTGGTTGAACCTTTATCTGTTGGAAGAATCATGATGTTGTTATTGTTTTTTTAGAGAATATATTGCTGCTCTATCGAGTTTGGTAAGGTTATGTTTGGTTTTGAGGCCAATTATGAATGACTTATTCGTGATGTTTTACATTATGAAGTTTATGTAGAGTTCAATAGGATGATCACGTCATATTGGTGGAGAGTCACAATCAGAAGGTGGCTTGAACTTTGCCAGACAAGCGTTTACATTAGTATCCTTTTTAAAAATCTGGTGTCTGGGCTATATAGTTTTGTATTCTCAGTTTTCTGGCAAAACTAAAGACATCCTTACCCAACTTGAACTGGTCTATTTCTTTAGATGGTGTGAATGACAAGCCTTTTGAAAGCACTTGTAATTCATGTTCTGTAAGTATGTGGTCGGAAATATTGTAAACTGAAATTGTACTCTGTGGAATGTTATCTTTTATGTCTAGGCTATTTTTGTTGTTTTTGTTATTATCATTAACAGTAACATTAAACAGCATTGGTTTAGTTGGCGATATAGGGAGCTGTCCAGTGGGTACAGGTATCTTCAAAATAGTGCTGAGGCTAGGTTTGTTGGAAATAAGAGGTGGTTTGTTAATCGTAATAATTGATTATCACATTTCTGAATTTGGCCAAAAAGATTTATTTGTTGGATACAGAGTTTTGAAAGTTTTTGTAGTTTACTTTTTGCAAGATTATCTTGCAGTATGCAGGCTTTATAGAGAGTGTCTTCCATTTGTAGATGCAGATGTCGAAAATTCAATGTAATAAATTTAGCTTTTGAGGTTTAGGAGTTCAGACAATTTAAACTGTTCTTGTTTGTAACACTGTAAATAATCACAAGGGAATTATTTCTGTAGACTGAAGATATGAAAGGTTTCATATAGTTGGGCATACCAGAAAGAGGTGAATCAGCAGTTAATCTTTTTGAGATGAGGCCTAGGTTTCTACATGCTTCCGAAAACAGTATGTGTGTGTGTTGATTTTTGACAGTTTGAATGCAAAGTTTTTCAACTGTCTTAAGTATAGCTTAGGAAGATACATAATAAAAAGATAGGATAAATTGACAGATTACAAATAACACAAAGAAATAAGAGTTAGAGTAGGAAAAGGTTATAAACTTTTAGGTTAGTTCTAGTAGAGCTTAAAGCTTATTTAGGAATTTTTGGACTAGATAGGAGACTGACTGACTTACCTAATGGCAATAGTCCAAAACTGCAATCTCTTGGAAATAACACATATAAAAACTTGACACACTATTGAAATATTTCGATCAAAAATGATCAATCAAAAAAGAGAAAAAAATAAAAGACTGAAGTAAACCACAGATATAAATATCTGTGTATAAATATCTAAATGTCACAGATTTATAGTTTATGAGAGTGCTATATGTGATGTATGTTATATATCAATCTCTTTTTTGATCTTTCAATCAATCTTTTTGGCCAGATTCAGAAATGTGATCAATTTTACACAATTTTATTTGTCATACTACTATAGGTGTTAATTTTGTGTATCTATAGGGGTGGTTAGATTTGTTAGAAGTTGGTTTTCTGTGTACTGTAGTTTCTATTTTATTGTTTTTTATATTTAATGTAATGTCAAGATAGGTAACTGTTCTGTTTTGAAGGTGAATTGTATGTTTTTGTAGTATGTATCTAGTTTGTTATTATTATGATATGTTCGTTATGAATGGTAGGTTGGTATATTACAAGTATAACATCTACGTATCTTGTCCATAATAAAATGTTATGTCTGTGTAGTATACGTTTAATTATTTATTTGTTCAAGGTGTTGTATATATATTTCTAACATGACTGATATGGGTGATCCCATGGGGAGTCCAGTTGTTTGTTTCTAGAATTTATTGTTAAATTGGAAGTAATTTTGATTACATAAGTGTTTGATTAGTGTAATAATATTATTTACTGTTTTCTTTCTCGTTATTTTGTATTGGTTTGTTTTTTATTATTTCTATGGTTTCTTCTATTGTGGGATACTTGGGTACATGTTGGTTATGTTATAACTACTTATTTCTGTGTTGCTATTTGTTTCTATGTTTTTTATTTTATTAATTAATTCGTATTTGTTTTTATATTGTAAGTGTTGTTGGTATGAATTTTAGATCTTATTTTATCTAGTATTTTTGAAATTATGTAAGATGGTGCCATTTTGAAATTTATTAGTGGTCTAAATGGTGTTTTGGGTTTGTGGATTTTAGGTATGTCTGTTAATATTGATGCACATGGTTTGAATGGGTAGTCTTGTGTGGTATTTTACACAGCTGTGAGGCATGTTGTATTAGTAGGTACTGGTTAGATACGCCATAGAAAGTTTTAATTTCAAATATTGGATTTTTTTGTGAATAAAAATTTATATCTCATTATGATTATAGTGAATTAATTTAGTAAGATTTATTGAAATACAGTAAACTCCCAATTATCCGTGGGCGGATTAACCGGTTTGCGGATTATCCGGGGTCTGGCATTGTTTTACAAATATCCAATTTTTATTCCAATCAGATTCATGTGTTTAAATTTCCAAATGATGAAGTACGACGGGAATAGATATGTAAATATGTACGTACTAATTTTTACATTGAAAGGGAAGCATCCAGACGCGGGCCAGCGAAATAAAAGGGGCGAGCAGACTACTATATATAAGTGACGACAAAATGCTTGGACGCCCGAAAACCTAATGTGTATCATAAGATTGTAAACAAATGTCAACTAATCTCGGCTATAAATAGTCTAGGACGGGACTTATGCATTATCCATGTCTGTCATATACATTATCGATGTTTATGGTTTTGTGACACAAGTAGACACTGTGCGACAAAATGGTTCTCAAGAAACTTAGATCGCACATTAAAGCTAAATCAATGCTCACAAAAAAAGACGAAAGTGACAGATTTTTTTGTTAAAAAGTGAAACTATTTTGTGTAAAGGAAATTACATATGTACATACATACTTAATTTTGACATATACTTATGTACATATTGTAAATATTTAGAAATATAAATGTACATGTTATAATCCGTCAAAATTATCGACATTTTAAATTATTTTCTGTATTTATATTGTTCTCTGAAGATTATTTGTGAATTGCATTAACCGGGGTCATTATTTGTGTAACTTATGGTATAATAATCGATTATCGATCGTTTTGCGTATTCTTAGTTCATAGCGGATTATCCGGGGAATTCGTTATCCGGCGTTGCCGGGCCACCCTGTTCCACGGATAATCGGGAGTTTACTGTATAAATAAGTTTATATTTATTAACTAACCAAAATATTTAATAATTTCAACTCAATGTACAGTAAATAAAGTGGTATAACTTACATGTTAAAACAGCTGTTCTAGAACAGCATTTTATCCCCTACGCTAGTATTAAATCATGTTTTCAATTAATTTAAACTAAAATATAAACAGTGAGGCAGAAAGTTGAAGATTTTTCTCTGTGCAAGCCATACATAGCAGACCTGCCCGAAACAGTCTCAAAAATATTTGTTCAACTTGTAAAAACGTAATTATTATTTGTATTGGGCAGCTACCTTCATATCAACAAGCAATATACTTGTTTATTGCGATTAGTAGGATGACATCTGTACTAGTTATTATAATGTCTAGATTAGCCACCGGGATATTTTCGTCAACTGAGTGATGAGAGGTCTTCAATTTTGTGTCTCTTGAAATTTAGAGCTGAGCCTATAGTTGAATTCATATAAAAATCTTGGTACAAATAAACATATCAAAATAAAGCACTATTAATATTTTAAAGGCTAGGCCCTTAATAGGCATCCAGTCTATCTGTCTGGAGGTTTTTAGATAAAATGTAAAAAATTCTTGACATATAATAAATATAATATTTACAACAAATATTTCATATTGTTGTCAAAGGAATGAAACAAGATTTCAGGAAATATATACATATGAATTGATTACTTAAATATAGATGGTGTTATGGTCCTTTGAAGTATGTATAAAAAATCTGTACCGCATCCGTACCTTTATTAGTGTGTCCTTGGCAGTCATTAGTGATGGATGTCCCAGTACCGATCTCCTGCCTGTGACCCCAACCATTTCTCCATCCGTCAAGGAAAAACTCCTTGACAGTCTCAAAAGACAGTTGCCATGATTTTTTTTTGCATATTGTTGGGGGGAAATTTTTTGACGCGAGGTGATAGGGAGTGACGCCATGTCATGGATTGCTGTTTGGACTCAGGTGTGTGGTGGTACGTCCATGTTTCATCACCAGTCACAATTGAGTCCAAAAACTCCTTCCCCTCCCTGTTGAAACGATCCAAAAACTTTTGGGCACTTTTCACGCGATTTTCTTTGTAAACTTCAGTCAACATTTTTGGCACCCAACGAGCACACACTTTTCGGTAACCTAATTTTTCCATAAAAATTGTTTGAATTGTTGATTTACTGACTTCAGGTATCATTTCGGCAAGATCTCGGATTGTCAGACGACGATTTTCTTGAAGTTTTTCTTCAATTTTCAACAAAATTGCTTCGTCGACGGATGATTTCCTTCCTCTCCCTTCTTAGTCATGGTCGTTGGTTCTACCACTTGAAAACTCTGTACACCACTTCCTGACATTGCGTTCGTTTATTACATTACCGTAAATGCCCTTCATACGTCGATAAATATCGACCGGGCACAATTTTTCCGCATGAAGGAATCGGATGCGAACTTTACAACTGGCGGGATTCGGTACTGGGACATCCATCGCTAACGACTGCCAAGGACACACTAATAAAGGTACAGATGCGCACAACGCCTTATTTTAGAGGGGAGAGGCGAAGCTACAAGGTAGTGCTGCCACCTAGCGGAATATTTCACCAGTGCAGCAGTAAAATTCAAACAGTTTTTAATTTTTGGACAACCCTCATATAACTAACTACTTGCTTGCAGGTGGCAACAGAATACTCCAGTATTAAAAAATTTATAGGATTTAAAGAATACAAAACATTTTTTATAAATGTTTATAGATTTATTAAATCAATTTAAAATTACAAACTAAAAAACTCAAAGTTAAAAACAAAGCTTTAACTTGGAGTTAAACATTTACATTATTAAGAAATGTTTCAAATAAAAGGCTAAATGTCATAAATTTACCAAAACATATAACACAAAATATTTTCTAAACACAAAAAAAATAAGACCAAAAATATATGTTTAATATTAACCTCAGTTCTAAACAAACTAATAAAAACCAATAAGCAAAACATAATCAGTTCAAACTAAAAATATATTTAAAAGGATGAGATATTTAAGTATAATTTTAAAAAAGTAACCCTCTCTTGCAAACATCAAAGAGGCTCATCATACAAATATTCTTACGACACTTACGACTAATATAATACACCACACAAATAAAATGTCCTGAATAATGTGGAAATTGTTACGATTGAAATATAATAAAATCTGAATTTTTCTTACACTTCTGGTAACTAATTTTTGAAATTATTAGGTAAGATTTATCAACTCATTTACTTGAAATGGGTTCTATGTAATTACAAAAAACCAGAAATAAATGTTTAAAAAATAAATCGTACATTAAAACACGAAGAAATTCTTCGTCAAAAAATCATCCATGTAGTGACCTTTTCCTTCTGTGAACACAAAATTTTTAAATTTATAGAAGCATAACAAATACAATCTACTTAAATTACTACAATAAATTTTAATTAATTTCAAAATAGGTTTGCAAATGTTTTATGATATTCAACACTTTGTGCTAGCTTGCAACAGTGTACAAAACAAATTTAAATTTTTTTTAAGGCCCTATTTTAGTTCTTACATACTAGGGCAATTCATAAAATAAGGTTCCTTATGCTGCTAAAAAAGAATACGATGTACTATGAGGAATGTGGCAACACTGTCTTACTTAATAAGCCCCCTCTCTCTATCCCCCCCACTCCCGCCTCGCTACATTGCTCTGTCTCTGGCTAGCAGCCTTCGAAGTTGGTGCTATGATTTTTTAAAATGCAAAACAGATTTTACCTACTGACATTTATCGTCAGTTATGGGGGAAAGTGTATATCTGTTGAACATGTTTGCAAATAGTCTAGAGAATTCAGTGGAGGCCGCACGAAAATTCGTGATGAAGACAGGAGCGGAAGTCCTTCAGTTTCAGGCGGAATTGTTGATAAAGTTCAAAGAATATTGCTTGAAGATCGGAGGATTGATATTAAGGAACTTGTTTTGCGTATTCCTGAGACCTCCAACACCACGATTCATAACATTTTAACCAAAAACATAGGCTATCACAAAGTGTGTGCACTTAGGGTACCGCAAATGTTTATAAAAAACCACAAACGGCAACGTGTCGAGTGTGCCCAGCAGTTTTTGCAACAATGTGAAGACAACAAAGAGGAATTCTTGGATTCCATTGTTACAGGCGATTAAACATGGGCGTTTCACTCTACACCCAAAACCAAGCAGCAATTACATGAATGGCATCACTCAACTTCGCCGAAGCTGAAGAAGTTTAAACAAACACAGTCTGCTGGGAAAGTCATGGCAACTGTCTTTTGGGACAGGAAAGGTCTGCTTTTGATTGACTTTTTGCCTCATGTAACAACAGTTGACTCTGACAGATATTGCTACACATTAAGAAAACTGAGACTTGCGAACCACAGCCGCCGGAGAGGAAGATTGTCCAGTTGTGTGAGGCTTATCCATGACAACGCTCGACCTCATGTCTCGCCTCAAACTCAAGAACTGCTGACAGATTTTGGCTGGTACCCCACCCCCCTACAGTCTGGACCAAACCCCAAGTGATTATCATTTATTCCCAAAATTAAAGAAACACTTGGGCGTGGCTTACACTTCAGTACCGAATATGAAGTCAAGGAAGAGGCTACTCGATTCCTCTAAGGGAAAAATTCCTTTTGGTGGCAAAATTCTATAACATTGGGATAGAAAACTTGGAGCAATGTTGTCAAAAGTGTTTGGACAGAAACGGTGATTATGTGGAAAAATAGCGTAAGTTTTAAGCTTTAAAATGATGTATTATATTAAGAACAAAAATAAGGCTGTCTATGTTTAAACATTGTGAGAACCTTATTATTTTATGAATAACCCTCATATATGTAAATATGAGGAAAATTAACAAATTTTGTTTTCAATGGCTTATAACCTAAACCATAAATCAAAATGTAACTATCGTAATTTATAAGTAAAAATAATATTCTAACAAATTCAATATTACTATTAAATTTCACTAAAAACAAAACTCTTGTCTAAACTAAAATAGTATAACCAATGTAAAAATTGAACAGATAATAGAATGGACATAATGTGAAGACTGGCTGACAAAGAGTGTCTATTTGGCTTTGAGAATTTTCATTAAAGGTGTACACCTTAATTCGCACGCAGACCCTTAATGGTTCCCATGACAACAAACAGGTGACCAAATAAAATAAATACACCATATCTGTCATTTTATACAAAGTCAACATTATCCTGCACTATGTTTGCATTTTTGTGGAGCTCAAAAGGTTAACATCCTTAGACAAGAATTTATATTTCATCATGAAAAGTATAAATCACATCATCCCTCCAGCAAATAAAGCTTTTTCTTAGTCATTAGAAAAAACTGAGCAATATGCTACTTGACCAACATCAAAATAGTGACTAGTTTTATTTATGCGAACACTATTACTTTGCAAATTGAATATGATTTATTCAGCCTAACTTATTTTAGTAGTCAAATTACTATTCACTGATCATTATTTTTTGTATTATTGCTATCAAAGTAATAAAAATACCTAGTATATTTATAACGGGTTTTGTTCTATATAATAAACCTAATTGAAGGACAAGATATTTTAAAACTATTTTATTGTGCATATTTATTACAAATAAGGATTTTTTGAAATTTTTTAAACTTAAAACCTTTTGTGGCATAAAGGACATATTGTTTCTCTTTTAAACAAAATTAAGTATATCATATGTTTTATAAAAATTCCTTTCTGAATGACCCAAGATTTAAAAAGATCCAAAGCAAAAATTAAGAAACATATTGGCTACTCCAGATATGATTTTATCTTTTCTACCCAGAGAGGAAGAGTTTTACGTCATCTTTTTCAAATAATAGCATGTGATTTTCAATATGGTAAACCAACAAAAGGTTAGATATAGGAGAAGATAATGTTCCATACATGTATTGTTGCATTTTTGTTGTATAGCTCTCTATTTGGATATTACAAAGAATGTCTACTTACACAAAACACTCCTAAATAGGAAGTGAATTGCAATTCCTGATTGCTCCTTCTATGTGAACATGCGTAACCGTCATATTAATCTTGATTCATTGTTTGCTTTTGGAAAACAGTTATGAATTCAATATTAAACATCTTTATAACTGTGAAATATGAGCGGAGATTACATGTCAAGAGGATACAATGGTAAAATTCAGCACAAGTGCATTAATTGTTACGAGTTCAAATAAAACAAGTCAGTTCATGAAAAAAAGAGTGACAGATTTAGCTGCATCTATAAATGAACGAATATAATAGCTTCACAAAAATAATCTTTCTCTTAATAACCGACTTTAAAAAAGGAGGAGGTTCTGTATTCAATCCGTACGTTTTTTTCTGTTTCTCCCACCATAACTTTGGAAGTACTTAAACAATCAGTGATATTTTTGTAAATAAAAAGAGAAAACCTTCCCGTTAGTCCCATTATAGTTACATCCCAATCTGTGTGATTTGGAGACAATAATACGATATTTAAAACTTTTTTTTAAATTTTCGGAGGGAAATTTTTTTTTAATAAGTATTATGAATCACAGCATTTATTTTTCTAGTATTCTACAATACATAAAAATAACATAGAAAAAAATAAGTATAAATTGCATAGGGTTTTTTCATTTCTTGCTTGATAAAGCTGCTTAGAATAAGCATCATCGGATACTAATGAAGGAATTTTCCTCATTAAAAAGCCTTTTCTTCGATAGTCTACCCATATTGATATATAACTCGAATGAGATAAGCCAAAATAAATACACTGAAAATCTGATTTATTTCATTTACCATAATCAAGATATTCAATAATCCTCAAGTGAAAACCTCATTACTCCACTAATCAAGAGATATATTATTTAACTATCAATTTTCACTTAATTTTTTTATTAAAATTTAATGAGTACAAAATGTTTTTCCTAATTATTAGAGACAGCATTATTGAATATTTACCTGAGATATTGCATTACATGATTATTAACACGTTTTAAACAGAAATGAAAAAGAGTAATTTCAAGATAAGAAATAATATGTAAGATTTTAGGAAAATTCGTCAAGGGAATTTCAAACATAAATTACTCAACGTATTCATGTGACAAACTGAATAATTTATTGTATTATTCAAGGGCATGTCAATTATTTGAATAACGATCAAGCAATATGGTTAGAGGGATATATATACATCGGAATTTGTGTGGATAAATATTAGCAAATTTAACAACATAATCAGCATGAAACGAAATTCGATTATAATATAAATAGAAATTAAAGATCATAGCTCTAAAATTTAAAAAAAAAATAATAACAACCTACTTCCCAAAAAAAAATTTGAAGTTCAATTTTTACTTACTAAAAAGTAAAAAATTATCTTCTGATAACAAAAACATAATTTATCATAAGCTTATTACCCACAAAATTCTGAAGTTGCAATCATGTCTGCTGTTTGCTAATCCATCAGATCTGTTCCAAACATGTCCAAAACAATCAACTTTTTCACCGCTTGATTTCCCATTGACTAATTATAGCGAACCATAGAGTCTGCCCATGACACAAAAATTTCATGTATTCTATATTATGATAATATGCGGAATCCTTTTGTATCATAAATTTCTAATACTGTATCTATAAAATAAGTGTGTGGAAGAAATGATTGAATAGCCTGTGTGTATATTATAAATTGTTTTAACATCATGTAAAACCCCTTTATTTGTTATGTTCAGTATGTTAAATATGAGCCCAAGTATGAAATTCTGGGCCAACCTCAAAATTTTGTGGTTAATGAGCTTATTGATAAATTATTTTTCACTTTTTAGTAAGAAAAAATTATAATTCAAGTGTTTTTAAAGTAGGTTCTGTTTTTTTTTTCAAATTATATTTCTAGATGTTTTCAGAACACTGTTAAAAATTGTTAATCAATTCTCCTGTCTCAACAGTATATGTTTAATGGATACAGAAAATGCTCATAAAGATTATAGAATAGCAACTGCAGTCATATTATGAATGGGTTTTTCAGCCACATTAATCAACACAGGTAATCTTTTTTTTCTCTCTCCGGTTTTGTAAATTAGCAAAATGAAAATATTGAGCTACAAAATTGTTTTTCATATCCATATATGTTTGGATGCACAACATAATTTGAAAATTTAAATTTGAAAAATTCCTTTCTTGAATAGAGTTAATTTTCCCAGAAAATGGTTAAAACAACATGCTAACAAAACTCTGAGAGCAGAAATTATTTGAAATATTCAAACCTCAGACAGGCTAAAGACTCAAAACCATATCCAAACCTCAGGCAGGCTAAAGACTCAAAACCATGACAGCAAGATTTGAAGAATGTTTACACAAAAATGTTACACTTGTGTTTAGGCAGCAAATCAAAGTAATCTGAGAAAGAAATCCCCTGCTCAGTTTTATAGTAAGTTAGATTATAAAAGCTATCAAATGTAAAAAATACCCTAATATCTATATTTCCATATGATGATTTAATACATGGAGATATTAAAGAGAAACTGACTAAATCAGTAGAAAGCTTAATGAATAGTGAAAGGTCTAGTTAAAACCTCTAATTGGTGGAAAGAGTTATAAACTTTGTTTTCATTAAGACATCACAACTTTGCACTACACATTAAAACAACATGCACATCATTTTATAGTCACACACTACTATGAGCTACAAATAAAGTATAGATTTCTTACCTACAGATTAATAAATAATGACATCTTAAATCGTTTTATAGTATATTAGTCTAAAAGGGGAAAACAACTCAGGTACGTAGATAAAACTGAAATTGGAAAGCATCTGCTCTCCTAAAACAATTAGTATATTTAAGGTTGTAGATTAATTGATTAATTCAGATTTGTCAAACTATTTGCTTAATACAACAGAGTCGCAATAAGATCTAAACAGGATATAGCAGATATTGTTATGGTGTTTTGTGTTCTCACTTTGTTATATCAGAAAAATCCAAGAGCAGAAATAAAATTCAGCTGCAATCACAAAATGTTGACAACTTGGATTATACAGAATAAAGCGAAAAAGAAAACTACAAGGAAACCTATATAATCAATGTACCTTAAGGAACAAAAATCTCAAGATAATATAGATTGTAAGCTCTAATTGAACACCTGTAATTGGAGAATGAATATTACTAACAATTTTAAACTAATATTTTCCTATAACAATTTTCTTTACAATAGGCGAAACTACTTGAGCTTTGGAATTATTAAAAATTTTTCTAAGCTACATAATATAAAATAAATTATACAAGATAACTACTTACTATTTTTTGGCTTTTATTGTTCTTCCACGTTTGGATACTTTTGTAGTTTCCTTAAACAAAAATACAAGCAAGAGTTAAAAAATTTTATCTCTAAAATACTGTAACAACTTGCAGTTTCCTCCTGTACAAGATTGTTTAAAGTACACTTTATACAAAAATTACAAACTATACATTGAAGATTGACCGACTTATCTTGGAAATAGTCTGGACTGCAATTTAAAAATAGTCACAGACATAAATACTAAATAAAATTATATATTCCACACATTAGCGATCATGTGCGTCTATTTCAAGGATGGGACTACATCCAAGTAAGTCTGTCACTTTCATATCTAGTTAAAAAAATCTTATAAGCTTTAATCTCTAAACTATATATTGGAATAGGTTATATTTTTCCAAGTGATTTTGTGAAAAACCCTGACAAATTTTAAATTTTCCTGGCATGGAAATTCTTCTAGCTATATAATGACTCTTTGAAGCCTATTCCTTTAATAGGTGGTCATCTATATCTGTCTGAAGCTTTTTAGGTCAAATATAAAAAATGTCTGTCCTATAAAAAAAATATATTTACAGGCATATTATACATGTTTTTAAAGGGAATGAAACAAGGTTTTAAAAAATATATACATATGAATTGATTACTTACATACAGATTGGATTATAGTCCTTTGAAAAATGTATTAAAAAAGTCAAATAAATACAATAGCAACACTGTACATCACTCCTCTTCACTACAAATATTTTACAATAGAATGAAAATGAATATTACATGGTATATATCATTTTAAAACTAGAAGAAACTGTTCTACTTTTGAATCCGAACCTATAATCGGGTCATTTACATTTTCATTTAGTTGACTGAACTTCAGCCTAGATGGTTTCACTGTAACTGTCTAAAAACAACATATTTCTTATTGAATCACTCCTGAAGTGTCTTTAGCCATTATATCTAAAAATACACAATATCACTAAAAATTAAAATTAAAACTAAATAACTGACAGATAATATTTATAGCGAAAAAACAACAAACTCAAAACATAAACAAACAAACAAACACACCATCTAACCACAAATAAACACCTATCTGCTAGCTCTCAGTTCACCTCATTTCACATTTTCTGTTTGTAAAAGCAACTCAGATTAGACCAAAGTTAAAGGCATGGAAACTAGAATAGCCTATGTAAAAAAACAATATCGACAAAACCAATAATAACGTTGTTACGGGAATAAATACAGGATCTTGAGCTATACATGGGTGTTGGCTTAGATTTTTTAAAGTTAAAAATATTTTAAAATTATTTATGTAATGATTTATTTATGTTATTATTTTATTTTTATAGTTTATTTTAAGTTTTATTATTTTATAGGTTATTTATTTTGTTATGTGGTGATTTGATACTCAACATAAAATTTTTTTGAAATTATTTTAGGATAATAATAGGATGAATAAATACCAATTCAAGGAAATGATAGTAAAAATTTCAGGTTACATAATCTATAAAAAGTATTTGGTATTGAATAAATTTCCAAATAAGAAAAATAGATTGAATATTGGCAGAAGTAATAATTAGGTTTAATACATTTTCTCATTTTATATGGATGAATTATTTAAAATAAGAGTAAAATTTTGTGAAACAAAAATTAATAAATATTTATTTTTTTAGGTTAGTTCTGGTAGAGCTTAAAGTTTATTTAGGAATGTTTTGACTAAATAGGAGACTGACAGACTTACCTAGTTAATGGCAATAGTCCAAAACTGCAATCTCTTGGAAATAAATAGATAGACATAAATAATGATTAGTGATATATGTTTTATGTGTGTCTATTTCCAAGAGATTGCAGTTTTGGACTATTGTCAGTAGGTAAGTCTGTCAGTCTCCTATCTAGTCCAAAAATTCCTTAATATTTATTTTGAAATACAGTTTTTTATTGGTATTTTAAATAAAAGGACTTGTTACGAGTAAGTATGAATATGGCATAAAATCAAAATAAATATGAATTGTAACTATAAATTTTTAATACAATAGTCTCTGTTCACAATAACTAAATTTGATAAATAAATATACCATATAAGAATTGTATAGATTGTAAAGATTAAAAAATAATATTTTATAATTTGAAGCAACCACGGTGTAACTTTTTTTTATAAATAAATAAAATCTCTTAATCCACAAAAACGTTTTACTATCAGGACAAATAAAAAGTTTTTGTGGTTTAAGAGGTGTTATTTATTTATAATTACAAACATTTGTATGTTAATGAAAGTTACATAAATACTGTATGGATGTTTCATAGGTTTTGCTCATAAAATAGGTTTTGAATTCAATAAAATATGATTCATTCCCTGGAACAAAATAACTCATAGGTTTAAATCAAAGTAAGTTAGGTTTTTATTAACGACTGGTTTACAGGTTAAGTTAGAATCCAAAAAATCAGACAAGTGGGTGCTACTAGATGGTTGGTTCAGCTGTCACAAGTCGGGATCACCAATACATATGACAAAAAATTGATGATATATGTGGACGACACCAAACACCATTATATAAATTATTTTTATACAAGAATGCCAATTTAAACATAAAATACGTTTTAGGTATACAAATTAAATAAATTTCACAAAGACAAACATGCTTATGTAAAATATAATACTTCTGCATTTGCCACACCATTGTGTTTAAATTAAAAGTTAGCAGTAAACATGTAACCAAGCCTCTTATAGTGGTAATGTTATAAAGAATTCTGTGAGAAGCACTAATCTATGCCTGTGAATGGTAATTGAAAAAATTTGATTCTGGCACTCTCCGACAGAAATGAAAGCTTTTATAGCTACGAAAGAAATTATCTAAACATTTGGTGTAATTTAAAAACAACAATACAGAATTTCCATATTTAACATCAAAATTTGAACTAAAAATTAAGGGCTAATAGTTTTGCAAAATTTCCAACATATGAAATTAAAATTATAGGATTATAAATATTAATGATAAATTGAACAATAATACAAATGTTTTTACATTTAACACCAAAACTTTAACTACAAATATCAAATTAGCGCTAATAGTTTTGCAACGTTTTCAGTGAAAATCACCAAAGATATGAGTTTATACATTTTCCATTCAATATTTATATCTTTATTTGAGGAATCTATTTCATAAAGACTAATATTTATTGTGGTTATTAATAAAATAATGTAGGGAACAAAAAACATTTATTAGATGTTTACTAAATACAATTTTATTTAAATAATTCATTTCAAATCAGTTCTTAAAAAGTATCAAATGTGAATAAGAATATTTTGATTTCAAAAATTGGATTAAATTTAATAAATTAATATATATTTATCAACTAATCAAAACTACTTAATAATAATGTAACATAACCTACATGTAAAACAGCTGGTCTACAACATTACCTACAACACAAAATCAGCTGTTGCATGAAATGATATCTAATTATTTAATTCACTTTGAAATGATTCATGGCTTAACCCGACTGAAATTTTATTGTGGCTATAGAAATTTGTAGCTCTTGCTTTAGACGTTTTTATTTCAAAAATCTTGAAAGATAATAAACAAGTTTATATGTGTGCTACAGTAGCAATTTAATCTGTTGAACTCCTGTACGTAAATAAAGTAGCTTTCACAATAATGATGTTATACTAAACTTTCAAGTACATTAGGCGCATATTGCTCATAAAAAGTTGTTACAGTAAGAAACTGTAGTTTCTTTTCAGCTTAATACAAAAAAAAAAAAAAAACAAATACCTCAGTATTATCTTCCTTCTCTTCTTTTTTCTTGGCCCCTCCTTTCTTTGAAGTTTGTACTTCCTGCTTTTCTTCTGCCTTTAATTTAAAACCACCATATTAATTGATGTAAATATACAAATTTAATCACATTTAAGACTTGTATGGAAAAGAGTTTCTAAAATCCTAGCCTACACTGTGAATTTTTATTACTATTATTCAGGATATCGATAAATATTAATAAACAAGTACAAAATAAAAAGGATACAAAGAATTATTTATTATAAAATAAATAATCAACTACTTTTTAAAATAAGAATCTTCAATACATTTTTTGAAAAATTTTCAAGAATTAGAAATGCCTTACAATGTTTTATTTACATTTTTGTAAACCACTTGAAATTTTCACCAATCCTCCTAAGTCTTGTAAAATTCACAAAATTGAGTTTTAAAAAGTTATAAAGCTAATAATTCTAGAGATTACCTTACTACTTACTTTACCTTACTTAATTCTTTAAAAACATTTCATATACAAAGTTACAATTATTTTTATAGTAAGTACTAAATACTATTATCACATCAAACATTATTTTTTTAAATTATAATAGATTATCTTTTTCAATAATAATTAAACATAATTTACTTCTGATGATTATGGTGTTTAAAATTTTAGCATGTTCAGTCCAAATCTTACATAATTATAGCACAGATAAATAGTAGAAGATAGTGTTATATAGTTATTTTCTAGTCAATTTAACTTTTAGATTAAAATTTCAGCCATTTATATAATAGTTCATTTGTTGAAAACTTTTCATTTAGGAAAATGTTATTGTCATTTTGTTAAAGATATTTAAAAATGCAGGCAATTTATAAATTGACAAGTCACTGAAAAGGTTATTATTTCTTGTTAACTCATTTTAATCCTGGATTTTTTGTTTTCCTCCTCATAATCAATCCCACCCAATTCCATTCTAATTGGTACTAATTGTGACGCTAATTAGTTTGTTCTATACATTTAAACATACTGTTCATTTAGCCAAGGGACTTAACAATAAAAATAGGTAACAAAGTAGCTATTCCAAGTACATCCATATAACAAAAAATATATATATTCAACAGATTTTGGGCTTGGAGGATAAAAATATTTAAGCTGCACCGACTGATGACAAAACTTCAGGGAGATGCCACACTTGCAACTAGAAAATAAACCACCTTTCAAAAACTAGATTTGCAGTATGCAAGCATTTCGTCTGCCACGAACACATAGCTCCAGCAATCTTTGTTAGCTGTGCAAAGAGTTAAGAGGTATTAATGGACTCAGAATAAAACGTTAAAAGACACAATATTTTAAGCATTTTGTTTTTTCTTACTTATTCTTATTAAAAATCATCTCATTTTTCTTTGTAACCAACTTCATAGATTTATTTTGTTTAACAATTGCAATTTTAAGGAGTCACAAATGTTGAAATAAAATTTGTGAATACATTTTTCTAAATTTGTGAAATGTATTTTTCAAAAAACATATTATAAAGAAATTTTAATTTAAATGAATTTAAAATTCTGAAAATGTATAAAAATGTTTTATTCCAAAGATATTTGAAATCAAATTATTATTTCGATTTAAACGAGTTTTTTTTTAATCAAGAAGTAGCCTGCATATGCGACCTCTTGTGTTATTCAAAACCATGCAACCTCTCGTTATTCAAAACCATCCAACCTCTCAAAGTTAATATACATGAGCAAGATGAAGTTCTCAAATCTTATGTTTTATCTTTTAAATATCCATCTCAATTTATTACCTGAAGAAATTCATTGATTAAGTCTTCACATTGCAAATTATCTTCAGGTTCCCAGGAATTATCTTTAGCAGAGTAGCCTTTCCAACGAATTAAGAATTCCTTCTTCCCATCTTTTTTTGTTCTGACATCGATAACCTTTTCCACCTGAAATTAACAAAATGAACTAGAAAATACAACTGTACAGAGATTTTAAAATAAATTTGTATTTTAAAAAGCTGTTATTTAAAAATATTAAGCTGTACTTCTTTTAAAATTAACTATTTGTTATGTCAGACAGTTACTTCAAGCGAGTGTATGCTTCTTTGTATCCATCTGTGTAATTATTTGTTTGCATATTATAATTATAGATGTTTTTTATAGCACACTTAGTTTTATTACATTTGGAGGATAAAGTTATTGATAAAAAGATTTGAGAAACATTCCTATTCCCAATAGCACCGATACCTAAGAAAACCTTATTATTAAACCTTTGCACTCTGACAATGAGAACGCTTGTTTGGCATGACACTCCGAGCACAGGTTTGAACCAGCATGTGACTTTGCTGTGTCTACTTCGATACTAGCAACACGTTGCCTGCACTACCACTCCGATGGCTTGTAACACTTTTATTCTTTCAGTTACACTGTCATTTATTAAGGCTTCAAGTAATTAATATTTTGCAATTATACAATAATTTTTAATAATATTGAATACAATTAAAGAAATATTAACTTAAAGGTTTAGGTTTTATATGTAAACAAATCACATATTTAATTAAAAATATGTTTTTATTTAGATTTCACTGGCGTGTGAAATTACAGAAGTGATTAACTCAAAAGTCATTACTTTTGTCACTGTAGTCAAAAGTCATTACTTTTGTCGCTGTCAGAAATTACAGAAGTGATTAACTCAAGTCATTACTTTTGTCACTGTCAATATCAGACTCATCATTTTCTAAATCCAAAAATTTACTAAAAGAACCATTTGAATTAGTTCCCTCATCATCAGATAATTCTGATAGCACAACTTCTTCCTTATTCAATAGCTGCATAATTCTTATAACATTTTCAAAACTTACTTTTAAGCCACAAAACTTTTAACAAAATGAAACAAAAGGAATTAATAAACAAAGAGAGACTTTAAAATAAAATTTAATACTATAAACCTTTAAAAAAATGAAACAAAACAATTAAATAATATATTTAGCAAACAGGCACTTTAAACTTAGTACTTGCATATGCCGTGACACTTTGTGATGATGTAAAAAAAACGGGACGTATTGTTCTATTAATAAGTTTTACCTGAACCACCAACTTAGGAAAACAATAAGGGTTTGCACAACAAGAATACAAAACCCAAAAGATTGACGCATAATAATTTTAAAATGTCAAACTATATTTGTTTAGGAGTGGAGCACCAGAAAAATATTGCCAGGTATTGCTCAGTTTTGGAGAACTGCGCCAAGGTATTGCTCGGTCTGTCGGAGCTAAAAGGCAAACTGCCATAGCCGATTTATACCAGGTAGTAGAGTGCAAAAGATTAAGTTGGTCAATGATGAAAAAAAGGATAAAAAAGTAGTAACAGTACTTAAACTAGACAAAAAGTAGATATCCAAATAAGACATCCAATATGAATATGTGTAAAACGAACATAATTAATAGATATATTTCAAAATTAAAGGAATTCCTTAAATGCTATATGAATAAAGGTGATATTATTGACTAGAAAAAAAATGTTGCCCATACTAAGAAACTATAGAAAACCATACAATATCAACAAAGACTTCCAAAAAATAAAATACATCTCTGTGTACCAAGTCATGGGAACAGTTATCAATGATAATACCCATATTGATTAATTTGAGTGTGAGGCAACAACTGATCACGGGTTTTCAGTAAAAAAGGGATAGTTTCATTCAGCATGCTAGAACACTCCTTTCATATGATTCCATGATAGAACTTTACCAAACTTTACTGTGGCATCCTTTCCTTCAACTTCTCCAGCATCGAAAGAAAAGTGCCAAATTTCCTGATGAATGTGGACCTGGTAATTACAGAGCAAATTCACATTCTAAGAATGATATTTACATTTGATTTAAAAACTATTTCCACTTGAACCAAAAATACGAAGGTGGTGTGAGAGCTATTAATAAAAATTAAACAATACTTAGACTTCTTTTAAATTTACCAAGGGACAGCAAGGAATGACACCAGTGGTAGAAAGTTATTACTCAACATTTGTATTAATACTGCAGTTTAAATAAATCATTTTACCTAATATAATTAAAGAAATGCTGGTTCAGTACAAACATTAACCCTTTGATTAGCTACATGTGTCTGCCCTGATATGGCCCTTGAGAGCAACATACTTTTGAAAGATTTTTACAATTTTTCTTTTTTCTAACTTTTTAAATTATAGTAATATTTGTAGTATTTGTTACTATCTTTTTTTATTTACTTATTCCTTCATGTTAACCAAACTTTTCCTTACATTTACTGACAAACTCTTTGCTAAAAATTATCTGTTAATCTTTTTTTATTTACTTATTCCTTTATGTTAACCAAACCTTACCTTACATTTACTGACAAACTCTTTGCTAAAAATTATCTGTTAATCTTTTTTTATTTACTTATTCCTTCATGTTAACCAAACCTTACCTTACATTTACTGAGAAACTCTTTGCTAAAAATTATCTGTTAATCTTTTTTTATTTACTTATTCCTTCATGTTAACCAAACCTTACCTTACATTTACTGACAAACTCTTTGCTAAAAATTATCTGTTAATCTTTTTTTTGTAAAATGGCTATTCATTGTAAAATACCCCACAAACTTCAAAACAATCTATGAATACATGGGAAAACCCATAGACTTTGGACACACAAAAATGGTGACTATGTACTCTGTGTAGTATTTATTGTCCAAATAGTTTCAAATATTTAACCCAGAATACAGCACAATGCACAGGAAAACAAATCGTTAACGTACAGCAATGCTAATCTAAAAGAAATGGTAGAACGTACATATACGGGAATGCTCCTGCTGGCCGTTACAGGATCTCAGGTACTGGTATGTGAATGCTAATCAAAAAGTTAAAGGGAGTGTCGTTTAAATCATTGAACAGTTTATTAGGTTTAAAACTCATTGAACAGTTTATTAGGTTTAAAACACTATCAGTTTTAAACTTCTTGGGCGTTTTGAAAAGGTCATTTAGTTAATTGATTGATGGACACTTTACAGTAAGGTAATTGAACCCGGCAAGCTGGCCTGAGCAACCGGGCGGGTCCACAGGTGGCGGATAGTGGGACGGCCTACAGAAATGTAGGTTACCTGTGAATAAGGATTCCGGAAGGTTTCTGAATATGCAGGCCTGGACCAAGGCTATGGTTCAAAGGTGAGGAATTATCCCTCCTCGTCAGTCAACCGGTTGGGCTTGGTAGAAATAACCGAGTGCTCTGACCGGGGAGACTGGGGTAGTTGGGAATTAAGTCCTCACAATGCTACTCTCACCTCCCGGGTGAACCAAGGGCAATGCGACAGTGAAGTAGGGGCGGGAAACTGCCCAAACGACACAGTTGTAAAAAAGAGAGTAAAGCAGGCTGTTCATCTGAGCAGTTAATAATGTCCTGAACTTGGGGTGTGCTTCAAGGTCAGTGACTGAATACCCAATCCAAGGTGGAAGGCATCGTGCCGAAGGATGAATGGCTGCAGGGTATAAAATGCAGTCCCAAACGATCCCCTTGAGGAACCAGACAAAACCTCATTGTATGTTGTCTTGCCAGGGCAGTGGGGGCTCTGCTCTGGTCGACCGTTATTTCCCCCATACTCGTGGGACTTTAATGGACCAAGTAAGTATAAGAATTAATTTCGAGACTGCACAGACAGTGGGAGCCAATGAGACGGCAAACCGTGAGTCTGTAGCAGATGTGTCAACGGCAACCATCACTGGGGGTGCGGGGGCGGCTGTCAAGCTGCCGACTGCAGAAACCGGTGAAGTGGCTGTAGAGTTGAGCACGATGTCTAGTCCTGGGGCTGCTCTGCGGACCCAGGCGACTGCAAATTAAGCAGAACAATGATCAAGATCCTCCAAGTGAACCTACAGCATAGCAGGGCGGCGAGTGCTGTCGTGTGTAGGATGCTGGACAGGGGAGAGGTGGACTTGGTGCTCATCCAGGAACCATGGATTTCTGGAGGAAAAATATGCGGGCTGGCTACATCTGGAGGTAAGTTGTTGTATGATAAGGACTCCGGTGTTCCCAGGACGTGTATCCTGGTTAGGAGGGGGTTGTGTGCTTTTGTACTAACGAACTTCTGTTGCAGGGATTTGTTAGCAGTGACGGTGGAGCTGCGGGCGGAGGGGGGGATGAAGAGGCTGAACCTGGCCACGGCATATCTCCCCTTTGACTGCGCGGGGGCTCTGCCAACACAAGAGCTGAGGAGCCTGGTCGAGCACTGCGAGGCTGTGGATGAGGAGCTGCTGGTGGGGATGGATGCTAACTCCCATCACACTTCGTGGGGTAGTACAGGTACAAACACCAGAGGTGAGGAACTTTTAGCTTATCTTAGCTCTAAGAATCTACTAGTCCTAAATCAGGGGGAAGAGCCGACGTTTGTCACTAGGGCCAGACAGGAGGTCCTGGACATTACGGTGGCATCGAACCAGATGGCTAGGTATGTACTAAATTGGCATGTGTCGGATGAACCATCTTCTTCTGATCACAGACATATTAGGTATGATATCTCTCTAAATCCAGCCATGCTTCGCCCAACCAGGGATCCAAGAAGAACAGACTGGGACTCCTACAGGAGGGACCTGGGTGTTCGGATTGAGGAGGCTGGATTGGAGTATGGTGGGAGGAGAGAGCTAGAAGACTCTGCCACATTGGTTGGCGAGGCTATAATAGAATCCTTTACCGATAACTGCCCTCTCAGTGAGGGGAGGAAAGTAGGGGATCCGTCATGGTGGAACAAGAAGCTAGCCAAACTTCGGAAGATCACCAGGAGACTCTTTAATAGAGCAAAAAAGAACGGGGAGTGGGACCTGTATAGGAAAACACTAACCGAATACAACAGGGCAATTAGAGAAGCGCGCAGGAAGTCCTGGAAGGAGTTTTGTCATGAGATTGACAAAACTCGGGAAGGGGCACGACTGTATAAAGTGCTCTCTAAGGACCCAGTTAACCCGGTGGGGATGCTAAGAACCCCACTGGGAAATATAACAAAAACGGCAGGGGAAACTGTGGAAGAATTAATCAGGACACATTTCCCTTCCAGTACCCTGAGGAAACTTGGGGGAGCAAACACTGAACCGGTTACCAAACTCTCCACAAGACGTGGTAAGAGGGAGGACTGGGAAGTGGCAAGGAGGATAGTAACTCCACAAAGGGTAAGATGGGCTATTGGCACTTTTAAACCCTACAAATCTCCAGGTCCAGATGGGATCTATCCTGTGCTGCTGCAGCAGGGAATGGATATGCTGGTGCTGGTACTTACTAAATTATACAGGCTAAGCATTGCTCTAGGGCATGTGCCGGCAGCCTGGAAATCTAGTAAGGTGGTCTTTATACCTAAGCCCACCGGTAACCAATCGGAAGGGAAAGGATACAGACCTATCACACTCATGTCCTTTGTTCTCAAGGGACTTGAAAAACTGGTTGATAGGCATATTAGGGGGGGTGCTTTGGCTATCAAACCACTGCATTGGAACCAGTATGCTTACCAACCGGGGAAATCTTGCGAGGGAGCTCTCCATCAAGTGGTTGGTAGGATTGAGCAAATGATCGCTAAGAAAGGTTGTGCCATAGGTGCCTTCCTCGACATTGAAGGGGCTTTCAATAACCCCTCAGTGGAGACGATGGTAAGTGGTGCAAGACGTCATGGAGTGGATGCGACCACTTGTGGTTGGATAAGTTCCATGTTAACAAACAGAAGCATTTCTGTAGAGGTGGCAGGGGAGGTCAGAAGGGCGGAGACAAGTCTGGGCTGTGCACAGGGGGGGGGGGGGGTTCTCTCTCCTCTGTTGTGGTGCCTAGTGGTTGACAACCTTATTGAACTCCTGAATGAACAGGGGTACTTCTGTCTAGGATATGCGGACGACATAGTTGTCCTGATCCTGGGCAGATTCCCTGATACAGTCCTTGAGGTAATCAGGAATCCTCTACGACTGATTGAAGAGTGGTGTAAAAAGGAGAACCTTAGGGTAAATCCAAAAAAGACTGCTCTCATTAACTTCACCAGACAGCGAAAAGATCTGACGACCAGGATGCCCCGCTTGTTTGGTGAATACCTTGAGTTTGTGGGGGAGGTGAAGTACCTGGGAGTTACTCTGGACAGGAAACTCACCTGGAATCCACATCTTGAGAGGACAGTTAACAGGGCCAAAAGGGCACTGATGACTGTGAGAAGAATGGTGGGTAAGAAATGGGGACTGAAGCCATCAATGATGCACTGGATGTATCTGAGGGTGATAAGACCTATGATTACCTATGGAGCTCTGGTGTGGTGGACAAAGGCCAACCAGGCACAGACAAGAGCTAAACTGAGCTCTATCCAGAGATTGGCCTGTCTGTGCACACTGGGAGCGATGTCAACTACACCAGGTGCAGCAATGGAAGTAATGCTTAACCTCCCTCCCCTTGAGCTTGTCCTTAGGGGAGAGGCGAGGCTAGCGGCATGGAGATTGCGCAACTCGAGCAACTGGGCTAACCTCCCAGATGTCTCGGGACATATGAGTATCGAGTGCGTGGTCAAAGAACCCGTCTTGGAAATGGGCAGCGACCACATTACTCGAATGTTTGCACCTGACCAGGTCCACCAAACTGTGATGGAATGGTCAGGGACATTAACATCGGGAGCTCAGATCTGGTACACAGATGGCTCCAAGATGGACTTCGGCACTGGAGCGGGGGTGTATTGTAAAAACCCAAGGGTAGAACTAGTTTTTTCCTTGGGGAGGCATACCTCTGTCTTTCAGGCCGAAGTATATGCTATAAATGCCTGTCTGGGAGAGATAGCGAGAAGGGAAACACATGGGGCCCGGATTGCTATTTTCTCCGACAGTCAGGCAGCAATTAAGGCACTAAACGGACACGTGGTCACCTCGGCCATAGTCAGGGAGTGCCTAATTAACCTACAAGCTCTGGCAAGGCACAATCAAGTCAAGATTGGTTGGGTGCCAGGGCATAGGGGAATACTTGGAAATGAAGCCGCAGATGCGCTGGCCAGGGAGGGGTCCTCGACTCCCCTGATTGGACCGGAACCTGCGGTGGGTATTTCCAAATCCATGGTCAGGATGACAGTGCGAAGGTGGATGGCTGAAAGACACTGTGAGCACTGGATCAGGGCCGAAGGGATGAGACACAGTAAGCTAACCCTTAGGAGACCTTCCTTGGGGCTGCAGAAGAGTCTCATCTATCTGTCTAGGCAGGAATTAAGGATAGCCACAGGACTACTCACGGGACACTGTGGACTAAGGAAACATTTGCATAAAATGGGTATCTACAAGGATGAACCAGTGTGCAGATTGTGCGGGCAGGAACAGGAGACTGCCACACACATCATTTACAGATGTGGAGTACTTGCTGAGAGGCGCTTCAACCTCTTTGGTGATGGAACGGCTTTGGTGGATGCTGAAGGTAAAACTCTAGTCAGGAAACTCCTAAACCTGGTAAGAGGGAAGGGGTTATTTGACTAGATCAGGGAGGTAGCAGTGCTTCGGGCAATTCAAACCCGCTCCCAAGTTAAAAAAAAAAAAAAAAAAAAAAAAAAAAGGTAATTGAAAATGTGACGGTTGCTAGTTAAAAATCACATCAAATTTTTACTCTATTTTCAAAACAGAATTTACTTTTAGATTTATTTTCATTCAGCTTTTCTGGAGACATATCTTTATTATTTTCTAGAAATTAGAAATTTTTGTCTCTATTCTTGAAGTTTTGCCTCATGTTTGTTACTTATTACAGTTTAAGACGTTCTTAGTCTATATGCTTACATCTGAAAATTCATAAATATATAGAAGCAATTACCAAAAAAAAAAAAAAAAAAAAAAATAGAAATATATGAAAAACAAATAAAGACAAATTTACAACGTATTGTGAATTCGATTAAAATTTTGTAGGTGTGGAAGATAACATTTGTAGGTATAGATATACGAAACTCCCAGAAAATTAGCAATAAGATTAATATCTTGCACTAAGACCAGTTGTGCACTAAAACCAAGAAACTGTTTCAAGAACAAGACCGTCTCCTTTGTCGTAAAAATCTTAAACGACGTATTTATTGTTGCTCTTGCTTATTAGATTGTATCACATGGCTGTTATCCTTCTCCTAATAAGGACTGTGTACATTTGATAGAAAAATAAATAATGTTTACGAAATATAGATTACATTTAGCAAAAACCACTTATCACTGATGTTTTTCAGAAGACTTGTTTCTCAGTAGATATTCAATGCAGGGTTACAGACAAGATCATTGCTCAGGTGTGATATATTATTGAGAATGTGACGTTTTGGTGTTTTCAAATATATTGTTGTTCATAAAGCCGTTTTTAATTGTTTTAATTATAAGAGTGTTTTATCGTGGTTCTTTTATATGGTCTTTGTATATTTCATAGTTCTCTGTTGTGTTTAGTTTATTGCTATACATACATATACAGAACATGCTGCACACATCCATCATTACTGACACAAATCTAAAAGTTCTACATTTCATCGAAAAAAAGCAACAAACTAAACACAACAGAAAACTTTGGAATATACAAACACCATAAAAACCTACCACAATACATTCTAAACGATAAAACACACAATCAAACAGTATATTCAAACACATAATAAACAACCACTCTATAAACCATGACACATCACAGAACACCAAAACACCACAGACTAACAATACACCTGAGCAATAACCTGGTCCATGACTCACATTATTGCACTGATCTAGTGTGAACACGTCTGCTGAAAAATAACAGTAATTGATTTTTACTAATTGATAGGAAAACCTAAGTAATATACTTATTACCTTATAAGTATATATTAAAAACATTAAGATGTACAACACAAAAACTGCAGTTTTAAAAAAATAGATATAAAGTTATAGAAATCTTAGATATATGAAAAAGTAAGTAGAACTTAGAAAATGTTGACTAAATGAACAAGTTAACCCTGTCCAACTCAATTTAGAATTTTTGTATTTTAGACCTAAATTTTAAAACATGAAAATACACTTTAGAGTTTAGGTTATAACAAAAACCTTGTGAATAGAATTTTTCAATTTATATTAATAAAATATACAGAACATTTTGTTATGAATTAAGTTTATTAATGTTTATTTGGTAATATAATAATACCTTTTAAAAATATGATTAAATTTTAAAAATTTGGTTGTAGCACAAAATAATATTTTTACAATACCTCATAGTTTTTTGGTTCTTCTTTTTTCTTGCCTCCTTTTTTGTTTGCTTTCAAACTGTCACCCTTATCTTGAGCCTAAAAAACAAAATATTTTTACTTTTTATGTGAAATCAAAATTTTTTGTAATAACACGTTCACTGCTAACAGTTCCAACTGGCACCGTGCTGAATCTACTGTGTATGCTAACAAAGCCGTAATGCACTGATGAATAATATAAATGAGCACAAATTTTCCATCACTTTTTACAGGTACTTCATTTAGTACGTCAAATTGTTCAGTCTTCAAATAGTGTACGTTTATTATCTTTAGCCTTTGATTTTAAAGTAGCTTGCTGTAATCATCTTGAATTCACTGAATAAATCATATGTAATTATTCAAATAAATAAGTAAAAAATATTAACTTAACTACTGACACGTTTCAAAATAATTGTTTGATTGACGAAGCTAGCCCGTTATTAGAGGTTAACTTTTTTAACACTTTATTGACATTTGCAAAGAGATTATTCACTTGGCCCTAATGTCATAGTCAATGAAATGCCGGTTCCATTTAGAGGTCACTGCTGTTACAAAGTTCATGTCAAACAAAAAAAAAAACAGCATTAAAATTATGTAAGACAGATTCAGGTACCTAGTACTTAGTGAATGCATATGCATCAACAAGAGTAAAGATTCTGATGGCATTGAGCTAAGTGAAAAAGAAAGAAAACTTAGGAAATCAACACAAGTGCAAACTTAGCAAACTGATTGTTCGTTTTGTAAGTTTACTCTTTTCTTCGCCAGGCCTAATACCAGCAGTCCTTACTTTTATAGATGTATGTATTCACTAAACAAGAGGTGCCAGAATCTGTCACACATAATTTTAATCCATTATTTTTTTGCATATAAACTCTGAAGTGGCAGTAACCTTTTAATGGAACCAATATTTCATCGACTGTGGCATTAGGGACATTAGTTGTATGACTATCCAAAATAGTAATAGGAACATCATGCTGACCAGTATTTCAGCTCAATTGAATGTGTAGATGAACTTGGGTTCTAATCTTTAGACATATGTTGGAACATTAAAAAGCATGAAGGAAATTTCACCTGAATTTTTAACATCGCTCCATTCAGACGTCTTGGCTCAACTCTTTATGACTTTAACTCAACTCTTTATGGGTCAATTATAATATCCGTACAGCATTGAAACTAATGAAAACAGGAACAAACCAGAAATAGTGGGTTATTACAAGGCAAAGGCAGGTGTTGACTTTCTTGATATGAAAAGTGCCATTTATTCTTCCCGTCACAGAAGCTAAAAATCTTTCACAATATATTCCAAGAGACAAAGACATGCTCAAAGTGGTCAGCTGTAAAAGACCGAAAATCCAACTATAAGTGTATAAAAAGTGGACCTCAGATGAGGTTTAGAATGCAGTTGCAAAACTGTGTATTTTATGTGGTCAAAACAACTGAAAAATTGAGACTGAACTAAACTAAATTTATTTAGTGTTTTACACAAATTTTTAAAGATTGTATAAATAGTAATTGTTCCTGAACAAAAACTTTTATTTAGCTTTCTACAAATTATTTTTCAGCTTTATCTACATTTATTAGATGTTATTATTTAATGGGTTCATAAAAACATTTTTTTCTGTTATTTAGAACACAAAATAGAAAATGAGTTTCAGAAACATAATCAATTTAAAAACCTAACATCTAAACTTTTAAAAAGTTAATATTCCTCTCCTGTCTTAATAGACCAGCCAATACAGTTTGCCCACCAGGAGAACCAAGGCGACATATGAGGGGTGCGCGAAAGTATTCTCAGAAAATCCCATCTACCTAACCATACCCTTCACTCCCACATCATTGTCTCTCGCACACCCCAGTCACGAACATTCGCCTCAACTTTTTAGTGATATTGAGCCTGTGTCAGTTGCCTTTACCTGTGTTGTGTTGGGGGTGATGTTTTTACATTCTGCAGAGGGTAGTACACTAACAGCTATGCCAAATGTGGGGGCTGGTTTCCGCATTCTTTGCATTCCTACCAGCTCGGTTCTCCTGGCGGGCGAACTGTACTGTATGTGACTGTTGATTCTCAATATGGTAAAGATATTAAGAATGCACTATGCCACTTAAAACGAACAAAATACTACAAACTGAGTTATTAATAGATGCAATGACTAGAAAAATTTGGGCTCAGGAAATGTTGGATTTTATACAATATGAGTAATTGAGTAGAATGTACTTTTAAATGTAAACTTTAAAATGAATAGATTAAAACTATTGAAAAAACAAAACTTTCATATGCAGTTCGATATTTTTCTTTTGTCCATAAATTGTTTTTGTAAGAATTTGTTTGTGCAATTTGATTTTCTGTTTAAAGAATGAAGATAAGACTGACTATTACTACCTCAGGAAATGTGTGAGGCAAACTACCAGTTCTATGATTTTGAATAATATTGAAAGCTCTTGGTAATTTAAACTATAAGGATTAAATAAGGAGTGGAAACTAATCACAGCTAGTAATCATAAACCATTGTAGAATCCTGTAATATAGTAAAATAATACACTATAAAATGTAATGTAAAAGATAAAAAAACACACACACACACAGAAGTTATAACCTCAATACAAATCCATGAAACTTAATGATGAACTATTAATTTCAAACCATGATGATTTTAAAATGTTTTTTAAACAAACAACAAGTTCAAATAAACAACATTTTAAAATTTTAGCCGAGTCATTTTGGTATACAATTAAATATGTATAAAATGACTATTAATTATAGCCTTTGTGATATCTACTCCTATTCAACAGATGCAGTATGTAACCTAAGAAAGACAAAATGACATATTGGCTAAATTTTTTGCTGATAATATCCTTAACTGTTCTTTGTTTAAATAATGTTGATGTGCAATAAATTATGAAAGAGCTCTATTATGTACATCCTTTGTGATATCAACTCCTATTCAATAGATGTAGTATTTAATCTAAGAGGAAATGACAGGAACTAATTTTTTGCTGACAATGTCTTGAACTGTTGTTTGTTTAAATAACTTTGATGTTCAATAAATTATGAATGAGCTCTGTTGTTTATATCTTTTCTGATATCCATGCATACTCAATACAAGTCCATTCATACACTGCCTGACTCATGAATGCTAACAGATCTATAAAGGGCTTAGATGACAGAATTTCTAAGCTATTGAAGAGTAAATCAGATATATTGTGTTTAGATTGTGGGCATTTAGATACAAACCTACCTTACTCACTTGTTTGAGGTATTTATTATGACTCACCTTTGATTATGTACAAATCTTTGCTATCATTATTTACTGTTAGCGAAATATATTTTTTAAATTGTAGTACTTATACTTCACAACAAACTCAACCTATTAAAACAAAGATTTTTGTTTTAGAAAAGTCTACCATATTCAATATTAATACATTCTTAATCCAGATTACCTTAAAGCCAAATGTTGGGTCTGCTTACACCAAGGCAATTAAATTTAATAAAACTTTTAGAAGTGATATGTTAAGATCAGAATGTACTCCTTTATTTCTATTATTTGGCAGGTTGTGAGCCATTAGAAAATCCCTATCTGGCAGACTGTATATTCCATCTGTTGTAGTAGTTACTTTAAATGTTTAATAACTAGTTCATAATCGGTTTATATATAAAGTATACAAATGTAGGTATAATAATATCAAATAATCATAATAATATAATGGATAAATAATATCATTATTTTTCCTAAAGATGCTGATACATTAGCAAAAAGCTTAAAAAAATATATAAATTGAAAAACAATTCATGGATTTGAAATATTCCATCATTTATATTACAAGAAAATTAATCACCATATTTCCTGTGCGTGTGCGTGTACATGTATAGAAGAGAGTAGAGCTTCTACAAACCTTTAAAATGAGAGCACGGTAATTGATAAGCTCTTGAAAATGGACTGGTAAAATATACCATCAGATTTTTGTTTAAGTAAAGTAAAGTGTAGGTGTGTAAATATATATATATATGAATTTTTGGAATAGATAGGAGACTGACAGACTTACCTAGTGGCAATAGTCCAAAACTGCAATCTCTTGCATTCTCTTTTTGGTTTGGTCATCATTTCATACCTCAAAACGAATGTTAGTGTCGATATAAACAAATGCCTTTTGAAATAATTCCTATTAATTGACAATGCACCTGGCCATCCTCCTGCTACTTAAACTAATTTCGACACAAGCTTGAAAGTGTTATTTTTGTCACCAAACACAACTAATTTGGTTCAACTCATGGATCAGGGAGTCATCAAAATATTTAGAGCTTATTACACAAGATCATTTGCGGATTGGTATGAAGCTATGAGACAGAACAACGAGCTCTCTGTTGAAGGTTTCTGGAAAAATTCAATGTTTCAGATGCTTTGAGAATCATTGGTCAATCTTGGAATGAAATTTCACAAAAACCTTTAAACGGCATTTGGAAAAGGGCGGGTCTATTTTTTTTTTTTTTTTGCCACTGAAACTCAGGTGAAATCAGTGCCAGAGTCTGATGAAATTGCTGATGTGATTGAAGAAGTTGTCGGTTTTGCCAGACAACTTTATTTAGAAGTGGATAATGATGATGTTCAAGAACTGCTGGATTAACACAATCAAGAGTTGACAGCACTTGGAAACGACTTCGGCCTTTCGGACTGTTTATTCAGAAGGAAAACAATCTATGATACTGTTACCAACACTGACAGTTTACATGAACTTGAAATCTACTCTCACAATAAGTCACACAAATTGTCATGTACTCAAACCTAAAGACATAATTTTCAACAGAAATTTGTAAACCTAGTTTGTATTTAAAATATATCACATCAGGTAGTCAGTTTGTTTAATTTAAATGACAGTCGATACATTAACCCTATATCTGACGTTTTGCATCGAACAGCTTTCCATTAAAAATGTAGCGTGCAACATATTTAGTCACATATTACACTGCCAACTACAAACAAAAATACAATAATGCAGAGCTTGTTAAACACAACAAAACCCACACTAAAAAAAAAATAGATCATGCAGGGTTTTTTTTATATAACATTTTAAAATATCTTTAAAAGTATTGATGTTCAGCGAGTCTATGAAATTGTGTGTTACTTCTGCTTAAAAACAAACAATAAATCAACGTTTTCAAAATAGTTTCTGAAGGTCAATTTTGTTGTCACAAATATTAGGTTGGAAACATGTCTTTTTTTATTCATTACTGAACACATCACTTATAGACTATTTTTTGCTACATAGTTTTTCTGTTACATAGCATTTTTGGAAACACTTTTTAAGAACCACCATCAGTCTACATAAAAGTATAGACTGATGAAAAGGATTATATGTGACAATCCGTTTACTTTAATCTAAACACCCATACATGTTTTTTTTAATAAGAGATATCAGTTCTAATAACGTTTCGGTAAATATATGACAATTGTTTATCATATTGGAATGTTTGTTTAAACATTGTATCTCATTCAATCCTAAAGTGAGAAGAGTCTTGTTATTGGGTATATCTGTTAGAGTGCCTGGAACGGTTTTTTAATTTTTATATAAAATATTGTATTTTTTTGTATTAACTACTAAAACTAGTATTTTACAATGTTACCTATTTCATTTGTCACATATTTGGTTTTAATTACAAATGGTAAGCAATAGAATTTCATTTTTGAATGTACTTGTGAATTAGTCTGTCCAAGACACTAGTAATTTTTACAGAAATTTAGGACTGAAAATAAGACAACTAAAACAGTAAGTTTGTGTGTATGATTTTTATTTCATATTTCCAAAAATATTTTCAAATTGCTTTAAAATGAAATTGTCGTACTTGTATTTGTATGAACATTCTACAATAAACACTTTCCTACAACCGTGTATCTATGAGTGAGAAAATTAAGTAATGAGACTGATGTGAAAACCATATCACTTATGTATCTTTCCTTATGAATTGTTTTACATCCTTTAAAGTAGTTCCCTTCCGTTGTGCATACTTATACCAAAGATTCTGCCAATGCCGGTAAGATTTCTAGAACTCTTATTTTGGAATATCCTTCAACACTAATGTCACAGCTTTTAGGACATCTTCTGTTTGAAAATGGGCCCCTTGACTGGAGTTTTGATTTTTGGAAATAGAAAAACCACACGGAGCGGTATTAGGTTAATAAGATACCTTTGGTAGTGCTAAAATAAATTTTAAGGTTGAAAATTACTGCACGGACAGTGCAGGTATACAATGCCCTAACATGATGAAGAATCTAATTATCAGTAATGTTTGCTCAGACACAGAGAGGTCGTTTTTGAAGTCTTTCTACAATTTCATTGTACAAATATTGATCACGGTTTGACTGGAAGGAATACACTTTATGAACAATGTCCTTGGAATCGAAGAAGCACATAAATATGCACTTCACTTTTGATTTTCTCATGGAAGCTTTTTTTTAGTCTGGGTGGTCCTTTTAAACACCACTGATGACTTTGTCGCTCTGTTTCTGGATCTTACTTGTAGATCCAGCTTCAATCACCAGTGACAACACAGCTCAATAAATCTGGAATGATATCTACTTGCTCTAACAAATCAACTGCCACAATTTTTGGTGTTTCTCGCTGTTGTTCTCTGAGATTTTTGGAAACAATTCTCGCACAAATTTGTCTTAAACCTGATTTTCAGTTAGTATTTGACCGTTTCTAGATTAATGTTTAGTTTTCCTGCCAACATTCAACACCTTCAATCAAACTGATCAATTTCATGCACCAGGTCCATGTTGAAATCAGTTCATGAGATTGATGGTAGTCCACTGAGGTCTTAATCTTCAATATTCGTTCTGTTTTCACAAAACATTTTATGCCAATGAGGCACTTGAACTCTTGACTAACTTCATTTCTGAAAGCCTTCTGTAGTTTACTGTAAATTGTCGCAGCATCCTCACCCAATTTAACACACAACAAAAATGGCGTAATTTTTTTTGTGATCCCATTTCTGTTGAGACAAAAACACATGTTCACTTATTAAATCACAACTCATGACTGAGCGGCAGCATCAATATGCCACTTGTACCACAAGTAGCTTACAGTTTAAGGTCGAAGATGGAGTGCCTGATGAAGCTGTGGGGTTGTCGCGACCCTATCTTGCAAAAATAATCAGTTTCATAACTAAATTTTTCTCTAACCATATACAAGAAATGGAGAGAAATTATATAATTGAGTAAAACATATAGCTTTATTTCTTAAACAAACGATAGGGAGTTATGTTTAATTTTTTAAAAAAACACAGTTTGGTCATAAATTTAAATAATTTACTGTTTGTACACCAAAAGAAATTCATTGATTAAAGAATTAGACAAGGCTTAGGCCATAAATAAAATATAATTTGCCAAACAAAATATAATTTGTCAATAACAAGCAATTGATTGACGATTGTAGAAAGAGTATAGGTCATATTTAAACACTTTAGCTGCCATGTCGGGCCCATTGAAGTTAAGTATAGTAATACAAGAAGTAAGTAAAAAGATGTTATTATGACATAGAAGACTTCTTAAAATCTAATAAATTCGTTTGACGAATTGAAAATTTTTATTCTCATGCAGAATTTTCTCGTAACTTGCTAATTTTTTTGTTTTATAGCAGAAATACTCTTATCATTGGAGTCTATGTTTTCCAAAATTTGTAATCCCAACTAAAGAATCTGCGTTTTTAAGGTCTTGCTCTTGTACACGCATTTCTATGAGCTCATTAATTATTTGTCAGCTCCCGGTTTTGTAAATCAAAGCAGTTCTTGAACGTCATGATTATCTACTTCTAAATTGAGTTGTCTAGCAAAACCAAGACCTTCCTAAATCACATCAGCAATGTCATCTGACTCTAGCCCAATTCCACTTGAATTTCAGTGGCGAAAAAAAATAGACACACCTTTTTCCAAACGACATTCAAAGTTTTTTGTAAAATTTCATTCCAAAACTGTCCAATGATTCTCAAAGCATCTAAAACATTGAGATGTTTTCAAAACCTTTAATAGAGTGCTCGTTGTTCTGTCTCATAGCATCATATAGATCCGCAAATGATCTTCTTGTGTAATAAGCTATAAATGTTTGATGACTCCCTGATCCATCAGTTAAAGCAAACCAGTTGTGTTTGGTGACAAAAATAACACTTTCACGCCTGTGTCGGAATTAGTTTAAGTAGTAGGATGTCCAGGTGCAGTGTCAATTAATAGGAATTACTTCAAAAGGAATATGTTTAGACCACAACTAACGTTCATTTTGAGGTATGAAATGATGACCAAACCCGTCCTCAAACCAGCTGTCACCCAAGCCTTCCGATTCGACTTTTAAAGTCACGGGTAAATTAGCTTAAGAAATATTTTTTAATGCCCTTAGATTTTCTGATCTATGAGATGTTGCAACTTACAGTTAATAGCTGTATTTGCGCCACATATCACTGTCAATCGGTCTTTGGCGGCCTTAAAACCTGAAAATATTTTCTCTTCATGAGCTATAAAAGTTCTCATAATCATTTTTTTCCAGAACAGTCCAGTTTCTGCGCAACTCGGATAGCATGATTTGAAACCGCGTAACTTGGGAATCGCATAAGTCAAGATATTACTTTACAAACATTGGTACATTTAGATAAGCTCATCCTTACTAGAAAGTAAATTATAACATAAATTTCTTAAAAAGTAAATTAAGTTTTAAAACTTTAAGCTTTTTACAAATTTTGTATAGTATTTATCGGATTTTAAGCATTACTTATCAGTGAGAATATGTTTACACTTCTGTTATATATACAAAATATTTATAAACTCAAATTAATCATATGTGACACGTTACCATGTCTTAGTGATAAGCACCAAAACACTTTTCTCGCCAGTCAGCTTATTACGTGGGTAAGTAGAAATGAAATTGTGATTGTGTTGTTTATTGTTTACAAAAAAATTAAATAAATAAAATGTCCCAGCACTATTTTGCACTCACTCCTGCATGCTTTGCATCTGACCCCTCCACAATCAATGTCCTAATAGTTTAACGCTATACAAAAACAAAAATCTAGTGTTATGGATTTCCTGTAAAAACTAATTGGTAAATACTAACTTTAATTTTAAAATGTTTTTATTTTTTAAAAAATCAAATTTTTTACGAGAACGGTAAACTATTTTTGCCTTGCTTAAAATGATATTTCTCAGCTTGTGGCAATAATTCCTCAAATGAGAAACTGAAATTAAACTGAATAATAACCCCCACCAGGATTTCAACAAAAGTTTGTTTTCTTTTTCTCTGGCAAAAAACCAATGTTGGTTATCATCGCAAAACAAAATAACTACTTGAAAACTAAAATTGAATTACCAAAAAATAATAAAATTATCAACAATATAATATAACAACAAAAGTATTAGCAGCAATAATAAATGTTTTGTATCTTGACAAAAACAGCTGTTGTGTATATGCTCGGCTCAAGGCTAGTTGTGACATATCACTGAAAACTCTTATCTACAATATATTCTGTTAGTGTTAATAATCTTAAGCATTGACTTAGTTACAGCCATCCTAATACATTATACATATAAATGCTGCTTACCATATAAAGTAATATTAGATTTATATTTAAAAATTCTTGAGTTTTATTCTACTTTGATGACAATCCTTGAATGAGTATAAAAACATCAGTTTGTTACTTAAACAAACTTCAATCTTATATCACAAACTGGCCAAAGAAAGTTAAGGAAGCAAATTTATTGTCAGTTGATTTAGTCATTGTACATCATCCAGGAAAGTGAAAACCGCAAAGCTTGGTCCAAAATTGAGAAAAAAAGTCTCCTATTTTCATTCTTGTAAATAATGCATATTTTAAGAACTAGAGAATTAGGCTACTTCTTAAAAATTGCTTAATAGAACTTAAAAGCAATTGTAGGTTAAATGATAGACCTTAACCACTAATAAAATCACCATAAAAGCTAAATAAACTTCAGCCAAGAGCTTGTATTGGTAATTTTGCCATAAAAAAACATATGTGTATAGACTTCCTCTATTTAACTACTTTTGTGTAGTCTGCAAAGATAAAAAAGAGCTCAATTGTAAACATAATTCCTTAAGTACAAGGGTTAATGATTACGATTATTGATGCAGAGTATAGCAAAAATTCAAAAACCAAAAAAATAAGTCCACTTGTTAGATTTGTTGGTGAATACATCACTTTGGAAAGTGAAAGTTCCTTAAATTCGAGATATGACATTGAGATTCCCAATAGAAATTCATCATCAAGAAGTATATTCTAACAAGAAATAACCAACAGGAGTTAGTTTGTAGTTATATCAATATCCAATTATTACATGCAAAAATAAACAATGGTATTCCTTCAAAGTGTTAACGCCCATGATTGAGCTGTCATTCTTACCTCTTTATTGTCTAAAAATTCTTTAATCAAATTTTTGCAATCAAGGTTGCCCTCAGGCTCCCAAGTGTCATCCTTTGCTGAATAGCCTTTCCAACGAATTAAAAATTCCTGTGCACCATCTTTGGCTTTTCTAACATTTATCACTTTTTGAACCTAAAAAAAAACAAAACTATACGCACTCCTTTTTCTATAAAAAATTCTTTCATTGGCCAACATTTCAAATTTATTATTGAAAAAAATACTTGAAATGGCAATGGAAAAAAATAAATTTCCTCAAACTCAGATGCAGCAGTATAAAAAAGGAATTCCGATATCAAAGATGAAAACCTTGCAGTAGGTAGTGTTACAAACACTAAAATTAAAAAATATCTTAGGCAACATCATTACAGCTATTTATTGAAACAGATAGTACATAAGAAAACCTCTAGTCCTCCAATACTATAATACCATCAGTCTGAAAAAAAACATCAAAAGAATAACCGTTGAAAAGAGAGATCAAGTATTGCAGGTAACAAAAAGGGACCTCTAAAACAGGAGGTGATAACAGGTAGAGATCTGATTAGGAAACATATTTTCCATAACTGTATTCAAAGTGTACAAATCTCTGGGAACATTTTTTGAATGTAGTGTTAAAATATTATGTATTTAAATAAAATATTACATAAATTTTAAGTGCTATAGTAGGTATCCTAACATTAATGTCAACACATAAAAAGTGAAATTAGCCTAAACTTCTTTTATATCTGAAATGCATCAATAAAACTAGAAGGCTTCATACAAGTTATTATTACTATTACAAACTACGATCCCAACAATGTTTTCAAATCAACTTTTTTAATGAAATTGATGTTTTGAAAACTATCTATGATTAAATAATGGTTATACTTTAACAAAATATCCCAGACTTTTTGTTTTCACATGTTACTGAAAAATGCATTCTAAACATGAAACAAATTATTTTAAGCATTAGTAAACGTTAATAACGCTTAAAATTCCATACAACTAGTCATAACCTAAAAATACCAACACAAAAATTGTACAAGTCGAAGTTCCTTATAAAACCACTATTTCCCACTAATTAATAGCTATTCTACAACATTCCTACAAAGTATTCAGTTAAGATACATTGGACTAGTGAACCTTTATAATTGTAATCATATAATACTACAAAATCTCCAAAGGCTCTGAATAAAACACAACACTATATTGAATAATAATAAGCCAAATGAATAAAGAGTCAAGAGTTTATTTATTTACTGTGACATTTCAGCAACTAATTTGCTACCCTTATCAACCCTGAAAATAATTTATACATTACACTATAAATAAGCATAAACATACAAGTGCACTCACAACAAAAATTTTTTATTGTTTATAAAAGACAACTTTTGTTGCATTAACTTGTTAATTTTAAGTTACTTTGAAAGTTTCTACTTTTACACTAAGAACATATAGTAGAGTCTCTCTTATCCGACATTGCACCTTTTCCGACACAATTTTGTTTTATGGAGTGTTGGTATTTCTAAAGAGTAGGGTGTTACTTTTGTGATTTCAGTTGTTGTTATTGTTGTCATCAGTTTTGAGTATTACATTATTGAGTATTTATTATTGAGTACTTTATTGAGTATTACATTATTATGTCCTATTTCCAAGACTATCCTGCAGAGAAAAGCTTTGCATTTTTTAAATGAATTTAATGAAGGTGATGCAGAGTTCACAGTGTTAGGTGGTTTGACAGGTGGAAAAGCGTTACGGAAACCGCCAGTTAAATATTTGTGGAGAGAAACTGTCATCTAACTTTGAAAAAATAATTGAATTTCATAAAAGAATTTAATTCTTTATTAAAACAGGTATTTTTTTTAAAAAATGTTTATAAGTAAATTTCTACTGAGGTCAACAAGAAAATTTATTTTAGTTACTTTTTATTTTATAGTTACATATATATCTTTTAAAAAATCTCTTTATGTATTGGAAAGTTGTGCAGTGCCAAAGTGGGCTAGAATTTGAACATAAAGATTCACAGTTTGAATCCGGCTAAATTTTTATAATTTAATTATTGAATAAATATTTTAAAAAACTACATTAACATCAATTGTCATCCACTATAGGTTGAAAAAAAAAATATTTGAGCTTCATTGGATGAGTAGAAACGAATTTACTAACGATTGAAAATTTGTACAAGATATGTATCAGGAGAATGTGAACTAATTGAAGGAATTTAAAAAGAAAGCTAAACTGGCGATAAAATTTTTGCCTGTGATAAGACAGGACATAATTTTAAGTTGTTGCCTAGTAAGAGCCTTGGCAGCTTGAACTGAAAAATCAGCAAAGTAGAATAGAAAGGGTAACAATTCTGGCTTGTAGTAATACATTGGCAAATGGATCACTAAATCATCGAGAAATCAAGAATTCACATGCACTCAAAGCAATTTCAAAAAATATTCTTCTAGTAAATTATTACAATCAGAAAAGTACATGTGATAAGCAATGCAATTTTGAAACATAGGATTTTTAAGGAATTTGTCGCTTCCACAATAAAATACAAAAAAAAAAAAACAATCTTCCAACAAGCTGCATTACTGATAGACAAAGTCCAAATGCCCCCGAGTGAGAGCAACTTCAAGATGGTAACATTCAGATGATGTTTCTAAAAACAAATATATCAGCCATTTCTCAACAAATTAACCGGGAGTTGTGGAAACACTTTAAAAAAAGTTATCAAAACAATTTACTATCAATATTGTTACAACTAGCTGATGGTGGGCAGGCTGATGTGATAGGTAATTTGAACGTAGAGGATGTTGCTTATGGGATTGCAAGGCCTGGACTGAAGTGAAAGTGTTGACGATTGTCAAATTGTTGACAAGCTGTCAGGAGAAAATGCGACTGAAGACAAAGAGGATCCAAGAATTAATGAAGAATATGTTCTTCCTTTATCCCAGCGTATTCCTAGATGTGAGGAAGAACCTGTCTGTAGAAGACATTGAAGATGGTAGCAGATGGGTAGTACGTCATAACAGAAGATGAAATTGTAGATCTGGTAAATAATGGTGGTAACGAAATGGACGATGGAAAACCTGTTGTTAATCTTTCAAAAGTATTCCATGAAGATGCAGTGAAGGCCCTAGATGCCGCTATGTTGAGCATCAAGAAGAAGCTACGGGGAACAACAATAATGCTTCACAGGTGGCGGGACTTGCAAGAAACCGGCAAACAGTGGCGAAACAGATGAAGATCATAACATTTTCTATATCTTTATAACGTACATTCAGAACTTTTAATATTCACTGTAACAGTCAAACTTTAGGAAACTATTTAACATCCCTATAATTCTCAACTTAATTTGTAAAACAAACTGTCTTGGTTATACCCGATTTTTTAACTTTTCCCTATTATCCGACATTTTTGTTTATCTGACATCATAGTGGCCTGTTTACGATGGATAATCAAGACTCTACTTTATTTGAAAAATTACAAAATTTTACTTATTTATCATTTATATAATTTTTACTCACTACAGAGCCTAATGTATTTATCGTCACAAAATGTTGAATAGAATTGTGTTAATCACTTGCAATGCTGGGCAAGTTCATTACTTATTAATTCGTATAGAACTATTGTCCTTGATATTAATATAGATATAAATGTAATTAGTTTCGGTTGTTAAAATACTTCAACTGATTAATTTTTACAAGTATAAAATTATAATAAATTTGAAAACTTTTGTATAATTACATTGTATTAGAACGAAGTAAACAGATGTTTATTCATTATGCCAAAGCTGACTGAAATATTAATTACTAACTTGCAAATGGGTTTTTTTATGAAATCTAAATAGCTGGACACTATAAACTATATTGTTATATATCTATGTAGTGATGTACTAATAGTAAATCCTTAGCTTTATTAAGAAATTTCAAGTTTATAGAATTTTATGATTGTATATTTGGGTTATGTTCTAGTTTCTTTAAATTTCCAACACTAATTAGGTGTACAAGTTTCTTTGAATTTCCAACACTAATTAGGTGTACAAGTTTCTTTGAATTTCCAACACTAATTATGTTTACCTATCTATAAAACAATGTTTTATGTTAAGAATATAATTTTGAGTGAAATAAAAAAAATAATAATATCGGGTAGGGCCCATACTTGATAATATATTAACAAAATAATAATTACCTGTCCTATAATTAATGAAATTCAAATGTATAGTTATTGTTAGGAACAATATTTTTGTCATAATTATATCAAAAATTGATATTACAATATAAGAACAGTTTGTTTTCTTTACTTCTTTGCACAGGAATTCAGGCTTCAAGAGTAGCCAATAGCCCGAAGTCCACATTATATGATGCTTGCCAGCCCCCAACGCTTCTTCTTCATGAGAATGTCATGCCATGTTGTCACTTGAGTTCCCAGAAAGTCCCTCACTGGTATGGGATACATGCAGTTGAACAAAATGTGCTTTACGCTTTCATTTTAATAAAGTGCACAGATTGGAGAATTCGAAAGATTAAATCTAAATAAATATTCCTTCGTCCCTAGATAACCAGATCGTGCTCGAGCTGCGAAAGCTGCAATCGGACTTAAAACTTCCCTGAATTTTTCCTCATTTAACAGTTCAGGCTGAAATTGAATAAGGTAAACGACCTGTGGCCTCTTCTCTTCAATATTCAGCCCAACAATTATGAAAGTATTTATTTTCCAAGCTTTCACAATACATGAGTAGATATTTGGCTTTAAATGTTGGGTATATATGGGATGGCGCTTTAGCTGCTTCATCGGCTCGCTCGTTTCCTGGTATTCCACAATGCGCGGGTACTCATTGAAGAATTATGTCCTTCCCAATGTCCTTCAGGTCGTTGGCAAATTTTCTTTTTTCAGCAATGCAAGAGAGCCTGGAAGGCAGATCTGTCGTCAGTGAATATGCATATTTTCTCCTCCTCTGTATCAAAGCAACTTGCCAATGCAGCATTTAGCACCAGAAGCTCTGTATCCATACTAAAGTGCGAGTTTGCAGACATAAAAGCAGATATCAATAGACTCATTGAAAAAACCTGCTCTGGATGTTCTATTTTGTTAATCAAGTGAACCATCAGTGTAGATTCTAATATGATCATTGTAGCTGGTATGTATCATATTAATGATCAAGTTTCAAGAACTACTGGGTGGCCCTGCTTGCTCTTTCTGCTGGGCAGGTTCAAAGTAATTTTTATTCCTGACCTGGTAGTGGACGACTCGCGGTAAAAAGCAGGTATATGCACCGGGACAGAATTTGGCAACATGGCAGACAAATCATTTGTTTTGTAACTGAAAGATTGTTTAATTCGGTTAATACCATTTCCTGTATTATGAAGAGGATTAACAGCTTGGAGAGTCTTTATAGTCAGGAACTTCGACCAAATCCATTTGTCAATATAGAACATGATAGGTATCACACCTAATTCCACCTCCATTGCAGCAATTGGGGTGGTCTAGTACATCCCAGGCAAAAACAAAAGGCTGCCGATTGGATTGCTCTGATCTTGTTTAAATGTGCCGGAGGCTGATCCCCAGACTTCACAGGCATAGGTGGCTCTAGATCTGACTAAAGCTAGATAAAACGTTCTTAGGGTGGATGTGTCTGTTCCCCATTCCTTGCTAGCAACAGCCTTAAGGGCGGTTAATCTTGAGGCACATTCAAGATGGGGTCCCCACCTGAGTTTTGATCCAGCATCACTCCCAACAATTTGGGGGTTGAGTTGTGTTTAATATCTCTCCCATTTATGGTGAGTTTAAAGCTAAATTTGGCAAGATGATTTTAAGAAAAAATTCAGCGGTTTTTTTAAAGAAAATTTTTTGAAATTTTTAAAGACCACTTTGTACTCAAGTTTGATATAGCAACAGTTTAGTATGCTTCAACTCTTTCTTTTGCTTTTCCCTAATCTTTGGGGGTAATCCATAAGGTTTGGTTGTCTATATAAGACATTCCATGGACATCAGGAGTGAGACTGCTGGTCAGATCATGGAGAGCAATGTTGAAGATACTAGGACAAATAATTCCACCTTGTGGAATTCCATTTTCAACTGCATACTCTGATGAAATGGAGTTAACAACTATGCGGCTCTCCAGTAAAAGGTTGGTAACAAATAGCAACATTTTCCCTCTAACATCAAGCTTCATGCACTGGAGGATGATAGGTGGATGAGGTATTATATTGAATGCAGCTTCAAAATCAATCATTACTGAAAACTATCACCGTAATAATAATAATATCAGAGTACATCATCACTCCTTGAAAATATTACCAGTCATCTACGCCTTACACTGATTTCTGTAGCAGAGAGAGGATTCAAGTTCATATTTTTAGGGCTCATGGTTTGGCGGATTTTCTAATCACCATTAATGGTACCTTATTTGTTCCCACGGCGTTACTGTAAGCTAACACTGTGAGATGTTGATTGCTCATTTTAAAGCCAGGCACAGAAGATTCCTCTTTAGAATTAAAACTTTTAGTGGGAAGGGCTTTAAATTCAATTCAGTTTCATCCACATTATACGCCCCTTTTTCTTGTATTAATGGGCCACTAATAGGAACTCCTTTCTGCCTCGTTTGTGTAAACCATAAGAATACAGTCTCGTTAATTTTTTCATTCACAGAAACTTTCGAGTAATGGGGTTGTTCCAAAAACAACCTTGTTTGTTAATAAAAAACGCAATTCTGTCAAATGCAATATACACAGCACATCCAAAATCTTGAGGGGTTCCAATGTCTATTACACACTAACACACACGCACGCATGCATGCACGCGCACACACACACACACACTTATAATTTTGTGATTAAATTAAAATGTTAATTTTAATATTTATATCTGGCTTACTAACCCAATCACTATATCTAATTAAATTTGGTGCTCCTGAATTAAATATTTAAAATTACTTTTTACACTCCATGAATACTACAAATAGTCATATAATACTAAAAAAACAGAAATTTCTTCAACTCTCAAGACAAATACAGAATATTGAAAAATATAAAATACCTCGTAATTATCTTCTTTTGGTTCCTCAACATTCTCAGATTTAGATTTCTTTTTTGAGTTTCCTCCAGTTTGTTTTCCCCGTTTGCTTGCACCTTTTTTATTTGGTGGCTGAAAAAATAAAATAAATATATTTCATAATTATAAAATTATTTTTTTATGAAAAATCTAAGGTTGTCACAAAAACATAGTAAAATGTAGGTAAAATATTTTATAAAATATCCTTATATTATATTATTTAGCTTAACCCATTTTCTGCTTATCAGTTACTTTTATCTAAAGTTTTGTAATTAATATGTTGATTGCTGTGATAATGTTACACGGTGGTTACAAGTCTCTTTCAAATGGCAAGAGATGACAGGTAGTTGTCAGATACGTTTTTCTTTTAATCCCCCTCACTATGCCTAAATGAGGCAAAGAACAGTGACTGAGTATTTGGCCAAAATCTCACGCGTTCTGAGTGCTGAGTGAGAAGGAGTATTGTCGTGATGGAAAAACCAGTTATCACTTCTCCACAGTTCTGGCCTTTTGCGTCGGACGGCATCCTTCAGACGTTTCAGTACTTCAATGTAGGTAATCTGGTTGACTGTAGAGCCTTCAGGGAGGTACTTGTAGTGAACAACACCCTTAGCATAAAAAAAAACTGTCAGTATCACCTTGACAGTCGACCGAACTTGGCGAGCTTTTTTGGGACTTGGGGACCCCATGATTCATCACCGGTTATAATTCTTGACAAAAAGTTCTCATCTTCATTTGAACGATCAAGCAGTTGCCAACAAACCCGGACGCGATTGGTTTTTTGGTCATCGGTCATCAGGCGTGGAACAAATTTCGCAGCGAAGCGGTGAATCTTCAATTTTTCGGTCAAAATCTCGTAACAAGATCCAACTGATATCCCACACTCTTCGGAAAGCTCCCTAATGGTCAGACGTCGATTTTCGCGCACCAGGGTGTTGATTTTGTCAACGTGTGGGTCGTCAGTTGAAGTTGAAGGACGTCCAGGACGCTCATCGTCATCAATCGACTGTCGGCCACTCTTGAAACGTTCATGCCACTTGAAACATGCAATACGCTTCATGGCAACATCGCCGTAGTCCGTGTTAAGCATGGCAAATGTTTCTGTTGCAGATTTCCCTAGTTTTACACAAAATTTCACAGCAATTCGTTGCTCCTTCAGGCTGTCGATTTTACAATCCGACAAACGAAGAAACACTCTTTACTAAACTGCGTGTAACTCATCAACAAATGAAGATATCTGCGACTGAAATACCGCGTTTTAATCAGCTGATTTATACGAACCTAGCGACACCAAGCGGATTCTCCTGAAACTAACTTGAGCCGCGAAATTCAAACAGTCCGCGTATTTTTTTAACAGACCTTGTATACAAATGGCATGGAACAATCTTTGAGAGCTTCTTGGTTTCTGTGATTTTTAGCAGGTTCCCGGACATCAAGTAGTTTAGAATGTTGCACTTATCCGACAACAAAAGTGTTTTCTTTCAAGAGAAGACACCATTATAAAAATTAAAGTTTCACACACTGCGATGACAAAACGATTCTACCGTCTGCTTGGCATAAACGTTGAAACTGAACTGCTGTAGCCGGACTAACCAAAAGAGATTAATACACTGAGGTCTTTGCAAAATAAAGGAAACGATGTAACCCTTATTCTTTGAACCTCTCTTACAGCCATTTATTTCTCGTTTTGATATTTTCAAAAATCTTTCGGATTAGTGGGAGTTTCGGGCTACCAGAATTCGGATTACCAGGATCGGACTGTAGTTATTTAGTCTAAAATTGGTTTTAAATTTATTGAGCCCCCAAAACAATGAAAAATTAAATTTATTGAGCCCCTAAAACAATGAACCATCATCGAATAAACTAAGACTAAAATTAATTTAATACTAATTAGAAGTTTATTTTTAAGTTACTTGATCCTACCCTACAAAGATTAAATTTTATTTTCATTATGACATTGAAATCCTTAAATATGTGGGTTGCTAACAAAAACAAGCCAGTACCATAACAAATTATTTACCTACTTTCCTAGCAAATAAGTGAAATATTCTACTTCCGAGAATGGTTAAAAATATATTGGTGATTAGGTAATCTATTATTTATATCCATAAATATATTACAACCTTTAGACATAACAGTTAGATTGTCGCTTTATGTTTTGATTTACATACAAAGATACAACTAATAATGATTAACTAGTTTAAATCAAGGAAACTATTTGAAAATTTAAACTATTATGTCGGATAAGATTACCCAATCACAAATCAGATAAAATACATATTATAGTTAATACCTACCTCAGAGTCTTTTTCTTCATCGGCTTCTTTTTCTTTTTCTTCAATATTTTCATCTTCGGTTTTCTCCTCTTCATCTGACACTTTGCCTTTTTTTTTATTTACAGCTGTTTGTTTTGCTCCACGTTTAGTTCCAGATTTTGATTTACTTTCATTATCCTTTAAAGCAGTATATAAATAATGGTTTATTAACATAAAAAATTCCATTTGATATTTAGTCAACTTGTTTGGGTCATTCTAATCAAAAACCTACCAATAGCGGATCATTATGACAAAACAATTTTTTTTAATTTTGCTTTCATTCTGATGATAAATTATTTTCCTTATTATAATCTATCAGTAACTTTTATTCTTTTTAATATTAAATATTAAAATCAAGGGAAATATAGAGAAAATTTTTGAGCAAACTTGTTTTAAGCTATGATAAAAATTATCACAGGTTTCAAATATCTTTAAAAAGGTTTAAAAATATATACTAATAAATACATATCATTCTTTTGTTTGTTTATATCAGGGGTCGAAAACCTTTTTTTACTTGAGGGTCTCATGTTCAATTTAGCATGGCTTTAAGGGCCGCAAGAATAAAATAACCATGAATTTTATTATATTTCCTAATTTGAGGTTAGTAATGTAACTAATTTTAATACAGTACTTCAAATAACGGATATTGATAAATTTTATAAGTAATTTTTTAAAAAAATAGGCTCCTTACTTCCTGATTACAAATCTGACAATTTTATAACTTAACTGCGACAAATATTGTTATTAATATTTTGAACTACTAAAATAAAATAAAACTCATTCATTTAAAAATTAACAAAATTGTATTAAAATAAAACAAGAAAGTAATAACATAATCGTTATTTGAAGTACATTTTTTATAATGTCTATTTAACCAAACATTTTCCAACATAATGACTATTGAGAAGATTGGGCATACATACGGGATCCCAACTTTTTTATGTTAACCTTAGTGTTAGCAACACAAATTCTCAGAAGTTCATGTAAATATTCATCTATTGGTCTGGACCGAGTTATAGACTTAATGTGTTTCATGTTTGAAAATGTTTATTCACAAATATAAGTACTACCAAAAATTGTGAACATATTAGCTGCAAATTTTCTTTGTTCTGCGAATAAATTTGGAAGATTAGCTTAAGATGCAATATTATTAGTTTTCTTGAACGAGTCTTTTAAAATATCATTAGATTGCAGTTCTTTTTTTTCCAGGCGAAAAACCTATCAAGGTTATCATCGCCTACGACATCTTGTTGCACTAGATGTGTGAGCATAAGACTAAATTGTAATAGAGTATTGTAACTTTTGAATATAATGATGAGTAGTTATGTTTTTTTAAATGAGCAAATTAAAGTAAGCTTTTTACAACCTCATGGATCTTTAAATTTCCCTGATGACTGTAATAATAATTGTAAATAAAATCAAAGTACTAATAAAAGTTGATCCAGACCATGTAATTTGGGAAGAGTTTATGGTTTTACAAAATAGGAAGCACTAGCGCTTGAACAAGGTAGGTGCAGATGAATAGTTCTGGGAATTAAAAAAAAGACACGTGCTTACTGATTTTGTACCTCTTTCTATTATCACAAGAGATACCATCATGATCGTACTCTAAAATATTCAGGAAACATTCATTAAAGCATACTTGATTTTTTAACTAAAAAAACTTTGTAAACAAATTTAAAGACAAAAATTATTTCGTTCAAATGAAGTCTTTTTCACAAATTATGTATCAAGCTAGCAAAATAAACATGGAATAGACTTTTCAGTAAAACTTCGTTTAAACGTCACTCTTTTAACCATCAGTTGCTGTTAACCGTCATCGCTGTAATAACACAATATTATAATAACAAAGTGCTTCAACACTTTAGCTGACGTATAGGGCCAATTGACCCGACGCCGATTGTCAGTACCCTGAACCAAATACCATCTGGCCATAATTTTCGAGTAACGTTTTATGTTCATTCGGACTACTCAGCAGGTGTTGCTACTTTTTGGAGAAATGAATGCTCAGTATTAAACAACAAGCTTCACACTATTTACAGATACAATTACGATGGTTTTTGTTGTAACTGATGGTTAAAAGAGTGACGTTTAAACCAAGTTTTACTGAAAAGTCTATTTAATGTTTATTTTGCTAGATTGATACATAATTTATGAAAAAGACTTTATTTGAACCAAATAATTTTTTTCTTTAAATTTCTTTACAAAGTTTTTTTAGTTCAAAAATCAAGTATGCTTTAATGAATGTTTCCTGAATATTTTAGAGTACGATCATGATGGTATCTCTTGTGATAATAGAAAGAAGCACAAAATCAGTAAGCACGTGTCTTTTTTTAATCCCCATAACCATTCATCTGCACCTACCTTGTTCAAGCGCTAGTGCTTTCTATTTTGTAAAACCATAAACTCTTCCCAAATTACATGGTCTGGATCAACTTTTATTAGTACTTTGATTTTATTTACAATTATTTTTACAGCCATCAGGGAAATTTAAAGATCCATGAGGTTGTAAAAAGCTTACTTTAATTTGCTCATTAAAAAAACATAATAACTACTCATCATTATACTCAAAAGTTACAAAACTCTATTACAATTTAGTCTTATGCCCACACATCTAGTGCAACAAGCACTGCTGTTAACTCTTGTTAATTTTTTTTTTGTGATTTTTTACTGCTTTTCTTTAAAAGCTTTTATTTCTAATGTTTTGTGTTGAATAAATAAAATTATTATTTTGAAAGTTCTCTTTTGATATTTGCCATATTCTATTCGTATGAAGACTCCTGAGCGGCCTGATGTTCAACTATTCCTTGAACACCATTATTAAATATTTGTCTCATGAGGTGATACAAAAAGTTCCATTCTATTACAATATAAAAGTTAGTATTAATATGACAAATATTAGGGAAATTAGATTTATATTTTTACTGGAATGTTCTATTGTTGTTGTTTTCATGTCCATGGAGCTTAAGATCATATCGAAAGTTCAAACGATAGCGGCTGCTAGCTCCGGCGCCTTTTGACTGAAAACAGCTCTTAGACGATCTTCAAGTGGCATCATTCCCAATTTTAAAACATGGGGCATGAGCGCTGAGCACTCGAAGATGTGTTTCTGTGTTAAGACTATATCTTAAGATAGTTAAGACAGTTTCTACAGAGAACATATCTCCTGGTCTTATCTGAGAGAATCTTCATCCTTCAGAAATAATTGGTTCTTTGTCTTCCAATGACCGATGTCAAATTTCTGAGGCAGTAGAAAGCGGAGATGGCCTTTCAAACATATGAAGTAGGGGGTCTGTTTCGAGTCACTGCATTTGCAATTATAAGTGTAATAGTATTATCCAGTTGACCATTTTCACGGGCTTCTTTGGCGAATGAGTCACCACATTCATTGCCTTTCATGTTTACGTCTGTACAAATTCATTATAGATGATGGTAGTCGGGGAACCTGTAGCCCCTAAATTACCTGCCCCCAGGTGGCAGATCGAGGAATACCTCCATCTGTTTTTCAGATGGGTGGTAGGATTGAAATAATACACCTCCCACGGAACAAACAGGCAGAAGTCCAACCTGTTTGAGGCTCTAGAAACCCATCTTCATAGAAAGTGTAATATCGGAAATGTTTTTCATCTAAAAAGTAGTGCATTTTGTCTAGTTTTATAGAACACTTCCCCTGCAGAAAAAATTTTGAGTCGTTGAAACCGATAAGCAGCTCTTTATCACGGGATAATCAGAAATGATTAATAATCTCAGGTTCTTTAACATGTCACTGGCCATATAGGATAACACAAAAAAATGAACTGTTGCTTCAGTAGAAACCTTTAACAACATCTTGAAAACAAATGAATATTTCTCAAGTAAATCACATAAAAAAACAATGTATTATTTGAAGGTACATTTTCTTTCACCTGTCAGACAGCAGATCGTTTTAGTCGAAATAATAATAGTTTTGACCAATTGTCAAACAAGGAGGCTAAGAACTCTTAGTGGATTAGTTGAGATTTCCAGTCAAAAACCCATGTGTATATGAAAATGGGCTGTTGTTGTAAATATTTGTCAGTATATGATATAAAGTTGTGACAATGTAATTGTATTCTGGATATCAGACTTTGTCATTTGTTGTATGTAACACATACAGAGCAAATGAAACTTAAGTTGGTAAACTCATCTAAGCAAATCACTGCCATCAAAATGCAAAGCATCTGCCCTTAAAAAAACCCCATCCCCAGTTCCCTCTTTATAACCCCCTCCAAACAATAATTCATTCACAAGGACTTACCTCGTCATGTGATTGTTAATCTGACACAAGATCACTAAACAGCCAACCTAAATGAGTTACAAGGTCAGTTTCAATTATATTGTAAATTAGGGAGGCATTGTTTAAGAAACATAAATGAAAGAAGAGCAGCATTACGAATCTTCACATAGGGCAGAAGACACTCTGTAGTCAGCCTCAAATTAGATATTCTGTTAATATTCTGTATTTCTACTTACTGCTTAACCTTTTGGACTCCAATTATTTGGTCGCCGGCTGCTCCACCAGATCTAATTAGTTAGCATGTGTTTTGCACACGAATGTTTAATTTTTCACTAAGAAATTAAAACTTCAAGTAAATATATATTATTATATACCACTGTGTTCAGAATAAAATGAACAGTAATATGAGATTTATATGTTGTAAACTTGAAGTATTAATTGTGAAACTTGAGAAAATGAGGTTATTTGTGTTTTTTTTATTACAGAAAAATAATTATATTTAGATTTGTTGATAAAATAGCATTTTCCTTGTGATGAATTATATAGTCATTTTAAGCAAAAAATAATGCTGAATAAAAATAAATGCATAATTAATATTAGAAAAATCTATTTGTAAAATATATTCTAAAAAATGTAAAATTATGCACATCCTTAAAAATGCCAAGAATGGTGTATCTACTATAATAGTCAGCTGCAAATAGGTTTGAATGCACGTGGCATAAAAGTTTACTTCGATGTAATTATTTTGAAAGAAAACACCAAATTGCGCTAAACAGCATATTTACAAGCACAAAATAAATTTACAAAAGTAGGTACCATAAAAAACATATTGGTCTAAATATAAATTATTGAAAAATGTCATGTAGGTGATTCAATATGGTTTAATTTGTTTAAGCTGTTTATTATCACATACTTCTTGATTTGGCCACTTGAATAACACTTCAAATTATTGTTTATAATTTTTGACGATGTGAAACTTGTCAAAGTTAATGTTTGGATGTAATCTTGGGTTATTTAGGCAAGATACGCAGTAGGCCTACTGCTCACAACCTATAAGAAAGGACTTTATCTATATAACGTAATATGTTTGACTAAAACAAAAGCAAAATACTGAAAAAATAAAAGCTATGAATGAACACATGTTCACATCAACAGCAATCTATCAACTAAGCCAGATGTCTGATGCATACTGTGCAGTACATCGTAAACAATTGTCTGGAACTAGTTGTATCTTTACAGAAAAAATTATGATAAAGAGGGCCAATGAGCATTAAAAAAATTAACATTGCCTTCTCGTAACACAGCAAATGAACATAGAACACAATTTCATTACATAAGACGTTTGAAAGTATGTAATAATTGCGTCGCAAAATATGTCGAACTGAGTTCGACAGTGGAGTGGAACAGGATATTTTGCTAAAAACAACCAGTAATTTGTATTCCTAAATCTTGAACTTAATTATTACTTATTAATATTAGAACTTACATCCAACTCTTTTGGTTCTTCAGTTTCCTGGCTTTCGCCTTCATTTTTTTCAGAGTCTTCAGTCTTTGTATCCTATAACATTAAGTACACAGTTGTATCCTTAGAGTATATAGTTGGTAAATTTAAATAAATGAAAATAATACAAATTGATAGCAAAATGTTTTTTACAAACACAGGAGCGGCAAAAACTCCTGGCAGTTTTGTTTAATGTGAAGCTGACCATTCGGGTGGTGGGGACTGTCATGTTATCAAGTCTATACCATGCCATTTCAGTAGCAATAGATTCTCAAGTCTATACAATGTCATTTTGGTAGCAGGATCAATGGTCTAGTCAACACAGAGCGTTTGTCGTTGAGGAATACTTAAAAAGTGGCAATTCTTATATTGTTACACATCATTTTTTTAAATGTTTCAATGTGGGTCATAGAGGACGCATTTTATCGTGCAACACAATAACTATGGGTGAATAACTTCAGAACCACAGGTTCAACCTTAAAACGAAAACCTACAGGTTGTCCATGGTCAGTCAGAACACCAGACAATGTTCATCGAATGAAACAAGCTGTAATGAATAGTCCACATCGACGTTCTCGAAAACAAGCTGCTGCTCTTAATCCCTGAACTCAAAAGGTCCGGCCTGAAAAAAATTTGGTTCCAATAAGATGGTACAACTGATCATTTAGCTAATGTGGTCATAGACTTTTTGTGAAGATTTTGTAGCCGTGTTATTTCTCATAAAGGCGACTTTGCTTGGTTAGCCCGTTGCTGATCTCACTGCTTGTGACTTTTTCCTTTGGGGATACTGTAAATCAAAAGTGTATACTAGCAAACCCCGCACAATACAAGAAATGAAAGATACCATAAGCCAAGTGATTGCCACCATAACATTTGAGATGTAAGGAAAAGTGATTCACAGTTTCACTGCAAGTCTAGGAGAATTTCCGTGCCGGAAAGGAATGTATGGCAACTATATAAATAATATAGTTTTTAAATCCTAAATGTAAGTTTTAGAAAAATTTTCAACATACGCTATCATGTACGTTTTTATTCCTGATTTTTATTAATTGGCATTTATTGTAGTTCTTAAAAAATAATAAATATATACAAGGTTCATTATGACTGCAAAAATTATTATTTAGAACCAGTCTTGATTTTTTGCAGTGTATTTTTGCTGCAAAATACTCAGGGTAGGAAACACACAAATGTTTCGTGATGTTACAACTGCAATTGGCGTTTTAGCAATCTAAATTTTATGTAACAAAAACATGTCTTGAAAAAACATGTCATATTGATGACCATTATTTTTGTTACTACCAGGGAAGGTGAATTTTACATATCTATATTGAAATATACCTATGAAGTATCCAGTCAGGATAGATTTGCTTCTAATTGTATACATGAAACCATTTAGGTAATGTAACAATTTAGGTAATGTATAAAATTAAAACCAAATCTAACCTTACTGGACACTTTTTAGGAATATTTTAATATAGATATATAGTAATATATAAATTTAAAACCATATCTATCCTAACTGGAGACTTTATACATATATTTAAATATGTCAATAAAATTAAAAAGTGTCGTCAGGTTAGATTTGGTTTTAATTTTATACATTGAAATACAGTTGTAACATCCTATTCAGGCGCCTATTCACAACTTCTACATCCGCGCTGAATTTTTTACCCTACTTTAAATTGAAAAAAAGTAACTTTCCTACTTCAATAAAAAAAAAAAATTCTTTTGGATATCGTCCTATTTGATGGTTTCGAACAATTTCCCAAAATATCGTATGGTGCCAAGTTAATGCACAATAACCCTATATTAAAATATACCTAAAAAGTGTTAAGTCAGGTTAGATTTGGTTTTAATTTTATACATTGAAATACAGTTGTAACATCACGGCGAATATTCACAACTTCTACATCCGCGCTGTATTTTTTACCCTACTTTAAATTGAAAAAAGTAACTTTCCTACTTTGATAAAAATAAAATTCTTGTGGATATCGTCCTATTTGGTATTAAACAATTTCCCAAATTATCGTATGGCGCCGAGCTTCAGCATTTTTACCAAATAAAATGTATTTACACTAAAAACCGGTAATTTTGGGGGCAAATCTCGACTGGGTACTTGGGGGCAAGCAAGAAAAAAATCTATCCGTGTATCTTCTATATAAAATATAGATTTTGAATTATATAAAGGTTTAAGAGAACATTTATGCTTCTAAGTGATACTCACTTCAACAGCAGTTTCAATTTCTGCCTTCGTCCCGTTTTTTTCATCAGTTTTTGCTTCCTGAGTCGGCTTCCCTCTTTTTCTTGTTGATGTAGCGTCAGTTATGCCGTTAGAATTCTGAACGTCATTAACAGCGTCGGTTTCGACATCTTGTTTGGCTTTTTTGGCCTTAGTATTTCTAGCCATTTCACAATTACCTTTAATTGAGATATACTATATAAATATTTTTATTAAAATAAGTTTTTAAAACACCACTAATTAATTTCCACAACTCTCGCTTAAAAGCTTCAACGGCTTCGAAGTTTCAGCTTCCAGTTTAGTTATGGCTGTACACATTCACTGCTATGTGAATTAACTACACACAAAACTAAGGAAATGGATGTTCACTGTGTACTATATAACTGTTCTCTCGATCTATACATAAAATAACATATGACAAAAATGGAAAAACTACCATTTGAAAATTGAACTGTTTCTATGGAAAAAAACATTTTTGAATCCAAATGTACAATAATGAATAATTTACCTATTCAATACTCTTGACCAAGAAAAAACAGTATTTACTGTCGAAATAAATGATATACCGAATGAATATTGTGTCAAAGATATTTATTTTAATAATCAACGTTTCTTTATCTAGTTCGTTGTCCCTATCTAGCATAAAAATGATATTACATTGCTTTTAATTACCCATATAAAATACAAGTACGTTCATTACAGTATTTACTAATGTCATTCAGCAGACGCTATTGGCACTTGATCAGTGCATTAATTCCCGTCAGTTAGAAACAAGACTGTAATTCAGGTGTGTTATGTTATCTATATAAATATAAATGAATGTATGTGTGTATGTTATGGACGCATAAACCTCTAAACAGAAGTTAATAAAATTTTGGATGGATTATTTAACATAATTTTTTGTGTGAAGTTTGGTGTAGAACCATCCACAGAGCTC
>JBAIZL010000006.1:75638397-75905897 GCA_036971475.1 Prosapia bicincta | reverse complement strand
CATATTTAATATATATATATATATATATATATATATATATATATATATATATATATATATATTTGTATATGAAATTTCTGTTTATTGAGTAATCTAAGAATTGGTATTCTTATTACGAGAATCATTTGAAAGGTTCGGTCTTTGATATAAATCTATCTAAAGAGTCGGTTCTTGATTTTACTTCCCTATCTCTACACCAAATTCTACATTATACACAATAAAAAGTCTGCGGTTTTTGTGCTCACATTTAATTTTGGTTTCAGTAATTTGTTCTATAGTGATGACTTATAATTTATAAATTTTAAGATAATGGACGGTGACCCATTCCCAGCAGCTGGAAGAATAATAGCTGATATAGAATCAATTTTTAAAAAAGATACTAAATTGTAAGTACATGGTAGTAAATCAAATTGTTTAGGTTATGTATTCTTGGGAGTGTCAAGAGATTTTATTTCGTGCATTTAATTACATTTAATATTGTGGTGTAAATTGATAAGTTAGTTTTTATAAGGAAGAATTTAACCTGGGATGTCCTTTACTTTCGTGTCTTAGGATTTTTGTTATATTTCTATTAATTACTTTAAATAAAGATACGACTAGTATTAGATTCACATGTGTAAAAATCGAACGTTTTATCTATTATAATATTGTAACTTTTTTAAACATTAACGGCTGTTGAATATGCAATACATACCTGTTTACCAAAAAAACTGTTAAAATCAATAAATGTGGTAACGATTTTGTTTGTTTGTTAAATTTACTTTGTCATAAATTAATTATATAATGGCATTTCCCTAGTAAATTCATCTTTTATTGTGTATCTGATTGGAGATAAGTCGTGTTATGGTATTTCTTATTAAAAATAAAACTACTGTTTTGATATTAGAGCTAATTGTGTTTATTTGAATATAAACTAAGAGTAAGATTATTTAAAGCGGGCCGTGTTATAAATGTTATGATGCTGAACTGTATTGAAAACGCTTACTTATAAATACTATAATGAAGTATAAGGGAAAAAAATTCCCTATCCTACAAATACCATACCCTATTTTTAATATTTGGGGTGTGAACGAAGGTTTTTATAATTTTTTTTCGTATTCCTACGAATTAACTTTTGACTTGCATCTCCTGGTATAATTTATTTTACTATAATCAAACACGTGAGAACGGGAAATAGATATCAAGTTTTCTTTGGCCCAGAAGGTTCATTTTTTTACAAATTTCTGTACAGATTAGTTTTTTGGCATGCAGTATCAATGGCTTGTCATACTATGTATACATATATTTATAAAGCCTCCAGTTAGGATAGATTTGGTTGTAATTTTATACATTACTATATACCTGTAGTAAATATACCTATAAAGTGTCCAGCTAGGATAGATTGTAATTTTATATATTATTTAATTAGAGGTCTGCTTTTGCGGAGCAATACCTTTTGCCAGGTGATGTCACGTGATCTCTATCGTTACTGGATATTTTGTAGGTATATTTCAATTTAGGTATATAAAATTAACTTTCCATAGCAATAAAAATAATTACCAATATAGCTTCAGGACATGTTTATCAGTGATATTATACAAGTTACAAGAAATCGTGTAATCTGTATTTTTATCAAATTAAAATATAGTTAAAAATTATCTAGTTAGGATAGATTTGATTTTTTTAAAATTATAAAGGGTTGTTCAAAAAGAGCGCTGGTTTTTGAAGGACTGGTAAATTTTTGCTTATCGGTTGGCAGCAATGTTTAACCCTGTTTCTATTTTTGGGAACATTCCGATTGTTGATACAGCTGGTATTTCTTTTGTTCTTGCATTCTGTGTCGAACCATGGAGAAGTATACTTTTGTGCAATGAGTGTTAATCGTTAAAACGTTTTCTCAGAGTGGAGAGAGTTATGCGGCTACTGTCAGGTGACTTTGCGGTACTCTAGGATGTAATGAAGCACCATATGAATCAACAGTTTGCAGACTCATGAAAACATTCTTTGAGACGAGTTCAATAGTTGACCTTAGAAATTTGACAGAAATTAAAAACTGAACAGAACTTTGCGTCGGTTCGTGATAGTGTGGCTATTATCTCAGCGAAATCAATACGCTGCAATTCTCAACAGTTGGGTTTAAGATGTTCTTCTGTATGGTAAATTCTTCGGTACAATCTCCATTATCACTCCTATAAAATTCAGTTGACGCAACATTTGAAAGTGACAGATCACCAGAAGAGACATCAGTTTGTTGATTGGGTATTGAGAACACGATAGGAAGATGACAGTTTCGCAACCAAAATCGTCTTCAGTGAAGAAGCGCATTACCAAACAGAACTGTCAAATCTGGGGCTCAGAAAACCCTCGTATGATTAAAGAAAGGGAAATATATGCATTGACAGTTTGGAGCGGCTTTTGATCGGGCGGTATCATTGAGCCTTATTTTTTGAAGATCCGGAAGGACAAGCTGCGACAGTAAATGGAGACCAATACTGTACAATGATTAGGTAGTTTTTTTGGCCTCATTTGGATGGAATGGACATTGACGAGTTGTTGTTTCAGCAGGATGATGCCACCTGCCACGCTGCCCGTAAAACATTTGTGTTGCTCCATGAATGTTGCCAGGATCGTGTCATTTCTCATAATTCTAACAATCAATGGCCACCAAGGTCATGTGCCTTTCATCTTTGGGTTCATCTGAAGTCATTGGTTGATGCCAATAAACTACAAAACATCAATGACTTGAAGGAGGAAATTCGATAGGCTATCGGCAAAATGGAAATTTGTTGTGCAGTCATAGTGAATTTCATTGACAGAGTTGTTGCGTGCCAGCGCAGTAGAGGAGGGCACATGCATGACATAATTTTTCATACATAAAATCAGAAGGTTAGATGAAAATGTTGATATATTTAATTTTAGTTTTTTATTGAAATAAATATCTTAGTTTGATTTATCAAAACCTCACTCTTTTTGAATCACCCTTTGTAATAACTTGAGTAATATTAAGATGATTTTTGGTAACCAGGAGTTATGAAAAAAATTTACCAGCTAACGTAGTAAAATTTTATGAACAAGAAAAATTAATAAAACTCTGCTCGTCCTCTAAAAATTAAAAATAAAAAAAAACATCTCGCCTTGCTTCAAACACACTAAAGGGTATAAAATCAATTAATTTTTTTAAAATAGTAGTATATAAGAATATGGCTTTAAGTAGTCGTTTAAAATAGATCTGGTTTTTAACAAAATATTAAATTATCCTGGCATGACTACTTAGAAAATAAATATGTATTAATCTACAATGTAAATTTCAGCCTTGCATATACCCCTCGTTCTTGTTCCATTTGACGAAGCAAAAACATATCTCATAACTCACTCTTTTGCCACTTGGCGTGCTAATAATTTACCTTGTGTTGCTAAAGTATATTTCTTTTTTTATAACAAAATTGGCCTAACCGGATACTTTGTAGTTATATTTTAAAATAATGTGGTTGAGAGTCTGGCAATTCTTAAACAATTCACGTTTCAGCCCATTAGTATCAAATTTTATTATGTAGTTTAAAACAGCTTTTTTTCTTTATATTAACATTCTTTATATACAGATATAGCCCTATGTGTCTTAAAGGGTTTAGGTTAGTTTCGACTTTTTCAAAATTTATTACTATTTAGGGTTTCTGAGGTTTTGTGTTAAGTTATTGTTTAGAATTTATTTAAAGTATCCTATGTGAGAAGAAAAAAAGTAGCAATTTAATTACAAAGTATAAAGAAGACTTATAACAACTGATGGGAACAAGTGTGTTGACAAATTTGGTAAAAATGATTTAAGGCCTTCTCCAAGAAGTAAACTGGAATTCATCAAAGCCGATTAACTTCATAATATGCCTCCAATAATCTTCTTTTAAAAATTGTGTCAGTTTCACAATCTGTTCTGTTGTTGACATATATTAGCATAAGCCAGCTAATTATTGTTTGATCACTGGATATACGTCTAAGAATTTATCATGAGGAAATATCAGTTCTTAGAATTCCAGTTTAAGGTGGTTCACGATCCTTTCCTTGATTTCTGCTTAATGTTGTGGCTAGATGAATCGGTCAAAAGCTCTTGGGGGAGAGGGGCACCTGGATCTCCATCTTTCTTCCCAATTGGTATTACTTTTGCCTTCTTTTTCATGTCAGGAATGCCAAGGTTCTAGGTTTGGTTGATGGCTCAAAAAAAAAATGTCCATGGTATTCTTATCTACTCGTAGTTGGGTGAAGAACTTTGGAAACATGCCAAAACTCAGTGAAGAACTTTGGAAACATCTGATGTGCAGTCTCTTCTTGTTTTGAGTGCAGTGATGGCCTATATCAGCCTTAAGGAATTAAATTTGTTATTAATAAGTGAGATCTTTAGTTTAATGACATGAAAACAGGGCGTTTCACAGTAGAAGTTAGACAATTTATGTTGAAAAGTTTTACAGAAACATATTTCTTCTATATTTTTTTGTGGTATATGACGTCTCACATGCCTCATTTAATAGATGTCACTCTTAGCTGTTGTTTTTTGTTATTAAATTTCAAGATATAGGGGTGTGCTTTCTGCCACCTTCTAAGGTAATCATAATTTCCCACAAAGTTTCTGAAAGTGTTGGTTCAGTTCGGTGCGATCATTAATTTGATCAGTTTTCTTTCATCAGTTTCCCTCACTTTGTTACAAGTTTTTTTCAGTTCAGTCAACTCTTTAGGCCAGAATGAATAATACCTCTTGTCTTGTCCTCTGAGTATGTGTTTAGCTGCCATAATAATAATAGCCTTTTAACTTCACTAAAGATGTAATCCAGATTGTTATCCAAGAGTTGGCATAGTCGTAAGGACAATCTCACTACATAGGCTTTCTATTTTGCTTTCATGAAGTTTTTACATTTCTTTTCTCATTTTGTGCGCTATTAATGTCACAATTGGCTGCATCCTAAATAATCGTCAAATACTTAGTGTTCACATCTATAGGTCAAATTTTATAAGCTGGAACTTGGCTCTTAGGTAGAAATTGTGTATTTGTCATCTAAAAAAGATAAGGGTACTCTCGTCACCCCTCATTGGGGTCATAAATCGTGTCCTACCTATCCCAACTCAGACAATCCGCTATAAGCATGCTTCCATGATGACTTATTTACATTTGTTGTTATTTATACTATATATTAAAAAGTATTAACCCATTTCTTCCCAATAGGACAAAATCTATAATTTATGTGATTTTTCCTTATTTAATCTACATTTCTACTATAGGATTAATAAAATAAAACCTGAATATAAATCTAATGGTTTTAAAGAATTTTCTTGATGTAATCATCTTGAATTCACTAATTAAACTAAATTTAAACTACTTAACAAAGTGAATACGTAATTGCTTACTTGCTGACGCGTTTCAAAACGTTCGTTCCTTTTACGAAGCTAACGCTCTACTAGCGGCTTTTGGCTCTTTACAAAGGGTATGACAGGGTTGGATTTATGACAGTGGGTGAGTTGTCGGTGTCTTGTGTGATGTATTGGAAGAGGCTATTGGCTTCAAAGTGTCTGTGGTCATTTAATATATTTTCCCTGTCTGTTGCGTAGTGTTTGTAGATTTCATATTTTTCTAAGGTTGTTAGTTTTTTACTCTGTTTTAATGTACGTAGAATAATTAAATTAGTGTGTATGTCGGTATGGGTGTGTTGGGTGTTATTTAGGGTTTGTTTGTTTTGTTTGGGTGATGTGTTCATTGAAGCGTGTATAAAATGACCTGCCGGTTTAGCCAATGTAATAATTGAGAAAATCGTTGAAAGTTAATTTGTAAATACCTGAGAGTTTGTATATGTCGATTTCTTTTTGAAAAGGTTTTATATGTTTTCTTAGAGTGTTTGTTGTTTTGTAGGATATTTGGTAATGGAGTTTTTTGAATGTGGAGGCTATTTTGTGTGTTTTTATTGTGGTGGGTGAGGGATATGTATTTGTTGTTTTTTTTGTGATGTGTTTGTGTGGCTGTTAGATGGTGTTTATGTTTTATTTTCCTGAGTATGTTGTCTATGAGTGTGTGTTGGTAGCTGTTTTGTTGAGCGATGTATTTTACGGTATTAAGTTCTTCGTCGTAGTCTTTCTGTAGCAATGGTATATTTATTAGGCGGTGTAACATATGATTAAATGCAGCGTGTTTGTGTTGTGTGGGGTGATTAGATGTATGACCATATCTGTAGTTGTTGGTTTTCTGTATATTTTGAAATTGTGTCGATTGTTGTGTTTGGTGATAGTAAGATCTAGAAAGTTTATTCTATTGTTTTCTTCTAATTCGAAAGTAAATGTGATGTTTTGGTGTATATTATTAATGTAATTATGTAGCTGTTTGATTTGCCGTTTGTTGCCGTTGTATAATATTAAAATGACATCGCGCAACATTGGGAGTTCTCTGCATCTTGCGGCGTTGCGTTAATGCAACGTTGGCAAATGGCATGTGCTGAAATAAACATGACAATCATTACATGAAACGATTTATTGAAACACAATATACACATAGTTTTACTTTTTACAATTTATTTCAATCTGAATTGTGAAATGTTTCAAAACATTCAATATGTAAAAAAACTTGACATTTCTTGCATGTGTAGACTGTTTACTGTGGCACACTTTACATCTCCGTCTTGCGTTACTTTTGTTTCGGTCTACGATGTGGTCCGTTTTGTCTTTTCGTACGTCATCTGGTAAAGTAATTTTACTGCAGTGACCTAATAGCAGATTTTTCTGCACTTGTCAGGTTCTTCAATATTTGCTGATCGAAGTAAAGAGATAACGAGCTGCGATCTAAACTCTATCTGACTGATTTTATTTCCGGTTGATAAAATTTAAAATTTCCATTCATTTACTACAGCACAATCAATTCCATTTACAAATAAGGTCCACCACCATTTTTTACCTCTTATTCTAATTCTGTAATTGGCAATAGCATTATCATGAGAATCCACTTCGCCAATTCCTTTATTATAATCATTGATAACATTCGGCTGCTTTACAAAGTCCTGTTACCTTTCTTTTTGATTATAGCGTTTTACACTTAGGGTTGGTTCAACTGATCCGTAATTTGTTATGACTGTAACAACTGAAATATCCCGCCATCGAACAACAAAAATATTCTCCGTTTTATCAAAGGCAAAGTCATAACTTCCTTCCGGAACTTTAGAAATTTCTTCACTGATGTAAGCGGAATATTGTGCAACCTATTTTCCCTTATTTTTCCTGCTACTAAGAAATTCATCTTTGTCAGTTTACTTACTAAACTGTAAGTACTGAAAAAATTATCAAAACAAATTATGTGATTCTCTGGATTTTCAACTATTCTCAACAAATTATAAACGACCTTCTCTCCAAAACCATAGCCGTTGTTTATTTCACTACCTTTTCACCCATATGGCTCAAAACTGTATACATAACCATCAACAGAAGCAATGCACCAATTTTGAAACCGAATCTCACTGGTTTTCCTCTCATGAACATTTTTGCTGAATGACGTCCAAAATAGGGCCCCATTTGCTCATCAATTGATAATTTATGTGAAAACACTCCAAACTGACGAAATTTGGTATTTAATTAATCAAAATAGGGACAGACTTTTGAAAATTTATCGGATTTATCTAGTTTATTGTTGTCTGATAAATGAATGTACTTTTTGATTTCATCAAATTTATTTCTAAACATTGTATCTCGTACAATTGGTACACCTTTATCAAAATCTTTACTCCAATACATTTTTGATTGAGGTAGCAAACGATACCCGGTCAGAGTGAGAATTCCAAAAAATTTTCTCAATTTTGGACGAGTTAAAGAAAAGCTGTGGTGATTCTTTTCCTTAGCATAAGATACGGAAAAATCAACAATTTTGTCCAGGAACAAATCATCAAAAAATAAATTGAATGTTTCAAGAGTTGTTAGTCCACCATATTGGATATTAGTTGTTATATAAGGTTTTTTATTTCTACATCATTTGGAAATGTTGATGTAGTTGGTAAAGAATTTTCCCAATCTGGACATAATTTTTGTTTCTTCACTACTGGTTTTTTAATTTTGTTATTATTTGTCTCTGTACTTACAAAAAGGTGAACTTCAAAAGAACCAGCGATATCCGAAAGAACGCTATCACCACCGTCGTTTATAACAATTTGATTATCGTTGATATCTTCTTCGTCGGTATTTTTATCAACATCAGGTGGTATGATAACTGCATCCACACCGGATGCTGCTTCCTCTTCCTTAATTTCATCAAGAACTGCAAGCAATTCTTCTGCTGTTTTATAACACTCATGTTTAAAACTCGTAGCGGATCTACTGGTCAATTGGTTTCAACATGGCCGATATATCTCAACTCCCGGGAAACTCCCAACGTTGCGCCAACGCAACACATGCGAACTCTGTTGAATAAGGGGGAAGTGGAGAGCTGTGGTTCAACGAACATGACTCAGCAGTAAAGTAAACATGATAAGAATAGCTGACATAGCAAAAGATTTTGTTCCAAGAATCGACAGATGTTTATTTCTTACACCAAAAATGTTGATTTTGTCATTTTGACAGCTATAGATAGGAATATAGGCTTTGTGTTGAAAAGCTGTAATGAGGCTTTGTTGCGCTGCTTTGCCGGATAGACTACAGAGGTACCTAGGGTAATATTGTACTCCAGAGAAATTAAATTTCCTGCCAATAATGGTTGACAGTGTGTATAACCTTGGTTAGTCACATGCTTTTTTTCTGACTCTCTCTGGAACGGTCAGTGCAGTTTCAGTAGTATAGCACTTCTGCGTATATATTATGTTTGTAAAATATTAGTATAGGATAGTAAGCAAGTATGGTTAGGGTTGATGGAAACTGAGTGCAGAGAGGATAATGAAAGTGTACTTGGTATTGCAGACCCTAAGGAACTGAAGGAAGACAATTTTGAAAGCAGCAATGAAGAAACGGAAGAAGTGTTCGAAAATGTTTGTTTAATTTTCCTGAGTATGTTGTTTATGAGTATGTTAAACATCATCAAACAGCCACGCAGACAAACCAGACAAAAAACAACAAATACATATCTCTCACCTACCACAACAAAAACAAAATAGCATCCACATTCAAAAAACTTCATAACCAAATATCTTACAAAACAACAAATACTTTAAGACAGCACATGCAACCTTTTCAAAAACAAACAGACAAATACAAACTATCCGGTATTTACAAATTAACATGTAACGATTGTCCCAGGCCAAACCGGTAGGTCATTCTATACATGCTTCGAAGAACATATTGGCCAAAGAAACCAAACAAACCCAAAATTCAGCTACGCAAAACACTTAAAAAACACGCAACACACACACAGACATATATACTAATTTAAACGTTCTCCACATATTAAAACAAAGTAAAAACTAACAACTTTAGAAAAATATGAGATATACAAACACTACGCAACAGATAAAGAAAACATTAAATTATCACACACATTTTGAAGCCACACAGCCTATTCCATTACATGACACACAACCAAAATACCCCACCCCTTCCATAGTCATAAATCCATCCCGTTACAGCCTTTGTACCTAACATGATGCCGCCAGTAGAGGGTTAGCTTAGTAAAAGAAACAAATGTTTTGAAACTCGTCAACAAGTAAGCCATTACTTATTAACTTAATTAAGTACCTTTTAATTATAGCTTAATCAGGGAATTCAAGATGATTACATCAAGCAACTGTAATGAAAATGTTGACAGCAAAGAAATTGTTCCAAGATGGAGCCACAAGTGGAATCAGCTTTAAAATTATGGTTTAAAAATGTTCGCAGAAAAGATATTCAAGTTTATGGCTCATTAATGCGCCAAAAAGGCGAGGATCATGCAAAAAAAATAATGAGTATGAGCAATTTATCAACAATATTTTACTAGAAGGTTACAGACAATTTCATATTGAGGGATTCTTTGTGAAAAACTAAATAAATTTGAGAGTCTAAATAATACCAAAGTAACTACTACATCGCCCAACAAAACGGCTACCAACACACACTCATAGACAACATTCTCAGGAAAATAAAACATAAACACCATCTAACAGCCACACAAACAAACCACACAAAAAATAACAAATACATATCCCTCACCTACCACAATAAAAACACACATAAAATAGCCTCCACATTTAAAAAACTCCATTACCAAATATCCTACAAAACAACAAACGCGCTAAGAAAACATATACAACTTTTTCAAAAAGAAACTGACATATACAAACTCTCAGGTATTTACAAATTAACTTGCAACGATTGTCCCAACTATTACATCGGTCAAACCGGCAGGTTTGCCTCGATGAACACATTACCCAAACAAACCCTAAATCCAGCTACACAAAACACCTAAATAACACCCAACACACACATACCGACATACACACTAATTTAAATATTCTACACACATTAAAACAGAGTAAAAAACTAACAACCTTAGAAAAATATGAAATCTACAAACACTATGCAACAGACAGGGAAAATATATTAAATGACCACAGACACTTTGAAGCCAATAGTCTTTTCAAATACATCACACAAGACGCCGACACCTCACCCAATGTCATAAATCCAACCCTGTCATACCGTTTGTAAAGAGCCAGAAGCCGCTAGTAGAAGGTTAGCTTCGACAAAGAAACGATCGTTTTGAAACGTGTCAGCAAGTAAGCAATTACGTATTCACTTAGTTAAGTAGTGTAAAATTAGTTTAATCAGTGAATTCAAGATGATTATATCAAGAAACTTCAATACTAAAGTGTTATATCTGTTAAAGTGTTTTAAAAAAATCTACAATGGAATAAAATAAAATCTAATAAAATAAGTATACCCGCAAAATGTAACAAGTAGAAAACCTAGTTATAAAATTTTACCACAGTACATAAAACTGTCTGGAGTTACAAAATTTGGCAAATAATCATTCATGATTTCCATGTGTCTGAATTACATTGTAGTTGTAGTGTTTTAGAATTAAAATGTAATGCTAGGCCTACATATCATTCAGTAAATACTTCTGACCCCAATACATTGAGCTCAGTACTTCTGTAGATCGTGATTATTGGTCGGTTATTGTTATCAAATATGATTCTGACAAATATGATTGCAATAAACGGCAGCTACTATACTTAGACAAATTCAGGCTTATTTAACTCTTAATTAACAATTTTTTTTTCAGGAAGGAGTTTCAAATACTGTCTGTTGCATTAAATGAAAATAAATCTCCAGTGCACCATGTTGAGCATTGCCTGGGTTTGGAATCTTGGTGTGTGCCTCATGTGTATTGTCATATACATAGTCGATTGATGGATATAAGGCAACAGAAAAGAAGAAGAGAAGGTAAAATAAAACTTGCAATTTTTGTGTTTTACATTTTGAGGCTCTTTAACATGTTCATATTGATATCAATTGGCAAAAAACCACCACTTAGTGATTGAACAATGTACTGAGCTGGTGTGAAACGTTTTTGGTGAGAAACCTTCATTAAATAAATTCAACTATTTTGATTAGGAGTTATACAAAATTAAACTTATTTATTTGTTTTTTATTTTATTGTCTATTTTATGAGAAAAGTTAACTTTAGAATTTATTTCTAGATTATACAAAGACAAGGAGGAAATTTGTGTTAGGCTAAATTTATTTTATATTTAGTTATAAACGTTTTATATGTATTAGAACCTATATAATTATTTCTAAAAAATTCTGTGCATAACATCTAAGCTTGAAAAAAATGTAAGTTTTTAAAATTTGTCAAGTATTATTTTATATAAAACACAGTTCATTGAATATGCTTTAAGGTGGTCTTCAGGTAGGTATATCTTGAACACATATCATAAGTGCAAAAGTTCCAATGGGCATGAAACTTTCCGTTAATTGGTTTCTGAATAAAATCTAGCGCAATAGCCTAGTAGATTCAATAGATGGGATCACATGATCCAACAGTCAACTGTTGTTCATTCATATGACTGTATTATAATAAATTAACATGATTCTCGAATGCAGCAGTTGTTGCTGTAGCACGTGTTAGTACAGCCCACCCTTACCTTATTTTCCTTGTAAATGCTGAGTTCTACGGTGCACTACTATGGGTTAATTGAAAAATTGGATTCTTTAAGTTATGCTAGAACTTGATGAATATCCTAGTGATTCAAATGAAATGTCATTAATTTTTCTAAGTAGGAATTGTTTTAAAATAGAAAAATTTATCTGGAACACTCACACCACATTAAAACAATTACCAGAGCTTACAACACTTTTGTTCTTCCAGATGACCTGTTTTTCCTATTTTTCTACTAAATCCTAGTGAATAAGCAGAAAAATAGCTATACTTTCATAAAGAAAATTTCTTCACACTATTGATTATTAATTAAATGTATATTTAATAACAAATAAAATTGAAACAAAAATTAATCCATTTTTATTATAAGTAATTTACCCCTCCCATTGCATATGAGCCTATACCTCACACTTCTGCATACTAGCTGTATACTATACACTTTTATTTTTACTTTTAAGACAGGAATAAAGAATAATTTTGTAATGAAATATTTATTTTTTTAATAAATTTTCTTGTACCTAGGAAATTTCAATTTTTCGCTTGCTATAACACATTTAGCTTTTATTTAAGTTAATAATAAAACTTTATTTATTTTTTACTTTTAATAAAAATTAAAAGATTTAATAAAATAATGCAACATATTTGAAATAAATATTACATATTTTACTACTATTAAACAATAAAGTTGTAAAGGAAAACAACATCTATAATTTTCTTTTAAAAGAAGGTTTAGAAAAACCAACACCATTAGTTATAATCAACCTCTTTCAAAACAACAATCTCCTTTAAAAGTGCTTTATCCAAACTATTGGATTTATTGCTTGGTACATTCTTCTACCTTCTCCTTCAGCCAATGTCTGTGGCCTTTCGGCTATTTTGACACCATGCCACTCAGTACAAGTGTGCTAGTCACTCCATGGATTCCTCAGAAGTTTTATTTTGGAGGGGACACAAGATGGTCCTGTGGGGTATCAAATGGGGTCCGGGGATACTCCTCCCCCCAAAAAAAATATAGAACATTTAAGAGCTTGTCGACACTGAGCCAGCACCCAAAAACTTATATTATAAGGTACATGTTTTAAATTATTTTTTTGTTTGTAAGTTAGGATATGGTATTTAATGATTCTCATAGAATCCAAATTGACGGCTTTTAGATTTATAGTTACAAAATTAAAAATTGTTTTATTTCTTTGAATTTTGCAAAATCATAAGTCTAAATAATAAGCCCGATTTATGTGTCTAAGAGATACATAACATTGAGTACCATGCCCTAAGCACTAATTAAACACTGTTTAAATAATGTACGTAATGTAAATTTCATGGGGCTGTTGAACAGACAGGAAGCCAGCACCATAAAACTTACATTATGTACATTATTCAACTACTAATTGGAAATAAGTTCATCACTTGAAAATATAGTAGAAAAATGTTTACGTCTAGGAAAAGTAAAATAGGCTGTATTACATGACAATTGGTTTTAATATGACAATTCAATTCATTACACAAAAATAAACTAATTGTCTCGTTTTTGGCATATTTGTCTGTCAAATCATTACAAATTAATTTTTTTTACAATATCTGATTCAGAAAACCTTTCTTGATTTGTAGAACACCTCAGCCAGTTGTTAATTCCACGCTCTTTCACATGTTGCACTGCTTGAATAGAGCATAAGACAAATTTTAAAAAGAACATTAAAGTTCGGATATACATCTCCCTTTTCTTCCAATACCAGTCTTCTTAACATTTTCTCTAAGTCTTTAAGAGGTATTTCTTGAAAGTTTACTTTACCCAATTTTAAAACATGTAAAATTCCCATATCTCCAAGAAACACATTTTAGTTCACACCTAGAACAAGATACGTATTTATAACGGCTTCAGCTTTATCTGTATTCAGGTGAAGAAAATCTTCACTTGAAGTAGATACTTGTAATGCTTCACCATCGAATTTTCTTTGAAGTTCTTCTATCATGGTATTAAGCACAGGGTAATACTGATCGCGTTTATATTACATTTTAAGTGCAACATCACTATCTTCATTTAGGTTCTCTTTCTCTAGGTTCAGGTTGGGTCTTCTTGACTTCCATACAGAGGACAACATTATGTAGTCGTCAAGATTCCTGGAAATCATCCTTGATGTTTTTGTATAGGATGTGAAGTTTTTCCTTGGTCTTTGTCTGGATTTAATCTGAGACTAGATAGTGAAGTATGCTTTATTGGTGGCATACATATGTCAGCTGTAATACAGAAGAGGTTTAGTTTGTGGTTAATTCCAAACTCTATCTACATTTCTACCCATTTCTTTCATCAGGTATTTTCACTTCCTTGTGATTCAAGCTTTGTTATGATTCTGGTTGCTGCGTTGGAACATTGTGCAATGCATGTGTTCACTCTTTGAAATGCTTTCCTTAGAACGTTCACACTAGTGAAATACTGCGAAAAGAATATCAAATATATAATAAAGTCCAAAGATGTAGCTGATAATACTATTATCATCTGGCCTTTATCCTAAGAAGATTTTGTACCTTTTCAAATTTTCAGCTGTATCATGAAGCACTGTACAAATTGCCTTAAAATTTCTGTGAACTGACTGGACAGCTGTAGCCCTGTAATTCCATCTAGTACCTCTTAAGCTATTTCATAGGGCCCTGGGGTTTTAATCTTCAAGACCTCTAAAATTGTTTTGTACTCAGAATGCGTATCAGGAGGGAAAAAAATCATACAATGCCTGCATGACATTAAAAAAGAAACAACTGTAATTATTGCTTTTGCAAGCATGTACAAAAACTAAGTTAACCTTGTAGATCAAACAAAGCACATATACTAAAATAGGATGGTTGTGTCCGAGTCTTTTGTAGTCCATTTTTAATACCAGACATTACACTTGCACCATCATATGCTTGACCTATCACGGTAGCATGAATGCCAATATTTTGAAGATAAAGCAAAATTGTGTTTCCTAATGATTCAGCAGTTCGATATAAAGTCAAATCTTTCATAGTTAACAACCTCTCTTTATCCTCTATCATGAACAAATACCTCACACAAACACATAACTGTTGATTGTAATTTTGCTTCATCAACCATCAGTGCAAAATATCCAGATTTATTTATTTCATGCACTATTTTAATCAAAACTTTGCCTGAAAGAATTCCTAAAATTTTATTTTATCATGACTTGTAAGATTAAAATAAAGTTCATATTTTTCTTCGATCTTACAGTCATATTTAGAAAATAACTCGTACAACTTTTCGGTGAGAAATGTTTATTATTAGAAGGATATTTTCTTCATACGTAGCAGAATACTACATCTTCCTTTACACTGTATTAAAGCCAATCAAATTTTTTAAAATTAAAAGTTGAGAATGCTTGTTTTGAACTTAGAAAATGGATAAGAGTTTGAAGTTTTAAAATTGGACATGAGGCTCCTGTACCTATATCACTGAGGTTGGATGTATATGTATATGTATATGTATATGTATATGTATATGTATATATATAAATACACACACACACAATGAAGTAAACCACTATTATTATTTTTGGAGTATTTTAATGAGTCAGTGTAAGCTTGTGAAAATATAAAAATAATACTCCTATCCAGAAAGTTGGAGGGTGGGCAATGCCCCCCTTACCCCCTTCCTTAACCTGCCGGTGCTGCTGTCACATCTCTAGCAGAACACAGAAGGAATATTGGAGTGTCGATGATTCCTATTCAATGTAGGTGTTTTTGTAGTAAGTCACACCGCCATTCTGAAGGTGCAACTGAAGTTACTCCTGGGAGGTTCCGCAGTATTCACCATTTTGTGAGAACCTCCCCTGGGTTTCCCTCAGTGGCTTAAAGTCTTTCTCTCAACAAACATTAATAGCATTGTTTGCTAAGGCAGGGAGTATAGTACAAGAGCTGGAGGTTCGGCTGATTCCTGATCCAGACCTTCTTGGCCAAGATATCCATATTTTCATTTTTGTACAAACTACCTGCTTTATAGACATATAACTTGAAAAAAACAGGAATTATAAACCCTTGTAAATCATTAATTAAAAGCTACAAGCGTAGTGAGAAAAAATACTTCTATATAACTTAGTCTATACAGAAAAATAACATACATTTTTGGAAATGGAATAAAAAAAAAACAATGGGGACATTGAGAATAAGTTACATTAAATGTTACTTACTGGTTACTTCTTAGCATGAGCTTCCAGCATCACTGCTGCCGATGGCTCAGTGTCCAAGAAATATCACATTACCCAAACTGCATTGAGATTTGTTGTTGAGGATATATAGGAGATTTACTGCTTATCTTATAAAATGTACATATTGGATATAAAATCTTTATTGTACTTACTTTCATAACAAAGTTTTTTAACTTGGAATTTGTGTTTAACTCAAATTCCAAGGTCACAATCAGGATTGTTGACAAATTTGTCTTCAGGACCAAAATCTTTGACCGAATCTTATATTTAATGATATTTTATATGTATTATCAGAAGAACAAGAATTAACCTTATCCAAATAAGCCTGAATCTGAGAATGATTAACATTCATATATTATACAAATGTTATTGATTTATACCATAACAAAATCACTTTAGAAAATAACTGTATCACTAAGGAAACTATAACAATAAAGTGGACAATAAACTAGTATCTGTGTCAGACTAACAGCTTTGTAAACATTCTGATTTATGTCTATTATAGATGGTTGAAATTGAATCACAAAATTGTCATTTGAAAGCAAATGGCTTGTTAAACATCGTACAATTGCAAAAAATAATATTTTTTTTATAATGAAAAGATATGGAATGTTTTTACTTCATCCAGAGCTATACTTAGACTTTGTTAGTTTATCATGTCAGACACTAAATATTATCCCAGTTTTGTTTCTTATCAAGTGAAGATCCCATGCCATGTACGTTACGTAAATGCTTTACCTTCACAGTCGAATATTTACTGTTTGATTATGCTAAATTGAATGGTGTTCCTAAGAGGTTTAGGGGGTTTAGAGAACAGTGATATACCATTGACGCTTTAACTTTCTCTCTAAACCCATTTAATAAAATTTAATACGGTTATTAATTTTGTATTAAAACTCAATCCTTTTAAACTCCTTTTTTTTGGTTCTTCTAGGCCCCTAAATTCTATTGCTTCTTAGTTTAATTTATGATTTCTTGTGCTCCTGATAATTATATTGTAATATTTTTTTCCCATTGTTTGATTTTTTATTAGTTGGGTCTTAATATGATATATCTATTAATATGATATATCTAATAACCTAAATTTATTTTTGCCAACAAAAATAAATAACTCTTTATCCAAGACTTTTGGCAAAACTTTTATGTTTAAACTTAGTAATATTATAACCTGTTAAGTTTATAATTAAGATGAATTTAAGAGGTTTTAATGCAAACGTAAGAATACAATTGATACATAAAAGATATATAAAACTGTGCGCAATGTTTTTTGTTGGATGGGGGAATTCTTGTGGTAAGTGAATTAATTCCTCTTATAAATGTTTTTCTTATGAACAATCAGTTTGAATATAGGGATGTTTGACTGTATGGAGTGTACAGTTTAGTAGCTGAAGTTAAAAAAAGGAGATAAACTACTTTAATTTAAATTTTCTTTGCCTGTAATTTAAGCTATTGTTTTACTTCATTTTAACAATGGTTTTATTGTCATAAAAATTAAAATATATTCCCTATTATTTATTTCAGATGCTAATTATGTGAATCAGCTGTTAATTGGAGCATTATTGCTTAATCCAGAAGTTACTCTCTTTTGGAATATGCGTCGAGAGTTGGTATCTATAGTAAGATTGGATCCACAATTTGAGCTTCGATTAACCTCTATTATTCTATCCCGGAAACCTAAATCTTCTGAGGTGTTTAGCTATCGCAAGTGGCTTATAAAGAAATTATTTAAATGTAAGTATAAATTTATTTTAGACTATTATTTATTCAATTAACAGTACTTTCTTATTTATTAGCCAAAACTTAAATTGTATTGAGAAATAAACAGAGTTTACGCCATATTTAATTTAGTTGTATGTAACTTGGTAATTTTATTTAACAGAGATTATTCCAAAAACAGCCATTTTTAAAATTTACTCTTTGAATATTGAAATTTCAGCTAGACCCTTAATAAAATTCCTAATACTTCAGAAAGACATTAATGTCCTTATTTTTAACCCTTTTACTAGGAAACCCCTTTCCCTTATAGGCCCACTGAATTTTGAACTAAAAAGCCTTATTTCTTTATTTACTTTAAAAAAAAATACTAATTTTATTTCTTGAAGGTTTTCTTATTTACACGAATAATTCTTCATTCGTATAAAACTTAGGTGGAAATTGATGACGAATAAAACAAAAATAATTATGTTGAAATATTTTTAAATAACTGTAACCATCTCTGCCAAAATAATATTAAATTGTATTTAACAAGTGGAGAACTGGCCCGACTTTTGGCAACTTTCACACAACTTCAGTGTGTTAAGTTGAACTTGAGCAGAAATCATTTAAAATATAAGTTTTTTTCTAAAGCCTTATGAAGTCCTTCAAATGTTACTGATTTACACACACACCTTTCATGTTAAAATTTAAATACAACTTTAAAACAATTGAAACTATTTTTACATAATTTTTACCCGTTAATAGTAATTGTTTATTTCATATACAGTGTCAAAGAGTTGAAACAATTATATACTCTCAGAACCGTTTAATGACAGTAGAAAAGAGATTTATGTATATTAATTTTTTCTTGTAACAATTATCTCAGTAACATGACTTGCGATGATGCAACTCAAAACAGCTTTCAGCTTGTAAACTGGAGCTGGACACCGGTTTTTTTTAAAATACAAGAGTTTCTTAGGTCTTTTTTCACACATACCATAAATCATACATTTTTCTTCTGTTCACACATTAAAGTGAAAGATCTTTAGTCGTTGTTCTAGAGACCCTATAGATTGACATCCCCACCTTCTAGGTACTCTGTCACCTTTTCTGCTTCTATGTCCTTGACAAAAGTCGTACTAAAGTTGATACAGCTTATTGAGTTCTTATATATCACATGGACACTCATACTGCAAGTATATATTATTGTGATAGCTTCTATTAGAAACAAACTTTTTCTATACCATTTTTTAGAGTTTTTAGTCCAACATTAACACTTTCCAGTATTAGTCAACATATTTGTTTTTTTGACTAATTTGCATTTATTTATTTTTGAAAATATATTATCTTTTGCCACTTAGGTTTTAAGAATTCAAGTTCTGTTAGGCATAAAAATTCTCATTAGATAACGGTCAATTTTTAAAAAGCTTTTGGCAGCTCCAGACATAAAATGAATCATTGTAAGCGTAAAAATCTTTTTGGACTACAAGTATCATTTTTGTAACTGTCTCAGCCACAATCTGGCCACAAAAACACTAATATTGTGGCCGATAGCTAACGTGTTAAATTACTGGTCACACAAACGACATTAACTTTAGGCCTGTCACAAACATCTTCAACGGCGAATTTTTTAAAATATTTGTTTCCCCAGATTTTGTAATTGTGGGTGTTCACCTGGCCACTGATGTGAGGAATGTAGACTCATTGCTGAAGATTATTGAGTTCAGGAATATGTCATTTTTCTCTATCCGATCTAACATTTCAGCGTAAAATTCTCCACGAGCAACTTTATCTAAATTATCCATCTATTGTACCATCATAAAGCTGTATAGTACTGAGTTAAAATGTTTACATAACACTTCCTAAATAGTCTTTTGTGGAATTCCAGTCTCAGGAGAAACACACAAGTTGGTTTTTTTTAAACTACCCAGCACAGGCAAAGCTTCCTCCAACCTGTTATATAACAATATCACTAAATTATAGATAACCTGATGACTTCACATGACATTTAGAATAACTGGTTTCAACAAGGTTTTTGTCCCAACTGTAAATTGAAGCACTCCTAGGAGTTTCTTTTTTCACTTTGAGGGCAAACACTTTACTAAGTTTGTTTCATGAAACAATAACACACAGCAAGCATGCTCTACACCAGTAAAAGTAGCCATTTTAACAATGACAATGCTGATGCTAAAAAAGACAGGATTTGGTACTACAGCACTAAATTTATTAATTGCACTAGAAGCATTTTGATATAAAATATATCATCCTACCGATTCTGTAACACAGTTTAATAATAATTAGTTTATATGAATTATCAAAATTATAAAGTCTTTTTTGACTCACCCTGTATTATAAAAAATAAAGGGCTTCATTTATTTTTTTATTTAGATTGATGTAAGTAAATAGCAAATTTCAAATAGATAATTACATCTCTCAATATGATTCTTATGGTTTTGAGTTTTAGAAAGAACTGAATTAATGATTTTTTTTACCCCAGAATTATTGGTCTCTAATAAACAACTATAGCTACTCCCCAATATATGTGAAATCATTTGGTATCATTGATTACTAAATAGATTTTTTAAAATATTTTTCTCTAATTTTATATTTTTTATATACAAGTAATATGCTAAAAAGATATAATTTGTTATCATTATATTAAATTCCTTTAGTAAGATTTATCTAACATAAATTAATATATCTATTAACTCATAAATTAAATAGCATTTTACTTAGGTAACATTGAACTTTTCAATTCAATAGCATTTTAACTTTACTGTTAAATTTGAAAAATGTAAAGTGCAAAAGTTATTTAATAAAGTAACATATTGCTTTCAGACTAATTCGAAAGTAACGTTTTCAATAAAATAGTGTTTTATTTATTTATTTTTAGCAGAATTCAACTTATGTAAGCAATACAAATTTGTTTAAATAATAATTTTAAAAAACTTAAAATTATATTCTTGAATTTCCAGCTTTTCCTTCTGATCCTGGATTTCTCACTAGAGAGTTCCATGTTTGTAATATAGCTGCTGAGCTCTATGCAAATAATTACTATGCTTGGAACCATCGTCTTTGGTGCCTTGATTCTCTTTGTGATCCAAGTGCTTCCATACCTGTTAATGCAGAGGAATGGCAGAGAACTCAGAAATGGGTTTCAACACACGTTTCTGAATATAGTGGATTTCACTATAGACAAAAAGTTTTTCAAAATTTAATTAATTATAGTGCCAACAACTGCACTTTATTAAGAAAATGTGCTTCAGATATGGTAAGTCGTGCAATCTCATCATTACATTTGTTTCTTCATCCAACAGAAGGGAATAGGAGATTTGTGGATAATTATGAACTTACAAAAGCAACGTTAAAAATTGTAAATGATTCAATGGACAGTCACGAAATATTTTTTGAATCAGTAACCCTAGGTTTAATAGTATCAGAATTACTTTTTAATACTGATTTATTGTTAACTTTTCCAGGCCATGAAGCTGTCTGGTCTAATCGTAGGTTTATCCTTTATGCTTTTCAAAAATTTGTTTCTGAATTAAAATTGGAAATTGAACAAATTAATGATAGTTGCCACAAAGATTTGAATGGAATACCACTCGAAAAAGATCAAAAAATGGAATGTGTTACCGAAGATTTAGAAAGGAGATTGTTAAAGTATGAAGAATTGTTGTGTTGTAAATGTAAAGCAGATAAAGATAGACAGGCTGTCTATGCTGACAGACATTTTACTTGGTTGACTTCAGTTCTAAAATTAACTTGCTCTGATTTTAGGAGATAAAAATTGGAGGAAAATAGGAGCATTTTTAATATCATTATTACTACCGGAACATGAATAAACTGTTATACAACTAACGGTTTATTATGAACAAAAAGATGTTAATTGTAAAGTTACTGGGGCAGGACATTAACCCTGAGAAAAAATTAAGGTTTGGGTAACACTGACTAGTGTCTATTCTAATTAAATTACCTTTTTCAAATCTGAGTGACTATTTTCTTCTAAAACGAGGAGTTTGCCCTGAGTAATAATTTTTGTGAAATTGATTATACCTACGGTGATTTACATTTGGTATTTTAAAATGAATTAAGAAATGTTTGCCTTTTTGTTGCATTTAATCGAAAGAACTAACTGGTCATTAAGTAATATAATCTAATTCAATAAATTGAACTCAAACCATGGTTAATGCTGAGTTTATTATTTTAATATTATAAAAGCAACGTTTGGTCACATTTCAGGTGGCCCTTTTCAAGCTTTCAAATCTACTAACATAAAACAATAATTGTTACAATGTAAAAATTAGATACACATTAAAATGCAAGTTCAACAATTTTAAACACAATTTGAAACATACAAGCACTGGATAAAAGTTAGTCAATATCAGTCAGTGCTTACACTTTCATGTTCATACTCAGAAATAGTATGAACATGAAAGTGTAAGCACTGATTGCTATTGGCTAACTTTTATCCAGTGCTTGTATGATTCAAACTGTGTTTATCGTTGTTGAACTTGCAATTTTAATGTGTATCTAATTTTTAAATTATAACTATTATTGTTTTATGTTTCTAGGTTTGAAAGCTTGAGAAGGGCCACCTAAAATGTGACAGAAACGTTGCTTTTATAATATTAAATTAATAAACTTGGCATTAATCATAGTTTGAGTTCAATTTATTATTAAAATTGCATGCCATTAGAAGCTAAACCCATAATTCAGTTCATAGCCCATTTCTGGTTTTTAATCCACAGTCACTAACCTTTTATCTTGAATCAGCTCCATCTTTTAAAAATACTAGTAGAGTGCATTAGCCTTTTATAGAACTTGCCTTTGGACACTTGTGATGAGATGATAGCTTTATATTTATAACACATTTATTCATGCAGTTGTGATCTGATTTAATTGTATACTCAATTCCTAAATGATCATTAGATGCCAGTTTGTTACAACTTATTAGATGCTAAGAATTGGTCAAACAAAAAATGAAAATACATACTGGAAGGTATATTGGCAAATTATCAGTTTCTTAAATGGCTAGTGGTGCATATATAATAGACTTAAAGAAATTAGCATCATCAATAAAAACTTGTATTAAAAAGTAAGAAGATATATAGGTAAAATAGATTTTTATTTTAGGTAAAAACAATCTTATTACTTACATATTTAAGATATTAAAAATGATTGGAGAACATGTAATTAATAATAATAATTGATACATTAATGATTTTAATGTAATTAAATAATAATATAAGGAATTATTTAGTTTTTATTAAATAATATGTAATTTAATATATAATTATTTAGATACTACTATTCATAATTTCAAAATTAAGTCTTAAAAAAATCACTTCATTATCTTTGACAAATAAAAATTATCAGTGTTCCTAGCCACAATAAATAATTCATTTTGTCCATGTAATCCAATGTATTTTGCATTTCATCAGTATTAATTAAAAGCAGAAGGTTCTATATAAAATAACAAAATTAGAGCATTTAACCCTAAAGTTTTTTAATTTATTAATTTCATAATAAGCTAAAATATATATGTCTTCATAAATATCTTATTACTACTTTAATGTCAAAAGGATATTTTTAACTTATTCTTTTAAAAGATAACATATTCACTGCTGACTTTCAACATGATGCTACGACAAATGCTGTAATATTTTACCTTACATAAGTAGGGTTAATCTTTTGTAATTTTATAAATACATATCTTAAAAGTATTTTTGTTGAAATTGGCCTTCTGGTAGTAAAACGATTGTACAACATGACGGTGTCACCAGCATAAGGTACAAGTTTGATAGTATATGCTGATAACATCACCTGACGTCTTATGTTTTTTCCCAAAACTAACACAATTTTAAACTGTTTTACAGAAGGTTTTTTTTGCCTATAGTGTTTATAAAACAGTCACTCAAGACATTGTCTTGGTTTTATATCAAATGCTTATTTTTAATAGATGGTTCTTTGTGAATGCCTTTCTTGTAACAACTTTCACAGACTTCTTCCTATATCTTCTATATTGGGAGCTTGGTTGGTTGGTGTTCTGTAATATATGTCAATGACTAGTTTCTTTTCCTTGAACTTCTCAAAATATTCTCATTTATACAAAGCCTTCGCTTTAGTGACATCATTTTATTGTTTTTATAAAACAACGGACATAAGTTTAGAACAGTCATGTGTATGATGTGAAAAAAAAACTTTTCTATATCAGTATTGCTTTATACTAGAGATGGGCACGGTTCATAAACGGTTCAATTGAAGCACTTCATTCGATAGACTTGGTGAACAATGATTCTATGAAAAAGAATTGCCTTTTACCAGTTCTTTTCTGAAGCCCTTCAGTAAGAGTCAGTGAACCACGGTTCTATGAAATAGAATTACCTTTCATTGGTTCTTTTCTGAAGTGCTTCAGTAGAAACCGGACAACGGGGTGAACCTATGGTTTATTCAGTCAGTGAGTCAATCTTCTCTTGTGGTTCGGACGCTAACGTTCAAAATGAGAATATGTGTCAATTTGGCAAATATTTTACTGTTATAATTTTGACTTGTCAATTAATCTGTGGACAGATTAGGTTCAGGAAGTTTTTCCTTTATTTTATTTATAATCTAATCTGTCCTAACTAGATTCTTTGTATGTATATTTCAATGTAGGATTATGTAATGTTATATAACTGAGTGCTGTTACACAGAATTATTTATTATAGTATTATGTTGGTAAATAATACTATAAATGTGGTTACGTTTACAACGCCCCATTTTAGTTGATCCTCATTTGGTCAAATATAATTCACTACCTTATTTTTAACAAAATCCTCAGTTTGTACCGTTGAATGTATATTGGTATAATGATGTTATCATTGTACAATTAACTTGACATAAAGTTATTATTAACATAAGTTTACAAGCTAAACTCAAAGAATAATAGGTACTTAAATTGGTTGAACTTAAAATAGGCTATAAAACAATAATTATAATACAAAAATGTATATTATTGTTTATAATATACATATTTGTGTGTTATAAGTGTTGTACAATAGTGATAAATGCTATAGAATTGCTTATTTACTACAATCCAAATAGCCACAACAAATGAACTTGTCAAATGAAGTGCTTCATTATAGTGAACCGTTCTTCTAAATGAATCGGTTCGCCCACCTCTACTTTATACTCACTTGGGAAATAGCTAAGCACTTGGTCCTGCCTGACAACACCACATATATATTACATTCTTTTCTTTTAATTTCTATATACCAATAACCACTACTAAATTCCCTAGATTCTGTCAGAATTAATTTGTTTGTTAATTTAACTAATGGTCACATGACTAATGCTACAAGAGTAAGTACAGTGAAACCTGTCTTAGGCGGAATCCCGTCTATCACGGAAAACTTTAAAAGTCCCGACTGTCGCCTATTTACTTTACTTGGTTAATAACCTTCATAAGCCGGAAACTGTCTAACGCGGAAGCGGAATAAGCAAAAGGATGAGTGACACGTATTTACTACGTCTTAGTTCTGCATAGGCCTGAAAATCTGATCATATACATGCTGTAAAATATAAAGTTACAATGACTTCCGTTTAGATAAAATACAGTTTATAATATATTTTTTTACTATAACAAAATTCACAGATAGGTCTGCTTAATTGTAACGGATCGTATTTATTTCTGAGAACTCTGTAACAATTTTAACGTTAAGGATTGCTGATATGCACAAAATAACGCAATGGTATACAAACATCCATAATTTACGATAGGCTATGTGTCAGCACTCGTTTCCTTCAAGATAACGCAATGAATGGTTTACAAACATCCACGGCCAGACATATTGATGTCATATTGATTGAAATATTGAAAGGCGAGAGACCGCTTCATCTAAAAGCCAAAAAACAAGCGCAAATAGAAGGAAAAGAAGAAATTGAAGACGGACCAGTCGTAGAAAACAAAATAAAAACATTTGGCGAGGCTTTAATGAAAATTTGTGAGTTAGAAGATTTCGCGGTACGTATTAACAGCCCGGAAATGCGTCACCATTTGTTACAACTAAAAACAATAACTGAAACACAAGCCAGTAAAACTAACCTTTTAAAACAAAAGTCAATGCTAGATTTTTTCAAGCCTAATTGATTTTCTTTTATTTTTACGTAAGCCTACTATGAACAGTATTTAGCCTAAATACAGTAAGAGAAAAAATATAGTTTTTAATAAATTGCATCATTAATTCATAAATTTTGTTGACAAGTGTTTTAGTTTTATAGTTTTCTATTCAAAATGTTTTGTGGAGAAGGATAAAAGGGCACAGGCTACGGGCTGTCATTAGGCAATCAAGATAACCGATATTACTGTTGAATGACGTTTATTTAGACGTTAAAATGTGATAGTTTTCTTGTGATTTAAATACACTTGCTTTATATGTTGAAGTGTTATCTCTGTAGGAAATAAACAGTCAGTGCTTAATCAGAAATAAATAATTAAATTAAATACTGTATTAGAACAAATGTAGACACAATGACAATTAATTGTCCGTTATCTATGTGGTGTTGGTACAGCGCCATACAGCTGATCAGTAGAAATAATAGTCTTATAGCTAAGAATCCCCACGGCCTACTCTCACCCCAACGCTAAAAATAGACTCGGCAAACGTTTCGTGATGGTATTACCGTCATACAGTACACTAATACTGTATAAGCCGGAAACCTGTCTTAGACGGAAAAAATGCCTGCCCCAATGGATTCCGGCTTAAACAGGTTTCACTGTACTAGGTCTTTTATTACTCATTATAAAATCTATTTATTTACTCATTAATAAATATATTTAAAAATAAAAACTAAAACTAATGACAATTTGAATGAGGAAGTAGATAATCACTAACTGAATGATAAGGCAGGAAAAAATGTGGGAAGTTTACGCTCTCCAAAACAAACTAAACACCTGGTGTCTGTAACATACATGTAGACACCAGTTAGCGTTATCAGCAGTAAACGTGTTAATATATACTACATTAAAAGTTTTGCATGAGATAATTTTAATAGAATTCCCCATCATAATGGCCTGTTCAGGCAATAGTACATCTGCATTGGTCAAACAAGTCAAAGACTGAAAAAAGTTTCTTATGGTTAAAAGCTGTGATTTAAAATTTGGCAACTTTTTGCATGAATGTGATTTAATTGGTTTTAGTTTTAGAGAGTAGGATGGATCAATAAATGCAAGTTTCCCAAATCATAGTTTGAATATATGGAACTATTTAAAAATGTTTTATTTCTATATATATATTTAAAAAAAAAATTGGTATTAGTGTGTACTTCCATTTTGACATAAAGAGCCATAAATAAACAATGGGTTATTGTACTTTCTAGAGTCCTTACGCAGTGAGTTTATTTCCACTGCAATATGTATAAACATTGGCATTAAAACGAGTCTAAAATATTTACATTTAGTTTCATACAGTTTTATAAATGGATTTTCAATTTTGTATGTATTACAGGTTTATTTTAAATATAATAGCTCAATTATAAAATAACTAAGATGGAATAAGTTCTTTTAAATCGTTCCTTTTTTCACTGTAGTTTGTTATGTTTGCTTGATAAAAAATGTACTCTCCTGGAAATGTACACCTTTGATATTTCTGCTAGTCATTAACATGTTCATCTTTAAAAAATAATCTAAACAAAAAATACTTAACATTTGAACAAATTTTGCAATGAAGGTTAAATTCATTCTAAGTGATCAAAGTAAACCTTTTTGTGTTTACAACAGGCCTAAAGGTTTCTTTAAGCCTTGCATATTTTTTTTATTGATATGAAATTAATTACAATGCAAATCTGGTTGCTATCATCAAATAACCTACTGCCACTGTGGCTTATTTTGACTGGTATATAATTTATTTGAGAATGAGTATTTAATTTGAAGAATGTTATTTTTAAACCATAAAACACAATTTATTTTAATTTTTTGATTGATCACTGTACAAGTTCCCATCATATATGCAACATTTCTGCTATAAGGAGTGGCAGTCAAATTCAGCTCTTCAGTTAGAGTTCAATAAAAATAGCTGGATTTTTATCTCTTTGTTCACAGTATACACTATCACAAAATACTGTTATATATATATATATATATATATATATATATATATATATATATATATATATATATATATATCGGTTGGTATAATATATATATATATATATATATATATATCGGTTGGTATAATATATATATATATATATATATATATATATATATATATATATATATATATATATAGTAACCACTGTGTGGTTGAAATATATCATTGTTTAAGTGCTTTTATGTGTTTCTATTTCATGACTACAGAGTGGACTCTTACCAAGGTAAGTCTGTCAGTCTCCTAGTCCAAAAAATCTAAATAATCTTTACCAACCAAAACTAACCTATATATATATATATATATATATATATATATATATATATATATATATATATATATATATATATATATATATATATATATATTGTACACTAGCATTGAGACAAATTAACTGCCTGATTGGCATATTAAGTAGAATTTAGTCATTTTTGTTATATAATTTTTATGTTTTAAAGGTGGGTATAAAATTAAGTGATGATTTCTACAATAGTCATAATTTCTGACTGTAAACGAATGTTCCTCAGTAGGTTATAAGGGAACAAAATTTCTTGTATAAAATAGTCTCTAAATCATTTACATATGTGATAAATAAATGAAAAATATTAATCATTTCCATAAAATTTATATGCAGAAATTTAATTTGTTTACGTTTTTATAATTTTTGGGAGAGATCTTTATCACATTTTTGGAAACAGTTATTAAATCATAGGTATATCAATTGCACCTAGTCAGATAGGAATAATTAAACAAATTTAGATATATACAAATCATCAATGTACAAATAGTAACTTATAAAATACAATAATTGATCGTTGTTCAAGGATCTACAGATGTTAAGTGAATACACAATTTTATTTAATATGTTTAATTGTTCTCAAATATTAGTATGTTATTGCAACTTTAAGGAGGGTGTTGTGTGCAACCAATTTAAGTAACATTTTAGGAGTTTTTCACATCAAAAGAGTGTTTGTTAGTTGGCATACACCTTGTGAAAGGAAGTGGTAGCTGAGAGTTTAAGACACTTCAGAGAACTAACTCTCCAAAAATAAATAACTAATAGTACTTGACAATTTTAATGTTGGTTTTATAATCTATATACATTTATGAAGAAACTGAGTCTTTTATGTAAAATATAAGGTATTTGTTTTTATAAACTTTTATAAAACTTAATGTTATAAATATCTTCTTGTACTTTATTTTAAAATTTAAAATCTTCAATTTTTAAGTAGCCTCTTTCTCTCTCTCTCCCTCCCTCCATTTGAATCCAATCTTTTCTAGACCTATAGAATCTAATTTGGGCTAGTTATATAGGAAACTCCCTCTGCTCTATTGCCCTAACTAAATTTGTAATGCCTTAAATAAATTCTTAAGGAATTTAGGCGTTGAATATTGCGGTTATCTGTTACATAATTAATAAAGTGACCTGCAAAGTCAAGCTAAATTGAACTTGAGAATGGTGCATTCAATAAATTTACCAATTATTTCAAAATAAAATAAATCAAATTTTAATATACAAAATTTACACAAAAGATAAAAAAGAAAATATATTTGAAACGTTTACAGTGTTTTATATCTGGTTTTTACATTTGTTTAACATGTTAAGAATTTACACAAATATTTTCACTATTTTAGTATTTATGGCATTGACATATGATATCCACAAAGAGATTGCTTCTATATAAAATAAAATACATTTCAAATTAATTTATCTAACAGTTGAAAATTTGTTATTGCATCCCACGGATTAATCATAACTTCCTGCATTATTAAAATATGAAAACTTGTACTATTTTGCCATCCCCAGTTAAATTTTGATTTCATATCACCTTACATAAAATCAATAACTTATCTGGAACTGGAATTTATGTTCTACAGCGTGGTTCTTTGATCAGACCTTGCCATTATTTATTTTGGATACGTGTTGGCTAGGGTGCTTGCCAGATGTTGAATAATCAGTAATCAAATGTTTCTTAAAAAATAATAAAGGAAACTTTAGGAAACATTTAGACACTTCTTTACATATTTGATTTTAATTAAATTAAAACTGTTAAAAACAAAATCTATTCTTGCGGCGTGCTTTTGGCTCGAAGACCGAAACGAGAAGAAGGGATGTTTAGAGTATACGTAGCGAGTTCTGACCTGAGCAAATTCCCGGCACATTTCTAAATGTTAGCTGCTTTCATAAAAAAACGGCTTGTAAAAATCATATCTCAACCAGTATTACGGTACATAGAATTGTAATTTACAATTTTTTAAAATTTTTATTTTTAAACTAATATCTCGGTTTGTTTTCTGATGCTGCTGTAATATGTAACATTTTTGCCTAAAATAATGTTACAAATTGTAAACGACAACGTATGTATCTTGTCCGACTTCAACCAATAGCCATCCTTATTACTTTAGAATTGTTGAACTGAGTAAGATTCTTTTTGGACTGTTGGGGATTTCAAAAAGACATCATTCTTCAATGGGTTTCATCTCTATTAAAACAATGGGTGTCTTAATCTATCAATTTCGTCAGTTTTGCTTCTTTTTATCTCATACCATACAATGCATTTCATCTACTTCGCTTTAAGTCATTTCATTTTTTGGGCAAAGTTCATACTCTTCCTCGGTTTCTTCAATAAATGCGTCTTTATCTGTAAGGTAAGCGGCGATTTCATTATCTGTTAAAATTTCTTACACATCATCATTAGTATCTTCTCTTGTCCATTCTAGACTCCATTCTAGTATCTAGAACCATTCTTGTCCATTCTAGTATCTTCTCTTGTCTAAAAGCACAAGACAGTTATTACTTTTAATAAATTATTTTGTTAACATTTCAAACATGATATCAGAAAATAACTTTTTCATATGGTCCTTACTAAGACAACATATGGTTAACAAAGACGTATGGTCCTTTATCATATTATGTGTCTTGATAAGGACTATGAAAAGGTTATTTTCTGATGTCAGGTCAAACAGTTGACAAAATAAATTATTAAACGTATTAATTGTTTTGTGCTATTTATTAGTATTTCTATCATTATATATTTTGACATATTCCTTCTAATTCTGAAATAAAATTTGTGCTATTTAAATCATCTACTGTTTCACTTTTGTCAGTTTCCTGTCTATGGTCACACGATGTGTTGGCCTGATACCTGTTTGTTCCACCACGACATAAACAGTTCACCACGTGAAATATTATTCCGTGCATGTAAAACATTAAATATACAATATTTAATTGTATATTCCTTCCAAAATTCTTGTACTTGCATTTTGCTATTGTAAAATATTGTTTCGTAAAAATATTTTTCTATACTGTTGCTTTAGACTTTTAATAACACATTGATCCATTGGCTGATTAAACAAGAGGTGTTTACTGAAAGAAACATAGTTGTTATGCCGTCAGCTGTTTTAAGGTCAGATGGATGAGCTGGACCATTATCTATCATCAATATGGCAGAAATTTCCTGGTAAATTTCTACTTTCAAGGTATATTTAATATTTATTTTAATATTTTGCTGGTAACAGGTCTACACTTACATTTTTAAATGCTCAAGGCCTTTTAGACTTGTCAATGACAGTGACTGGGATCCGCACACACTTAAATGGTAATTCGTTTTCCCTTACATTAAACCTAGGAGCACAACTTTTAGATGGAGATGCCATGGTTTTTGTAAGGTAAAGTTTTACAAAAGGTGTATACTTGATCGAGTTTAATTTTAACATCAAGTCAACACGAGTTAAATTTAGACTTTCAATTTAATCAACAAATTGTTTTGAATATGTGCCATCACTTCTCTGTCCGCACTTAACTTTTCACCCTCGACTACCCTTAAAATTTTCAATACCGGATTCCCAATTTATTTGAAGAGCTTTCTGAATTAAAATTGGCCGCTCAATAGAACAGCTTGAATTCGTTGTTGCAAGAAAACGATGAATATCTCTTCAAGTTGACGTGAATGGGTGTTGTCAATCTTTTTTGTTTCTTAAAATTTGCATCGGGAACTTTCACTTTTTCCACAAACTCTTCAATTTAATTGCCATTTTTCTTGATGTCCTTTATGTTTGTTCTAGGAATTCTGAATTCTAACAATAGCTTAATCGCACTTTCACCTGTTTGTAAATATTGTAGAAAGTCATACTTATTTACTATATTGTTAAGTTTTATAATTACTGTATTAAGACATTTCCCCTTTGTATAACCAATTTTGGAAAAATTATAACATGAAAGGAAATGAAAACTGAACTGTAGAATACAATTTGTATACACTACAGTATGATTTATATATTGTAACACAACACTGTCTACTAAGCTGTGGTCAGTCGACTACTGAAGACGTCTACTACATTTTATCGTGCGAATGATGAATGTGAACTCAGTTGGGAGATTTTCTCAATAATCAACTGTCTCATAACTGGTATCGACTTTATCTGCTGGCGCCTGTAGGCCTACTATGCGACTGGACAGATGATCTTTGTTATTACTGTGATGAATTACAGAGTGGTTCTATCGTAGTTCGCAATGAAAACAATGTTATACAGTATAATGTTTTATATTGTATATTTTTTTAAATACAGAACAGCAAAAAGGCCAGAGTATTTTCTTTAAAATATAATTCTTGTTAGTTTCGTCATGTATATGCAAATAATTTTTATCTCAGTAAATCATATTTCATACATTTTACATTTGTACATATTATCAGCCATAAACAATTAAAGTAAATTAATAATTATAAATCCTAGCAAACTTACACAATTATAATATTTACAACCTTTATGTACATTTTTCTGACAGCATCAGGAAGATAGAAATATATAGGAATCTAAATCCCAAGACGTTATACTACTCGCAATGGGCACCACTCCCACTCGTCTGGTTCAACGAATATCAGTGCCAGACAAAGCAACAATACCATATCCACCACTGACCTAAACGTAATAAATCTGACTTAAAGACTAATATACAATATGAATACTAAGTAAAACTGTAATTAAAAATAAGTAGCAGTAAAATATTAATTATATCATTAATATTATGAATAGTTGAACTGGTCGCTGTGCGGAGTGAGAGTGGTGCCCATTGGGAGTAGTTATAAAGCTCTTAGAATTTAGATCCCAGTGTATTATCCTTCTAATAATACTGTGTTAGCAAAAAGTACTTAAAGATTGTGTTAATATTTTTAGCTATGGTATATAATTATTTATTAATTATAATTACGCTACTGTGCTATCTATTGTTTATTTTCAATTTGTTAAGTGAAGAATAAATTTTGTATTCATTTAAATTTAAAAAATTCTGGATAACGGTATGTGCCACATAATTATTTATTATATGAGGTCTGTTCAAAAAATACACGGACTGTTTGAATTTCGCTGCCCAAGTTAGTTTCAGGAGAATCCGCTTGGTGTCGGTAGGTTCGTATAAATCAGCTGATCAAAACACGGTATTTCAGTCGTAGATATCTTCATTTTTTGATGAGTTACACGCAGTTTAGTAAAGAGTGTTTTTTTCGTTTGTCGGATTGTAAAATGGACAGCCTGAAGGAGCAATGAATTGCTCTGAAATTTTGTGTAAAACTAGGGAAATCTGCAACAGAAACATTTGCCATGCTTAACACGGCCTACGGCGATGTTGCCATGAAGCGTACTGCATGTTTCAAGTGGCATGAACGTTTCAAGGGTGGCTGACAGTCGATTGATAACGATGAGCATCCTGGACATCCTTCAACGTCAACTGACGACCCACACGTTGACAAAATCAACACCCTGGTGCGCGAAAATCGACGTCTGACCATTAGAGAGCTTTCCGAAGAGTGTGGGATATCAGTTGGATCTTGTTACGAGATTTTGACCGAAAAATTGAAGATGAAATTTGTGCCACTCCTGATGACCGACGACCAAAAACCCAATCACGTCCGGGTTTGTAGGGAACTGCTTGATCGTTCAAATGAAGATGAGAACTTTTTGTCAAGAATTATAACCGGTGATGAATCATGGGTGTATGGTTACGACATTGAAACGAAGGTCCGATCATCACAATGGGCGAGTCAAAGGTCCCCAAGACCCAAAAAAGCTCGCCAAGTTCGGTCGAATGTGAAGGTGATGGTGACAGTCTTTTTTGATGCTAAGGATGTTGTTCACTACGAATACCTCCCTGAAGGCTCTACAATCAACCAGATTACCTGCATTGAAGTACTGAAACGTCTTGAGGGACCCCGTCTGACGCAAAAAGCCAGAACTGTGGAGAAGTGATAACTGGTTTTTCCATCACGACAACTCTCCAGCTCACTCAGCACTCAGTACTCGTGAGTTTTTGGCCAAACATTCGATCACTGTTCTTTCCCCCCTCCCTACTCACCTGACCTTGCTCCTTGTGACTTTTTCTTATTCCCAAAACTCAAAAGACCCTTCAAAGGAAGAAGATTTCGGAGATTAAGGCAAATGCGACAAAGGAGCTGAACGCCATCACAAAAGAAGCGTACCAGGACTGTTTTAACAAGTGGAAACTCCGTTAGGATAAGTGTGGCGTTGGGGAGGAGAGTACTTTGAAGGAGACTCCAAGAGGATTCTCCTGAAACTAACTTGAGCCGCAAAATTCAAACAGTCCGCATATTTTTTTAACAGACCTTGTATTATTGTGTAATTCATAACAAAAAAATTATATATAGCACAATAATGTTCACACCTATGAAATATTTTAAAAATTCGTCTACCCAACAATCAGAAATGCTCTCATTTTAGGAAATATAACTGCCTGCTCCAAAACTAAAGGTGTTTTATAACCCTTTATCAGCAATTTTTGGAGGTGATCAGCAACCTTTACATCTGTTTTTCAGGTAAATACAAATCTACAAAAAAATGCATTAATATTTTGCAAATAACACTATAACGTTTATTCTATTTGTTTTTTTCTGTCATAAGATTCATTATGTTTAGATCTATTTTCTTAATAATATTATGTAGATTTAAAAAGTTACATTAAACTAATGGTAATAGGATATTAAGTTTTAAAAAATAAGGCCAATTTTTTGGCCCTGTAGCTTGACTTATAAATTCCAAGTGAGTGTATTTAAAAGTGGAGAGACGATCAAAGTGTTGTGGATTTTCTGAAGCTTCCAGACCCTACTTTTCTTTACAAGATGTATATCAACCAGATCATAATCAGAAGTAATATCAAATGTATTAAATTAATTTTAAAAAGTTACATGTTTAAATAAATTACAAAATAGTGTATTTTACTGGGATTAATTTTAATAACAGGTATCTGTAATTGAATATTGTTTTTATAAAGAATGTAAATGATCGAAACATTGATAAATAAAATTTCTTCATCAAATTATAAACCTTTTCCCTTTTTATTCTTATAAAAAGAATCGTCTTTAATTTTCAAAATGTCTTCTACCTTTATGTAAATTTATTATGTTAATATAGTTCGGTAACTCAGGCGAGTATCCAGCGACTTGCTTTAGGGGGGGGCGATCGATGCATTATATATATAATATGTGTGTGTGCACGCGCGCGTGCGTGTATGTAAAAAATGCTTAAAATTTGAAAATATTTAATGATTTTAATTTTTATAAGTATTATTTATTTAACAATAGAATAAAATTAAATTCATACTAAAATTAATAGTTCGTAGTTAAATAATAAACTCTAGTCGATGTTTGCGTTTTCTTGCGTAAAGATCAATGACAGAATCTATATCAATTTTTTTTTCTCGATTGATATTAAGCAATGCTAATTCTGTCAAGCGGTCCTCTTAATGGTTGATCTTAACCATGTTTTAGAAAAAGTTCTTTCTACGCTTGCGTTAGAAATCGGTAACGTGGTTTACTTTGAGATCTATTATCGTCAAAGTAAAAGATGAATAATAGGATATACTTCTTGATCACATTTTTATTATTCCAGTTTTAGCTAGAGAATACTTATGGCTAGAGAATATTATTAATTTTATAATAAGCTATTATTATAAAAAATTTGTATTAATTAATATAAGTAGTTATTCTTCCAACACGAACAATTCCGGAGTCAACTGCGAATATTACGCTTGCAAAATTACGTATTGTAAATCATATGTTCGAGACTAGGCATCACTAGCGCTATCTGTTCTTAAAACTTTTAGACTTTTACGAGGGTAGGCCGAGGGAACGCGTCACATTTTCAAATTAAAATTTTATTTCTTATTTACAATAAAAGACGAAATAACTCAAGTAAATTAAGTTAAAATTCGAGCGATTTTATAAACATAGACTAGCATTTGATAAGTGATTCTATTTTTGTAATTATTCAAAGAGCATTACAATGTTACAAAATTATTATTATATTTATTACAGTTAGGATTTTATATTTGAGAATATATAATAACTTTTAATTATCAGAAAAAGTCCTAATTTAATAATATATTGTCGATTTTTAACCCAAATTTCTTGAAGGTTGAGGGGGGATCGCCCCCCCCCCTTGGATACGCGCCTGTATCAAGCATAAATAAATATAAACTTTATTGGTTACAATTGGCAAAAAAACAAGTTACACATGGGGCTAAGTATTTTTACCTAGTAATCAATAAGAAGTATATATTACTAAAGAAGCCTCAAGATGTACAACCCAAAAACTGCTAGTAATAAATATTAGTTTTCTTGTAAAGATTTTTTTATGATATCCCCTTGAAAATTAATTGAATGTATAATTAGTTTTTATAAAATATTACAGAAATGTGCAATTTATTTTGTTTAATTTTCACCACTCTTAATTGTACTATATTTTTACATTTTTTAAACCATTATGTGCCTACGGTACATAGTTGATATAAAATGTGGATAAATTGCTAGAATTAATCATTATTCTAAATACTACTATGTTAATTTTTTAATCGTTTCCTCATTTTATAACAATCTGCATATTTCAAACTGACAAGGTTTTAAGCAAAGATTTTCCATGCTTTCGTGCTGAGTTACCTATTGTTTACATGTCATAATTATTTGTTGTTATTCAGTGGTTTCATAAAATTTATTATAATATGTAATTAAATATTATTATTTGTATATTGTAAATAATATATGTGTATCTGTATACATGATTTATTTTACATAAATTACTTTGGTAAACACTATAGTAAAATCCCTTTAGTCCGTCTCTTAGATTAATCCAATATACTCTTGGACCAACTTCAAGGACTCACTGTTCATCATGGCGTCAGTGGGTTTGATGATCTGATTCATATAGCAGCAAGGGTGGTTCGACTAACACCGAGTTATCTGTCTCTCTCGCCCTTCATAAGGTTAAATAGGTGCTGTGCATATATTTATAGTTATAAACAATTAAATTATATATATATATATATATATATATATATATATATATATATATATATATATATAGAGAGAGAGAGAGAGAGAGAGAGAGAGAGAGATTTTTTGGACTAGGAGACTGACAGACTTACCTTGGTAAGAGTCCACTCTGTAGTCTTGAAATAGAAACACATAAAAGCACTTAAACAATGATATATTTCAACCACACAGTGGTCTTTGTCAATCGAAGAGAAAACACAAAAAGAAATATGAGAGAATGAAATAAAATAATTCATTCAATATATATATTAAAAACACAATTTTTTATTTATTATTTTGATTCCTTTTTAGTTTATTTTTTAAAATTATTATTTGTAATCCTGATTAGTAAAACAAAATAATAAAAGCTACTTAAGGTTTGAAGCTTAGTGGTTGGTTCTACGCCTCTCTTTACATTCCTGCAACTAATTGTTCATTTCATATTTGTACAATAATGTAACAACTAAATTACAAAAAAAAAAATATTTAGACTTCGATTTTTCAATTTAGAAATTACTATATTAATTCTCACTAGCCAATATCAGTTCCAACACGACACACAACTGGTACTTGTCTGGAGAACTTGACATTTAGCTAATAAGTTGGTTCTAAGGATAAGAACTGGTCCTACTTAATTTGACCTATCACTTGACAATTGTCAGCTGATAAGTTGGTTCTAAAAATAAGAACTGGTCTTACTTAATTTGACTTATCATTTTGAAAATGCATTAGGACCATAAATATCTTTTTTTATGGTGACAATTTTGAGAGCCAAAAACATTTCCATAAGTCATCAGAAACATGTTGCACATGCCTTATCTGAAGCAAGGAGACCATAACATAACATCAAGGGTCAAGTTAGAATAAACATTCAATAAAAAAAAGATATAGTTATACACTCTACCCAAATAATCGATGCCCATTGAGTTGCACTAATTGTCACTGGCGTAAATTCAAAGACTGCTTCTTTGACTACTTTTCTGATAATCTGACCTTTTTCATGTTCCGACTATATCCGCAGTCTCAAAGGTGACGGATTAAAGGGGGTCTACTGTAGTCAGTTTTATAAAAATTTGGTGCAAGTGGAACATTGATTTAAATAAAAAAATTATGTAAATATTTTATGCTACTTATCTGTCTTGATCATCAACAGTTAATTTGAAAGTTTTTGAGTATTACTTGTTGATCATTTTGTTTTTATTATATTATGATATTTTATTGTTTGTGCAAAAAGCTATATAAACATAGTTTAGTTTTTTCTCAATAGCGTAAGTGAATATAATGTAAAAAAATAGGGTATAACCATTAGAAAAATGAAAATGGGTTAATATTTTTTTATGATTTTTCCCAAATGCTTGCAAAATTGCCAAAAATAGACTGTCAGTTAATGCATATAACTTGGAGAAATGACCAGAACACTGAAAGCTTTAAATTTGTTGATAAATAAAGAAAAAATCAGTAATACTTTTAGTTTTCTAAAATATAAGATTATATTCCCAAACAATAGTAATAGCTTGCTAACTTTGCTAAAAGAAAGGATGAACATCCTCCACACACAGGCCATAAATTAAACACACTATAACAGTATGAAATATATAGACATAGCAACACACATAAAAATGACATCCTAAATGAACAAACGCGGCAGAGATCACACATACTCTTCAATCACATCACTTCTAACTTTCAAAAAATGGTACCGAGGAAGCACAACTGCAGCATTCCTAGTGGCAAAAATATGAGGCTGAAGAAGTCGTAAGACAAAAATGTTTCCTCCAAGTATAAGTTAACAATTTAACAACCTATAGTTAACAAAAAGTCTGGCCGCAAGTAATAGCAAAAGTGTAATAAGTAATAAAAAAAAGAAAAAAAACATACGGTGGGAATGTTATCATTTATTACTCAACAGTTTTAATTAATTGAATAAAATGTTTCAAATAGGTATTTTGTAAAAAATCATAAAAATGTAAGATTAAAAACATGTTATAGAATATTTATATAAGTATCTTTGAAATTTATAACAAGAAATAATAAATATTAAGTTATTTTGAAGTATAAATAAAAGAAAATTTTATTCTAGCAATATGTTTCATTTCAGGCTTTTGATAGTTGATAAATAATACACAAAAATCTTTAATCACAAATATTTATATTTGATTATTACTTTAGGTACTACCAAAAGTAGTAATTTATATAAAAAAACCTCAAGATATGCAACACAAAAACTGCTAATTTTTATTTGGTTAAAGATTGTTTTTAATATTATTAATAATAAAATATAGTATAATATTTCAAATAATTAGTGATCTAAGATAGTTGTTATTACAACTAGGCATTTCAGGTAAAAATAAATAAATGAGATTCTCTTATAAATTGCTTTATTCCTCTAAAAAGTCAAAATTTTTCACTGCCAATTAGCATTGTTTTGTTATATATTTTCAAATCTCTAAAACCAGCCCAGATCTCAGGATGGCCAGCCATTTACAAACCCCTATTGCAAATGAACATGGGATCTGTATGAGTATATTAACTCTACTTAAAGTAAAAGATTCAATAAGTGATATTCCAGTGCTAAGTAACTCGTTTTAGTGCTAATAATTGTCGTGAATTTAAACCAGCCAGAATAAATCATGCATTAACTTGAGGGATCAAATTTTTGCTAAGGTAACTGATTCATATACATTACACATTCCTAGTTAGGGAGTATTCTGTCTATTTGAAACTAACAGTAGTTATACAGAGGAAAATCCTTTTCTTCTAAAGAAAAGATAATTGCATCATTTGAAAAACAAGACAGTTTGTGCAAAGAGATATAGTTTACATGTTGCTATTTTTGTATAAATAATAATTTTGGTAGTTTATTGGTACAAGAAAACTAATACATTTACTTACTACTGTTTTTTATAATGTTTAATTTTCTTTACTTAGTGGCATACATTGGTTGTTGTATAATGTATTATAATACATTCCACAACAATATTATAAATTGCAATTAATAATTTTGTTTGTATTTGATTACCATATAGACTAGTCAGTAAAAAAAAACAAACTTTGTTTAAATAAATGTTTATTATTTGTATCCTCTTGTTCCTCATATTTCTTTTAACTTGCTTAATTTTTTTTTCAATTAAGTTTTATCTTAATCGTTTTATTTGTTTATCCTTGACATACTCATAATTTAAGTGTTTATTTATTGTATGTTCTGGCATAGATCTTTCTACATCTTAGTTCTATTATGTTTATTTTCTGTGTCCTGAATTTTACTAAAATCTTGAGTAGTAACTGTGCAGTTGAACAGGATTTGTAATATTGACAACAAATTTTAGTTTTGCCTAAGGGGAAAGATAACATGATATTCAATGTCAATACCTTTGGTAACACATCTCTCAGTGTCCCTATTTTAATTATTTTTTGTAATAATAGTCTTATTTGTTTTGAATTAAAACTAGTAATAAATAACTCTTTGAAATTAATATGTTTATTTAATATCTGTTAATAACAATAACAAACCACGACAACCACCTGTTCCGTGGTGGAATGATGAGTGCACTGTAATCCTTCGTTGACAAAGAAAAGCTTTGAACCAGTTCAAAAGACATCCAACAAGCAAAAACCTGGAAAAATATAAAATCTTCCATGCAAAAGCACAGAGAATATTCAGGCAAAGTAAACGAAAATCATGGTCGCAGTACATTGGCACAATTACAAGAATTACAGCTGCATCTACAGTGTAGAAGAAATTACGATCCGTCTGTGGCATTTCCGTTCCGACGCCATTAATTTCATTAAGGGATCCAGATGGGAGTTTTGACCACAGGCTGTGAGGAAATTGCCAATGTGCTAGCGTTATCGTTCTCATAATATTCTTCATCTTTTGCATACAAGGATGCTTTCCAGGTGTACAAACGTAAACAGGAAGCCTTACCTTTCACCGTTGGATTGTCTGGAGATTCTTGTTTGAATATCCATTTCTCTATTGACAAACTAGAGTCAGCTCTCTCGTCAACGAAGGATTCAGCTCCAGGCCCGGATGATATTGTATACTCCATCATTAAAAATTACCACCGTCGGCAAAACTAGTTCTTGGTATATTCGAGGAGCACGATTTTCCCGATGCATGGTTAGAAGCGACAATAATTACTCTTTTAAAACAAGGAAAGGACAAAACTAATCCCAATAGTTACAGACCCATCTCTCTGACCAGCTGCTTATGCAAACTACTGGAGAAGATGGTCAACTGACATCTTGTCTGGTATCTAGAAACAAACAAACTTCTTTCTAACGATCAGTGCGGTTCCAGAGAAGTACGCTCATCAGTTGACCAATTGGTTTTGTTGGAGTCACTATACAGAATGCTGTTCTCTTGCAACAAACTCTCGTCGCTGTTTTCTTTGACCTTGAGAAGGCATATGATATGGCATGGAGAAGAGGAATTTTGAACGTTTTCAAATCATGGGGTATACAAAGTAACATTCTTGCTTTTATAGAAAATTATTTGAATAACAGGACTTCCCATGTACGTCTAGGAGGCATATACTCTGATCATTACGAAGTAGAGAATGGTGTACTACAGGGTGGCATTTTGAGTGTGACGCTGTTTGCCGTCGCCATTAACAGCGTCACTTCAAACGTACAATCACTGGTCCACTGTTCCCTGTTTTAGACGATTTTTGTATATACAGGGAGCGGCAGAAATTCCTGACGGTTTTTAAATAAAAATAGCTTCAGTACTTATACATATTTTTTAAAGTTTATTATTTGTTACACATTATAAAAGATGGCAATTAATGAAAAACACAATATCATGATAAAAAAACACGGAAATACAACTGTTATTACTTAAAGATAACATCACTTAAGTGGTGTCCATTCCTCGTCATGCATTCCTCCAGTCTTGAAATGAAACTGTCAAACACTTTTCCCAACATCTCGTTTGTTATGGAGGTCATTTCTTGAGTTATGGCTTCCTTCAAATCCTCCAGTGTACGGGGTTTATTTGTGTAGACTTTTGATTTGAGGTAACCCCAAAGAAAAAAGTCACCATTTCGTGAGATAAAACGGCCATGGAACTTAGTCCTCAAATAATCCATGACGACATTTGCTGTGTGAGAAGTGGCTCCATCTTGTTGGAACCAAATCTTTCTAAATAGCTAAACGTTTCTTTTTTAGTTCTGGTATTAAAAAACTGTCTAGCATCCTTAGATAACCTTCATGGTTAACTGTAACCGTACGCCCACTTTCCTCAAAAAAGTACGGTCCGATGACACATTTCTTAGTAACTTTAGCACTATGTAAAGGGTGTTCGTGCAACTCTTGTGGGTTCTCATTCGACCAATATCTAAAGTTCTGTTTATTAACATAGCCATCAAGGTGAAAATGAGCCTCATCACTCATTAGAAGCCAAATAATAAAATATTTTAATAGCACAAACCACAAAACAAATACAGAAAAACATAATCTATCAGGAATTTACAAAGTTACATGTAATGACTGCAATGAATTTTACATAGGGAAAACGACCAGATCATTTAAAATAAGATTTGAAGAACATTACAGAGCATTCAAAAATTAAAATACAAAAACATCAAATGTTCCAGCACACCTAATATCACATAAACATGAAATAACAAATTACGAAAATAACCTAACCGTACTTTAAATAAATAATACCCCAATAAAACTAAACTCACTAGAAAAATACCACATCTATAAAAACATACACAACAATTTAATGAACCTACAGAACAACATATGCAGACGATTTACTATTTAAAAACATTATACACGAGGTTCAAGAAGAAGTATGTATGACGTCAACAAATATCAACATCATGGACCGAACATTCACATCAGAAAAATAATCAGTGATTTGACAATGGTCAAGTGACCGAAAGGTGCCTCATCACACAAGGTAAAATTATCGCACTTAGTGGTGGAAAACATTTTTTTTACAAGTAATAATAATAACTTCATATTTATATATATATATTTATAGGTTAGTTTTGGTTGGTAAAGATTATTTAGATTTTTTGGACTAGGAGACTGACAGACTTACCTTGGTAAGAGTCCACTCTGTAGTCTTGAAATAGAAACACATATAAGGTGATTACAATTATTTTATTTCATTCTCTCATATTTCTTTTTGTGTTTTCTCTTCGATTGACAAAGACCACTGTGTGGTTGAAATATATCATTGTTTAAGTGCTTTTATGTGTTTCTATTTCAAGACTACAGAGTGGACTCTTACCAAGGTAAGTCTGTCAGTCTCCTAGTCCAAAAAATCTATATATATATATATATATATATATATATATATGAAGTTGATATATTACTATTGTAAATACTTTTATCCACCACTAAGTGCAATAATTTTACATTGTGTGATGAGGCACCTTTCGGTCACTTGACCATTGTCGAATCGCTGATTAGTTTTCTGGTGTAGATGTTCGGTCCGTGATTTTGGTATTTCTTGACGTTACACGCATTTTCTCTTGATTTGCGTGTATGATATTTTTATATACTATGTCTTCTGTAGGTTCATTAAATTGTTGTGTGTGTTTTTATAAATGTGGTATTTTTCTAGTGAGTTTAATTCTATTGGGCTATTATTTATTTCCCGGGTGTCTAGTAAAATAGCTTGAAGAAATTCCCTGAGTTTTCCCTGACTTTTCCAGGGTGTCTAGTAAAATAGCTTGAAGAAATTCCCTGAGTTTTCCCTGACTTTTCTAAATTGTATTTACACTATATTTATAACACTTAGAATATAAACAAATTTATACAACTGTCTTGTCTTAGCTTTTTTGCTTTAGTTTTTCAATCTCTTCAGATATAAGTTCTATTTCTTTTGTAGCAACTGACATCACTTTTGCTTTTTTAGCTTCCAGTTCCTTCAGCTGAATATTATTTTTCCTCTTCTCAGCTGCTCTTCTATCTTTCTCGGTCATTTTCTGTCTATAGAAAGCCCAGTTTACATTGGGCCCATCCATTGATATCTGAAGGATCTTGGATAAATCCAGACTTTGAAGACCTTTTAAGAACTAATTGAGTAACTCTTTTGCTTTTGTGTCTGTAAGGAACACAGAACCAAAATATCGAGCTTTCATTTCATCTGTCTCTGCATCCCAATACCTAACACTCAAATCCATTTGGGCTCTTTGTGATACTTTGTTTAAACTTTCATCAAAGCCAATTACATAGTTAGAATTTGAATTTAAAATAATTTGATAAACCAAATACAACACTATAGGAAATTTTATCTTTCCGCAATCTTATGTTCTGTGCAATGGTGCTATCAGGGAACATCCTTGGAAAGAGGCACACACTACCTTCTGCATTGCGTAAAGAAGTGTTGTATTACTAAATTCAAGCACCATATAATCTCTGCTTCTGTCACTTCATCTTTCAGTTTATATTTATCCTAAGGAAGGAGGGGAGGTAATGACGACATCTGCATGACGTGATTGCCCGCTACGGCAATGAAAACCGGAACCTTCCATGTTGAAATAAACAGTGTAAAAATAATCACTGTCAAATAAAACACATACTGTCACGAGTCTAGACAAATAGCTGGCTACGAATGTTTACACAGCGTTCTGTGTGGTCAGAAACAGACTGAGTTATCTGTTATCCCCACCTGTCCATATGATAACAGAATCACTGCGCACCCCAAGGCCACGGTCCAGGCTAAAACCTCCCAGCTGTACCAACTCGACACGTTTAATATTTATTGACATAAGTCCTGAGGTCATAGCAACGGGCTTATCAAATAAATAATGGGCATCTAAATAAAGAAGTGTTATTTCCTGACTGCCCTGCCCCTAAACCGCTGGTTTACAATACCAAATATTCGAGAGCAATGGCCACTAGTTTTGTTTCTAATCAAAATAAATATTTTCCCGATTTTTTAAAATTTTCCCTGAATTTTCCAGAATCTTAAAATTCCCTGACTTTTCCAGGTTTTCCCTGTCACTAGACACCCTGATTTCAAGTATGGTTAGGTTATTTTCGTAGTTTGTTATTTCATTTTTATGTGATATTAGGTGTGCTACAACATTTGATACGTTTGTATTTTATTTTTGCTCTGTAATGTTCTTCTTCAAATCTTATTTTAAATGATCTGGTCGTTTTCCCTATGTAAAATGCGTTGCAGTCGTTACAAGTAATTTTGTTAATTCCTGATGGTTATGTTTTTCTGTATTTGTTTTGTGGTTTGTGTTATTAAGATATTTTATTTTGTTGTTTGGTTCGTATGTTGGAGTGTAGTATTCTTTGTTGTATATATTTGTTAATTTTTCTATTTTGTTATTGGTGTATTTATATTTTAGGTAGATTTTTTTATTTTTGTGTTCAGGTTGTAGTGTTGTGTTGAGGTTAGGATTTTTTGTAAATTTATTGTATATGTTTTTATAAGGTGTTTGTTGTAACCATTTTCTATTGGTATTTTTGTAATGTTATCTAGTTCTTCATTTAATTTTTGTTTGTTATCTTGTGTGTATTTTATTGCTTTATTTACCATGTTACTGTAAGTGTTAATTTGGTGTGTCCAGGGGTGGTTAGATTTGTAGTGTATTGTGGTGTTGTTGGAAGTAGGTTTTCTGTGTACTGTAGTTTCTATTTTATTATTCTTTATATTTAATGTAATGTCAAGATAGTTAATTGTTCTGTTTCGACAGTGAATTGTATGTTTTCGTTGTATATATTTCGTTTGTTTAGTATTATGATGTGTTCGTTGAAAACTCAAAGAAAAACTAGAAAACCACGACCACATAATATTAAAATCAGATAAAACAAACACACCAGTAATAATAGAAAGTACCAAATACATCAATTCAATGACTAACCATATAAAAGAAAACAAATCCCAGACCCAACTAACAAATACCTTAATACATTAAAAAAACCTAATAGTCACACAAAGAAATACCCTAAACTATAACAATAAATTAAAATACCACACAAGACTTACCCATTCAAACCATGTGCACCAATATTAACAGGCATACCTAAAATCCACAAACCCGACGGACCATTTAGACCAGTAATAAATTTCAAAACAGCCCCATCCTACATAATCGCAAAAATACTAGACAAAATAATAAGATCTAAAATACAAATCAACAACACATACAATACAAAAAATGGGCACACCTATGAAGATAAACAAAATCGACCAATAAGAGTCATGGTCAAAAATATTCATTTGTCATGCAATCCAGAAGAAATAGTTCAAGAATTAGCAGCACACAATTTTAAAATTATAAAGTGATGAAGTAAAACGCAGAAAGACAAAGGAAGGCCTGATAGACTTATCAATGTTTATCTTAACATTCCATAATACTGAGGACAAAAAAGAATTTACAATATCAAATATTTGTGCCATTTGAAAGTGAAATTAGAAGTAATAAAAATGAAAAGACTGATTCCACAATGTAATAAATGCCAGAGATATGGACATACTCAGAGATTTTGTGGAAGGGATCCCATTCGCGTTAGGTGTGCAGGACATCATCCATCGGCACAATGTACAAAGTCGAAAGAGATACTACCTCAATGTGCTAATTGCTCAGAACATCACCGTGCAAACTACAGAGGATATGAAATAGCCAAAGGGCTGTGAAAAATAAGAGAAATTAATTATTTAACATAGCTTCAACACCAAAGAAATTTGATATCAAATGGAGTAAGAAAAGGCATCAATTATACCCAAATGGTTAGAAATGGGAAACCTGAAACAGTCCCAAATCAAAGATCAATAAACCCAGATTTAGAGATAAAAATGATGCTACAAAACATGATGGAAATGTTTACTCAAGTTAATACTAGACTTGACACTCTGGAAATCAGAAATACTGGAGCTATTTAAAAATGTTGTAATTAATGTTGAACAGGAGAGACTTAAGGATAGCTACTTGGAATGCCAACTGAGTTTTTTAAACAAACAAAAAAGATATCGAAGTATTTCTAATCGAACACAAAATTGATATCGGTAACCCATTTGACAAAAGAATCATATCTTAAGATGAAAGGTTTCAAAGTTTATCAAACCTACCATCCAGATAATAAGGCTAAAGGTGGAATTGCAATACTAATACAAAAATCAATAAAACATTATAAAGGATGTCAGTTTAAGCAAAATCTGATATTAGGAGTGTATACTGTCCGCCTAAGACACAACTTAAAAACATCTGATTATAAGGCAATTTTTTAAAGAGCCGGGAAAAGATTTGTACTTTTTGGTGATTACAATGCCAGACATGTGGACTGTGGGGAGCAAGACTGACAACCAAGGGTAAAGAGTTAAGAACAGCAATTAAAGAACTAAGTTCTGATTTTCATTCAACAAGAAAACTCACATACTGGCAAACAGATAAGAATAAAATAACGGTTCTGTTAGATTTCTTCATAACCAGAAAGATATCAGAAATTTCATAGATATTGAGGAAAATTTGGATTTGAACTCAGGTCACTCGGCAGTTATACTAACGTCTAATAACACAAGACAGAATAATTATGTCACTAAGGGAAGCAACTACCCAGTAGAAATAAGGAAATTAGTCTTAGAAAGAGAAAGGAAAGAAGAAGATGGCAGCAGTCCAGAGACCCAGTTGACAAAACCATTCTAAATAACAAGGGTCAAAAAATAAAGAGGCTAATCCGGAAACTGAAAAAAAATTCTGTAAACTTTTATTTAGAGAATATGGACACAACGAAGGAAACAAATTATTCCCTTTGGAGAGTCACCAGACAAATCAAGAGGCCAATTACTTCAGTACCTCCAATCTGGAAAGTTAATGGACGTTGGGCAAGAAATGATAAGCAAAAAGCAAACTTTTTCGCAGAACACTTAGTAGACATATTCCAGTCCAATATAATGATATACGATTATGATTTGAATGAAAGTATCAATATAATGTCAGAAAAAATACCACAGGCAACTACCAAGGAAGTGGATCAAGAAATTCAGATAAATCTTAATTCCAAAAAAGCCTCAGGATTTGTTCTCATCACCGGACAAATATTGAAAGAGCTCTTAAGAAAAGGAGTAGTCATGCTTACCTATCTTATTAATGCAGCATTTAAACTTAAATATGTGCCAGATATGTGAAAGGTAGCAGAAGTTATGTTACCAAAACCAGGAAAATTACCTAATGATATTAAGTCATATCGACCTATATCGCTACTTCCTACAATTTCTAAGCTATCCGAACAGCTCTTACTGAAAAGGCTTAAGAACAGGCATGGAGAAAAATGATCTGATTCCAGAATACCAGTTTGGATTCAGAGAAAAACATTCCACTATAGAACAAGTCCATAGAATAACGAAAATAATAGAAAGAGCCTTTGAAGATACACAGATTTGCACTGCGCTATTTCTAGACGAGGCCCAAGCCTTTGATAAGGTGTGGCATGACTTTATCTCTAACATAGCTTATTTCTTTTACTTGAAATTTATTTAAACACTTATTATGACTTAAATTTACTTCATAGGATCCACATATATTCTTTTTCCAAAATTTTGCTTTCTTATTTTAAAAATCGTCAAAACTCAACATAATTTACTTTGCAATTTTTGTAATGAAAAGTTCAGTGTCATTTTTGTAATTCTTCTTCTAATTTAAAACCTTTATAAGATTCTTAAATAATTTTGGAAAATAATTATTTTCTTTAAGATACCCGTTTTTCCGGTGAATGTGCCTTGTGTGATGATCTTAAGTTAGGTCTACATTGTCAGTTACTGGTGACCGTCATGGCAGTCAGCGTCATTAATAGGTGCATCATTAATATTAAATAAAAATTGGAGCTGTGGAACCAAATACTATAAAAATTAGCCATCCGTGGATACACATGTTTATGTGTTCTTGAGTACAAAGGACCTTGTTAATGCCCGAGTCCTTGTTTTACAAGCTTGTCACATCGACAGGGCCACCTCTTCATGGCATTAAAAATCAGCAAAAGCACCTTGAAAACATAATATCTACAACTATAATAATTAATACAAGCCACAGCATACAGAAACAAAAAATTCTACACTTTTATTTTACATACACCCTAGTAAAATAAAAAAATAGTGATAAAATCCTACCTATTTGACAGCCTTGAAACTTTGTGGGACTTGGGAGAGGGAAAGACACACCTGCTGAGCCCGACCCCTCTCTACAATACCTGGAATTTCCCGGCCAATGTCTAAGTGCAGCAGCTTCAAAAGTGCAGGTATAGACAGAAATAGCAAGATTTGTTTTTTTTTTTCTTTTTGAATAAAAATGTGTTACAACCTCTCTCTATTTACTTGCAAGGTGTAAATCTATGTAGAGTCCATCAGTAGTCAATGTAGAGACATGGTATTAATATTCAATACCTTATATCCTGTACAGTACAGTATTTCAAATTAGCTTATATTTGTTGTTTTCTTGAGTTTTGTAGTTTTGAGACTTTTTTTTAGTTTAAAATGACACTAAGCCTACCTTGTACAGTTTGGGAAGTAAACATGGATAACACTTTAGGAGCAAACAATAAATAAAATCTGAGAACACAGCACGAATCTACGATACATTCGGTACACATTTAATTACATATAAGGTATTTAAATATACATTTTTTATTTTGATTGAATGTGCCAAAATCTATGCACTATAGTTTATGCTTGTTTTTTTTTGCAAAAATTGAACGTTTTAAAACATTTCCCTCAATATGATATTTTATTTAAAACTATCAGGAGAACAAGATATAAGATAGTGAGCTACATAGCTTGTACGATTTGAGAAGTACACACGGTTTTGTGTATAGTATAAAGCCATTACATGTTAAACTTTAAACATGCAAAACCCTTTAGGTACAAATAAATAAAATCTGTGGAACAGCGTAAATCTAATTTACATTCTGTGTTATTTAAGGTACTTAAATTTAAATATGAATTCTATTATTTGAATGAATTTTACAAAATCCATGAACTATAATAAAGTTTATAGTTATTTCTCAGACAAAAATTGGAAATATTTTTAAATGTTTTCCTCTATACAATGTTACATTCAGGACATCCAGAGGAACGTGATGTACTGAGAGCTACACACCTTGTACGGTTTGGGAAGTACACACGGTTTTCTAGCATATTATAAAGCCATTACCGCTTAAACTTTGAACATGCATAACCCTTTAGGCAATAAATAAAATCTGTAAACACTGCATGAATCTTTGATATATTCTGTGTTATTCGAGGTACTTTAATATTAATTCTAATAAGTTCATTTAAACAATTTTGCAAAATTAAGAAATTTTACGGTGCCAATCTTTTGCCCTACATAGTTTAACATTGAATTCAAAAGTTAAAATAATCTAAGAATCGGAAATTAGAATGAAAATAGGAATGTCAAAAAATAAATGCGGAGTTCAGATGGTTTCTTGTCTATTTCTCATAGTAAATTTCTACAAGAAAACTTATTATTTGATAAACATAAAAAGTAAGCTCTGTAAATGCAAAACAAAATTTTAAAAAATAAAGATTATTTTTAACAAGAGACTTGAAACCCAAACACATTCTTAATTAAAAGTGGCCTATTTGATATTACCAAACTTTTATGCTCATGACGGGGTTTTTTTTTATTGTAATGCCTTAAAAATTGTATGCTATTTATTCTTTGTTGTAATTTCCAATGTAAAAATCCATGTTGTTGATAATGTAAATATCAAGGGCCATAGCAAAAATAAACTAATATATTTTAGTTTTTCAGTCATTTAGTATTGCAATTGGGATTATTGAAAGTTAGCTAAAGCAATACGGCTGTAGATGGGACCTGGGGTCTTATCAACCCAATGGAGCCACAGTATATGACCCTGGGATTTTTTCCAAAAAATCACTATCACTCGTCAACCGGGTACTCTATTGTTCTTCGTGTCCACTCGATTGCACCTATTAGCCGACCTGCTACAATACCCAAAAGACACTTAGTTGGGGTCGTCACATTACCTAAAAGACACTTTTAGTCATATAGAACGAATTGTCGAAGTAGATCAAAGCGTGACTAGGAAAACGCAAGTACAATTGTGGACGTTTGGCTAGAATTAGTTGGGTAGTTGGTAGTGTTGAGAGACAGTAAAAAGTGTTTTCTGAAAATTATGGAGCCAGGGACGATGGTCATCACCGATATGTGAAGGGGTTAAAATTCTCTGAGTCCAAAAAAATACCGACAAAACTATTAATTATTCAATTAATTTTGTTAACCGTAGTGATCGTACATACAAGGAACATAGAAAGCCACTGGGCTAAAATAAATCATGATATGAGACATAGAATAGACCGAATATCAGTGTGTACTGTTGAAACCTATCTTGTGATACATATGGAGAAATATGTTTTCTTCAAACCATGAACAACAACATGAAGATTTTTGCAGAGCAATTAATTATTTTTATCTTCAATGAGTATATAAGTGGTCAAATTAAGAGAAATATTAAAGATTAAAAAAAAAAAAAATATTATGTGAATGCGTGTTTTAAATAGGTTAAGCACCTTGCTTTATGAAGAGAAATCTTGTTTTAGATAATTCAATTTATATTCAATTAATTATAATAATTTTGCTCTGTATTCACTTAGCAGTTCACTCTCTTTATTTCTGAGTAAAACTGCAAAAATGCCTCTATTAAAAGCGACTGGCCTACCAACATTTCTACTATATAATAATATATTGTTCTTATAATTTAATTTAAATTTCTATTTGGCATTGTAGAAGGTAGTAAATCTTCCACTATTATTGATAGTTTTAAAATTAATCATGTTACTCAATTTGGTAGAAAATGATATTCTAAAGTTTGGCAATATAAATAGAATGCAAAATTATAATAATGTAATATAAAAACTGTATGCAAAAAGGTTAAGGTCGGCAACGTTCAAGGAATCTTGGGTATAGACAGACTTCTCTTATGTGATATCGGTTGAGCAGCCAGCATAGAAACCTTTCCAATCCAAGACCATAGCCTCCATGAGGACATGTTCCATATTTTCTCTAAAACATAAAGTAAAAATGTATTTACTATGGCAATATTTAGTAATACTTTTCCTGTTAACAAGATTATTTCCTTATTAAGACTATATATCGTTCAGCTTTTTGTCTCCCGCACTTCTTGTAGTTTTGAAAATTAGGTAATTATGCAGTGTCTGGACTTAAATTTTATGGCAAACTGGTGATAGAGACAGAGCTAAGGAACAGAAAGAAAAGAAATGCTCCAAAAATTTACAATTCAACACTAAAACACATGGTAAACCTCACAATAGTTCATTTTACTGATATAAATTCACAATTCCTTTACGGAGTTTTTACAAATACAAACAATGCATAAAGTTTGCAATATTTATAGCTTTTTGTAGAAATAAAATGTTTGTTTACATTCATGAAAAAATTGTTGGTAAGAGCCGACGTATTAGCTGAGAGGCCTGATTACACTAATGTATCAGTGCCTGCACGTGTAAAGTTTTTCATAAGTTACTTAAAACACACATGAAACTGTATAAACTCAAATTTTCTGTACAAAACATATTAGTAAAGATGCATTCATTATTTAGCGTATTTGTCATTTCATAATAATTTTTAAAAAACTATCAGAATATAACTAAAAAACAAACATATGCATTTAAAGATATATTTAAGATAAAAGACAGTGAAAATAAATTATATCAAAATAGAAGATGATCAACTAATACAGTATTTTTTAAACAAAACCGCCATGGATAATACATATATTCTAAATCATGCTTCTATAGATTCTATAAAGCTTAAAACTAAACGAAGTTTAAATGACTATAATTATTGTTTATTCCAAATATTTAGTACAGTACTATTTAAACAAAACTGACTATGCTTAAACATATTATAAATTTACAACTAAAATATAATTTACTATTTTGAATACTCGCACACTAACCCATGGCGTGGTCAAGAAATGTCAGGATATTTTACATTTTTAGGTGTTAATGGCACTACATTTTAAAACTTTTTATAATTTTTTATAATTAGTCATACTCTGTATAAAAAGGCTTCACTTATTTATTACACTTCAATTTATGTATTTGCTTATTCTATTTTTATTGCACTAGTGTAATATAATTACTAATTACGTTTTAATAGTATACATCAAGCAATGATTAATTATTAATCGAGCAAATAGTTTTATATCTATTACAATAATATATGCAATTATACAAACGTTTTACATCTATAAATGAACACACGCTTCGGTACTTGTAATGAATTAAACTAATTTACAAAAAAGATGATAGAGCAAATGTTCAATATTTTATGAACGTACAAAATTTTTACAATGTAAACGCTTTCCTTAAAAATAGTATTTAAATGTATATAAGACCTGTAGTTTCAACTCCATTTTCAATTCTGTAAGATTGATGCTATGTATTTTGGTAATTTTTTGGATTGATTTTCGTAGGAAATTATTTTTGAAATATCTTTAAATGTGTGTGAGACCATACTGACTGATAATTGTTGCTTGGAATATGATGTTTATGAAATCATCAGATAAAAAAATCTTAAATAATGTTAGAGGTTCTGACTCAAACCTACTGAAACAACAATAACAGTATTTATTTTGTTTACAGTAAAAGCATGTATTTGGGTAAAGGTACTGTGGGGTTACTCAGGAGATTTGTGGGGCAAAGAACTACTCTCCTTAAGTAGACAGCAACTCAGAGCTACTGAAGAGCTGGTTACAGGCCATGGGAATCTGATTTGGTTCCAATACAAAATTGGAAAATCTAGGTCCCCTGTGTGCAAGAGATGCGACGAGGACCAAGAGGAAAGCCCAATCCACGTACTCTGTGAGTGTCCTGCTTTGGGAGCTGCAAGGAGAAAGTGGTTTGGCTGGCAGGTATGTACACCAGAGGATATCAGAAGATTCAGCATCAGGTGGCGACTTAATTTCTGCAAAGAGGTAGGTATCCACTAAGCTAGTCCTGTGGTAGGGATGGGAAGAGAGTACAAAGGCTGCAGCTAAGTGCTCTACACCGATAAGGTCCCTTCGAGTTTTAAGTAATAATAAATAATAATGTATTTGGGTATTTACCTGATCAATATACCAATAGTATGGTGCTGGATCAATTCCTTCTCTTTTATATCCTTCTAGGAGTTCAGTTGTATCCCAACAACGCATGGACCCTCCAACAATTTCTCCAACTCCAGGTAACAGGACGTCAACCTTGATAATAAATGGTTTGATTACTTAAAACATTTTCTAGAAAACAAATTTAATTCAGAAAATTGCATAAAAAATATAATTTTACTAACTGACATTTACATATGTTTAAGTGTTGATGCAATTTTTATTGTTAAATTGATACACCTACAATGGTATTCTGAAACGTTTCCAATCTCAACAGTAATATTTCAGAACTCGTTAACTAATGTTGGATAACGTGATAGGAGTTGCATTGGAATAACAGATAGCCTAAACTTTTACCTGTTCAAAAACACATACTGATTGAAAATTTATGGTTGAAGAAGGTGACCATTAGTTGATTACCATGACTGCTCTTTCTGGACTTAAAATGTGCCGTGATGAACATTTATAAAGACCTGTTGGTGAAATAAATCAAAATTTGTATGGGAACTAAATTATATGTAGATAGAACTTGGATACACCAGAAACTTAAAAAAAAAAAACAGTAAAAACCGTGGACACCAAAAGAGGAACGAATTACATAAAAGCAAACACCCAAGACCCAGGTTTATTTGCAAGCTAATATTATGTTCCCTTGATTGAGAGATACCCCCTGACAAAAATTTTCAATCGATAAAGAGGTCATCACCTTTGTAAACAATAATGTAGAAAGACAACAATCTATTCGGACGGATTAAACAAGTGGAAATGTCACTGGTATAAGTGTGTGGGCTGATAAGAGGTCTATGTTGAAAAATAATTTATAAAAAACAATATTTAAACATGTCTTGTTTTCTATAATATGATTAGAAACTTTTCAGACTACTCTTGTGTAGAGAATTTATTTTGTATATTCCTCTTTGATTTTAAACATGAAACATTTTAATGTACGTGGAGTCTCGAAATTCCGAATCTCAATTTTTTGAACTTCTGTTAAGTTGGAGTCAGCTAGCATTTACAGCTGAGCCTTGGCCGTTTAAACATTTCCAAGTCAGCATTGCTTGTTTCATATAAGAACTAAAGTGCTGATTGGATGGATAGAGTACTCAAAAAGTATTTTTTTAAATAAGTTTTTGCTCGAAACCGAACAGTTTTAAAAGCAAAGAATTCGTTTTGGAAGGCTATTTTACTGTTGGAGATAGGGCCTGATGAAGATCAACTGTGCTCTGATGATATCCGTGCTTGTATCTTCCCGCAAATGTTACGAGCGTAATCACTAATGGATCAGTGTGATCTCCAATGTATGAAAAAAAAACACTCGTTACCTTTTACAATCTCTCTTGGAAGCGAATGAAGCAGAAGAAAGCATTGTAGACTTAAAAAAATTACAGTTAAGCTAAGAGTTGTATACTGGATAGATAAATCACGAAAACAAAATAAAAGATCAAGTAAGTCAATAAAATCCTGAGTTATAATGAAACTGCTGACTGTGTTAACAGAAGAAACAGTCATCCACAAGAAGAATAATATTATATATATAGATCCACATGATGGTCGCTGGAGATGATGGAAGTTGGTAATACTAAAATAAGCTACGTTGAGAGCGCTAAATATCTGGGAGTTATTCTGGATAGGAAGCTACTCTGGCGTGAGCACTTAAAGGATAAGTCCAAAAAAGCCATAGCTACGTTCTGGCAATGCAGAGGAGCAATAGGCACGAGATGGGGTTTGGGTCCACGTCAGATGAACTGGATTTATTCCGCCATTGTGGTGCCGAGGTTGGTCTTTGCCTCAATCGTCTGGTGGGACAGGGCACAGAAAGAAACAAGTAAAAGAATGCTGGACCGCGCGTAGGGGCTCTTCCTTAGAGGCATAACAGCTACAAGGAGAAGCACACCATGTGCGGCCATGAGGGTTATGTTGGGTTTTCCATCCTTGAGTCTTCAAATTAGGATGGAGGCAATGAAAACTGCATACCGGCTAAGTTGTACCGGGCAGTGGAAGACAAGTAGCAAACTTCATAAACAGCTATTTGGGGATTCACTGAAGATCTCTGGATAGAACCTCAGGATAAGATACTGTCTCTTAAAAGGGAAAAAGGAAACTACAAAATCCATATTCCTGCAAGAGAGGCATGGGCGGAGTATAGACCCAGACATGGTGAAATCTGGTTCACCGATGGGTCCAAGATGAAGGAAGGAGTGGGAGCAGGATTTAGTGGACCGAGACACCAAGACAGATTTTGTAATCACCTGGAGGACTACAACTCTGTCTTCCAGGGGGAGGTGCTCGCGATCAAACTATGTGCTGAGGAAATAATAGGGTCTGGCAGGAGGGGCAAGACCATCTGGATTTGCTGACAGTCAGGCAGCTCTGAAGGCTTTAGGTAAGGCTAGTACCAGCTCTAGGCTGGTGGCTGAGACTATAGCTTTTCTAGCAGAGCTGAGTAAGTATAATTCACTCAACCTAACCTGGGTTCCAGGACATTCTGCTGGATAGGGAATGAAAGAGCTGACGCCTTAGCAAAACAAGGGTGTATAACTCAAGGACCGTTGCTGAGGGCAGTGGGCATGCCGCCTCAGGAGGGGCGCAAGAGGATTACGGCACATATAGACAGGTTATACAGGGAAGAATGGAATGTAACCTTGGGGTGTAACAAATCCAAGGTACTGTGGGGTTACTCAGGAGATTTATGAGGCAAAGAACTACTCTCCTTAAGTAGACATCAACTCAGAGCTACTGTAGAGCTGGTTACAGGCCATGGGAATCTGAGAGGGTTCCAATACAAAATTGGAAAATCTAGGTCCCCTGTGTGCAAGAGATGCGACGAGGACCAAGAGGAAAGCCCAATCCACGTACTCTGTGAGTGTCCTGCTTTGGGAGCTGCAAGGAGAAAGTGGTTTGGCTGGCAGGTATGTACACCAGAGGATATCAGAAGATTCAGCATCAGGTGGGTACTTAATTTCTGCAAAGAGGTAGGTATCCACTAAGCTAGTCCTGTGGTAGGGATGGGAAGATAGTACAAAGGCTGCAGCTAAGTGCTCTACACCGATAAGGTCCCTCCGAGTTTTAGTAATAAAATAATAATAATAGATCCACATGAAGAAACATATTTGACATTTCTTATCAAGAAACTTCCAGGTTGTGAAAGAACAATTTGAGATAACAGATGTTACGGTTATTGAAATACTACACAAAACTACTGAAGGCAGTGATGACAAGAATATAGATTAAGATTCGATTGAGACAGTACAAAAAGGGAAAATTAGTCACAATGAAGGAACGACCGCCTTGGAAACCCCACTATGCTATATTGAACAAATACAGACACCACGTCAACAGATGTGCTTCTGCTAAGACATGTACGCGATACCTTAGCACAAAAACAATCTGATAAGGAAACGCAGAAGACACTTGACATTTTTTCCCAAAATATGTAGCAACCGTGGAATTTACCTTTTCCCAAACGTAGAACAATATATTCTAAAGCATCATTAATTTATGTAAGTACTGTATTCAATAAAGTTCTATATACATATTTTGTGGATTTTTAACTACAGTAATAGGGCTAATTAGAACTCCTGTTTTTCCTAATGCACATTAATGTATTTCAGTGTTTTCGGTAATCCGAGGGGGTCTCAGTTCCATCTACCTGGAATTGTCGAGACTCTACTGTATATGACTTCCCTAAAAACTATTATAGAAAAGTCTCCATTCTGATAGGAATAAACGAGTCAGACAACAAAGAAAATTTCAAAATAATTCTTGGACAATCACATAAAACAAAGCATCCGCCTACAGCTTGTAGTTACTAATCTAGACTCACTGCATGCATATCAAAATTCTTTCCAACTTACAGATTCAGTAAGTCTTTGATCTTCTTTACATCTCTGCATGTAAAATGCTTTAATTTCTGCAGGAAAGCGACACAACATAATTGGTTGGTTAATAGTATCTGTCATTTTCCTTTCGGGCATCTCTGGAATGTCCTATAAATAAAACACAAAAGAATAAAAAATATATATTATTAAAAGCATTTATATGTTTGAAAAAAATAATGGGAATTTGTTATGTTATGATTTCCATAATTTTATACTCCACTGGTAAAAATGTGTACATTGTTAGTCATTGTGTATATTGGATATTTAGTTTGTCAAATAGTTTACATGTGTCTTATCAAGGTCAGCGATTTATTTGAATAAAAAATGGATCAGAAAATTTCCATTAAATTGAACTTGCTATAAATTAATTTGAAATGTGCAGCAAGCTTTCAAAAATCTTGAACATTATTTTTGGTATGTCATCTACAAATAGAACAAAGATTTATGAATGATATAAAGCATTTGTAAGAGACTTGTATGAATGATACAGCATTTGTAAGAAGGCTGCATATAGATGACAAATGCTTCCTGCATATCAATTATCAATAAAAACAGAAAAAACATGAACAAAATAGTTATGACTTTAGCAAAATTACAGTCAGAGAAATCACTGATGATATTGTCAATTCACTTGGTTCATGCTATGAAATATTTCCATTGTTTTAGATATGAATAGTGTGACAAAATTTTCTTCAAAAATTGTTGAATTTCAAATAAAAACCGTGGCAAATAGAAGTTGCTCAGAAGTAACTTATGAAAAGAATGTTTTAGAACTACTAAAACATGCCAACTTTTAAAGAAACATGGGATTACAAATATAACATCAAATCTAAGATGGAATTGTTCCATTTGAGGCATTCTGGATGACCAAGACATAAATAAACTCGATAAATATGGTCAAATATGAAAGTTATGGTAATTGTCTTCTTGGATTTCAACGGGATAGTGCAACATAAATTACTACTACAAGGTTAAACATTTAATAAAGCATACTACTTACAAATTCAATGCTATTTGCAGGAAGCAATAAGAAAATACATATTTTACTGAGTAGTGTAAACACCTACCAACACTTCATTGCTTGTTTGTGAATTATTGGACAAAAACAATCTAACGATGCTCTTGCTTTTATATTCATCAGATATAGCTCAGTGTGGCATTTTTATGTTTCCAGAAATAAAAAAACTTTGCAGGGCAGTCATTTAACAAGCATGGATGACAGAAAGAACACATTCCTGAAAGAACTACTAAAACTGAGCAAATTACAGATATGTTTCAAGGACTGAAAAAGTACTGGTATAGTACTATAAGAGATTTGTTGGCATATGCATGCTACGCTCCTTCCACCACCAGCAGACACGATACAGTCTAGACTTCACGCTATGCAGTCCTGTCAGTAGAGCTCCTGAGGACAACCGAAACTTTCAAGTTGAGTTGACTATACAAGTGAACGTAGGGGTAATGTAGTGGGAGCAACTCAGACTATTGTTTCCCTTCACGCCAAGCTATGTGTTGTGCACTATACAAGTGAATAAAGAATTCAGTAATTAATTTTACTATGGACAAAACAAGGTAATTATATGATTCTCATAAAAAATTTAAACAACCTAATAAAGTAAATGTTTATGATTTTAGAACAAAACAATATTCCAATTATATATTCTGAATGTTTTCTGTGAAGATAAGAAAAATAGGCAATATAGTATAGCTCATTTAAATTTATTTTAATATACCTTTAACAGGTTTATTTGTTTCTATCTTGATTTCAAGGTAATAAACTTTATAGTTTTAAATATATAAAATAATTTTCTTACAAGTAGGGAGATGGTAGATTAAATTAAGTCCATTATAAACATCACATGGCAAGCAACAATCAGCAAGGTCTCGCATACATTTAAAGATATTCCCAATATGTTTCCCTACAAAAAAAATGTTAAAAAAAATTACCAAAATTTATAGTTTCAGTCTTAAAGAATTGAAAATGGAGTTGAAAGAACAGGTCTTATATACATTTAAATATTATTTTTAGAGAAACTTTTGACATTGTAAAAATGTCTACGTTTATATAACATTGAGCATTTGCTCTATCATTTTCTTTGAAAATTAAATTTTTTGAACATAGTTCAACACATTACAAGGTGTGAGACGTGGTGTCATCTATAGATGCACCAAAGAACAACCAAAATGTTTTCTATTAAAACTTATATATTTTTTTAAGAAAATGAAATATACTTATGAGACGCAATATTTTCCATAAATCTTCAAATGAAAGATGGAAAGCAGTTATGAGTAAACAGTGAATTCTATATACAATATCAAGAGCACAGTGGTACATTATATTACAATGAAAATATTGGAAAAAAACCTCCAATACCACAAAAAAAGAATTAAAAATAACAAATAATACAAATTACTTAAGATTAAACCCTGAAGTAACTTGTAGTAGATCCTATGTTGGGAGCGCATCTAATTCAGTGCTCCTATCCCACTCCTACTCTCACCATTGATTATGCCGCTGTGCTGACCATGTAAATAAAAACCGCTTAAAAGGACGCTCTTCATCATTAGAAAATTTATAGTTTTAAAACTTTTAATCCACAAACATTGAAGAGGACTTTTTCTGAAGCCAACACTTCATTGATAATTTATTATATCAGGTTTATAAAATTTATCTTAACATTTTTGGCCAACAAAGACTTAAAAATAAAAATAATGTGATAAATAAAAAATCCTTGGAAGGTAATAGTTTTCTCACAAAGAGCATTTAAATGCTTTTAAAGAAGTATTCCACTTACCTAAGCTCAGTTGCATGACACTGGCAACTAATTCGTCAGTGGAGAGAAGTTTTAGGGCCCTTAAAGAATTTACACATACAAAAGATCCACACGAGGAGAATAGCAAATTTATAATCTGTCATTACAATCTATAATAAAGGAGCTCTTGAAAAAATCAGAGCTGGATAATAAGTCTTGAAAAGTCATGATTTTTCATTAAAATACTGATGATATCACCAAACAACTGACAAAGTAACATCTTCACACACACACACACACACACACACACACACACACACACACACACACACACACACACACACTCACACTCACACTCACACTCACACTCACACTCACACTCACACTCACACTCACACACACACACACACACACACACACACACACACACACACACACACACACACACACACACACACACACACACACACACACACACACACACACACACACACACACACACACACACACACACACACACACACACACACACACACACACACACACACACACACACACACACACACACACACACACACACACACACACACACACACACACACACACACACACACACACACACACACACACACACACCAAATTTCCATTTGTTAACACAGTGTTGAATGAGTTGAATAGAAGATTATTTCTATTTCAATCTTTGGCAGTATGTATTCAGTCAAATGTTTTAGCACTTTTGTAGATGACATCATACTTTTACCCTTTCCATCTGCTTTTGTATATTCAGTTATTTCAATGTTATGAACATCCAGAAAAATATTACTTTAACACCAAGTAACTGAAGCCAAATGTATCCAACTAAAGTTTCTGGAGTACATATCCTGAGGAGCACTATAGGAGTCAGTAGAAAGCAATGCAGAAATAGAATCAATTGTAGTTGAATCTGATGCTTTCCCACCAAGCATTGTTCAGTTTGAATCATCAATGAAAATAACCTCACTATAGTTGTTGGTTCTGTAAATTTCTAAAAGCTTCTGGTGGTATATAACATAAGAAGTGTTTATAATATCAGTTTAATATAAATGGTCAAGAAAAAATCAAAATATGTAAATTTTGTCATCCATAGAGGAAAGCTTGTAAATAATTCTGCCTGTTCATGAACCAAAAAGGAGAGTTGAGAACTTTGTTTTTCGTCATAATGATCTTCTGGGCAGATGTTATTAAAAATCACTTTGAATGTTTGACACTGTCCTAAAGTGATAGTTCACTAGTTTAAGCAGTCTGTATTATTATTGTCATGCACCATTAAATGAGAGAGCTCAATAAACATGGAGCATATAACTTCTGTATACCCCAATCAGCCAAACAGTATCAATTAAAAATCTTAATAAAAAACTTTTATTGTATCTCATTTTAAATGACACAAATAAGAGAGCCATGAAAATCTTGTATCAAATAAAAGATTTAAATAAAGTCTAAGATATAGGTGGTTGAAGCGGCATCTGTTTGAAGTAAAGAGTTCTGATGTTGACTAAATAAGGTAACTGTATACGAAGTGAGAACTTTCCTGTAATTTCTAACTATTCTGGGAACCTGTTGTTGAGTAACTAAATAGATTGTTTCAGTCAGCTACACTCGCTTGCACAAACACACACACACTGCAATGGGCTAAAAAAGTCACATTTTACCGTTGCAAGTGAAATTAAAAATTCCGTATATTTTAAGAGGTTTTGCAGTCAAAATAGCGAAGCCAAAACAAAATAAACAATGCCTTATGCATAATGTAAGTTTAATTAAAAACCAATAAAATGTAAATTGGAACAGTGAAATAAAATTAAAACAAGTAGATTAAAACCGGGAGTAAAATTAAGTTCAAAAATTATAAAGACAGTGTTCAAGACGGGTTAACAGACTAAATCCAGGATTTTAAATTTAAAAACATATAAAAATAAAAAGGTATAATTTCTTGCAAAAGAAAAGCCTTGTTTGTTTCGGATATCACGCCAACTTGGAACAATGGAGAGCAGGCGACGAGAGTTTTGGGCGAGTCCTACATCCAAGATTAGCAGCCACAAAAGGAGAGAGATGACATCACACCAAAGATGGACCAGGGAGAAAGTGATGCAGGAAAGTTCAGATTTTAGCTTTTCTCTCTCTCTCTCTCTCAAATAAACTTTTATTTTGAAATTTTAAAGTTTGAAAATTAAATTTTGCAAAAGTTAAAAATGCGTTTAAAAGAAGTGGCTTCGTTTCAGAAAGAAAGTGGAGGGGACAGTGCTAGGACCCTCCCTTTGTAGATTATAAAAGCACAAATCAAAATATTTAGAAATAAATTTTTGAAAGTTAAAATTAAAAAGTAAAATTTTGGAAAAAGAATATGTGGATCGTATGAAGTCATAAAAAGTGTAAATAAATTTCAAGTAATAGAATAAATTATGTTAGAGATAAAGAATGTGAGAAATTCAAATTGTTCTCACGAGGGTTTAAAATTAAAAGTTGTCGAATTTAAGTGAAGATATAAAATATTTCAAAATGTTTGTTAGAAAGAATTTTGTTTTTTAAATGTCTGTTGTTTTTTATATGTGATTTAAGATACTAAAGTAAGATATCCAGAGATTTCATGGGAAAATGAAAGGGCTGTGAAAATAAGTTAAATTGTAATGAAGTCTTAGAAAACAAAGTAAAATCTTGTACAGAAAAGTAAAGTAGAATTTTTCCAAGTAAATAAAAAGTTTTAATTTGAAGAAACCGTTGAATAATAAAGTTTGAGTTCTAGATATTAACAAAGAAAGGATTGATTTTGATTTTAAATTAAACTTAAAATTTTAGAAAAGAATGAAGGTAATACAAAATGATATAAAATTTGTTTGTTTTAAATTTTACAAAGTTTATAATGAAGGAAAAGAATTATGTTTGGTAAATGTTTGTTGTCTTTTATAATTGCTTTAAGATACCAAAGTCAAATGAAAGGATTTACTAAATAAATAAATCATAATCAAGTTTGGAAAATAAATTAAAATCTAATATAGAAATTTGAAGTAATTTTTGCGACTAAACAAAAAGTTTCAAATTGAACAAACAATTTTAAAACCATATTTTGAGAATTTAAATAATTAACCTAGAAAGGGTAAATCTTGATCTTAAAGTAACTATAAGCTATCATAAGTTTTATGAAAAAGAAGTAAGATAAGAAGTTGATATAAAAATTATTTGTTTACTAAAGAAGTTATACAACAGGTTTATATAATTATATTCAAAAGGTTAAAGAAATGTTAGATGATTAGGTAGAGTTTTAAAGATATAAAAATGTTTACAAACTGTGCTATAACGCAACTTAATTCTAAAATGAATAAAAACCAACTTGCAACAAAACTTTGTTTGCAACTTTTTTACTAACTTGCAACGAAACAGTGATTATATTTATTTAAACAAATTTCTTACACAATCCTATACCAAAATAGTCAGTTAGCCATAATATGCTTTTAAATGAACTCATTCCCCGGGAACGAATACCCAAAGGGTTAAATCTCAGCAAGTTAGGTTTTTAAATAAAGTCCAGCGACAGATTCTCTGGCAGATTTTGGAGCATTGCACAGGGTTCTAGCTGTAGGCCGGACTGGCTCGTTTCAAAATTTTTACCTAGCAACGGATACTAGGGCTGGCGGCGGCGTTTCGCGAACAGGTTGTGGGCGTTGAGTCATTGGGCAGGTCCGTTGCAACACACACACACTTCAGTTTTCTTAAAAGAATATTGTACTATAAATTTAAATATTAAATTTTAAAAAATTAACAGACTAAAATAGAATACTAAAAAAATTTTACAATTTTTAGGTGAAGTTTATACTAGTGATTCTAAATAATGTTTTTGATGTTTTAAATCCCCTGTAACAACTGTTAATTTGCTGCCCCCCCCCCCATTGAACTAAAAACCAAGTACAATTTACTACATAAAATGTGACTTTTATGGCAATTCAAATCTGTTATATATGAAGAGAATATTATCATACTATTCAGGCTAAATATATTGAATTCCTGGAGCTCCATGGACCTCAGATCAGGAAACACTGATTTAAAGATATCACTGTTTCAAAGCAATGTTCTAATAAATGTTATATTTTGCAATACCTATAAAAAACTGATACCATACTTCTTTTCAGTGTAATAAAAAAAATACTAACCTCTCCAAATTCATAAAAACTACCATCATCTTTAGTAATATTGTGCTCCTTAAGGTACGTGATTGCATCACTGTAGTTCATCCTCATAAATGGTTTTTTCGGAACTTTGAACTCCTGACCAAGCAACAGCAAGACAATAAGTTAATTGAAAATTGTTAAGCTCAATATTATAATATATTACTACAACTAGTAGGAAAACATATTCTAACACACACATAAAATTCTAAAAGTTAAAGAACACCTTAATATTTCATACATAATTATGTAAGTAACTAAGTGAAAACTAATAATTGTATGTTTTGTATGACATTTGTTTGTGGTCATATTTTTTGGCGTCCTTGTTCAACAGTGTTAATTTTTTTATATTAATTCGATGTTTGTGGTGTTTTTTGCATTGGTAAATGGTAGCTGGTGTTAAGAGTAATTATTCACCCTTGCAAAATAAATACCACAAACATAGAATTTAATATAAACAAATTAAAACTGTTAAACAACAGACTTTAATACAACTTACACTCCAAAAAATATGACCATAAACAAATGTCAAACAAACTTTTAGACACATATACAAAACACTAATAGTCTTCACTTAGTTACTCAAATAATTACATATGATTTACTCAGTGAATTTCGAGGCAATACAACAAGCAAATTTAACTTAATAAAAAAGGACATTGACAAACATGCAAAATAAAAATGATTTTTTGTTATATAAGAAAGGACATTATATACAAGATTGTATATCAAATAGATAGATATATGTGGATACAGTTTATTAGATTAGAATAGAAGAGACAAAAAATATGAGTATCCATCTATTTTAATATGTTTGCCTATGTTAATAAATGTTTCTACTTATGTTTTGGAAAAAAATAATTTTTTACCCAAGTTATTCCTACAGTCAAAAAATCAAAAGTTTTTCCACGCAGTCTTGTTTAGCTATAACTTTCTCTACAAGGGTTTTATAACTGTTTTTATTTTGTTTTTAGCTAAGGGTTTCTTCTTGTTTATATTATTAACACTAATATGTTCTGTATTTATTACTGAAAATTACAACTACTGTACATTCCTAATAACAAAATATAATTTTAAAATAACATCATTCTAGTATACCTGGATGAAGAAAAAATAAAACACCAATATATTTTATTTATTTTGCTTCAGTACTTTCATATTTATTTATAATCCTATTTATAGTAATTAATTTTTGTGAAATTAGTATACATCTAACTGCATAACTTACCGGATTCAATTCATGAACGATATCGCCATAAGGAGAATCCAACACTCTCTGTACTACATCGCAAATTAAATCTTCCAATTTATCTAATAAATCATCAAATGTTATGAAAGGGCATTCACCTTCAATGTGTGTGTATCTAAATTATAAAACAAAAAAAACATTGTTTAGTTCAATATTTACCTGTATGTAATAATAGCTGTGAAAGTTTATGGGCAGCACTACACAAATATATGATAAATTAATTGGTATCATTAAAAAAACAATATCTTTTGTTATATTTCAGAAAGATTTATTACAGTTAAAACCAATTCATTATTATACTGATATCAACAATAAAAAGTACAATCTACTTTAATTTCAGTAATATCAAGTTTACTTGTATGCCACTTTTTACTGGAACATGCAACCTAATGTTTTTGATAAAAATAGAGATTAAGAGAAAAAAAAATAAAGCTCCCTTTCTTAGTAGATAAATTGGTATGTCTCGATAACAAAAGCTAATTTTTAATGTATATTTTCTCAAAAGTAAGACATTAAGGTTAGTTTTCTTTCTGTTTAACTTCTAATTAACGTTTCTTATAATTTGTTAACCTATTTCTAGAAAAAAAATTGCTTTATCTAAGAAAAACCTACAGTTCTGTCACTTGTTTTATACTTTAAAAAAGTGTGGGTTTATTTACACTACAAAAACTGTAACAATGGGTATGATTTAACAAAGCAAATAAGTGATATTTCTGACCATGCGGGTAAGTCTAAGAGCCATGCTTTAATATTTATGATTTATACAACAAATATTTTATTCCTCCTTCATAATAAAAATTGTTGTAAACAAAAAGCTTTCTTTGAACCACTTTAATATATACGTGATCAAACAATTTGTCTAGCAGAAATACTAGCTTTATGGCTAAAAAACACCCAATATTTGGCAACAAAATACCAAACAATTCTAATTAAAATTGTGTAGAATGTACTTTAAATCCCATTTCTATCACAAGAGACTAAAATGAACCAGTAATATTTGCTCATCACCTGATACAAGTAATAGGAGTTGGGACTATGATAACATCGACATCATGATAAACATTTAATAATTTTAATGTGAATCATTTAATTTTAAAAAGTTAATTTTTAGTTTTACTCTCATTTGGCCATAAAGACAATGTTTCATGTTACAGTAATTGAACAAACCCAGTAAGGTATAGTCAGTCTTGCACTCCTCAAAGTAATTATTTTAAAAAATTCACATAAATAACGTTGAGATTTTTGTACTAGTTAGGAGACTAGCAGACTTACCTAGGTAATAGAGTGATATGTAATCTTAAAATAGGTACACAAAAAGACCAAGTCACTAAGATAATGATATATTTCGAACAAACTGTGCCCTTTGTCAATTAAATAGAGAAACTGAAGTGAATTACAGATAACAAGCGCCTTAAAAGGAAAAAAATAAATTTTATTCAAAAATTAATTTCTTAATATGTAATAAATTTTTATCAAAAGGTATAACTATCTGGTATTTATTTATGTTTTATTTTATGTGATAATTATAACTGGCACACTATAAGTAACTGGCCATCAAGCGGCGAGTGATGCCGCGTGGGGATGAGAGGAGTAAGAATCAATTCAGTTCTCAAAATATTGGCGCTCTTGGTATTCCAACCTTTCTAACGTATTTGTAAATATGTAAATTAATGTATATATTAGAAGTAAAATTGATCATATCCGTGGTACTCCATAATCTATACGTGCTTACCAGATAGTGTTAAATGAGCAATATTATTTAGTTAGTTACTGAATTGCAAACAATTTTTTTTTTAATAATATAAACTAACGACATAATAACATGGAATATAAGATGGACATAAACATGTGTTTATTTTATGTAGATTTTAACACTTTCTTGCTATCAATTGCTGGATAAAGAATAAAGGAGAAATTAATTAAGAGTACAATATTCTTCATTTTAACAATCCTCCTTTGAGTCTGTTGAAATTGAAGAAATTGTACGGTTTGTGTAGGAGGTTAATAGGAGTTATTCGTTCTGTGTAGAAACATTATACATACAGACCGACTCCTCATGAAGTGGAATTTCAAAATATACAGCTATACTTGTTTTGCTAATGTTGGGCGTAAAGTCAGACAACCCAGTCTGAAAACGCACAGGGAGGAAGGGGAGTCGTAATAAGCAGAATGGCTAGTAGTAGCCGAACTGGAGTGGAACTCATATTGTGCAAGTAATACATGGTTAGCCGGAGAGGTGTTTACTCTAGCAAAAGTAAAGTAAATGTGATATGAATTCAATCAAGTCTACGATGCACATGTATCTAGTATTTTAAAATAATATTTAATAAAATTATTTTATATATTGAAAAAATTACGCTTTTAAAAATTAGAAATAAAATAACACATTTCTGTCAAAATGCCGAAATAAATAGATAAAAATAAAAAAAGGGAATTTAACACATTAATTAAAACATTGTACTAGTAATAAAAAATATATATAATACAAACTAACAAAAATATTTAAAAGAAAGCACAAACAAATTTGAAGGAGAAGGTATTTTTTGGGGAAAGGAGAAAATAAAACTCTAAGACCTTTAAGAATGCCACATTCGCAAAAACAAAGGAAGACTCAAAATGGCCACATGACAAAAAATCGAATTTCTACAAATTCAGTAGAACGGGGAATTTGGAAAGTATGTCAATGATATTTTTCCAAAAAGTACCACAAGAAAATGTAACAAAAAATAAATTTGAACTTCATTCCTTAGCAGGACAGAGTGGCCACTCAAAATTGATATAATAATTCACGGGTTTTTCTTGGTCTAAAATATTAATTTTATTATATTAAATTATTATATTATTTATTAAAATCTCATAAATAATCACACCAAAATTAATTTCAACAGACCCAAATTTATTTATATTTATACATATACCAGCTGACTCACATATGCTCTATTTCTGGCCCAACATTCTACATATATCCCTCAGGATAGATGAAATGAACTGATATTTGGCTCATATTTGGGACACTGCATATTACCTATATTCCCTGAAATCTCAGTGGTCTATTTTAAAGGCTTGATATATTCATATAGCTATAGGCATGTCTGATGTTAATGTATGATATTTGGTCTCTCAGTTAGTCAAGGTCAACTCCGTTTATTACATATAAAAACGGAAGAAATACCTAGCATTCATTATTTACATCTTAAATACCGTAACTTGCTGTAGAACGTCATTTAAAGAAAATATTGTAGCACCAGTCTTATACTCTTACAATCACAAAGAATGTACTCGAAATAACATTTTATCACAAAAGATGTAAACGTGTTACAAGTGATTGGTGTGTTTGTAGGTATTCTGTACTGTATAAGGAGCTCAAATGTAAACATATTTTGTCTCTGATATAATAATATTTAAATTGTCTGTATTTATTCAATACGGTATGTATCCTATACAAACAATCTGTCCAGTATGACTAACAAAGATAAGTTAGTTGGGGGTTTGTTGATGTAAACCTTTGTATGGCATTTCTGTCTTAACGTGTGTATATAGTGTTATTTCCAATATATTACACATCTAAGTCCTGTTTTATGTAAGTAGCAAAATTTAGTATGTACTTTATTAAATTTTTAAATACTTTTTAAAATTTTGTTCTCATTAACCTTTTGTGCTCCATAGGCAAACTGAGTCCGACATGACAAAATATCCCGTTCCGATCCACTGTCGAACTCAGTCTGACATATTTTGCGACGCAACTACATACTTTAGAAGGTCTTAGTTAATGATAATGTGTACTATTTTCATTTCCTGTGTTATGAGAAAGCAATGTTTATTTTTATAATGCTGATTGGCTTTATTTGTCATAATTTTTCCGTAAATAAACAACTGGTTCCAGACAGTTGCACAGTAAGCGACTTACTGCACAGTAAGAGTCAGACATCTGGCCTAGTTGACAGATTGCTGTTGATGTGAACATATCTTCACTCGTGATCTCCTTTATTTATTAAGTGTTTTGCTTTTATTTAATTTCTAACATATATTGTTTATATAACAATAGATATAGGCTTTCAACGTGTGAGCAATTCGCCTACTGTGCGACTTGCCCAAATAACCGTATTACATCCAAACATTTGCATCCAATCATAAACTATAAACAGTTTTTGAAGTGTTAATCAAGTGACCAAATAAAAGAGTATCTGTATATAAACTCAGTCTAAACAAATTAAACAATTTTGAATAGGCTACATGACATTTTTCAATAATTTATATTTAGACCTTTCATGGTACCTACTTTTGTAAATTTATTTTGTGCTTTTAAATATGGTGTTTAGTGGAATTTGTTTTTGTTTTAAAACAATTGCATCAAAGTTATTATTATGACAATACCAAACCTAGTTGGAGCTGGCTATTATAGATAGCACGCCATTCTTGGCATTTTTATGCATGTGCATAATTTTACATTTGTTTCAATAAATATTACAAATAAATTTTGGTAATGCTACTTATGCATATACTTTTACTCAACATTACTTTGGGCTTAAAATTACTCTATAATTCATCATAAGGAAAATGCTATTTTGTCAACAAAGGTAAATATAATTATTTCTCTGTAATAAAAAAAAACAAAAAAAACACATTTTATCAGGCCTGCTGAATTTGAACTTCATGTTTTAAACATATAAACCTCATACTACTGTTCTTCATTTTATTCTGAACACATTGGTATATATTTACTTGAAGTCTTAATTTCTTAGTGTGCAAAACACATGCTAATAAATTGGATCTGGTGGAGCGGCCAGTGACCAAATAATTGGAGTTCAAAAGGTTAATATCACGTTCGAATTTTGTAAGGTTTCACTGTAGAAGTTCGTACATGGGACATGCGGTCTATGATGAGAAGATTTTCGTGCTGTAACAATGACCCGCTACAACCATCAGCCATCTTCATATAACACAAAAAACAAAAAATCTCATATATCTCTCAACTCAATTATTACCTTTATTGTAATTGATCTACCAATTTTAGTGAATTCCCGACCATAAATCAAAATTCATGGTTACTTCATGGCTTACCCCAGGTCCATAAAATTTACAGCTTTTTCTTAGTTTCCCAATTCGGTGGCCATCGAGCAGGGATACTTTAACCCTATATCTATCACAGGCCATTATTGTATTCACCAATCTGAAAATTCTCATTGGTTAATAAACTAGAAACTTTTCATGGACTGCAAGAGCAACCCTGCCACAAATGGAACAAGTTAGAAGACAGTCTAATTAGAGTCTCAGATCAAGGCGACACAAGTTTGCTCATTTCCCAAATTTTTATTGCCTGTAATTAGAACCACAAAACAGAAAGTGTATAGTACATTTTTGTCTGAAATAGAACTTAAATAACTGCTTTTTTGGATACCTAAAGCTTATGCTTTAAATATCTAAAAACTCAACCAAAAATTGCTAGCTCATAAAATTTGTTAAGTAGTACATACTATCACGTAGCATGTGATAAAGACTAAACTAAAATTTAATCTGAATAGCAGCTAATCAGCTGATTATAAGAAACCATTAGGACGGCAATAAAAGTCCTAATTTATTTGTCATGTCATTCCAAAGACAGATCTAAATATCTTTCTTTGTGGTGAAGTTTTGAGGTAAATTTTACAAATAAATTTGTTTTCTCAATCAACCAAGATAATTGTAATTATTTCAAGCATATACAATTGAACTAAATTTCACATATTACTGAAAATTAAACTCTAAGAATTCCTCATCTCAAATACTCATGCTCCACTGATAACCACACAAGGTAAGGCCAGTAATAATCGGTTTTTTTGTTAAAACAGGGACTAGTTTCTTCTAGGAGATTTATATCCAAATGCATGTCCTATGTTCCAAAAATGTTGGGTTTTGGGTTTGACAGATAAATCATATTCTTCATGACAAATTTGTGAACATGACAGAAGAAATGTGAGACAAACACTGGAACAAGAGCGAGTGTTGGCGTCTGGCCTAGAGCGTTCAGCTGCTAAGTTGGTTATGTACTATACATTCAGTTAAATAATGTATTTTGCAATGCATGCATAAGATCTATATAAAGCTGTAACACAATGTGACAGTTATATCAGTTCATTATTTCCGATTTACAAAGGATACAGTGGATCAAAAATATCAGATTTCTAACTGATACAGATTTTATGCTAATGTTACAGATGTTAGTTAAATTATATTATATTAAACAATATACAAAAATAATAGTGTTTGATACTTACTCAGCAAGATGGCGCCGAGTCCTACTCTGTTCTGCTCTATAGCTCTGAGCAATGCAAAATACATCTCCCATTGCAGGTATACATGTCTCTAAGTACAACTGGGAGCTTTGGGTTAGAAAGGCTTCTTCCCTACAATAAATATAGCACATAGTCATGAATGAACAGTTAAATAAATCTTTTTAAAATTCATTATAAAATATTACAGTTTCCTTTAACAAGAGAAAACCTAAAAAGTTATTAAAATTAATTTTAATACTCTTGAATTTTTTAGTCCATTCACCTTCGGTGAAACCTAATTAATCACTTTTACATTAGTTTATGACTATCCAAACCTTAATTTATTTAGTAAATTTGTAAAAATTTACTGAGTCAGAACGTTTTTGATCGTTCCGTGGAGATCTTAATCAGTATCTCATCAGTGTACTTTTAATAGTAAGGTTTTTATGTTTCATTAAACAATCATTATAGAAAAAAAATTTTCCGTAATGTTGTTAGTCACAAGCAGTCTTTGGAATCTCCTGGATTATAGTAATGGATGTGTGTGTATGTGTGTGTGTCTCCTAGGATGATACAAAAAACACATATCCCCTAGAAGGAGACATATCATATGTGCCTTTGGCTCAACACAAAAAATACCTGAATTTATCGTGGATAATTTTACAAGACTAGAGATCCTCCAGATTCTTCAAACTTTGTGGGGAAAAAATATGAAAACATATCAACATCTCTGAAAGCATCGTGCTACATGAATGCTTTTTCATCTCTAACCCTATTATTTTGGTATTTTACTAACTCTGCTATTACAGTTATGCTCTGAAACAGAGCATCTCCAACTTCAAACTATTATTGCTATTCTAGAATTTTATAGTCCATTAAGTTCGGTTGAATCTTTTTAATGTAAAAAAACAGGATACTAAATAGCATAAAAAACTAACAACAAGCTACAATACAAAACAACACCAACAAGGATAAACTACAAGCACCAGGCGTATACAAACTGAACTGCAACGAATGTAACAAGTTCTACATTGGGCAAACAGGTCGCAGCTTTAAACAAAGAGTCGAAGAACATAAACAGAACACCAACTCAACATTTTACAACCACATAAAAGATACAGGACACAAATACACAAACATTTACCAAAACCTAGAAATCCTACACATCAACAAAAAAGGACCACATCTCAACACACTAGAACAATATGAAATTTACAGACACACAAAAACACAAAGTACAAATATATTAAACGAACAAACAATACAAATCACACATACTCTTTGATACTATCGAAAACCTACCTTTAAAACCGTCACCGCTTGACCCAACATCTCCAAGCAGAAGACACTGGTGAAGATCGGCACATAGCGATCGAAAACGTTCTGTCTCAGTAAGTTTTAACAAATTTACTAAATTCAAAGTTCGGATAGTCATAAACTATTGCTTAAATATTATTGCTAGTTTTAAATACACACACTTTTACAATAATCCCTTTTAAATTAAGGATCATTTTATTTTGTTGTCTTCAAATGATTCCTTCTAATCATAAACATTTTCTTTATAATAACATTACAATACCAAAAAAAGTGAACTACATAAATATAAGCTAATTAACCTAGAAAATAAAAACTTACCCAAAATAATCAAGTTTAAATAAAGTAGACCCTCCCTCTACCTGGGTTTGTACAAGTGTTGGGGGTGTCACCTCAAAATAGCCATTGCTCAAGTAATGATCCCTGAAGGCCTGCATTACTACTGACCTCATTTTTAAGATACGAGATGTCTGTAATGTTAATACAATTTTTATAGTTTCCATTGTAGTTCGTATTTATGAAATTAGTTACCAATGTAAATAATATTTGTAAAGACATTTTAAACTTTTGTTAGTATAGCTGAATACTTTTATATTCCTCAAATTTAAAAAAATATTACAATTGTTATACATCTTGAGCTTTTTAGGTAAACTTTTTATTTATCAATTCAACTTGGTAAACAAAGAATACTTACTGATATTTCACCCTTGGTCAGAGAATTGTACACTGTGAGACACTGATAATACTACCTGTTCAGGTGTGTAATGTTATTGTGAATTTGAGATGTTTTGATGTTCTGAGAGTAGTTTTTATTATGTAATAACCAGAGATATTTGATGTTAAAGACAATTATATATAAGAGGATAATTACTAACATTACTTGTACAGGATAGATTACTAACATTTTCTGTAACCTTTAATTCTTACAAATTAAACAGCAAGCTGTTTATCATTCAGAAGATAAAAACAAACTAAACCAACAGGAAATAAATGTGCCCAAAATGAAAATGGAATGGAACTTAAAAACAAAAAAAATGATAGGAAGGAATGAAAAAGCTATAAATGAGAGAGGAATAACAAGACCAAATTCCTAATCTTTCTCTCGTAATCTTTTTCGGCATGTTTATTTATTATACCTTCAAGTTAGATAGTTCAGCTTGGTTTTACAGAAACCATTCATTAGAGTGGCTTGACTACAGAAAATTTTTTATTATCTTCAGAATAAAACAATGAATTTTCAATTTTCAGAAGTTTTCAACCTTCAGATTTTGAAATCCCCTCTAATCATGCCTGTTCACCATATGCAGTCAGTACAAATAATATAAAACTGGTTGTATTTTTATTCAACAATACCTAATGGCTAAATGTATGAAATTCAACCAAATCTATCCTGGCTGGATACTTCATAATTTTTTTCAATACACTGACACCCTTATAAAATGTTTCTACGCCCCCTATGTAATTTCTGTTTTACGGAACTTTTTAATACAATCAGCATAATTGTTTTTGAGTAATTCTCACCAACCTATGTGTGACTGGATAAGATATTATCTTTTAATTATCACCATTTCTAAGGAGGGGACCACTTATTCTGTCTTGTATGTCTGCTAGACTAATACCATGCCATCATTAACACATTCCGCACGGCGGCGTTATTGGAGATCTCATCAAACTACTGTCTGTTTTTTTCGTTAACTTCCATATTTTGACATTTCAGCATTGTTTTATCTCAAAGCCCAGATTAGCTGACATTTGTTTACTACAATCTTATGATGACACATTAGGTTTTTGGGCGTCCAAGCGTTTTGTCAATGACTCTTATTTACAGAAGTCTGTTCCCACTTTGAGTAGGTTCATTCACTCTATAGGACAGTTATCGTTTATTCTTGTGTTAGCTCAGAAAGCTTAGTTTATTTTTATGATCGTTGTTTTTACCGGATATTTTGCCGCGTTAAGTGGTTAAAACTACAAAAACATTGAAATATTTAAGTTAAACGAAATTAAATCTGTACATAAAACCCCTGAAGCATTGTTTCAGTTGAAGCATCAAAAAGTTACTTTGCGATGGTCGGATTTAAACACGACTCATGCACAATGTTCTCCAAACTCTTCTGAAGCACTGTCGTAAAAATCAAACCTTTATACAAACACATATCGACACTAGAGAAGTTTTAATTAGACTGGGAGTAAGCGTGCCAGAATGGAAGCATCGTCTTTCAGAAGGAAAGCGGGGAGCACATCGGAACGCTCTCAGTGCCTCGCAACGGAACCAGACCGTGCCGGTACACTAGCCATGTTGAACGTGTTAAGTTCCCTGAAGCCATAATGTTCACTGATAAACCCGTATATGCGATGAAAGTTGTGTTTACTTTTCCTTCCTACCATAAAATTCTGCCTTTATCCCTATTATTAATTTAGCAAAACAACTAATGGTCACTAGCGAACCAACAGTGATAACAAAATGCTGTGCTAAACCTGAAGGACAAGTTAAATGAACTACAAAATCTTAAAGTAACATTTTAAAGTTTCCAAATTTAGCCTTTAAAAAATCTATGCTTATCTGAGAAACATTGTTTTTATTTATTTGCAATCTTATTCAGGACTTATGATTATTTATTGCTTTTCATTTCCAGGTCTTATACAACCACATTTACTTTAAATATATAATACTCTTAATTTTTCTAATAACTCCGCCTAAATATTAATGAGCAAAGCATTAAGGACATAAGTTTAATTGATTTTGTGTTTACAAAACTGGGTTTAAGAACATATTTTAAATACATCGTTAGGTTCAAGAAATTGAGGTTTCGATAATTTTAAATTAAGTTTTGCTGATACGCATTGTCTTGATTTAAATTCAATTGATTTCTGAAAATTCATTCAATCTGAGAACATTTGAAGATTTCATGATGTCATATAGTAGAGATAAATTTTAAAAAAATCAATGGGTATTTAGAAAACATTTTCAATGTCAATTTTAGTTTAAAACACCGCATAGTTCCAATTTTTAACAAAATTAGGCGTTTTACTTAATCTGTTTTTGTCATTTACATTGATCAAGTAGAATGTTTGCTTAGGTCATTAGACAAGCTGGTTATCAATGAGGTTCATAAAAAAACTGGACAGGAGATGTCATTCAGTACTAGAGATATTTAAACTTATTTTTTTAAGAAATGAAATAATTTTTTGGGAGATAAAATTATTTTGAATTGCTATGCTATTAAATAATTTTTTTGGGGAGATGAAATTATTTTGTAATTGTCTGTTTTATGTGTATTATTTGTCTGATAATAATCAACTTTTAAATCAGATTGTTTTTTCTTCTGCCATTTTTATGGACCTATTTCTTAAACTGAAATTATTGTTACTGAAAAGTACTTTCAAATTTATACATTATATGTACTGAGAAGCCAACAGCCTAGTGAACGTTTTACTTAACAAAAGCAAAGTTAATCACAGCTAGCTTAAAATGCATAAAAAACTATTGTCAATTTGACTGTAGTTCAAACTATAAGGGGTCTAGATTAACTGTACTTCAAACTACAAGGTGTCTTGACTGACTGTAGATGAAACTACAAGGGGTCTAGATATGTCACAGAAGGTATCTGTAACATTATAAGAACGTAGTACAGAAAAAAATTTCTTTAATTCTTGACCTAGATGAAAGCCTGTTATTAAAAGGCTATTAGATTGACAAGTAATTGATTTACTTACAATTCCAATGGCTGAGCCACATTGCATGCATTATTTTGTTATCTAATTCTACAAACATTCTTATGGTTTAGACACTCTAGATCTAACTACATTAAAGAACTCTACTATACCAATTTAATAATTATCAGAAATTATTTCTGATTTTGTTTCATAGTTATAACAATTTACTTTCCCTGGAACCTCTAATTTAACACTTACATTTTCCCCTCTTATCATAATATGTCTGTTATCTAGTTGAACATCAGGTAGAGCTTCTTCATTAAGGATACTATCAGCACCTCCTGGTGGTGCTAAACCAATCAGTTCCCAGTAATCCACTTGGAGTTCGTGTCCACCAGGGGCCTAAAACAAATTATTAGATTACCTAATTTAATTATATTTTGATTACATACAATAAAAGTAGTATCACACTTATATACAAACACACGATACAATTCAAATTATTATTACTTACTTACAGGTACCCAGTCTCATTGTACCCTATATCCATCTTTTATTAAAACTACCAGACCCCAGTTCTCTCTATCCTGCATCTTCTCTTAATGCTTTGGTTTACAATATCCCTTGTTGGAATAAAACACATGCAATTTAAAAAAATGTCCTCCATATTCTCATTCCCATATTCACAAAACTCACCCAGTGATTCTGTCTGTATAGATATACAGTGGAATCCCGATAATCTGAGCTTCGGTAATCCGAAAATCCAATTAATCCGAAAACCAAAATTAGGATATTGTATAGTTTTGGTGGCAAAACTAAAGAAAGAAAATGAAAATAGGGTAGTTCAAATCATTAGCGGTTACACTAAAACGTCCGGAAGACCACCCACGCTTTGTTGGAGCAGTATGGGGTCTGCTTTATTAATAAGAAAAAAAACACTGAATTTAAATTTAACACTAAACGTTAATTAAAAGAAATAGTTCAATTTTATGAGTGAGGTTAAGCCTACGCCACTTACCATTCCAAGTTATACAGGGTAGTTGAAGAGGTGATGATGCGGTTTTCCCAGGCCTGGGTTAAGTCCTGAAGTGATGAACCGTAGCTTGCGAAGAATGGCATAAAACTAAAACTCATTTAAAATTAATTGAAAGTTAAAAGCACTTCAAATAGTCACAACAGAAAAGCTTTAATCAACACTTGATAGTTCACCCACGAGGTTAAAGAGTTAATTGTCTGCGGTGTAATGAAATACCACGCGGCTAAAATCGTTAATTCATAGTTAGAACGCATCTAAAACATTAACTGAACATAATCAGTAAGCGGGGTAATAATCAGACGCGGTTTAAACCCGATGTAATCGGCTAAAACACTTGAATAGAAACCAGGAATGCCGCACTAGAAAGCCATGTTGCAAGAAGTGTGTGTAACTTGAGAGAAGACGGAAATGCTAGCAACAGGTAACTAGATCAGATAATTAGTCTAAAACCATAGATGAATAGTCTAGATTCGTCTGGTGACTGGATCGTAAAACCTACTTCTTTGCAGTAAAAGGATCCTAGATTCTGGTCGGCAATGAAAGTCTAGTAGGCGGTGGAACTTGAACTGTGATAAACACCAGCTGATTGCTAGGTTATACGAACTAATGAGAATTGTAAACAAACGTGGTCTGTTGAAAGTGAGGTTAAGGATCCTGTACTTAACATACCGCCCACCAAAACGAATGTTTTTAATCCGCCAGGTGGGTAGGGGGCGAAGAACCACTAAAGCACCGGAAACCGAGGGTGCCGAAGAGAAAAAGGTGGCAAGGAAAACGAAGAAAACCAAAAGAAACAAAAGGGGCAAGAGCGCCGAAGAAAGAACCTGTAGGAAAGCGGTGAAGAACTAATGATGAAGCGGAAAGCCGACGAGCTTGTTGACTGGTCTCTTCAGTTGTCCATGTGCAGTCTTGACAGTAGCTACCCTATCGACGTGGTCTGTTCCTGGATGCAATTTGAGGATCCGACCCATAGGCCAATGAAGAGGGTTCGAATGTTCACCAGTTATGAAGACGATTTGATTCTCCTTGAGTGGCGCCGAGTCCTTATTCCACTTGTGCCGTTGAATTTGTGTGTGTAGGTATTGGGTGGACCAAGTTTTCCAGAAGCGGTTGGACATTTGCTGAAGAGGTGGCGGTTGCTAAAAGGGGTGATTTCGTGTAGGCTGATGAACTCTCCCGCCCACCGTGAGCATTCCGGAGGCGTCGACTAGAGGGCGAAGAGACTCGGTGATATGGTTAAATCTTCTAACGGGGCCACTGGTGGTGGTACCCTTGGGTAAGTTCTTGTAACGTTGAGTGTCTTTAATGGTGCGGATGACTTCTTTCCTCTCCATGGATCGACGTGCAGGGGTGTAACGAGCGTCTAATCTTGTAGTGAAGGCGTGAGGTTGACGACATAGATGGTCTGGAAGCGATCCTGAGATAATCCATCCGAAGAAAGTGTTTAGGGCAGCAGGTTGACCTTTGATTATGGTCTGTGGTTCATTAATAAGACTGCGGTTAAATACGTCAGATCCAAGAATTAAGTCAATTTGGGCAGGAGTGTCAAAGTGAGGGTCAGCAAGTTGGAGATGACTGTAACGTGCGTGTATACTGGGTGATAGTGCGATTGATGGAAGAGGGTCAGTGATGTGAGGTAGTACTGCAGCTTCGACATCGAGTTTGAAATTTGAGGCATATCTAGAAGAGATTTGTAGGGACACGTATTCTGATATATGTGTGGTTTGAGAAGCGACCCCGACAAGAGAAACATTTGATTTCCTAGTAGGTAAGCTCAACATTGCGGTTGCGGGTTTTGTTATGACAGACACTTGACTGCCTGGGTCAATGATTGCCCGAAGGATATGCGGATTTCCAAAATGATCATTTACAATGACTTGAGCGGTGCCTAATAAGGCAGAAGCGACGTTAGTTTTATCGGCGCTGGCGAGAGGTTTTCCATTGGTAGTTGAATGGTTGCAGTCATTGGCTGAGTTTGGGTGTCGATGCGTGCACGGTCGCTGGGGCGAAGCTGAGTTAGAGTCATGTAACAAGGAGTGATGATTACCGTTGCAATGTTTACAAGTCTTGAGTGACCTGCATTTGTTTTGGTAGTGGGTGCCGAAACAATTGAAACAGCGCTGCATATGTCGTATAGACTCGCGACGTTCCTGAGTTTTTAGTTTGAGAAAGTCTGGACAACAAAAGATATTGTGAATGGCTGAACAATAGAAACACTGTGCTGCGGACGGATCGTTACGAGGCGGGTTGGTAGGTCGGATAGGCAAGCGCGGTCTGGGTAAATTTTGTCTAACAAGCGGTGATGGTTGTGGTGCGGGTGCTCTTCGGTTGAACTGGATGCGTTGGCTTATCACTGGTGGTCGCAAAGCCGGCGGTTGAGTCCTGGCGGTGTGGTGCATAGTACTGCGGTGATGACCTTCATTCAGCTGTGCGGCTTCATCTGCGTAGTCGGCGGGGTTACTTGTAGTGGCTGCGGTAGTCGAGATCAGCGTCATGAGTTTAGTGGGGTATTCGAGCGGCGGTGTTGGACTCTCAGGAGGTGTATTACTCAAGTCAGGTTCGTTGACAGAGGAGACCGATAGTTGGGGTTGTTGGCTTGTGCTAGCTGCGGTTGAAGTCGAAGGCTGGTTGAGCAATTCCATTGCCCTAGCTTGTTCAGTTACAAAATCATTCAAGTTGCGGTAAGTAGGCATAGTGTTGGTGCCTAGCCTGGTTTCAAAATTAAGACGAGTCTTCGGATCTAAATTATTAACTGCCATTTGAAACAACAGAAAATCTGCCAAGTCCGGTAAGTTAATGGCCTTCAAGGCACATACTGCGTTAGAGTGTGCGGTTAGAAAGCGGTTGAGTTCTGAGTGCGAAGCGGTTTGCATTGATTTGAACTCTTGAATCTGTTTAAAGTAATGATCGGCTAGCCTGCGTGGGTTGGCATAGCGGTTTCTTAGAGCGTTGTAAGCTATTGCATAATTATTGTCTGAAATTGTTAAGCCGGTAATGATTGCTAAGGCATCGCCTTTTAAAGTTGATTTTAAGTACTGAAATTTTTTTACTGCGGTCAGATTTGCATTAGAGTGGATCATAGAGTCAAACATAGTGATAAAATCTGTCCATTCACTGTTATTGCCTGAGAAAGTGGGTACTTGTAGGCTTGGCAGACTGATGCAATTATTTGTGAGGTTAGCCGGTGAAATTTCCTTTTCTTCAGATTTTATAATGCCTGGACATTTAGCCAGGATGGGCAAATACAAAAGTTGAAATTTGGCTTTCAATTGAAAAGCCTTTTCTGCGGTTTCAGCGACTTCATGCTCAAAACTTTTTTCCATATATTCGTATGTGTCAATAAAGTTGCCGTGGATGCGTCGGATTTCGCTAATGAGACCTGTAGGGATATCATTTCCAGTAATTATGTTAATAACCTGTTCCAGGTCCTCAATGATATTATTTAATTTTGACAAATAATAATCAGTATTAATTGCCATTTTTACTAGAATTCAAATGAAATTAGTTAAGGAAATTTTTAAGATGAATTTTGCAGTGAACTGTATCCTATGGCTTATTTGATTCAAATTATCCGGCCCGTGTTGACCATGTATAGTTTTGGTGGCAAAACTAAAGAAAGAAAATGAAAATAGGGTAGTTCAAATCATTAGCGGTTACACTAAAACGTCCGGAAGACCACCCACGCTTTGTTGGAGCAGTATGGGGTCTGCTTTATTAATAAGAAAAAAAACACTGAATTTAAATTTAACACTAAACGTTAATTAAAAGAAATAGTTCAATTTTATGAGTGAGGTTAAGCCTACGCCACTTACCATTCCAAGTTATACAGGGTAGTTGAAGAGGTGATGATGCGGTTTTCCCAGGCCTGGGTTAAGTCCTGAAGTGATGAACCGTAGCTTGCGAAGAATGGCATAAAACTAAAACTCATTTAAAATTAATTGAAAGTTAAAAGCACTTCAAATAGTCACAACAGAAAAGCTTTAATCAACACTTGATAGTTCACCCACGAGGTTAAAGAGTTAATTGTCTGCGGTGTAATGAAATACCACGCGGCTAAAATCGTTAATTCATAGTTAGAACGCATCTAAAACATTAACTGAACATAATCAGTAAGCGGGGTAATAATCAGACGCGGTTTAAACCCGATGTAATCGGCTAAAACACTTGAATAGAAACCAGGAATGCCGCACTAGAAAGCCATGTTGCAAGAAGTGTGTGTAACTTGAGAGAAGACGGAAATGCTAGCAACAGGTAACTAGATCAGATAATTAGTCTAAAACCATAGATGAATAGTCTAGATTCGTCTGGTGACTGGATCGTAAAACCTACTTCTTTGCAGTAAAAGGATCCTAGATTCTGGTCGGCAATGAAAGTCTAGTAGGCGGTGGAACTTGAACTGTGATAAACACCAGCTGATTGCTAGGTTATACGAACTAATGAGAATTGTAAACAAACGTGGTCTGTTGAAAGTGAGGTTAAGGATCCTGTACTTAACAGATATTTTTAGAAATTAAAAAAAACTGTGAAAGAACAGTGAATAAGTGTATTATGTACTTAAAGTTACAGTGCGTTTCAAAGATAGACAATGTAATGAACAAAACTGAACAATATTATTATGTGGTTCAAAACTATATAGGTTTAAAAAAAAAGTTACATTTTTTTGACGAAGAGGAAACCTCTCTTTTGGAGCAAAATTACGCCAATGTTAACAGTCGAGGCGGACAGTTGTTCTACGTAGCATAGCGCTATATCAAAAGGTAGGTGCAACATCCGAGTATGATGCCTTCTGCTTGTTGTCGTCGTCTCCTTCACTCTCGTCTGAGATGTTGTCCAGTTCTTTCAAAACAAAATTTTTACTTGTTGAAGAAGTACAAAACTGTTCAATTTTTTACCAGTTTTTCTTGCAGTCAGTGATCGTAGAATTCCCCACTCAAACTCAACGGCTAATTTTGACGCACTTTCACCATTGTTTAAACATTTCAACACTTCAAGTTTATCTTGTAGCGTAACCCAAGTATGTTTCCGTTTCGAAGCCATTTCACTAAATTCACATAAAAAAAACAGTGTAATAAACATCACAGATCTACACGCTAATGCAAGTAGCACATTAACAAAAAAAGAGTTGTTAAATTACAGGATTCCTCCTCCAACTAATTAGGTTTGCCAAACATACAAACAGTTAGGCAGCGCAACCGTTCTAGCTAGTGATGAATCGTGTCACTAAGATCACCACCAACAATAAAAAAGTGTTAATTATTGTAGTTATACTTTACTGTGCCATATTTTTAGCGTTTTAGGATATAAGGTAGCTTTTTAGTACTGTTTTGTACGTTGTATTTAATAGTTATGTTTATTTTAGTAACCATTTTCCTAAACACTTTAGCTGCCGGCCACAATATTGGCCTTTTCCCAGAGAATTGCCAAAATTTTATCATTTCATTATTAAACAATAAGTACTTATTTTTTGTTCCCTTATCATATTTAAGTACGAAAATACATTTCTCATCATAATATAAATAAAAACCGGTGTCGGGCCAATTGGCCCGACATTGTTTTTGAAATATTTATATTTTCTTATCTGTGGAACACTGTCTTAATATTTTTTGTGTTTTATGTGTAAACAATAAACAAAAAAACCACAATTTCATGTTCCGGTTACCCATACAATAAGTAGACTGGCAAGAAAAGTGTTTTGGGGCTTAACACAAAAACATCTTTACGTGTCACATGTGATGGATTTGTCGGTTTATAATTATTTTGTAAATAGAAAGGAAGTGTAAACATATTCTCTGTCTGATAAGTAATGCTTCGGATCCGATAAATACTATCCAAGATTCATAACAAGTTTTAAATCCAAATACTTTACTTCTTTAGGAATTTACGTTAAAATTTACTTCCTAGTAAATATGAGTTTATCTAAGTGTATCAATGTTTGTACTTGACTTCAACCAAGTCCGTTTTTAAGGATTATTTTACAACTAAGTATTTAGTCAATATTTCTGATATATTTTTTAGGTTTTGTGAAATTTTAAAAACAATAGTGAAAATCAATGTAAAACGTTATTAAAAATTATTCATTTTATTATGAAAGTGTATAAAGATAAATGTCTATCAATGAACCAACTTGTTTGATAGGAATAATCAACTCAAATTGTTAAGAATACGTGTGTAGGGCTGTAACTCTTGACAAAAAGCTCCTAAAATAATATCTTGTTTAAAGTGCTGTCAGCATTCATCTATCAAACAAAAACCACCGTAATTATATCTGTAAGAAGTGTGAAGCTTGTTCTTAATTACTGTGCATTCATTTTTCCAAAAGTAGCAACACCAATTGAGTAATACTAATAAACCTAAAACGTTACTAGACAACAATGTCGGGCTTAGTGACCCGACGGAATTCAGTTCAGCCTACTGGGCTGTCACGCCAATTGGCTGTTCCTTTCGGACTATTGGGATTCCACTATATCATCTGTACTCCTTGGTGTGAACCCACTTTAAGGTAATAATTTTTCCAATACTGTATACATAGAAAAAATAACTTTGACTAATATGAAAAATTCAAGGATACATTTTGGATTTTAATAAAGCCTCTAATCATTATTTGAAGTCAGTCAACACAATAGTTCACTTGTTTGTAATCAATTTTAAAGCAAGTAACTAGTGCTGTATTAGCAACTATTGGTTTAAGATCTATGCTAGGTATGTAATACAGTTTACCATTCTATGATTGAGATCCGAATGTAAAGGTTTTGATATGATTTGTATACTTGTTAATCACTCTATTGCTTCAGCTGTGACAGATCTGAGGGTTTTTTTGTTGATTTTATCAGTCTCAACTATAGGAATTCCTAACCATATACTACAAGGTAATTGATCTGCCACATTATGCTATTGGTTTTGTCTCCAGTAAGTTCACTAGGTAGGTAAAGACTCAATTTCTGTAGTGTGTGGCAAAGTGGTAATGTATTTATAGCTTTAGGTTGCCTCTGATCTCACAAACTATTTTTTGTGTGTCTAAAATATTGTAAGACGATAGTTTGGGAAATAACTCTCACATCGTATGAAAATTATATGGAATTCTGTTTCTAAAACATACTCTGGATCACTTGACTTTGAATAAATGATTTAAATTTTCGAAATCTTCTAATATACAGTTATTTCAAAAAATGTATGAGGGTTATTTCTGAAACCAACAATTTTCAATGAAAAACGATTAAAGTTATTTAAAGTGAAATTATAATATTTAGGGTTCTTGTAATCCATGCATACCAAATGCCAGAAGTTATAAACAAACAAATTTCAGCAGAAATATTTTTATCATACATTTATAATAACTAATTTAACCTCAGCTGCTGGAAACGAAATTATAACCTAGCTGTGTTCTAAGCAAACTAAAACTAACCAATTTAGCCATTAACAATAATTAATTCAAATATCCAAATACTAACTTACCACTTTGCCTTCAGGGACTTCTTTTAATGTTCCAAATAATGAAACTGAAGATTCAGTTGCTAGAACAAGAGCTTCATAAGTTTGACACAACATATCATTTAAAACACATTGCAAAAACCCTGTCCCATCTCGTAATGTGATGAACATTAATGATTTTCCTGCAAAAACATACAAACAATAAAAAACTAAATGGAACAAAAGAATTAAATCAATATTTTTGATTTGAAATGGCATCAAAATTCCTTTTTAAAAACGGAATTATAGGCAAGGTCAACCATAAATTTTCAACATTCTAAGTTGTAACGTTCAAAATTAATTCCACAACAGAACATTCTAAAAATTAATTTCTGTTTGATGGGTCTATAATTAAACCTATAAGAATGTACACCAAAAGTGCTAATTTCAAACATTTCCTTTTTTTGCCCATTAAATTATGATTTTGCCAAATTATTTCTTAAGGGCCGATTACAAGTGGCGAGTTTATAGCTACTAGTTAGAAGCCGATGAGTGCGCTAGTTGACGATTACACAAAGCTCTCCATTCATTCACTCCCCAACTAGTTGCTGCGTTTTATATAACCATTGATAAAACAACAACTCCGGCTATAACCAACTCTTATGACATTTTCACCACCAATGACTAGCCACTTGCCGCTTTTTAACTAGCAACTCCCTTTACTCACGGGAGTTTACTAGCTAGCTTGCACAAACGCCGGCGAGTGGCGAGTAAAGTAGCCTGGTCTTCGACTTTTTCTCCAGCTTCGTTACTAGCTACCTAGTTTGCTAGTATAGGATTACACAGAGCTAGTTTACTATCAACTAGCGAACAAGCTGGCTAGTAGCTAATAAACTCGCCTGATGTAATCGACCCTTTAGTATGAATGTACATTATAAACCAAATGAACCATAAAAAATTCTAGTTAAGAAGTTAATGCGAAGATAAAATACACTCCAAATGTTTATGTAAATCTTATAACCTTAAAATATTATACACTTACTATAATTTATTATAAGTTGTATATTTTATAAAGTGAAATATCAAAAAATTTACATACACTTTATTCTTATAACAGTAATAATATGCTTGATTACAACAAGCAACTTCAATTCATAAATATTTTGACGATAACAGAATAGGTGAACTAAAGCAAATTTCTCTACCTTGCCTTCTAAGTCGATGAACCCATCCATTTACTTTAATTCTTACATTTCTGAATTCTTTCCCATGGAAAATTTTTATTAGTTTAGCTTTAGGTAGTTTTGGGTTTTCTACTATTTTCACTTTCTTGGCATCTTCTAAATTTTTCTCTCTCTTCTCTAAGTCTTCTTCTTCTCGTTTAGCTTTGTCTGCAGTTTTATAACTTTCCCGTGTCCAAATTTTTTGTATTTTTTTTAATTGTGATTTTGCAGCAATGGTGAATTTCTGGAACACAATATACACATAGATAAATATTGTTGTTGATTATGGGTATCCTTAGTTACTATTCTAAAACCGGATAAACCAAATCTTTTTTTAATATTTGATTTCATCTTCAACTTTTGCTATCGGTTTTTACTAAAACATTTGAACATATTAATAGGATGTCAAAAAGAGTATATGAGTTATAATGTGATTGGGAGTTGAGTATTTGTATTGGGTATAGCTTGAAATATTTTTATCTTTTATAGTATTCGGTTGTGTGACATTATTTGTTTTGTTGATATAGAATTTGTAGGTCTGATGTTATGTTTGTGTAGTTGTGGTTTGTGGATATAAGGTATTCGGTAAAGTTTGATTGAGTATTTTTATTTGTGAGTGCTTTTATGTGTTGTTGGGAAATGATCCTCCTGTTTGGCATATGTAGACATTGGGCCCCGAACTACATAGGCAAGTCCCCATTTGTAAATATACCTATGTACAAATAATTTTTTTTCTATATGCCAACAGAGTTGTAAATGCCTTTATCTATGGGTTTAAAATATTTACTGAATGTTGCGAGTAGAGTAGGCTATTTTGCAATCATATTTTCAAAATGTGTTTGTTAGTTTATGAGTTTTGGATTACCTGTATGATAGTGTTATGTATTTTATGGGTTTTATGTCGTCATGTTGGGTTTTTGAGGTTGGGTTATTAGGTTTATTTTCAGGTAGTTATATAATTTATTAATCATTAAAATGTTGTATCCATTGGTTTGTGACATATGTTTTATTAGCAATGAGCCAATTTTACTATTATCCCCTAAAAAAAAGTGGATAGCAATGAAGGTCATATCTCAGGTATGGGTCATCTTTCCATTTATACAGGGATGGCATATCTGAAGTAGATCTACTCTCTAGTCATGGCATTGAGGATGGATCTATCAGTTACATTCTCATGTTGGAAAAAAGATTAGGAAGATTTGTGGAATAAAAATAAGCCTTTGAGGCGGCTAAGAATCCAAAGATCAATCTGGTCCTAACAGTAGAAGAAACTGATGGTTCTCAAAGACAGTGTCTAAAGTTATATTATATTGCATCAAACTAATAATTTTGTTATGAATAGTTAATATATTGAATGTATTGATATACCTACGTTATTTGACAGGAGTACCATAATTAATTTATATTTAAAAATTAAAGTCAGTGGTTCCAAACTTTTTTAACCAATGGCTCTCTTAAATTAATATATTCTGTGTCAGTACAGAAAATTTTCCATTATTTTGTTGGTAGTAAGGTCTGAAGTTTTAGTCAATTGTTATCAATTAATTTTATCTTATTACTTAACTTAATACAGTACAAGCATATACTGGAACAAATTTTATAATTTAAAAAATAATTGTCAATAGGTCTAGGTACAAGGATCTGGTAAGTCGGGTGGGATCATATTTTGATCCGGCTAAACTCGCACATTCCAGACCTTTAGTAGTCACCATCACCAAACCAATTAAGGTGCTAAATATATTGATACGGTTACACCTACATATGCATTGTTTGGTATAGGTTCTAACCTCCTTTGATAGTTATCTGTCAAACTCCTTAGTTATCTGTCAAACTACTCTGTACTATCCACTAAGGACGATCTACTGCACACTTTACATGCCTAGTCACAGTGTTGTTCTATGCAACTTAAGTCAGTGACAAATAAATTTAACAGGCATATGACTTCATCTTTTTGCAAACTCATGCCATGTCCGTCACTGTTAATCGACTCCTTGAATTAGGCACTCGCCTCTCTTTTCCCCCTATTTTGCGAGTTATTTCACTTGCTTCGATCCTCAAAATTAACCTTCAAATAAGTGTTGAGATCCAGCTCAAATACTATTTGTATAATTTATTCATTTTAGTCAACATTTCAACTTAATCAAAAATGTTTAGTGTTCATGTGGAAAAGTGGCCTAGGACTTCCAACTTCACCTAAGTGAAGAACATTTTATCATAGTAAGTTAGTGTTTTTTAGCAATTTTTATTATTTTCAAAACTCATAAACTCTTTGTCAATTTATAAATCAAGGCAACTCACATATTTGCCTTTTAACTTTATCTTTGTGGTCCTCCGGAAATATTGCTATTGCTTTACTTTCTGTCAAATTCAAGGGCTGAACGCCACATGCACTTTTGAAACATGATTAGATCCTTTCAAGTAATGTACTGAAATGAGTCACAGCTGTTTTCAAGCTATTCTCATCACTTAAAAGTGACAACTTATAAACCCAAACAATCTATACATTTTCCTTGCCCATTTAACTACGAAGTTTTTTAAGTGAAGATTTTAAATGTTTCTAAACTTGCCTATAGTAGCACTTACTTTGTTTAGTTAACTGAGTTACGGCCTGAGTTGACAATGGGACACATCTCCTGAAACGGCCGTCCTCAACAAACAAAGTAAGTGCTACTATAGGCGAGTTTAGAAACATTTAAAAGTGTTTAGTGATAACTAGTAGCTCACGTGAAGATGGAATCAACAAATATAAAAATTTCTTATATAGTTATGATTAAAAAAAAAACTATTTTCTAAATTGGTTTTCTACCTATCTTATATTTGTTTAAAAAGATAAAGAAAACATCAATTTTTTACTGAGTAAACTAGTTTTAAAAACCAATCAGTTTAACTGTCAAATTAAATTGTGAATGGTAGATATTATTTGACTTAGATCACAATTTTTACTATTACTGTCACTGAAGCTCTTATTTCAATATTGCTACTGCCTATTTCATTATCAAAAAACATTTGAAGTTAAAAATTTTAATTTTAATGAACTGGTTCTAGGATGGCTGAGATCCATGTTTATTACAGATGTGTAATTACAAAGATGAGTTGATAACTTTAGCTGTTGCTAAGTGGTTTTGACATCTGTACACAATTTACATGATTTCAATTTCACAAAAGGATGTTTTAAAGAATTTAATGATGAAGTTTGGCTGGCAACATTACAGGTTGTGTACTTAAAAGTATATTTTAAAAAACTCATGAATTTACAAAAGCAGCACAAGTTGAATGAATTTGAAAACACAAAGCAACGGTTTGCTCTTTATAATATGGTATAGGTTTGGAATTTTAAGGATTAATGTTATACATCACTTTATCTTTAAGCTCCACACTTAATCGACAGTTTGTTTCTAAATACACCTTGCTGTTACATTGAGAAATGTTTTAAGGTTGTGAATACATTTTTTAGCACTGTTAATAATTCTGCGCTTGAAATTATTAAAAAGAATATCATATTAATAATGTATGCCTGAGTAACATATGTGAAAATAACAAAAATCGAAGTTAACCAAAGTTTACTACAGTGTTACCCTTTATTTTCAAAATTTTGTTTAACCATTACTGGTCTAATTATATTCGCCTCGATGACAATAGCAGAGTACAAATTAATTGCTTATGTCAATTGAGTTGTATTTTGCTACAAAAATGTTCTCATTTATACCAAAAAATATTTTATTTTTTATACAGTTGCAATTTTTTTATTTGCTATTTTGTACCTTGGTTTATTATTTGTTAATTAGTTATTATGTGTAATCATAATTAGCAAAAACAAATTGAAAGTTACTAATGGTTTTAAGTTTGCTTTAGATTCCAGGTTTACACTATTATTGTTCTTATTAATCACTTAAACAATAGTTTATGACTATCCGAACTTTGAATTTAATAAATTTGTTCAAACTTACTGAGACAGAACGTTTTCGAACGCTATGTGCCGATCTTCATCAGTGTCTTCTGCTTGGAGATGTTGGATCAAGCAGTGACAAGCAGAAGACACTGATGAAGATCGGCACATAGCGATCGAAAATGTTCTGTCTCAGTAAGTTTTAACAAATTTACTAAATTCAAAGTTCGGATAATTATAAACTATTGTTTAAGTGATTAATAAGATTCAACCGAACATAATGGACTATAAAGTTCAAGAATTATTGTTCTCTTTGGATGTACACAAGAATACACTAACTATGAAAAACTAATAACAAACATCAGGTATTGACTGACACCGAGTAAACTGAGTTTCTCTCTCCAGTTGGCATAAAAACTGCTGAAGCTTTCTATCATGTTTAGATGTCTGACAGAAAGTCAATGAGGCATAAATAGCTTTTTTTATTTATAGTGTGTTTCGAGAGTCGATAAATATCCCTTAGAAAACACAGACGTCTAATCTTGTGAGTGACATATCAAAAAATAAACTTTCTTGAAGTAAACAAATCAGCTGAACATTGACGACATTCATGACCAGCTGGGTTAGTCTTTATACCCACTACTAATAAACTGTCATGACTAGTTGACTTAATCAGCTGACAAAATAAAAAAATAAAATCAAATAAAAAAATTAATTAAGGTTTTAAAATTATGCGAATGAATAACTACAAATATATAAACATAAAGTTAATTAGTGAACATTGGAAATATATTGAAAATACAATATTATATTTAGTGTCCTAGATGATTTGGCCACACTATCAAAAATAAGTCAGAGATGTCTTGTATATATTCAAAGAGGTCTGTTCTTGAAGTTGCCTTTAATTGGCAAAAGGATTTAAAGAGTTTATTTATTCAAGTAATTATATTTTTATATTTGTAATAATCTTGTTTATTGAATACATATGACAGGAAAACATTTTCATTATTTTCTATAAATATACAGAGATATACATTCTCACAGCATATAGTTAACTAACTTACCTCTCCTTCTTCTTTAGAATCAACATAAATCACAGGAAAAGGTTCCTTGCCGGCATGACGCATGGCTTGGAGTATGGTTTTAAAAGGTTTGGTTTCCGTACCATTTCCATTTTCATCGCTGCCTAATGCTTCAGATGTATAAATACCACCTATATTTAAACAAATTAAAATATTTCTCAACACAATGTAGAGTATTTTATTATACCCTCAAGCTTAGGCAACAAAAGTTTACTTTGATTATGAATCTTGTGTATGAAAATGGTTTGCCTGTGTCTTGCCTTTCTAAAAATCATATTAAATATAACAAATATTAAAATTATTGTATTATACATGAGTTTTTTCATTATCAACTAGAAAATATTATCTTGTAACACGGCCAAAAATTTGAAGGGGGCAGTAGAAATGCTTGTTTTTCATTTACATGAAACGTTGAACTAATATTCTATACTGAAAATGGACACCCATCATACACTATTACAAAAAAAGTCACAGTACAAGAAACACACATAAACTGAATGAGAACTCACTGTTTCAACACTTGTGTTTTCTATCTACAAAGAAATCATATTGCTGTCAATGACATAAAACTTTATTTGCATGAGAAGTGTTAAAGGAATCAATCTATAAATATGTCACTTACAGTATACAAGCAGTTTTCCAACAAAATCAGTTACAATAAATGGCCCTTAACCCCCTTATAGTGTTGTTAAATTCCCGGGAACTTATACTCGTGGAAATATTCACAAAGAATATTCTAAAAATTCATACATTTCTGGCAACTTATAATTTTAAAGCATGATACCACCAAAACCTATTAATTAATAGGTAAAATGCAATAAAAGGATGTTAAAATTAAATTCAAGTACTGCTTAAAGTTCATACAAAAATTTATAATTGAAGAAATTTCCTGAGAATATATAATTTAACAGGACGATAGTAATTCAGTAATTTTAAGATTAAATAAAACTCAGTGTTACAAGTTCAAAAAAAAAATTATAATTAAATAAAAACATGAGAAAATAAACACGGTTTTTCACTTTGCATTGGAAATAGTTATGGATTTAATTGCTTTTGAAGTCCATTAAACCTTTACATCATCTTTTTCTTCTTCCTCCTATCATGAAACTCCTCCAGTCTTTCTTCTTCACAAAAACATTTAGGAAACCCAGGAAAATTGTCCTCACTTTCACTTGTTTCTATCACATCATTATCAATGTCAACCAAGGTGACTAGGTCTTTGTCCTATCCTATGTCTTCTGAGTTGCCACCGGTTTTAGACTCCTTCTTTTTTGGTTTTGGTGGTGAGGGGTACATTTTTTTTTTTTTTTTTTTTTTATTAAAACTGGTCATTTCTGACCAACCATTAATTTACATTTGATAATTAGATTTTAGCTTTTATTACAAAGAATCCATTGATTTCTATTGTATCTTGTTTGATGTTGGAAGCCAACCGGCGTGAGGAAGAGTATTGTTGTCACTCTTGTCGTTCAACGAGTTCAAATGGTTTTGTCCTTTTGAGTCGTCTTATCAGGTGGTTGTTGTCGAGAAGTCTCAGTGCCTCAGGATTTTCGTGTTGAGTGAGCCGATTTACGTGTTTGATGGCGTTCTGTTTTATGACTTCCTCGACCATGGGTACACCAAGATCGCAATGCAAGTCACTGTTACGCACATACCAAGGAGCGTTGGCGATGTTTCTTAGTACTTTGTTCTGGAAGCGTTGTATCCCTTGTATGTGACATTTGCTGGCACAGCCCCAAAGCTGTATACCATACGTCCAAACCGGTTTGAGGATTTGGTTATATACCAATAGCTTGTTGTATATTGATACCCGTGAATTTCGACCGAGTAGCCAATACATTTGCCTGTAGCGAGTCTGGAGTTCTGTGAGTTTTATTTTGACATGCTCGACCCATTTGGCTTTTGCATCAAGATTCATGCCGAGATATTTAGCTGAATCATGATATGGGATAACACTTCCATTCATTTCGAGCCTCTGAGGGTTTGGGATCCTCTTGTTTGTAAAGTTCACATGGACTGCCTTCTGGTCGTTGAGTTTGATGCGCCATTTCTTGGTCCAAGCCTCAACTGAATCGTTTGATCTTTGTAAGCGTGTTGTCGATTCTTGAACGGTTTTCGCTGTCGCTGCGTTTGCTGTGTCGTCTGCGAAAGTGGCCGTGATGACGTTGGCTGTTTGCGGAAGATCACTGGTGTACAGCAAGTACAGGATTGGTCCCAATACGCTGCCTTGTGGGACTCCAGCTTGTATTTCCTTGAAGTCAGAATACGTAGATTCGTGGTTTACTCGAAACAGTCTGTTCGATATGTACGATTTCAGTAGATTCACAAACTGGGCTGGCAGAAACATGTTGAGTTTGTGAATCAAGCCTTCATGCCAAACATGAGGGGTACATAAGCTTTCAATTGTAGGACAAATAAGTTAACTTGGGTGCTTGCTTAGTTGATAGACAATTTCTCTTATTCGAATGAATCCATGAAAATGTACTAAACATACACTCTGTGGCAGCAGAGGTTACTGGTACTCCTCGGATCGTTATTGCTGTATCAGCCAAGTTGCACGTTCCCATTAATCCAGACCATCAAGACAAAGGCCTAATAATTTTTTCTTTATTATTAAAGAAACTTTTTGGAAAATAAGCCTTCCTTGTCTCTATAATTAGCAATACTCTCTCTCACATTCAAAACATTCATACCCCTCTGTTGAGCACAATCACAAATGAAGTATATGAAGCATCCAATAATTGTGAAGGGTTGAACATAATCCCCTGCATTTTGGGGTCAAGCATAAATGCAGCAAGAAGGATTGCTCCAATGCTAAAACTTTCCTTTCTCGAAAGTTGTTTATTACATTCTTTAGATTTCTTAAGGGGTGATAATAATAATTTTTCTGCCAAACTTCTCTCCAACTGATACAACTTTTTTACAATTCTGTGAATTTGAGGCTCATCGAATTCAATGGAAGTGATGAGATGAACTATTGGATGAAGTAAATTTATCATCTTTTCAACTCTTATACAAAACACACCATCATCAAGAAGCTTCTACCTCACTGCTGGATCTAGTTCAGCCTCTTCATTATCTGCCAGTGTTTGCAGTACCACTTTATTTAATTTTAAACTCTGTAAACAAATAAAAAAAAAAACAATTACCCATCCGGTCTGTCTAGGGAGCTTAGAGAAATTCAGTTCTATAACAATCACAATCACACAGGAAACTGAGAAAACAGAATGGCTATTTTCCTAAAAGCTTCAGTTGGCAGTGATGCTAGATGAAGTTTTTAGAGATTGAAAGGGAGACGAAATTCCCTCCAAAACACACTATACCACAGTGTAACCAACCTCTCTTTCAAACTTTTAAGTTTAAAAACTTATAAAAAAAATGTGAAATGGACATCTTATAAAAATGTAAAGTTTTTAAACATTCGAACTCTAGGAAGTTGATATAAAGAGCCCAGATAATATGTTTATGATATTCTTAGTTTTTAATTGTTATAAGATGGAATTACTCTAGCAAATTTGTATACATAAAAGGTGATTGTCAAAAAAATCTTTATAACAAATGTATGATCTCTGTTATAAAGTTTATTTTATACAACATCTGACATTGTAATATCGGTCTGAGTGTTTTTACTGATCCATGAATTTAATTCTATAAATTGACACTAGTTTATGATGGTAATTTATGTATTTGAACATTAATTATTCAATAAAAGTGTAGGAATTTATGTAATCAATTTGACAGTTCAGTTAGTATTAGATTACTCAATATCTAAGAATTTTTATAAATTCCCATTTTTTTTGAAATCTTTCCCGGCCAAGGAAATATTCCCACCAATATTCCCATTTTATAAGTTCCCTCCCAGTGGGAATATTCCTGGCTCACATTACTAGGTGATTATCACCCCCATAAACTCATGAATTAGCTAGCAATGTAGGTGAAAGCTAGTTTTCAGCTCAATGAATACAGCAATTTCCAAAATAATGATTCTGTCTGCACATGGTATTGGGTTTTTCTCTACAAAGCTAGTGTAAGTGCAGCGCAAACATTATTTGGATCCTGAATCACAGTGCAGTTGTATATAGTTAGCAGTCGTTCGTCACTAGGGAGCCGGCTTGCCCCACCTGTTACTTTAATGTACTCTATCGTATCAGTTCGTTGTTTCCCTTGTTAAAATAAGTTATCTTAGAGTTAACGGATATACTAGAAATTTTAGATCAATCAGAGATAAAAGAGTTTCAAGTAAGCAGTTGGCTGAGATGTATGGTGTTGGACAATCTACGATTTCAGACATTAAAAGGATCAAAGCAACATTTTTAAACTTCATGTCAGTCCTTGGAAACGAAGATGAAAGTTTTTCAAGAAAATTAATGAAGGAAACATGAAACTAAAAATTATGAGATGTTATTTTTAAGTAGTTTTAGCAATAACGTTCTATGGGACAGCCAATTTCGAGTCCGATTCATTGTGAAAAAAAAAATATAAAACTATAAAAAAATATAGTTTTTTCTCCCATTTGTAACATGCATATAGCAATTTATTAAAATTGAGACATTTTGAAAAAAATCTCATCCAAACAGGGTTTGTTGCCAATTGATTTGGATAATTGAAGTTTCACCGTATGTTCACACATGCATGTGTGTGTGTGTGTGTTGAATCAAACTTTTTTAAAAAAATATATATACTTTCTTAAAATATATATATATATATATATATATATATATATATAAATGTATCCCCTCTCAATCCTTACCAAGTGACAATTTCTCCAACTGAGCTGCAACTTCTGGCATTGTTCTGAAACAAAAACATAATTTTAATATGCTACCCTAAGTTCTGTAAATAGATTTTAAAATTCTGATTATTGAGTTATATGCTTAGACTAAAGGTATACATACTTCTTCATAGAAGAAGTATGTATACCTCTACTTATAAAGTCTCCAGTTAGGATAATTTGGTTTTAAATTTATATATTACTGTATACGTATGTTGAAATATACCTAAAAAGTGTCCAGTCAGGTTAGATTTGGATTTAATTTCATACATTACCTAAATGGTTACATTTATACAATCAGAGCCAAATCTATCTTGACTGGATACTGCGTAGGTATATTTCAATATAAATATATAAAATTCACCTTCTTTGGCAGTAACAAAAATAATAGTTATCAATATAGCTTATGGACTTGTTTTTGTTACATAAACTTTAGATTGCTAAAACACGAAATACAGTTGTGACATCACGAAGCATTTGTATCACTCCAAATCTAACCTGACTGGACACTTTTTAGGTATATTTCAACATATGTATACAGTAATGTATAAATTTAAAACCAAATCTATCCTAACTGGTTACTTTATAAGTATATTTAAATATATGTATAAAAATTAAGCCAAAACGTTTCTCAAATATCTAACCATGTAAGGTTGTGTGACGAACCGTGGCCGATGCGTAGAACCTTATGCACAGCACTGTGACATAACGAAACATTTGTATTACTTCGCGCCCTTTCACAACTTCTACATTCGCACTGAATTTTTTACCCTACTTCAAATTGAAAAAAAGTAACTTTCCCACTTCAATAAAATAAATTGTCAATATCGTCCTATTTGGTGGTGTTAAACAATTTCCCAAAATATCGTAGGTGGCCGAGCTTCAGCATTTTTACCGAATTTTATAAGAGTACATAGTTTTTAATTTCAATGCACAGTATATAAATACAAATTCTTCCTACCTTTTTTTTTAAATGTTTAAGCTCGTGTATTTTGTACTACAATATAATCCAAGATGTGATAATTCTGCCTAATCATTCGACTTAAACTATCACTAAAGTTTAAGATTTTTAAAACATTTTGTTTTAGGTTTCTGTTAATTTATATTTTTCACTCCAGTTACATATTACTGAAGAAAATAAAGACACGTTGAAATGGTAATTGTTACTTAAAGATTCATGAATGTGATTTAATAAAAGTCTTTACATAAAAGTTAAAACGTATTAATGATGCAATCTTCAAACGTCGTGACCAATAAAATCTTGGTCTAAAAAGCAACAAACATATTTGCAAGTAATACAAATGTTTCACGTTATGTTTTTTTTTAATTTAAAACTACATTACGTACTCAATTTTACTCACCGTTTTTTACAGTTATCTCTCAAGTTAGGAAAAAATCAATTATACCAAGCTTTTATAGCATGATGGGTAAAAAGATAACCTACAATAAGGAACAATATACCTGGAAATGGAGTCGTACTTCAAGCGATTTAAGTCCCACCACATCAAGACACGACACAACATAGAAGATAAATATCCTTCAGATGATGGGACCGCAGATGAGGTTGAAATTGTGTTGAGTATTTTTTTTACTAATCACTTATACAATATTTTTTTACATAATTTAGTTACAAAAGATGAGTGTTTTCGAAAACAAAGGTTAATATTTATTAATGTATTTTTTTTCAACTAAAATTGTTTTTAAAGTTATTGGTAAGAAAGTAATATTTCTGAAATTTTATGTAGAATAATCAAAAGATAAAGAGGAAATGTAACGCAAAACCATTGTAATATTCATGAATATTATAATCTAATGTAGGATAAATTACCATATAGAAGGCTAATCCGAGATACAATTATCACTCTTTAAGAAACAAAAGGAAGCTTCAAAGAAGGAAAACATTGCGTGGAACTTCATGGGTTCTTTAACAAACATGGAAAGCTAACAAAGAAAGAGAATTTCACTTTTAAAACCTTTTAATTTTAATCATGCTAAGCTCGAAATATGATTTTAATAGGTCCCTTTAAACGTATTTTATGTACATGGTTCTTAAATGTAAAATAACGCAGTCCACACATTAACCTCTCCATGATCATGTAAACTATTCTTCTGTGATTAGGGCGATAGTATAAAAGTTTCTACAACTGAAGAAATACAAAATAGAATTGTAATAATATACAAAACTTGGATGATAATTTTTTTATGGAGTATTTCTATATAGGTATTTGAGCTCACATACTATATATTTAAGTAGGCTCTAGAACATTTTTCTGACTTAATATATAAAAAGAGTAATTTACTGTTCCTTGCTAATTAAATGTATTAGAACTAATTGTTAAAATCACTTAAAGATTACCGAACGTAATGGACTATAAAATTCAATAATTGTTAAAGTTGAGTTACAATATAACATCAAGTAGGTGTTCAATAATTCATGTATTTTAAATTTTATTATTATATCTAATATTTCAAGAAATAATTTCAATCCTACACGCTTAGATTTACTTTTATTACTAACATTATGTAAACTTTGTTAGTTTTCAAAAATAAATATACTCGGTTATTTTAAAATTGAACACCTGATTCACTTGCATTTTTCATAATAGTATCGGAACACAACTGACAAAACGAAATATGTTGTAAAATATGTATTCGAATTAAATCAATAATTATTACATTTTTTGATCCAATCTTTGCGATTAAATTGATAATAGTATAATAACTTTTGCATATTTAATAATAACTTAAAGCTCGTTTAATTTTTGTGTGTGTAAATATTGTTAAATTTTACAGCATGTTTGCAAATCGTAAAAAAACCGAGAGGTGGTAGAAGGGATAATACTAATTTTACATGAATATTGTGTTTAACCTGTTTATTGTAGTTGTTAAAATTCAAATGTTATCCGTAAATATTGTTTGCTATTCAAATCGAATTCTATTGTCTGTTAATAAATTATTTTGTCAGTCTTGTGATAAAGTCTTGAACTATTTTTTTATCCTACTATAACGCTGTCGTAATAGGTAATGTATTCATCCGCGCCATCTCAGAATAATTTTCTCGAGAAACATGTAGGTAACAGAATGCGATTGGAGTGTAAAATAACCGAAATTTTTCGTAATATTTAGTGTTTTACTGAGTTTAAAATGGAACAGTTGAAACTTTCAACACCCCGATTATTTAGTACAACAATTATAAGTGTTAAGAAGGATGATTATGAGGAGGTAAACCAAATTTTATTTTCTATCCTTGAGGGAATTTCAAGGCAGCCATTATGTTTCAGTCCACAAGGTGTTTAATTACAGTTCGAAACCACTAGGAGTGCTACTTTCTAAAGAGCGCAATTTGAAATGATTTTACTTAAATATCTCGTTTAAAAATCATATTATGTATATAATTATAAATAATAAAGTAATTTGTACAAAACAAAAACATAACATCATCTAACAACCTGTTTTAAGTAATTTAAATAGTCAATTTGTATAAACATTTGTAGGTAAAAACATCAGGTTTTAGGTTAAGTGGAATTGGGCTATCCATTTTTTGAATTAATTTAAACAGTACGAATTTGAGGAACTTCAAATTGATAAATAAGCTAGATCTATATTTTAATATGAGTATCATTAGTTTTTAAGTGAAAATATTTAAGGCTTATTGATGAACAGTTGGTTTTGACAGTCTTTAAAGTGTTGGTTTTATACACATTTATGTTCTTTAAAAGAATCATGGATAATTTTTAGGATAGTTATTGGTTCTCTCCATGTAATGAATATTAGCTAACCAAAATTACACTTGACGCAGGCATTTTTCAGAAACACTGAAAAATAATAAAACCTGGTTCTGACGCCCCAAAAGTTAAAATTTTGAAAATAATAGTTTTACAAAAATTTACATTTCCAAACCAATTCCATATTTGCATTCCAACATTCCAAAACATGTCAAAAGGCTATTTTCATTGATATTTTTTTGTTTTTTGGGTTGGAGCATTATTTTTTCTCAATTTAAAGTTGGGTAAAAAATTCAGTGTGGAAGTAGCAGTTGTGAATTGGCTGCCTGATTTGCGGAGGATACCGGTACATGGACGTCACAAATGTAGTGACGTGAAGTGACACTTGCATACTGTGTAGCATTACGTTTTGGTATATTTTTAATGAATTTGTACCTCGGACAAAATTTAAAAAAAAAACATACTATCAATAACAATATAGCCTTATGATATGTTCAGGAACATTTAATACTAATATGTAGCTGTTTTACTAATTAACTTGTATCTAAGTCAGCACTATACATACCTTTTAGAATTATCAAACTCTCGCACTTTATTTGTTTAACGATAGTAAGTCGCAAAATTACTCACAATAACAAAACAAACACTATTCTTCGCACAAAACAGAAAATATTGCATTGAACAGTACACACAAATCATTCCTTATACTCCCTCCAAATAAATGAGACTAGCACCAAATATCTAGTGTAGCCAACCTTTTATACAGTAAAATATTACCTATTCCCATCAACAAGTAGACAGTCATTTATTTAGTCAAAAATGTTAATTTATTAAATACACGATGTAATTAATGAACAATAGCAAATTAATATAAAACTTAAATACTGAGTTTTTTTAATAATACAATGGAACATTGTTACTTATAAGCACGGATCAAAATTTAATGATTTATGAAAAAAAAGTCAATTATTTCAATGTAATATTACTTCATATTGTTAAAATATGTTAATTTATTTAATGCACAATAGCAGCAGGAAAGGAAACTAGACGGACTTTCGTTTGTAATTCGTATTACACAACTGCCTTAAAAATTTAAAACTTAAATACTGATTTAATTTTATAACACAGTGGAACATTGTTACTTTGAAGCACGGAACAAAATTAAATGATTTATAAAAAAAAGGCAATTACATCAATGTAATAATACTTGAATACTGTTAAGGATACTAGATCTGTACCAATACTTGCGATATATCGAAAATGAATGTGAAAATCTCACAGAGTAACATCTAAAGCATCTGAGGAATTAATGTTTCTTAATAAGTAATCAGTTTCTTATTAAAACGAACTACTGAATCCATTCCATATCAAAGCGAACTATTTAATGTTTGGACCGTTCCCCCGAACTGCTAAATCCGTTCTGTATCGAAGCGAACTATTAAATGTCTAGACCAATTACAAAGTGCCATACAAATAATTGCCACTTGTAACCGTTCTTTATTCGGTTTCATTATGAAGTTAGAAGTGAGATTTTCACATTCATTTTCGATATATCGCAAGTATTGGTTCCATGTTTTTTACTTCAAGATTAGAAATGTTTTCATATGTTGTAATATTGATGGCATGCTACATTTCCTCAAAAAAAAAGACATTTCTTCATTTACCGAAAAATACAGATCTAGTAACCTTTACATTATTTAAGTATTATCAATTTGATGTAATTGACTTTTTTATAAATCATTTAATTTTGTTCCTTGCTTCAAAACAACAAAGTTCCGCTGTATTATGAAAAAAACTCAGTACTTAAGTTTTAAATATTTAAGGTATTTGTGTAATACGAATTACAGATAAAAGTCCGTCTAATCCTTTCTAGCTGTTATTGTGCATTAATTACATCGTGTATTTAATAGAAAGGTAACACTAGGTTTGAAAGGTTGGATACACTAGGTGAATGGCGGTAAGTCTCATTTATTTGGGGGAGTGTTAGAAATGATTTGTACTGTTCGATGCAATATTTTCTGTTTTGTGCGAAAAATTAGACTTTGTTTTGTTATTGTGAGTAGTTTTGCGACTTACTATCGCAAAACAAATAATATGTGTGCATGAGTTTAATAATTCTAAAGGGTATGTAAAGTGCTTAGGTAGGTACAAGTTAATTAGTAAAACAGCTACATATTAGTATGGAATGTTCCTGAACATGTCTTAAGGCTATATTGATATTGATAGTATGATTTTCTTTTTATTTTGTCAGAGGTACACAGTCATTAATATTATGCAAAAATATAGTGCTACACAGTATCTAAGTGTGTTACATGACGCCACTACATTTGTAACGTCAGTGTATCCCTCCGCGAGGCAGGCAGCCTATTCACAACTGTTATTTCTGCACTGAATTTTTTACCCAACTTTAAATTGCTAAACAAACATGCAACACAAAAAACAGAAAATATCAATAGGAATAGCCTTTTGACATGTTTTTGAATGTTCCATGCAACTATGTAGCTGGTTCAGAAATCTAAATTTTAACTAAAAACAGTATTAAAATGTCACTTTATATATCAAAGCACTCTGTTATACTGCGTTAGAAATTGGTACAGAATATCAGGTTCGGATGGATTATTGAAGTGGCCTCTATTTTTTATGTCTTGTGTTTGCAACGTTATACAAAACAAAGATGGTTTCGACTATTTACTTTGTGCATTAGTAAAAATTTAAAAAAATACAATTCTAACTTGCTACTTTATTATTTTTTTCCATGTTACTGAAGGCTACTACAAGGTATACTAATTTTAGCCAACATAGATTACTCGTAGATTTTATTAATTATTTACAAGAAAATTTAAACTTAATGTTGATGCCCTAAATATTAAAAAAAATAACTTTTTTATAACTCATAAGTTTATAAACCCATCAGGTAATACTTGGTAAAATAGAGGCCGACTCCAATATTTTTTATTTTCACAAATGTTACTCACAAATAAATCATAAATCAAATTATTCTGTATATGAATCTAAAATCTATTACAAATACATTAAAATTTATATTAGCAAACCATTTAGATATAAATATGAAAATATTCCTAAATATGCCCTAAAGCTATTTTGATTATTATTTTTTTGTGCCGGAAAGTTATATTTTATCAAATTTTAATTCGGGATTGATTTGAATGGGCAGTAGTAAGAAATGATGCCATATTGACGAAGGACTATTAAGCACCACATACTTTGCCTGCAAACTAATTCTTTTTACCTATAACTATAAGTATCCAGTTTAAATAGATTTGGTTGTAATTTTATAAAATATACCTATGGAGTATCCAGTCTAGATGGATTTGGTTTTAATTTTATACATTACTATCAAACAAATCTACAGATATAAGGTGAGAATAGAGACGTCACTTATCACAGTGTATTACTCTGTGGAAGCAGACAGACTTCTTACTACTACTAACTCTAACTAGTCCCCAACTAAAATTTGATACAAATTAACTTTTGGATATAAAGAAAAATTTTATCAGTATAGTCTTAGGACATGTTTTGCAATTTTCTCATACACATATCTAAATGGTTTGTCAATCCAAATTTTACAAAATTACATTATTATTACATACATTAAAATATGTTTAAAAAGAAAACAGATTTGGCTATAAATAAAGTAGGCTTAAACCTTTTCCATGTAAACTGTAGCATTTTTAAACAGAATATCAGTTATATTTATTTGTTTATTAAAAACAATTCCATTAGGACATGAACATCAATAAAAATCTTCGCTTTTACAAATTTTTCTGATGTGAAGATTTAAATGACATCTTTATTGTTTAGAATAAGCAAACCTTAGCTTGAATAAACTTTAAGTTTATTAAATTTAATAGTATTAAGATAACAGTGTTCCTGATTTTGAATGTAACTATTTATAGTTACCAATTCCATCCTAATCTAGTATGTTTTATGTATATAGTATTACACTTTTACATTTAGTTTCTATGGTTTTTTCTCTACATTGAGGCTATGTTTCACAATTGACAAATTTTAAACAGTTTTTATATTTTTGTGGGACCTAAGTCGAAAGTTTCAAACATTTTGAAAGTGAAAACACTGAATTTGTCTTTAGGTGTATATCTCTGTATAATCTTGTTACAAAAAAAATCTCAAATAGAAAAGGCTCTTCAATTTCTGGAGAACTTTGTGACATCCTTAATTTTTTCATCCCTGTTTATACTATAAGATAAAATTAATATATTCTTTAACACGTTGACTGTGGCAGGCTTGAATCATGGCCAAGGCAGCTGGCAGTTGCTTAACAGTTAAATGAAACTGTTTTTGCCAATATATAAAACTCTTCTTTCTGCTATTGCTGCACATGTCATTGAAGAAATTACCAGTAAGGTTCATATTTTTAGTTTCATCTCAGCTTTTACATGGTGATCAAAAACGTTCTTTTAATTGTTGTCACAATTCGAAAAATACTTTCACATTAGTACTTACAGAATTTTTATTAGTTGGAATTTTTTAAGTTTTTAAAGGAAATTTGTATTTCTAAAAAATCGCCCCCATCTTGTAATAATTAATTACTATAACATTTTATAATTATATAAATCGTTTTTAAATATGTAGTTTGGTGAATTCAGTTTTTTTAAAGTTTTTTCTTTCAAAGTAGCTGTATCTTGACAACTTTGGAGCAAGAAGATAATTTTTCCATTGGGAAAAATTAATGTTATACTAATAGATACTAAACAAACAAATAACTGCATATACATATATATATATATATATATATATATATATATATATATATAAATAAAGTAACTCATTTTTCAATTGTTTTAATATAAAAGTAATATTTTTGTGTAGGAATAAGTTTTTTTAGGGCATAATGAATGAAAACTAACCTAACCTAACAGAACATAAACTAACCTTGATGAGTGAGTAGTTAGAGAACCTGCTCATCATCAAAGAAGTGGTACAGGCGGGTATCATGACTCAGGAATTTCCGCTTGAATTGGTATTAAAAATTATATTCTTTCTTTAAAGTTGTCAAAAACAAATATTCTGGGGAAAAAACTGATTTCCCTAAACGGCATACTTACTGAATTGTTTTATCAAGAATAAATAATTTCTGTTATTTAATAATATTCTTGTATTTATTGTGGATTTCTGTAGTTGTTTTTTATAGAAATTTATTTAAAAGCAATTTCTATTTGATGTACATTCAATTATGTAAACTTGTCTCTGTCATTACATATAGGATTTGTAGTAAGACTATTGTTTTTTCATCCTGTATATATACATACAGGACTATGTACATGAATAATGAGTATGTCGACATTTCCTAAAATTAAGCCACAATGAGATGCTGTTTAAGCCACAAATGATTTTTGTAGACTTTAACAAATACACAATATTTATTATTTATTTTTGTTTTTACAAGTTCAATAAATTAAAGACAAAAGTAAGATTAGTGTAATTTTTCCACTAGATGGCCATGTCCAAATTTTCAGCATTTCGTTGCATTGATTGATGATATTCTGATTGATTTTAGGTTCATTTTCAGAAATTTGATGTTAAAAATTATAATGTTCATAACTCTGTTATTGGTAAGCATATATATTGGAGGCTCATGTATTGCATAATAGTACATTATCAAAAAAATGTATGGTTCACCTAAAAAAAAGAAAAAAAGGGAAAATGTAGTGTAATGTAAAATGATTTCCATGATTTGTATGTTCTGAATACTTTCTCTTTTCTGTTTAATGATGAAGAATTGTTTTATAATATTCCTGGTATTGAAGAGGGATAAAAGGGAAAGCAGCCTTGAAGTCTTTCTTTTTCGAATTAAGACATTCTATATGATAGTTTAAACTTTTGGTTTTGTTGCATGAGCAACACCTTTCCTTTATGTTTCATTGTACTTTATACCTTATTTCATTGTACTTGATTGATTGTCAGGACACATTTTAAATCCAATTTCATATGATGTATATGAAGATTTTAGCATTGAAACTTGTGTGGACTAATTTGTAGTTGAATAATTTAGCTGTAGCTAAATAAACCTTTTAAAGTAAGTTGGTATCATTTGTAAAATATGATAAGGCTTTTCTCGTTGACCTGCTTCAGAATCCTTGTCAACCCAAAAGGGCTAGAAATAGTCATTTGTAAGCTTTTCCATTTCTGTGCCTTATAGTAACAAATCTTATTGCAGACTTTTCCCTTAAAAAGACCAACACAGCATATGTTATAATACTATTCTGATTTTTAGGTTAGGACAAGTCAGATCAATATTTGAGTAGTTCACTTACACAGTTTTTTTTCTACTACAGCATCCAAAATCTTGCGAAATGCCCTGCCTGCATCATTTCCAGCTCTACCAGCCATTGTCTAGCCCCAGATTGCTCAGTGTAGATGTTTTGTTCTGGAAAAATAAGCAGTTAAATTGTATGTGTTTAATTTCCTCAAATAAAAAATAGAACTTTTCTCTGCTTGTGAAGTAAAGATGACATTCTAGAGATTTTTTTTCCCTGGTGAAAAATCGACTGTGGTTATCATCGCCATCATTCTAGAGATTGAACAACCGTACTAAAACAAACATTTTTTTCTTTAGCACGTGCTTCTGTCATTTAATTTTTGAAAACGTGATGTGTTTTATATTCATCTTTCAGATCTGACGTAGTATCAGTTTTTTTTTTACCAATATAGGACTTTTCGCAAAGCTCACATTTGTCCTTTTTAGGTAGATAGAAGCCTAGATTAAATTTTCACAAAATTGGGTTCTACAGATTTTTTTTTAGTTTCTCAATTTTTATTTCATTGCTCTAAACAAAGATAATACATTTTTGGAATATTTAAAAATTACTTAAGATATTCTTTTTGGCTTTTAAAACGGCAAGAAGGAGATGCTACTCTAGGACAAGATTTTGTGTCATTTATTGCTGAGTCAACATCACCTTTGGGCTTCTGTAACTTTGTTTAATATTCCCTTGCAGATCTAGTGTCATTGAATATTTTAGGACTACGTGCCACACAAACAGGCATTTGTGTAATTGAAAGTGTGATGAGGTAGAATCTTGTGCAAGAGTACTTTTTTACTACGAAAACGTAGTAGAAACAATACTTGTTTTTTGAACCACTTTGTTTATCTTTTTGTGTATTATCCTCACTACTTTTGTTCTGTTAGGACTATGTCAAACTAAAGGTATCTAAGTTGCTTACTGTAGTCATCTTGAATTAATTGAATAGATCATAATTATTGCGTAACTGAGTGAAAACTGTAAACTTACTTGCCGACATGCTTCAAAACAATCGTTTCATTGACAAAGTCGATGTTTGTGGTTTTAATTGTGCTTGGGTGAAACGGAGTAGTTTGCATAAGGTGTGGTTTAGGTAATCGTTTTAGTGTATAATTGATGTTATTTTTAATAAATAGTTCATGTGCTTGTAGTTTAGCTTATTTAAGTGTAGATTTTGTTTGAGGCGTTATGAGTTGAAGGGAATATGAAATAAAGTTTTGTATAAGTCGATAGAAGTTGATTACAGTTGACTGTTAGTCGCTTTTAAAGTTACTTGTAATCATCTTGAATTCATTGAATAGAATCGTCATTGAAACGATTGATTCGAAACACTCCAGCAAGTATGTTTTCACTCTGTTATGCAATAATTACTTATAAAGGTATCTTATCTCCAGATAGTACCTTGGCACCCCTTAATTATTGCTACTTAGTACTGTGTATTCTTTGAATACATAACTTCAGCAAAACTGTCAGTTAAAATCTTGTCAAACCAATGTGACGATTTGTAACTGACAGAGCTTCAATAACAAATTTCTGAAACAATGAATTATTAAATCCAGTCCAGAACTTTAAAAATGCTCTGAAATATTGTTTCTTTAAAAATATTGTTTAAATTTATGTCTGTGAAAGAGTTATTATATTAGTTATCCAATGCACTTGGATAACACATTAAAACAATTTAAAGTATGTAAAATAGGAAATTAAAGAGTTTGTTTAAAGAAATATTTCATCCTGAAATATATACTTCTAAATATTTCATTCTAAATATTGCTCTTTAGTTCTGATTTGAAAAAAAATTCTATCTTCTTTGGTGCTGTCTATAATAATAGTTTTTCCAACTGTGCAATATAAATCTTAAAATATGATAATATAAAATGAAAATATAATTCAGATGAAAAGGAGTTTGTAACAACCTTTGAAGTTACTTTACTAATGTTTCTCCACAGTTTCTATGAATAAGACACATATTTTAAAACATTATATGCAATTATTGTTTTTAAACCTGTTTTTGTTGTTCCAGAAATATATGCATGGATATCATACATTACAAAATTTGATCTCAGGGTTGTCTGAGAAAGAAGCTCATGATGCTCTGAACAGTGCTATGAGCAAAGATAAAAGTCATGAAGAAATCATTTCATTGGGCCTTGTATGTGTAATGTTAATTGAACCTCATAATGCTGCAAAGGTAAGTAAAATACTTCAATATTAACTATAGAATGGCAACCATTCTTGGATTTTATGACTATATTAAATATTGTGTTTTTACTTTTGGCACGCAGTTTACAACATTTTCTATGGCCTATCTTTTTTTTATGAAGTTAGTGGGTTATTTTGTTGTGTTGTAAATAAAATAATGTACACATGTCTGCATTAAAATGTTACTTAGACGTCCTTATGGCCAACAAACCCTTTCACTGTTAAACTGTGAGGGAGTTAATTCTAGTGTATTAAAATGTCATTTTTACTTATGAGGAATAGACTTTTAGTCTGTGGCTAGCCACAGAAGGTAAATATATTAAAAAAAACAAAGTAATGAACAAAAAAAGTAAACAAGTATATTTTATACAAGTATATTTTATATAACAAGTATATTTTATACAAGTAGAGGTATACAAGTATATTTTGTATTTTACAAAAAAATATTTTCTACTTGATAATATTAACTCTACTGATCCTGTATTATATGTATATAAAATACAAAATATACTTGTATACCTCTATACTTGTATAAAATATACTTGTTCACTTTTTTTGTTTATTACTTTGTTTTTTTTTATACCTTATTGGTATAAAACAAAAAATAAAATTGAGAAAAATACAATTAATAAAAATTCTGATAAGCAGTAGGTTATATTTTATATATTTGAGTACATTTTTCTGCCTTTCCTAACATTGAAATATTTTCCTCTGTTACTCGTTTAGGAATGACTTCATTATCAAAACTTAAATCATACAGTACGATTTGAGTTTTGATAATATAGTTATTCCGAAACGGGTCAAGTATATGTTTGAATGTTTAGTTGTTTTCATTACAAATTATGCACATTATTTTTGTGTGTTTAGTGCAAAATGCATGTTTGGACTGAACACAGTTGCTAGTTGTCATACATTAAACAACTGTATAAAAATATTTCTTACCTATTGGCCGGGGACCAATAGAGATGTTTTCTGGTAGGTCTAGGATTTATGTTATCCTTAATCAAGGTTCGATTGTTGGTAATTTTCGTCTCTACTAATATGTTAGAAGCTATGTATAGAGCTCTAGAAAGAATTTCTTTTGCCCGAATTCTTTTTTTTTTTTTATAAATCTCAATCAGAAAAACCAAAGAATACATACCAAGCATGTTTGCTATATAGTAGAATAGAAAAAAAAACTTTGCTCTCTTCATTGAAGCAAAATGTTACCATGAAGTAATGAGGGACGTCAAGTATAAAGCATTGATTCTTGCTTTTGTCTGCTTTTTGTTATTGTTTATATAACAGATGTACCAATCTATAGAGTTGCATCACTGTTAACCATTGATGGTAAAAGGCAGTCAACTGTTTTCTTTCATTTTTTGAGATACAACGATTATGTGTCCATCATACTGGGTAGCTCACGGGAACTGGATGTTTTTGACGTGTACTTTTCTGGTGTTTGTATTAGGAAGGTTACGCTGCAAGCAGCTGTCGTTTCCTTTGTTCATAGCATTTTACGTTCAGTCAATGAATGGCATTGTCATCAATGAATGGACGCTAAATCAACACCTGTGATATGACAAATCCGTAACTAGTGTTCAGCATGATTTCCACTGTTATTTTAAAATCCACCGAAATACAATTCTTTCTTGTAACACAAACACAATATTGCAATAGGTTACAAATCTGCAAACTAGCGGTTCAGTAGTGAAAAATACTGCTTGTCCCACAATGTATCGGTCCAAAGAACATCAATCGTATGAGAGAAGACTTGTTCAGAAACCCACGCCAATTTGTGCAGAACCTCAATCTAACAAAACTAATCTTATCACCAAAATTTATATACTTTATATGATTTTTTCTTCAAAGTATTTTTCCAAAGTACTTTTTCTTCATACCAGTTGACTATATAAAACAGTATATAAAATTCATGTGAGAAAAGTAAATTTACAAAAATAATCAAGCAATAATAAGAGTGCTTCAAGTTTGCAGAGTTTAAAAGTACAGACGAATTTTGTATATAGACTTACATTTTCACCCATAGAAGTTAGCTATTGTGCAGCAACTAAATAAGTGTGATCTCCTACAGCAATTAGAATTTTCTGAACAAATGCTTTCCGCTTTTAAAGAAAGGGAAAAAATGATTCTGTTAATAAGTGACAAAGCCACATTTAATGGTTTTATCAACAAACAGATTTGCTGATATTGGGTTGAAACAAAACCCAAAAAAGCCCCATGGGAAAAAGCCCCACCCCTTCATACGATCTTAGTTTTTCAAAAAAAAAAAATAAATAAAATAAAAATAAGGCAAAAAACTGAGCGTTATATTGTAGAGATAAATTTCCTTTTCATCCCTGAAACAGGTGAATTGCTTTCAAAATAATGTTTTTTCTAGCAAGGGCAACAGTGCACACAGGGAGGACAATGGCTGCATTTCTTAGTCTGTTGAATCATTTTAAGATATGGCGACATTCCTTTGCGCCTTGTAGTTGTGATTATTATATTCTGGGGGTACCTGAAGTTGTGAGTATAACAATAAACCTCATATAACTGGAATTAGATAACTCAAGCCATCATTACATCATGGAGATTGATGCAGACTTGCTGTATAGAGCGGAGGGCAGTTATCGTCAAAGGCGGAAACACTGAATTGGCGAAAATGGACATCATTTATAGAACATTTTCCACACAATTTTTTACAAATGCTGTAGTTCAATAAGTGTTTCTGTACTATAAATGTTTTATTTGACTGAATATTCGATTTTCTATGATAAATCTAAAAACTTACGATTTCTGTGAGCCACCCTGTATAAAAAATGTATATCCTCTTTCTTTTGGTGCTTGTGTTTGATTATACAAAGTGGTAAATATCTTTATCCTATGTTATAATTCCAGTCATGGTAAGATTTGGGTGATTGTTGTAGTTTGCTTTTTATTCGTAGATTGGTGAACTACTGATCAAGAATCTCATTTTTGTGTGAAAAAATGAAATGGTTTTATAATCTGTTTTATATAATGAATTGTCGGTTTATGCTTAGGAGTGGGGTTCTTTCCTGGCTATAGTTCTGCTTTTAAAATAACTTTATTAAGTTAAAAATGAATTAAGTAGTAGCCATGCACTGACGAAGGTGACATCGTCATCAAAGCTATTCTGGTTGTTTTAATAAACTAGTGCGTTTTTTTAAATAAACTAATGTGTAGTGAGATTTAGAATTAAATGTTTTAATTATTACCATTGTGAACATAGATTTGTTTGATTTATCACTAAATGTAAGTTCTTTATGCTGACATTTTGAGTAAATACATTTTGAAGACACACCTACTCTAAAAAGCCAGCAGCTGTTGGCATAATATTTTGTACATGTTTGTAATTATCAATAACTTTTTTTATAATTTCATATTTCTTTTATTGGGGCAAACCTATCCAGTCTTCTCTCATGTAATGAGTTGACTTGTCATTTTACTGTAATAGATCCAGAAGAAGTTTCTGTTAGGTAAAATTAGTTTTATGTATGTTTTACTTACAACACATTCAAACATATATGAGAGATTTCAACGATCGTCATATATTGGAGTTGAAAAAATTAGTGATCATATCAAGGCTATAGTCAGTAAGATTTTAATTTTCTCAACTTAATTCTTTTAAGTAATATTGTCAATCAATTTAATATGATGTAAAGTGATATCAATATATAATATGTAATAATTTTTGCTTTAAAAAAAAAAAACACTTGTAGGTAGTGATTAAATTAATCTGATAGGCATTTACAAACCTGATTAGATAAAATTATTTATTAACAATATTTTCTCAGTAAATATTGTTAAAAATAATATTTAAGTCTTTCAGAACTTAAATTGTATGATAGTATATTTTGCTATACATATTTCTTTCTAAATAATCATCAGTTGTTTATGTATGATTATGTGTAGATCTGAAGTGAAATATTTCAGGTAAAAATACCATTAAGTAGTTTTTAAAATGTAAAAGAAGATTATCAATTTGTTTTCATCCTTCAAGTTTAACACTAGGCAACTTATTCAGTATGTTTTTCTATTAGCTAATTTGATGGAAATAACTTGAAGATAATGACAAGTAATATGCTTTGTTGTACAAATTTTAACATTGATGAGAGTGTTTTATTATTCTATACTTAATAATCTCTTCATCTTCAAGCATTTTCATACATTAATATTTTTTTTTTACCAGACTTAAGTGATGTCTTTCAAAATTGAGAATATTTGTTTTATCATTCTCAGTTACCTGCGTTTAATAATTTGTTTTATAAAATTAAAATATTCATTAACAGTAGGTATGACTACTGTTGTCAGAATAACTTAACCCATTGCAGATGAAATGATTCACTTCTGAGTGATCCAGAGGGTACTCATTAATTTCGAATTCAGGGGTCACAGTAACTGAATTGTGTTGAATACTAACTTTAATAATTTTAATAATAATTTAATAATATTAATTTTAACTAATAATAAGTATTAATTACTTTATTAAATTTACCAACTATCACTTATATACCAGGTTTTGATGATTATATGCCTAACTTAAGATAACCTCCACTGTTTTTCAGAAAAAAACTGTCCTTTCAAATGAAAAAGTATTTTTTCTCTATCAAATTGCTGTAACATGATTATTTGGATTTTAATGAACAGATAAATTTAAATGGACTGCAGATTACACAAGCCTTTCAATCAAGCAGATTATTGAATATATTTTACAAATTGTACTTTTTAGTTTCCAATTCTAGAATAGGCAATTTTAATGTACCTGTACTATTAATCACATAGGCATATATTGTCAACAATCCACTTTTTGTTGAGATTTTAAGATATTTTATCACACTTAGGAGTGCATGTAATTTACATTCCTTTTCTGCTCTGTTGGAGTTATAGGTAGGTATAAGGTCAATTATTTTAATTCACTACAGCAAAAGAGAACCTAGTTGCAATTACATGACTCATTAGGTAGTGCCACCTGCATTAACTTCATAAGGCTGCTTTAATTGGTCTATGTACTATGCTTCGTTGTTTTTGTTTTTTTAAAAATTTTATGAGCCAACAAAATATTGCTTGGTTGTTTTTGTAAACTTAGTTTTTATATAGGGTCAACTGGTATGAAGAAAAAATACTTTGGCTGCCTGACTAAATATATTAATCTTTTAAAATATTAATCCCACAAACCATTGTAGTTAAAAAAAAAAAATTTTTAACTTTCTGTCATCCATATTGGGATTTATGATTAATGGCAGCAGAAAACATTTTTGTAATTAATGCTAAGCATTGTAACAAGAATTTTTTTTTAAAGAAACCTCTTACAATTTAGGTTACACAAATTATTAAATCAATCCTTATATGGTTAAATATCTTTCAAAGTTTGGTGTTTGAATGTAACAAATCTCATTGTTTAAAGTTAAATTTTTTTAATAACACCAGGGAATATCAAGACCAATTTTTTTCGAATAGTTACATATGTTGGGATATTCTTGTCATAGTATGAACATTGATAAAACACTCCTAATTTTTTTCAATGTTTAAAAACTATTTTCAAAAGATCTTTCACTTACTCAAATTTTATACTTCTAGTGATATTTACCACCTAAGTGAATACAATTTTACATTATTATGCTTTGAAAGTATTAATATTGTCACTGCACATTAATATACATAACATTGCAGTTATAGTATCTCTTAATTTTTGAATTTTGTAGTTACATTCGGTGAATCTTATTAATCACTTAAACAATAGTTTATGACTATCCAAACTTTAAATTTTGTAAATTTTTTAAAACTTACTGAGACAGAACATCGCTATGTGCCGATCTTCATCAGTGTCTTGAAAAGTTGTAAAAAAATCTTAATTTTTGACGAGGACAGCCGTTTTAGGAGATGTGTTTCATTGTCAACTCGGACCTTAAGTAGCTTTTTGGTTGTTCTAGGTTGGGGTGGGCTTAAGTTAGGAATGTTAGGTAATATTTTATAAAGTTTTTGAGGTTATTAAGACAAAAAGTATTTGCGAATTTCAATGTATTTGGGTGAGTTTGTGTGTTGAGTGTAGTTTGAAATGTTTGTATATATTGTAATGTTCAGTTGTGTAGCTATTTTTATTTAGTCTGTGAAGAATTTGTAAGTTATAAGATGAGGTGTTCACCAAAGTTTTTTGTTTGTGTGTCTTGGTTTCTTTTATCTACTTTTATGTGTTCTTGGTAATTGAGCTCATAGGGAACACAGCCCCACCAACACAAATCAACGAATTCCTCAGTCTAACAAAACTAATCATATCCCCAAAATTAATATACAGTCAAATCTGCTTAATACGCTCCTAGTGAAGACGATTTCCCAATTTTATGATTTTTTTTCTCAGACTGTAAAACCTACTAATAAAAAAACATACAAATTTTCACAAATAATATGCTCTGAATTGCATTTAATACACTTTTTTTACACAACGTTTTTCTCGACTATTATTGGAAATTTTACTGCGTAGCAAATTACAAATAAAAAGCATTTAGCAGTTATGGTACTGTAAATACATCAATGGAATCCAATTGGTAAAGGATTAGGACTTTGGTAAAAACTGTCAATGATTTACCTGGATGTTAACATCAATGATTTAGAGCTCGGAGTTTACACGGCATAGGATCACATTAGAGCGTTTCTGTTTGCTTAGAATAAAATACCTTGATTTGTTTACTGTACATATACAAGTACCATTCTACTATGAATGCATTTCCTCTTCTCTTCTTTTCACCCCTTTCCTACATCTGCAACATGGATGTGATGCAGTAAGTAATACAGTTAGTACGTAAGTGTATGTGCCTTAGGATCATTTATTATTACAGTGTGTAGTTGTTATCAAGTATAAAGTGGTGTGTTTTTTAGTCTTATGAGATAAGGGGGATAAAAAAATGCTTTATCAGTAGATGATAAATTGAAAATTTCAAAGTGTTACAATGAAAATTCACATCTGAGAAATCAAAAGCAAATTGCGGCCAATTTGAACATTCCTTTAGAGAATATTCCACGTTAAGAAAAATTTTAAAAAGGGCAGGGGTTGAAAGAAAAGGCAGTGGAAGTTAAAAATAAAATAAGGTCTGGAAACTATCAAGAATTGAAAAAAGTTTTCTTACAATGGTTTTGTCAAACTCATAGCTTACGTCTACCTACAAATCTGACATTGCTAACTGAAAAAGCATGATAAATTGCGAAAGAGCTTCAAATTACTAATTTTGCTAGGTCTAGTGGGTAGACTGACAATTCAAAACAAATTATAGCCTTGTATATCATCTGATCAGTAGAGAAGCAGAATCAGTAAATGAGGAAGATGTTGCTTCATGGAAACACAGTTGCTGAAGGATTTCTCCCCGTGTAATATTTTTAACACGTTCAGCACGGCTAGCGTACCATCACGCTCTGGGTTCCCTTACTAGGCACTGAGAGTTTGACCGTAAGCTGGTGACCGTAAATTGCAACCTCTCATAGTTTATCGCTCAGAAAATGCAAGGGCATTAAAAAATATTTTAATGCTAGCTTGCTCGTAATTTGGAAGCCGAATCGGAAGGCTTGGGTGACAGCTTCCTTTTTTGAGGACGGGTTTGGTCATCATTTCATACCTCAAGTCGTATGTTATTGTTAGTTTAAGCAAATTCCTTTTAAAGTAATTCCTATTAATTGACAATGCACCTGGCCATCCTCCTACTTTTAACTAATTTCGACACATGAGTGAAAGTGATATTTTTGCCACCAAACACGACTAATTTGCTTCAACCAATAGATCAGGGACTCATCAAAACATTTAAAGCTTATTACACAAGAAGATCATATGCGCATCTGCATGAAGCTATGAGACAGAGTAACAAGCTGTATGTTGAAGATTTTTGGAAACAATTCAATGTTTTAGGTGCTTTGAGAATCATTGGACAATCTTGGAATTGTTTGAATGTTGTTTGGAAAAGGTGTTTCTTTTTTTTTTCACTGAAACTCAAACGGAATCAGTTCCTGAATTTGATGAAATAGCTGATGTGATTGAAGAAATTGTCGGTTTTGCCAGACAACTCAAATGAGAAGTGGATAGCGATGATGCTCAAGAATTGCTGTGTTTTACGCAACCAGGAGCTGACAAATAATAGACGAGCTCATAAAACAAGACCCTAAAGACACAGATTGTTTAGACCCAGTTAATGTAGAAGATGAAATGACGGTTAGAAAATTGACCAAAGGTCTTAGTTTAATTGAGCGAGGCTTAACAATTTTAGAAAACTTAGACTTCAACGATGAACGTATTTCTGCCACAAAACAACAAAATGAGCGAGTTACGAGGAAATTCTGCATGAGAATAAAAAATCTTCAATTTGTCAAACTAATTTACTAGATTTTATGAAGCCTTCTATGTCAAAAAACTTCTTTTTACTTACTTCTTTGCAATATATATATATAATCTTGTTGTTGTATTATATACAAAAGATTTTAATACATACACATTTTTCTTCTAAATTAATAGTTTATTTAGCCTCTGGTTCCAATTAAACATGATTCTTATGTGATTGTATGTAAACTTATATCCCGACTTATGCGAATTTGACTTACACGGTTATCACTCGGTCCCACCTATCCCATAAGTACAGGGTATTACTGTATATACAAAAATTAATAGTTATTAACAGACATTAAATGAAAACAACATTTTTGTTTTAAGAGTTCCTTTAAAATTTCTTGTTCAATAAAATGTACTGTTAAAATTAATTCATTAAAATCTTTAATTTATACAGATTTGAGACATTCTTCTGCCTTCTCTAACATCAAAACATTGTTCTTCGTTGATACGTCTCGGAACTCTACTATAAAAACTTTAAGCTGTAATCATGATATCAAAACCTTAAACTATACCTTTTGCTAAAGCCTTAAAATCATTCTTATATACTTTTAACACTGGTTCCCCCTCCACTCATCTCCTCTCTTCCTCTTTCTTACCTGTTCTCAGCACAGACTTTGCTTCTTATTAATTCGCTTTGTTTCAAGCCTCTTGTTTATACTCGTGAAGTCAAAAGTTAAAAAGTCAATAACTTAAAATTGTTGAAAGTGGCCTGCAACGCATTTGTTTAAAGAGGGCCATATACTGTAAGAAATAAAGAAAGCAATGAAAATATTACATTGTGTTAATAAAGAAAGTTGGTTAAACATTTTAGAAAATTTAGAAATTTATAAGTCAAAACTAAAGAAAAAAATATAATAAATGAACAAGTAATTATTCATGATAAGTAAATTTCAAAAGTTTAAAATTATCAAGTAGTTAAACGATTGTAAGCAAGAGTAGAATTGAACTAATAACAAGCAGTCTTCGATGAGAAGGGGTTGAATGATTAGTGCCCAGTACTAACAGTATATAAGAAAGAGCTCAAGGATAAAATACAGTTTAAAGTTTTAATAATAAAATTAATCCATATTGTGTCAACAAAGAACAATGTTTTAATATTAGCAAAGGCTGAAGAATGTTCTCAAATTATACTCAATATTCCTAACAGAAATAAATATGATTATATTAACAATAATTAAATTAATAAAGTTACTAATGTATACTATGTATTTTTTTAAAATCAATTGTTTTTGTTTTCTTTAAATTAAAAAAAAAATTAAAATAGTTTTCTTAAAAATTTTGTTTTTATATTTATTTGTCCAAGAATATCTGTTGAAAATTATTGAAAATTTATATTTTTGCTGTGTAGAGTTACCGAGATTTAATGCTGGTGACAAGAGATGGTCTGTCAATGGTCCTTACACAATTATCTCAGCTAGTGCTAGAAAGGTGGATGAAGTTTCAAGACATAGCAAGGTCACAGCTTATGTGGTTACTCAGAGAGTTAATAAGAAATGGTGTGGGTGGGGTAGATACGCTTTGTTGGAACTTGATGAGACATACTGCTGGAGGGGATATTTCTACGAAGAATATTATTTTGATTGATTCGCTTTTAGATATTTATATTGAAAATAGGTGAGTAGTATATTTTTATACATAAAAATATGTAAGAAGAGAACTTATATTTTTAGAAAACATTGCTTCAACTAATTTATATCACTATAGTTTATAGAAGTATAGGGAAACTATGCACCTTTCCAGCTTTTAAAAATATTCCTGAATAGATGTTTGCTTTAAACTTAAACTGATGGAGTAGAAATATTGTCTTAACTTTTTTGAACAGTAATTTATAGTAGTGAGTACAGGGCATCAAATCCAGTTCCAAAATCTTGTTCTAGAATCAACCAGTAAAGACTATAATATTGTCAGTAACTCTGATTTCATAACATTCTCTAAAGATTTTGCTTAAATTTGTAAAACTTAAAGATCAGTTACTGTAATCAGTGTTTTATTTTTGGTCTTCGGAGTTGTTGGGGTAAATACTTTTCTTCACTGCAACTCCCAGTTAGACCATTCAGGTACCTTGTGAGTTTGGGTGCATATTCTTCTCTAAACATCATTTGTTTCTTGGACGTAATATTATCTGGAAAATAAACCAGCGAGAATTTACAGCTACATACTAACACCAGCAGTATCTTGGTAGGAACCAGTAAGTTTTGGAACTTGTATTCCTAAAAGTTAATCATTCTTTTCGATTTTGCTTTGATAGACTTCTGATGTAGAATAATCTTATTTCCCCCCTCATTACTTTACTGACAATAAGCTCAGATTGTGAGTAATTTTCTCGATCAAACAATTTTTCTTGAGCAATTTTCTAAGCAAGATTTTTCTCTAGCTCTATCATATCTATATACAAACTTTGGTTTTTTTAGCTTGTAAACTGGATTTGGTATCTGACTATCTTTCCATAATTTTGTCATTAGAAAATCCTGAGAGTTATTTTCTGAATAACTATTTCTACAGCTGCTTCCACCAGATTAGTTGAAAGATTCTGTTCAAAAGACACTGAAATATGAACTGGTTGAAAAGGACCGTCAAAAACAACCCGAAACTAAAAATGGAAAACCACAAAACTGAATTTTGTTTTACAGTGAATTATTTAGGAAAACAAATTAAAATTAAAGTAAAACTTTTTTGCCTGGCGAGTTCCTATAAAAAAGAAAATTTAAGGAATTTGTTAGAAGAATTAAAGTAATACGTTTGTACTTCTAAAGTTGCTTTTAAAATTATTAGGTAATTGGTGGTTACAGATCTTTATTATATTCTTTAAATACGTAATTAACTCTTCAAATTTATTTCTCAACTCTAAAATAAATACTTTCTTGTCTGAAGGGATGAAATTTAGGCACAGCTTCACACAAAATATGTCCAAGTAAATAGAAATAGACTGAGGTTAATGCTGATTGAATTTTATCACCCTACCAAGTAAATTTTCAATTTGTATACTATTTTTCCTTTATTAAAATTTTGCATGATGCAATGCAATTGAGTAACATTTTTGTGTAAAGTTAATGGAATGTCACTTTTAACAAGCCTACAACTAATATGCATGGCTTATGTTATACATGAAGGTATTGATTTGATGAAATAGTTTTATTTATCTCATTTCCAGTTTAAGTCTTCAAATCTTATTTTTACAAGATTCACCCCTACATTATCCTCCTCTTTTACGTTCAAATCTTTCTAAATATTTTTTCCTTTTGATTTAACTATATATATTTTTGAGAGAATTCAATTCTTACAATTAATAACTTCAACGTTATTTGAAAAGGTTTACTTATCTGTAACTCCTTAACTTTTTTTCTTTCTTAGCTGAACTTTTTTACAGTTCAATATTTGTTTAATATTTTAGAAAGCAATTAAATTGTTTTTCATTTAAATAATTGGCAGTTTTACATAGACATATAATAATGTAAAACTACTGTCATATTTTAATATAATATTTTGAGACATAAGATGATTGTTTTGAAGCTAAACAATTTTTAATTGTGATATGAATTTCTAAGTCGTCATGGTTCTCCAATAACACACTTTCTGTTTTTACCTATATTTCATCTTGGCTCCCCCTACAGCATGTTTTTGATATTTGCTTGGCTATAGTTATTATCTAGGCTGTAGCTTATTAGCAATTGTTGCTTGTTCATAGTTTTGTTTACATCACATGTCGGGCTATTAACATGTGTCATAATTTCATTCCTCGATAGTAACTCGACTAAACATCCATGGATGCTCTGAAAATTTAGTCTCTGCTCAACTTCGAACTGTGGGTTGTTTTTTTCCAACTTGGATAAGCATTGAAATTATTTACCATTGAACCTGCCTGGGGATGGTCGATATTTTCTGTCACAGTGAGTTGTCACTGATATTCGTTTGTCGTTGGTAGTACCAGTGACTAAATATGGAAAATGCCAGTTCCAGTGACAATGGATCGATCTGAATATGCCTCTGTTGTTATTGGGCAAAAACCAGAAGTCACTGGATGAAATGTCTGTCATCTCTTGATTTGTAGCTGTCACTGGATGAAACGTCTGCTATCGGTTGATTTCTCTCTGTCATTGCTCTGCTCTCATTGCTCGGCCCACGGCACCGATTTCGTGCAATGTTGTTGACTGAAGAGGAGAGGGGGTTGTCTGCTGTAATTGGCCAAAATGTCGCTGTTGTTGCTGAAAAGTTACTGTTATTGGTTGTCATTGGTTGATTTGACGCTGTCACTGGTTCTACTCATTTACGTCATGTGTGGGTGTTCGATTTGTGTCAGGTTTCAAGTTAGTAATAAGGATGTGTACAGTAGACGCTATTTCGCAGTCGGTAGTTTGCTCTCAATATCATAGGAGTTTATTTTAAAATAAAATGAACCTTCCAAAAAGAAAAAGTGAGGTGTGGAATCATTTCACCAGTGTGGTATGGCTGCCTGTTATTGGTAAATACATAGCAGTCTCAGTATCCCTTGTTACCAGTACTAAAGTCACTGGTAAAAGTCACTGATCCAAACCTGTCGCTGTCACTAATATCACATATCCGTTAAAGTCACTGAATCGACCATCCCTAAACCTGCCACATACAATGGGTATGATTTTATATCAAAATACTTGAATGATGATTAACACTATTTGAAAGTGTTTGTGAGTCTGTTAATCAGGCAGTAATCTTGTGCCTTTGTAAAGGTATTATTTGTTTTTCAGTTTCACATATTTTGTTGTACATTTGAGGGTTATATCTTTTATCAGTTTTTTAAATTTTGTATTCTAGTTAGAGGCTTTTTAGTTTTAACATTTAATGACTACTAGATTTAAATGTTTTTAATTACAAGTACAAATTTTCATTGAACTGATTAAAGGATTGAATTCTCTCAAGGTTTTAGCTTTGTAAAATTTAGCTCACTGCTTCCATGTAATCTGTACTTTCATGAAATTTTTTGAAAAGTATTGAGAAATCAATTTTGAATTTAAAAGATTTCAAAATTTTACTCGTGGACTAATAATGTTTGAACCAGATTATAGGAATGTTATCTTTATTTTTATTTTCGTGAGTTAATTAAAACGTTATACTTATGAATACATCTATGCAAGTGTGTAAGTGTTTTAATTATAAATTGGAATTGTTAAATATGTTTTAATAGACTAAAATGTAAAAAAATATAATTATCAATTTTATGTGTTTTAGGCCATGGTTGGACAAATATCCCGTTCTGCTAGCATCTGTTGTGTATACATATCTACGTCTTATTGAAGATCATAATTCCCCTGGTTTGGCAGGTTTGCGTCAAAAAGAAGTAGGTTTTACTGTATCACTGCTTAGAGAGAGGTTTTCAGAATGTCTTGTCATTGGGCGAGATCTAGTCAGACTTTTACAAAATGTGGCCAGAATACCAGAGTTTGAACAGCTTTGGCGTGATATTTTACGTAATCCTAAATCTTTGAACACCTCATTTATGGGTAAGCAATTTAAAACTAATTTATATGTTAGTATATGTTTTTATAAGAAAATTTCAAATGAGTATAACTATAATCTTCTACTAGTGTTTGTAAGTAGTATTATTTCACGAATCAACTCATATTTTACATTCATAGGAGATACAATTAGTTAATTTCCTTTTCTTTATAATTTTGGGTCAGTTTAAAAATTTGAGTCCTTACGTATTATATGGAGGCCACTATTATACAGCGTGCTGCGGTGGTTAGGTTATCATAAATATGTTACATTTTATAATTGCTGTTCTAGGTTCATTATGTTTTTTATTGCATCACGGTTCGGAACTTTTATTATAAATTGCTGCTCTGTTTCGCAGCACAAACCGTCAAATACCCAATGTTGAAGAAACACTTTTCCAGCTTTACTTTTCTCTTTTACTGGTATTTTTTCTAAAAGTAAAATCTTATCAGGTGTCCTCCGATTCATAATGTAACAGGGAAAGTAATGTAACATATTTATAACCTAACCTAACCTAACACTGCAGTGCACTGTATAATAGTGGCCTCCGTATAATTCATAAGTACCAAAACTTGTTTATAGTCAATAGATTTTTTGAAAGTATGTAATTTTGCTGAAATGAAAAATTGTAATATTTATGTTTGGCAATATATTTATGCATGTTTAATACTCATAGAAAATTCTTTGTCTCAGTGTGCAGTTGAAAAATTATACAAAATATTATCTCAAAATAAAAAAAATTCATTTAGTTTTTATATAATTTCTTTATTAGTTTTTAATGGAAATTTAAGTTTAAAAGTGTTCCTTAATTATTACTTAATTACTTTTAGTGATTACTTAATTATTTTTTAATCAGCACCAATAATTTATTTACATTTTTATTTAGCCTAAAAACATTTTACAATCACATTTCAAATGTTCTTTGAAAATGTTTATAAAATTGTTGGACAAATAATTTATTTTAATACGTCAAAACTGTCAAGACTTTTGGATAAAATTTTGAAAAGAGTTGTATATTTACTTGAATGAAATTTTAAATTCATATTTCAAGGAAAAAATGAGAATGGATTTGTTTCAAATCTTATGAACAACAGGTTTAGTTATTTTATTGACACTGAATTTTTTTTTTATTGCTGTACTTGTATACATTTTGCTTGTACATAGTAGGTAGAGCTGCACCAGGTAATTTGCTAGTAATGATTATAAGGAGAAAACTCAGAAGTAAAATTAAAGTGTAAAATTTGTTTCCATGACAAAAAGATGTTAGGTTAAGGATATATGTGCTGAGAGGCTCAATTTTATTTTTACATATAGTAGAAACTCTTAACTGGGGTTAACTTAGCCTTCCATGCCCTGATTTACCATGTTCATAAAAAACTGTGGTGTTGTGTAAACAAATTCCTTATATAAATAAACCTGACTATTACCAAATATTTCCTACTACTATTTTCTGATATAATTGTACGTTTAGTTCCTAGGAAGTTACAAATAAAAAGACTCTATATATATCAACCTCTAATAATGTTATGGGATTGTATGTACATATATGTACAGTTTAACTAAAGATGTTTTTTTTTCAAGGGACTGAACTAAAATTGTGTCTTACATGAGAGTGGTTTGGGTGGGAAACACCTTTTATAGCGAAGTTACTGATACAAAAAAATTAACCTTGCGTGAGTAATATACAAAGGTTTATAGAGTAAATACAACGATATTGTATTCCATATAAAAGTGATTTTTTTCTCTGTTCAGTTTTACAAGCAAATCACAATATCATTTGTCTTTTGATAACTTGTACATTCACAACTGTTCTGACATTGAAATAATGTCAGATGGTTTACCCAAAACTTGGCGCTTTTAGACTTGGCATGTGTTTTGAATACATAACCCTTACATTCGGTAAACTCACCAGGCTGCTTGCACATTCGGTAAACTCACCAGGCTGCTTGCCCAAGGTAGGTTTCATTTTGTGGTGGAGAAACAATTTCCTTTTAAAAGTCGCTGAAAGCTGGTGGCGGTAGTTCTCTAACAAAATAAGTAGATCGTAACATATACATTTACACTGCTTTAAGATAAATATAAAAATGCAATGACTAGGATGGCTATGTGACTGTTGCAATGCTATTGTTCAAAGGATTGAAACAAAATTTTGATGGGATAAGTAAATTATTTTTTTCATATTGACAATGTCAAGTGTTTAATAATATTTTGATAATAATATTCTGTAAATAAAATTATTAATTCTGAATAACAAACAAAATTCACTGCATTTTAATTAAATTGAAAATTAAACCTAAATTATAAATAAACTTCAGAATGTATTCTACAAATTTAACAATTATAATTTTCTAAAAAGTTATAAATTTTAGCTCTTGAATCTGAAAAACATTTAGAGTTCATTTTATATAGTTACAATGGTTCTTTTTGTAATAAGGAAAGAGGTATTGTTTTCTTTTTATTGAATGTTTTTTTTTACTATGATGAGATTTTCCACTTGTTTCTAATCTATTTTTGCTAGGTGTGCTGCAAATGTTGCAGACACGAACATCTCGGAGGTTTCTACAATCCCGTCTTACTCCAGACATGGAACAAAAGTTGGTCTTTCTCACATCTGCAGTTAGGTTTGGTAATCACAAGAGGTATCAGGACTGGTTTCAAAAACAGGTAAGATGTATTTATTTTTATTGGGTTTATTAAAAAATTTGAATTTTTGTCCTTTATTTTTTTTTAAAATTTTTGTGATTGTTAATATTTTTTCATTATTAGAATAACTTTTGTTGTGGAAGAAATTGAAAATGTCAATTTTCCTAAATAGTTAATTTACTAAATATTACATACTTCAACACTGTACATTCCAATTTAAATACATTTTTATTGTTAAGAGTAAAATCTTTGTGTGTGTGTATGTGCACATGGTCGTTCTTGCTAAAAGTCAAACCTTAGTTTACATTTTTTGGGTTAAATAGGTGACTGGCAGTCTTTTCTTGGTAATAATGTGATATATTTTCATAATTTAGACACAGAAGGAATGAAACTCACTAAAACATTTGATGTACTAGGACTGATACATGTATGAAGGAAGACTAACTCTTGCTTACAGCAAGGCTGAAACTTGTGTGGAGGAGGGCTGATACTTGTATACTGGAAGACTGACTCTTACTTACAGCAAGGCTGAAACTTGTGTGGAGGAGGTCTGATACATGTATGCAGGAAGACTGACTCTTGCTTACAAGCAGGCTAAAACTTGTGTGGAGGAGGGCTGATACATGTATGCAGGAAGACTGACTCTTGCTTACAGGAAGGCTGAAACTTGTGTGGAGGAGGGCTGATACTTGTATGCAGGAAGATATGTACGTGCAGTAGAATTGACATTTGTATGAAGAAAGATTGAGTCTTGTATGTAGACGGACTGTCACTTGCATGCAGGAAGACTGGTACTTATACGCAGAACTGACTCTTGTATGTAGGAAGACTGGGACTTGTGTGCAGAAGGACCGACACTTGTCAACAGGAAGACTGACCAAAAAGGCTACTGCCTTTTTATGAATCACATAAAATGTTTTAGTGTGTTTCTTTTCTTCTATGTGTCTAAATTATGAAAAGAGACTGGATTATTACCAGCTTAAATCTGTCATATCCCTATCTAATCCAAACATATCATTTAAACCTATGTTATTGTATGCAAACCAAGAACCTTAATTGTTTTTTGACAAGTCCTACTATGAGATATTCGTAAGTCGAGGTATAATTTTATATACAATCACATAGGAATCATGTTTAGTTGGGACCAAAGACTAAATAAACTAATAATTTAAAAGAAAAATGTATATTATTAAAATCTTAAATACATAATACAACAAAAATTTATATACATAGATATTGCAAAGAAGTAAGTAAAAAGAAGTTATTTTGTAAATTATCTAGTAAATTTGAAAAATTGACGATTTTTTTTTCACACAGAATTTTCTTGTAACTTGCTAATTTTGTTCTTTGTGAGAGAAATACGCTCATCGTTGGAGTTTTATGTTTTCCAAAATTTGTAAGCCTCGCTCAATTAAACTAAGGCCTTTTGTCAAATGTCTAACAGTCATTTCATCTTCTACGTCAACTGGGTCTAAAGAATCTGCATTTTTAAGGTCTTGCTCTTGCTCACACATTTCTATGAGCTCATCAATTAATTGATTAATTGCAGTTCTTGAACGTCTTCATTATCCACTTCTAAATTTAGTTGTCTGGCAAAACTGACCACTTCTTCAATCACATCAGCAATTTCATCAGACTCTGGCACTGATTTTGCATGAATTTCATTCCAAAAAAAAATAGATACACCTTTTTCCAAACGCCATTCAAAGTTTTTTGTGAAATTTCATTCCAAGATTGTCCAGTGATTCTCAAACCATCTAAACCATTGAAATGTTTATAAAAATCTTCAACAGAGAGCTTGGTGTTCTGTTTCATAGCTTCATGCAGATGCTCAAATGACCTTGTGTAATAAGCTTTAAATATTTTGATGACTCCCTGATTCATTGGTTGAAGCAAATTATTTGTGTTAATAAAAAATATCATTTTCACGCATGTGTCGAAATTAGATAGAGTAGTAGGAGGATGGTCATGTGGATTGTCAATTAATAGGAATTACTTTGAAAGGAATTTGTTTAGACTGACAATAAGATTCGTTTTTTGGTATGAAATGATGATCAAACCGGTCCAAAAAAAAAAGCGGTCAACATAGCCTTCTGATTCGACTTAAAAATCACGGGTAAGCTAGGTTTAGAAATATTTTTTAATGCCCTTGGATTTTCTGAGCGATAATTTATAAGAGTTGCAACTTACAGTCAACAACTGTATTTGTGCCAAATATCACTGGTCTTTGGCGGCTTTAAAACCTGACAATATTTTCTCCTCATGAGCTATAAATGTTCTGTTGAACATTTTCTTCCAGAACAGGCCAGTTTCTGTGTAACTCGGACAGCACGATTTAAAACTGTGTAACTTGGGAATACCGAAGTTACTTAATGTATGGTTAGCAAGAATCTTGCTTTAACAAGTCCTTCCATCATATTTATAGGGGGTACTCCATTATCAAGTATACTCATTTGACACTAGTCTTCAGTAAGTTTGAAAATAGAATGTCATATCCGTATGTAATCCAAACATATCACACTTATGTTAATGTACACACATTTAATATTGTAAACTATTTTAATTATGAATAATTAATTATTTTATTATCACTATAAATTAAATTCATTTTAGTTTTTTAACAATTTCTTATGGGTATTTTTAAATATTTGGTTTAATTCGTAATTGACTTATTTATGGTTATATATAATTAGATTTTGCTTAAATTTTTATTAACATCATCTAGTTATATAGATAGCTAATGATTTTTGTTTTTATTCATTTGTGTATGAACTGCTATTTTAATAATTTTCTTCTGCTGTCTGATATATATTTTTCTTTTTCTTTATTTTCATTTTTCGTGAATATTGTATTCATACAATGTAATAAAACATACATATCAGTTATTGTATGATTAGGGAGTTGATTCAGATTATTCAGAATCCTAGCTTACCTGTCGTATATTGCTGCAATATCAAAAGATAGTGATATGAAAAAACTCGTTATAATAATAATAAAATTTATATTATGTAATTTTTATGAAAATAGATCGTTTACATTAGGGAAATTTTTCATAAGATTTTTATTTTATTTATTCAAATGCTTTTGTATAATTACATCTCCCAATACAATTATTATCAGCTTTTAAATTTAACAAAGAACTGTATTCATGAATTCTATCTTGCACTTAGGGTTGCTGAAAAACAACTATATTCACTGCCAAATCCACTATGTATAAAATATTCAACATCTTAGATGATTAAATTTCGATAAGTATTTCTAGAATTAGAGTGTAAAAATAATAACCTAATTTTTGGTCAAAATAAAACAATTTAACCAAAATTTATATTCATTACATTCAAATAATTCACACAAAAAGTGGAATTCATTTTTTTATACTTAATTTATTTGGTAAGATTTATTTTATAAATCAATATGTTCTTCAACTTATAAATAAAACACATTTTCGATTCAGTAGCGTTTTTAACTAATAATCTACGGTAAATAAATTGAAATACCCTTTGTTTTTAAACAATTGTTGGGCAAACTAAGCTAGCATCTTCCTTCACGGCACATTGTAATTGAATAGAACTAGGAGTGTGTCATTAGTGGATTAAAATATTTATTTTAATGAACTTCAGAATAATTAATATATTTTTTTAAACCATCTGGTAATTGAATAAACTGATTTTCTGGTTTACCTGTTCTCAAATACCGCACATATAATTGTCCATGCGAGAAACAGTCAGAGCGCATTCCATTACCAACATATTGAAATGTTTGGTCTTGATACTTATTAATAATAATTAATAGCAAACAAAACTTTAATGGGAAATTGAAGTCTCTTAAACTGGATAGGTAAATCAGTAATAATCAATTTTGTATTAATATTGTATTGTTACAATATGACTAATTTCTAATTGATAGATATAGTGCCACGATCATTTGGTATCATTTCATTACAAACATTGAGTGGGTGAAATGGAAATTCTGTGTTTCCTCCAAGACGTACTCTCCTATTTGTTCTAAAATGTAATTTATAAACATATTGGCCACTGCAAGAAGCTATGGGTGTTGCATAGTGTCGATTGCAGAACGCCATTTCCACATGAAGTAATCCCTACTACGCTATGGCAATGTAATTCCATGTTTTTTTTTTTGTTAATGCATTGACAAAGTTCTACTTTATACAGCCTATGATATTCCACATGTAATAAAAAAATCTTCATTTAAAATTTCAAAACAATTGGTCAAATAATTTTTGAGGATAGACAAATGCTTTTTCTTTATATAATAGTAAGATTTTTATTAAAGTTTTGATATGTAGGAAAATCTTTTTTTTTTCTTACATTTACAAAATATTTGACGCTATTAATAATATATTTTATTGCTTGATATTTAAAATATTATTAAATTAGTAAACAATAATCTAAAATACTTATCTTTATTTAACATTATATTGTTTGTTGCCTGGTCTTATCTAATATTATAATTGGTTTCAGTATTTGGCGACTCCCGAAGCACAAACATTAAGAAGTGATCTCATTCGTTTCATTGTGGGTGTTATTCATCCTACAAATGAGCTCTTGTGTTCAGATATAATACCGAGGTGGGCTGTCATAGGTTGGCTTTTAACGACAACCACATCAAATATAGCTGTATCAAATGCAAAGCTAGCTCTGTTTTATGATTGGCTATTTTTTGATCCTGATAAGGATAACATTATGAACATAGGTAAAGTTCAGAAAGTAATTGTTTTATTAAAAATTTTTAACAAATATAAAATTTTTTAAGCAATATTAAACACATGTCAATATAATAAAACATATATCTTTAAGGTTAAAAAAAAAATAATTGGTGTTTATAAAATGTACTCTAGAAGTACTTAATTGTAGCCTGGTCGTTTAAACTCGTTACCTAAAACGTAAAAAAAACTTATCAAGTTCTTTTTTTAAAATTAACAATAAATGTTTACAAATGTACTCTGATATAGTTTGAGCTTAAGTATGGGTTGTTTAAAATTTGAAACTTTAAACAAAGATCATGTTGATATATTATTTTAGTTTTTATTTAAAACATACCAAAATTAAGACTTTTGTAGTTGACTTTATGTGACAGATCAGATAATAATATTATATCTAATCTAATAATTATTATTATTTTACGAGATCTGTTAAAAAAATACACGGACTGTTTGAATTTTGCGGCTCAAGTTAGTTTCAGGAGAATTCGCTTGGTGTTGCTAGGTTCGTATAAATCAGCTGATTAAAATGCGGTATTTCAGTTGCAGATATCTTCATTTGTTGATGAGTTACACGCAGTTTAGTAAAGAGTGTTTTTTTCGTTTGTCGGATTGTAAAATGGACAGCCTTAAGGAGCAACGAATTGCTGTGAATTTTTGTGTAAAACTAGGGAAATCTGCAACAGAAACATTTGCCATGCTTAACACAGCCTACGGCGATGTTGCCATGAAGCGTACTGCATGTTTCAAGTGGCATGAACGTTTCAAGGGTGGCCGACAGTCGATTGATGATGATGAGCATCCTGGACGTCCTTCAACGTCAACTGACGACCCACACGTTGACAAAATCAACACCCTGGTGCGCGAAAATCGACGTCTGACCATTAGGGAGCTTTCCGAAGAGTGTGGGATATCAGTTGGATCTTGTTACGAGATTTTGACCGAAAAATTGAAGATGAAATATGTGCCACTCCTGATGACCGACGACCAAAAAGCCAATCAAATCCGGGTTTGTAGGGAACTGCTTGATCGTTCAAATGAAGATGAGAACTTTTTGTCAAGAATTATAACCGGTGATGAATCATGGGTGTATGGTTACGACATTGAAACGAAGGTCCGATCATCCCAATGGGTGAGTCAAAGGTCCCCAAGACCCAAAAAAGCTCGCCAAGTTCGGTCGAATGTGAAGGTGATGCTGAGTTTTTTTGATGCCAAGGGTGTTGTTCACTACGAATACCTCCCTGAAGGCTCTACAATCAACCAGATTATCTGCATTGAAGTACTGAAACGTCTTGAGGGACGCCGTCTGACGCAAAAGGCCAGAACTGTGGAGAAGTGACAACTGGTTTTTCCATCACGACAACTCTCCAGCTCACTCAGCACTCAGAACTCGTGAGTTTTTGGCCAAACACTTGATCACTGTTCTTTCCCCCCCTCCCTACTCACGTGACCTTGCTCCTTGTGACTTTTTCTTATTCCCAAAACTCAAAAAACCCCTCAAAGGAAGAAGATTTGAAACGATTTCGGAGATTAAGGCAAATGCGACGAAGGAGCTGAACGCCATCACAAAAGAAGCATATCAGGACTGTTTTAACAAGTGGAAACACCGTTGGGATAAGTGTGAGTGTTGTGGAGGATAGTACTTTGAAGGAAACACCAAGCGGATTCTCCTGAAACTAACTTGAGCCGCGAAATTCAAACAGTCTGCATATTTTTTGAACAAACTTGTATAGTTATATATGATTATAATTTAATATAAGTAATAATAAAAATAATATATTTTGAAAAAATAATGCCCTGATCATCCCAAAAGCTCTCCTTTGGTGGTGAAACAATTTTTTCTTATTCATTAAGTACCTATTGTTATAGGACTTTTACACACTTTCAGTGTTCTTATTTCTACATACATTTCATCAATTTTTCATACTATTGTCTGTGACTGAAAAATGCAAACAATTTCAATGTTGTCAATCCATCAGGAATATAGTAGCCATTTGCGCTTATATAATTTATCCAGAAATTACTGTAACCTTATGTAAATTGATTGTAATAAATAGATTAGACTCACAGTTTTAACTATGACTTCAATTTTCCAGTAGCTAGAACTGAAAGTAATTCATTTATCTCTGTCACATTGAAAGAAGTCATTAAACTAAGAATGGTTTCAATACTGCACTATTATCTCTTATTCTACATAATTACCAGACTCTCTTAGTATGCTTTTTGGTAATTAAAATGAAAGTTTAGTTGATCAGAAGTATGGAACTTATTTGGTTGAAATTAATATTTTATTGTTTAAATTATTTGATTTGTTTTTACATTTCATAATTTAAATTTGTTTCAGAACCTGCGATACTAGTCATGCATCATTCCATGAGGTCTCACCCTGCCGTTACAGCATCCCTTCTAGATTTCCTATGTCGTGTAAGTTACAATAATGCTAAGTAACCAGTAAAGCCATCATTGTTTATTACGATGACAAGAAATGCGAGGGTTTTTGTGTTTTTTTTACCATTTTGTCATTTGTATAAAATTGTTTAAAATTAAAAAAAAAAAACAAGAAATAGTTGTTTTCACAAGTCAAGTATAATTAATAAATTAGGACAATTTTTCTATAACTAATTTGTGGTAATTGCAGAAGTAAGTGATGTGTGAATTTGTCTTCTCTAAGTATTGACAGTGATGTTCACTGTCAATGTTATTTCTTTAACCCGGCAGAGGTCGCGTGAAAAATAAAACGTGAGGGGTCGCACACTGTGCATTCGACCAGGTCATTTTATTAATACAAAAAAAATTACTGAACAATATTTAATTTTAAAAATACAAACTTCGTAATTAAGTATAATGTATATACTTAAGTTCTATTGGTTTTAATTGTAACATTATTGAAATAAATAATTTTAAATAATATTTAAAGATTTAACAAATTTATTTTTTGGAAAAAATACAAGACTTTAGATAAGTTGTCATAACATAAGGACTCTTTTACAAAGACTTATGTTTATTGATATATTCTGAAAGAAAACTAAATTCTGAATAAGAAAATGTACTGGATGTTTACAATAACTGTTAAGTGAAAGAATTAATTTTGAATCAAAATGCATTGTATGTTTAAGTAAATTTATCACAATATTACAATTATAGTGATGAAATGAAACCGTAAAAATTTAAGATTTTAAACAAAAAATTACATACAATATGTCTAAGCACTTGAGGGTTATAGCAATGAAATTCCATACAGTTCCTCATCCGATTGATGCCCTTGGGTAGCGCAGTCTTGACAATAAGGTACAGTGTGTTCCCTGCAGACGAATCTACGACAGCTGTTGCACCGAGTTTTTTATTTCCTGTTTTGTCTCTAGTTGCATAGACCGCATCGTCCTTCACGCGCATCTTCTGCAATATTCCACCCCTGCAGCTGTAGGTCCAGCATCTCTTCAATGTTTCTTTTCACGAAAAAGTTGTCTTCTAACACTACTAGGATTTTCAATCCTTCTTCTTCAAGCCTTTCTTCGCTTTCCACCCTATCTAATAGTCTGGCAAGTCTTTCGTCCTCTGCATGATTCATATTGCGTAGTAACACAATAAATATAACACACAACACACTAAATGATCAATAACACAAAAGTGAAATTAAAAATTATGTCACACTTTAGCCCATGCGAGGGGTCGAGCACGGTGATTTCCACACTGGCTTTTTTTAGGCTGCTACAATAAGACACTCGTTGGTAATACAAACACTGCATTCGCCAGTGGACGAGTCTATTTGAAGTTACTGAGGGGGTGGAAGTTTACATAATCGGCAGTTCGAGATTTTGAGAAAATGGTAAAGGCCCGGTGGAAAAGACCATGAAGCGACCTCTGCCGGGTTAAACCATAAAGTTTAATAATTGCTAGAAAAGAACAATGGATTAGTTGTAGAAACATGGTCCTAACAAATTGATAATTCTTGACTTTATAATAACAACCGTCTTCTTATTCGAAAGACTGTTTTTTATTTGTAGGTTTGAATACATAATGCTACTAAATTCTTTCTGTTCATAATAAAAAGGTAAAGTTTTCATATTTCAGTAATTTATTGAAGTTACAAATATGTGAAGTGAAACTAGTTGGAAAAACAACATTAGAAGAATACCTTCAAAGTACAGTTGTAAGACAAAAAGCTTAATAATGTATTTATATTAATATAACATTGCTTTAAGATAAAATGAAAACAAGGTCTATGAAGAAGGTGGCTGATTTATAATATTGTAGAATCTTGACCGTCTGAAAAAAACAAAAGTGGTCAATTAGAGAAAAATAAAAAAGAACAAAATCAACCCAAGGCTAGGTAAAAAAATTGGTTTGAATATCTCATAATTGCTCTGTATATAGCTAATGTAATTTGTCTTACCTTAGCTGTTGTTGCTATCAAACACAAGTCTGTGTTTTTATATGAAGCTACTAATTGTGTAAATTAAAACTTTGTCTATGGGATTAGGATTTTGGTCATTTTCCATAGCCTAAATGTTACACGATTTCATCATTACTTAATCAAAATAGTACATAAATTGCATTCTCTTGGTTATAAATGCCATTCTTCATTTTAGAATTGATAAAAAAAATAGTAGACATCAACAACCTAAACAAATAATAATTGGAATTCGTAAAAAGAAAGCATTACACAGTTAAAAAACGATATGAGCAAAAAACTTTTTCAAACCTTGAAATTTCCTTGTGGTCTTAGTATGTATTTATTTATTTATTATATAAATTAGTGTTATTTCATTACGGAAAAACTAAAACACTGAGAAATATCAAACATGAGAAACAAATTTGTTTAAGCTGATTTATTACTTAAAGAAAAAAACAAGTATTTGGTTTTGGAGCTGAAAGTGTTAACTCTTGAAACCTCCAGACACAACTGAGGTAAAACAAAGTCTTTCCTATGAGCTGGTGTCTATCCCACCTATTAACCCCCCCCCCCACAACCAATATATGTGGCCAGGTTAATGAATATGTCAACTCCAACCCGGAGTTTTCTGGTTTAGATAATTGTTATTTTCATAGATTAGAAAAAACTAGCTATGGTGCAGATTTAGATAAAAATAAATCTGTATGAATAATTTTATTTGTAAATGCCTGTAATACAACTTTTCTAACAGCTGTTTAAATACTCAGCTGAGGAATAGATTTATCAAAAAGGTTTTTCCTGTCCCAGGAGCATCTAATGATATTTTTGTTTTCTATCACTGCGGCCATTTCGTTTAATTAAGTCATATGCTTCACTTTGATGTGGTACTAATTTGCAGAGATTATCATTAAAATATTCTTGAATATCATCAATAATCATGAAATTTTGGAACATAAATCTTAAGGATTTTTATTATCTTGTCCATTGCAAATTCTTGTTGATAAACCGTAATCACATAAATACTTTTCACTAACTACCTTGCTTCTATTGCTATAATACCTTTATTAAAAATATTTTCAGAATATAAAACAGAATCATTGCTTCTGCAACATCTAACTAACATGGTATAAATTATTTTCACAATATTGTTCTGTAAATTATTCCCATAAAATAGATGGTTCATAAGAATGGCAAAAGACTAAAATAAGCCAAACAAATTTCTTTCGTTTAGATGGAGGTTAAGATATGGAAGCATCTTCCAGAGTTTCTTCCCAATGATTATCACTTTCTAAAAGACCTTAAGCTCTGCAAGTAGCTTTAAAATTGGGATAAACAATACCACTAAGAGTTTTTAAATGATCAAAAGAGGTAGAACCTCTAACATGATGTATAAGGATACAAAGATGAAAACATTTGCTTTGATTAAGATGAATAGTGCAAATTTTATGTTTAGGGTGAATAGTGTAGTATGTGATTGTTGTATTGTAACATAATACCCAACTTGTCATGTAAGAATCATGAGGATAATTATGAGGATCATTTCAAAACCCTCGGTAATAAATTTATGAAAGGTTTCTTTCAAAATTTTAAATTTACTTATTTTTTATACTTAGTATCTACCAAAAATACCCAAAACACAAACTGAACAAGGGTACATACCCAGAGAAATTGATAAGAATATGATGTAAGTGTTAACTTATATAGTATGATACTGCAATACTGTAATCCAGTAGAGAATGCTATTATTTAGTATTATTGACTAAATGTGAATTATGGTAATATACAGTTAGCAGTTTAAGAAACCATATATTTTTAAGTATAACTTGTTATTGTCATAATGATTTGACACCATTTTTAATATTTGATTACATTTTTTAGGTTTACATTTATTGTTTTAATTTCTGTCCTGATTTTCTTTATTTTACTTCTAAATATTCTATCAATCTAAAATATTTTCTGCTTGGATATACTAAATGTAATTAATGATCTGACTAATGATTGGGTAAAAGAAATAACGATTCAAGTATAAAATAAGTTTTAAATATAAACTATTATTGTCTCTCTTGATATAAAGGATGTAAGGGTTAAAAATAGCTTTATAATTCTACTATAGAAATTGAAGTTGCATGTTTACTCTGATTTCAGATAATTCCTAATTTTTATCCTCTTTTATCAGACAAAGTGCGACTAGGGATTTTTACGTCTCTAAGACAGATTCTTGAGAAACGAGTACTGCCGACATTGTATCCGCTGTTTGATAATCCTAGATTAGATAGAGAACTGAGGCTATTGGTGAGAGAAACATTCCTGGAATTCTGTTGCCCTCCCACAATTGAAGGTTAGTTATTTTTAATAAGTAAAGTTGATATTTTAATATATCGTGCTGACAAAAGTCTTAGTATTTTGATGTAGATAGTATAGTATCTAAAAGATGTCTAAATGGTTGGGAAACCAACAATGTTGTAATGAGCACAGGCATTTATTTAGTAGAGATACTCTATTTTCTAAGTTTTACTTTTGATCATGAGTTTTAACAATTTTTTAGTTTAATAATTTATTATATTTAGTTAAATAGTTCATTATATTTATAAATTATATTTGTCTACAAATCTTTTAATCAATATTAGACGTTTACCAATATGATTTATATTCTTCATTTTGTTTTGCATACTAGACAGGAACAGGATTGAGTAATGAATAAGCCTTTAAATTATTTTCATACTTATATATATATATATATATATATATATATATATATATATAAACATGAAATATAGTAAACCTACAGTATTTAATGCTGTAGTTTTACAATTGAACAATATCATTTCAAAATTACAATACTGTACTGTTCTTTATGTATTTGACACTACTCTACAGTAAACGCATTTCATTAATTAATCGTTCAAGCTGGGATGATGAGTAAGTTCTTATGGTGAGAAAGTTGATTAATGAGATAAGTTGGGTTATTGTATGAACGGTTTAGCATCTTAAGGATATGTTCTTTGCTTTCTTCTCTTGGATTTTCTTGAAATTATTTAAAGCACTGGCGTTGTCTCTGTTGATACAATTCTTGAAAATTTAGAAGACATAGACTTGAGCCTGTATATTGGAGATGGCTGTATATTGGAGAACGGCTGTATATTGGAGAACGGCTGTATATTGGAGAACGGCTGTATATTGGAGAACGGCTGTATATTGGAGAACGGCTGTATAGTGGAGAACGGCTGTATATTGGAGAACGGCTGTATATTGGAGAATGGCTGTATATTGGAGGACGGCTGTATATTGGAGAATGGCTTTATATTGGAGAACGGCTGTATATTGGAGAATGGCTGTGTATTGGAGAATGGCTGTATATTGAAGAAAGGCTGGATATTAGAGAATGGCTTTATATTGGAGAACGGCTGTATATTGGAGAACGGCTGTATATTGCAGAATGGCTGTATATTGGAGGACGGCTGTATATTGGAGAACGGCTGTATATTGGAGGACGGCTGTATATTAAAGAACGGCTGTATATGGATGTATATGGAGAACGGCTGGAGAATGTTGGTGTGATGATGATTCTGATGGTAAACATTCTGAAGTAGTGAATATAGGAAATAGCCAAAATGCGCTTCCTAAAAATTGTGTAATATTCAGAGGTGGTTCCCCCATAAGGTTCCCCCATGGAGAAGGCTCCACCAATATAAGAAGAAAGAAGAACTTATACAATATCAAAAGCAAAGTGGTACAATATATTACAATGAAAATATTGAATAGAACTCCAATACCACAAAAAATAATCAAAAATGACAAATAAAACAAGTTACTTAAGATTAAACCGGATAAACCCTTATGTACATTTTGATGACCATGTCATCATCATGAGAGGGTCTTATTACAAAATTGCAGTCTAGCAAATAAGAAGTTATAAACTAAAATGACACCAATCATTCTCTGTGGTCCCTATATATAGACGTGAAGTATGCTCCACCCCCCTCTCTGCCCTCGACCAACAAATAACGATCGGCCGTCTTGAACCAAATAGGTTATGTCAAAAAGTACACTATAATAATAAATATGTAATATAAACTACAGCTAATAATAAATAAAATAAAAAACTAATTAAAATAATGCATCATATTTGAAAAAGGCTATATCTATGTAAAGAATATAGAAGTGAGTTAGGGATCTGCATTCATTAATTTGCCATTTGATTTGACTATAAAAATACTTTTATAACTATTAAGTAACTTTTTAGAGTTCATACATTTAGCTAAAATAACATTTGGATCTAATTCATGGTGATTACGAAGGATGTATTCTGCTACACTTGATTTTTCAATATATCCAATATAAATATGATAGGCCTGTAATTATTTTGCATTTTTATTGCTGATTAAGAGTTTTCAAGTACAATATATATAGAAAATCTTGACTTATAACAAAATATCATATACACAGCATATCATACAGTTTTTTAAAGGGAATGAAACAAGATTTTAGACATGATGGAACTTCTAATAATGAGTTGTTAGCAGTGTCACGGATTAAACAATGAATTAATCACATTTTTTGAAATAATAAAAAATAAGGAGATTTGGGCTTGATAGTACTACAAAGGATGAAAACTTTCCATATAACTGAAAGAGTTTTTATATTATTTAAATTTGTTCTATGATGTAATATAACATGTCTGCACATCCAAACACAAAGTGCAAATACCAGGTCATCCAAATACAACAGCATCCAAATGCAAGGTCCTAACTGTTTATTGGTAAAATACATTCAAACACTTCAAATCAGCTATCATAGCTATAAAATCTGCTATAATATAGGAAGAAACACAGAAAAATATGAAACTAACATAGCTAGTGAAAATATATGTTCCCCATGCCAAAACAAGCAATGTAAGCAGCGATTTGTGTGCTTCTGCAAACACGTGTAAGATATTTTTGTGAATCAATCAAAAGATCCATTAAAAATTCTGAAATATTTCATAATTTGTTGACCCGAAAATATTTCCTTAGTGAAAAATATTTCCAGTCGTCCTAGTCAACACTTTTTTTTCAAATTAGAACTCATATATTGCTGAAGAAAATTGATCAATGTGCTAACTGTTCCTTGTCAAAATAAGATATTTAAAAATATTGTTTATTTGAGCAAGCTTTTAATTTTTTTTTGATTAAACATTCCTTTCAAGATTCAAAACATAAAACGTTTTTCAAATTGCTAAAACCGCACTAGTTTCAATGACAGAGTCCGAAAGATGTTTGAGTATGTTAAAAAAAATAGAAATTTGTTTAAGAAACAGTATTACAAATTTGTTTAAGAAACAGTATGGCCAAGACCAATTTAATTGTTTGGCTGTTTTCTATTAATAAAGTTGAAACGCGTCAGCAAGTAAGCAATTACGTATTCACTTAGTTAAGTAGTTTAAATTTAGTTTAATCAATGAATTCAAGATGATTACATCAAGAAACTTCATAATTACATACTTTGGTTAAATTGGATAGTACAATTTTACTTAAAACACTGAAACTTACGCTAGTATGTTACACTTGCCTAGAGTGGCACTTGCTTCTTTGTTATTAAGGACAGCCAGAGTTGACAATGTGACCCATGATATTGATGTCATTAGAAAATATGTATATAACTAAATAATTTTAATATGTCCAATCTGAGCCTTTCGAACTTAATTTATTTACTTTTAATATATAACAAACTAACAATAAATACAGTCCAATCTCGGTACAACCATTTTGGATTACCAGAATGTACGCATACTACGTATACCAATGAGATTAATACGGCTACATATTTGCCAGTACGTGCAGGCTAATGTCAAGAGTAGGGTTAGTTAAGTACAGTACAGTAATAACTGAAAGAAAACAGGTACTTTTTAATTGAAATAGGTTTTTAACTTGTAAAGTTTTAAAATGATAATATAACAAATGCTTGAACAGCACGCTTAATAAAACACAAATATACTTACTACTGTATATACTGAATATAAAGACTTTACTTGTATATAAAACTTCCCTTCTTACTAAAAAAATCCAAAATTTTCGTTTGTTTCTGTTTGTTTGATTGCCTTTTCTACAGCCTTCTTTCTGATCTGAAACAGCAACAAGAATTGATGGTATGGTATGTCGTTTTGCCCAGTCAATGCATGTGTTAAAAGCCAAAATTGCATCATCGTGTTTCAAACCTGGCTTTCTTACTTCTTCAGCATTTCCTGTTTCAGATTCATCATCCCTTAGCACACTGTTGATAATTACACTGTCTGTTCTAAATCAATATAATTTTTGTCCCTTTGACTTCTGGCTTATGTCTTCTTAATTTAAATTTCCATCTTGGCTGACCTTTTTTACAATATGCACTATCGATTCAATGTCTTCACTTTCATTCCCATCTGCAATTGTATCATATTTTCAGGTTTCATATTTTGGAGAATCAATTGATGGTCACACATTTTTCCATGATTTTTGAATGAGTCCTTGGGTGACAGAATTCCAAGCATCTGTTAGAGAAAACGCTATGTCCTTTATTGTTAGTGTCTTCAGTTTGTGCTACAATATAATATAATATAAGAGACTTTTTCATTACTTTAATTTTATGTTCTGTATAATATTTTGATCCATTGGCTGTATTAGTGCAGTACAGTTGGGTGGCAGGAAGATTTTCGTGATACAGTCGGCGCCGCTTATTGTGATCACGGTTAATGTTATCATTCGGTTATTGTTATCGTTTCATTGAAAAACAAACATGGACTTAATACATTGTAATTAGGCCGCTTATTGTAATCATCTGTTCGCTTATTATTATCATTTAATTTGCCATTCAAAATCATATGCGTCAACGTATACTAGCAGAGACCAAGTAAAAATGTCTACAAAGTAGTGTAAACAGCACGTGCAACACACAATGACGACCAATTCATAGAATGTTTATTTTTAGAATGACAAAAATATTTTATAACGGTTTCAGCACTTAGCACAGTTCTCAGAATGTCTCCCTTACTCTTTGTTTACGCAAACACCCTAGATTCGCTGAGTCAACCTTAGTTGTTTGTTAACATTAGTTGATGTTACTACTGAACCATTTACAGTACAGTCCTACTGTATTTTTAACAGTGAATTTTTATGAACGTTTATTACAGTATTTCAGTGTGATTTTACATAACTTATTTTTTAAAGATCTTTTTCGTTTGTTTTGTAGAGGTTAGTGTCACTTGAAGTTTCAAAGGACAGTATAGCAAGATGTCCGAATCTCAAAAGAAACGACGCGATTTAAGTCTTAAACAAAAACTTGATATTCTAGATAGGTACAGTAAATTACCAAAAATGAGTCAAAGAAACGCTGCTTCTCAACCTCTCATATGTAAAATATTGAACAACAAAGAAAAAATCTTGTCATTATCAAAGTGTAATGCAAATGTTGACAACAAAAGACATCGTTCTGGGAAGGATACGAAAGTGGAATCAGCTTTGAAATTGTGGTTTAAAAATGTTCGCGAAAAAGATGCTCGAGTTGACGGCCCACTAATACGTCTAAAAGCTGAGGATCTTGCCAAAAAAATAGGAAAACAGGATTTTAAAGCCACAGATAGATGGTTCAATCGATGGAAGAAAAGGGAAAATATTGTTTACAAGAAAACGTGTGGTGAAAAAAGAAATGCTGATTTTGTTGGAGCTGAGGACTGGTTACAATACGAATGGCCAAAGATTTCGGCCGAGTATTCTCCTAGCTGCATATACAATGCAGATGAAACAGGATTTTATTATCGTGCTTTACCCAAACATACTTACTTATTTAAAAATGATATTGCTAACGGCTGTAAAATATGTAAACAAAGAATAACTGTTTTGTGTTGTGTTAACATGGTTGGTTATAAAGAAAAACTCTTAATTATCGGTAAATCTAAAAATCCACGTTGTTTTCAAGGTATCAAAAAGCTACCGGTTGAATATCATTCAAACTTCAATGCTTGGATGACATCAACAATTTTTAATGAATGGCTGACTAAATGGGATACCAGCTTCAAACGCAACATTGTCCTTCTACTAGACAACTGCACTGCACATAATGACATAAGCACTACGCTAAAACACATCAAAGTGATTTACCTTCCGGCCAATACTACATCAATTATTCAGCCATGTGACCAAGGCATAGTTAAAAATCTCAAAAGTTTTTATCGACGAGAGATGCGTGCTAGAATTATAGAAAATATGGATGAATGTCAAACCCTTACCTCAAATGAATTGGCTAAAAAAACTTCTTTACTCGATGCTATTCATCTGATAGCAAAATCTTGGAATGAAGTTTCTGAAAAAACTGAAAAATTGCTTTAGAAAAGGTGGTTTTTTGTTGAAGAAAATCAAGAGCAAGCTACATCTGAGGAAGACTCTGAAGAGAACTTGAAGCCTTTCGATTTGTCCTTAAAAGAATATACTGAGTGGATGGAAGTTGACGATAGTATTGAAACAGCAGCGGAAATGACTGAAGACGATATTTGTGAGGTAGTTGCTTCAACCTCAAAAGTTACTGAAGAAGAAGAAGGCACCGATGATGACGAAAATGATAAATGTGTACCGCAAAGATCTAAGCAGGAATTTCACCAAGCTCTTGAGATTCTAAGGCAGTTTGTTCAACAAAAAGCAAAAAAATTCAACAAACATTATGAATATGAACAATTTATAAACAATATTTTACGAGAAGACTACAGACAGGCACATATAGAGGAATTTTTCGAGAAAAAGTAAATGTAAATTTGAAGTGTAAATAAGATTGAAGTGTTTTATAATGAAGTTTTATGTGTTAAAATGTTTTGATCGAGTGTTTTACGTAGTTCTATATATTTTTTTTCAATTATGCTAGATTCAGTGTTTTAAAAAAATCTACAGTGGAATAAAATAAACTGACATGAGATATGCCCACTAATTTTAACAAGTAGAAAACTAAATTACAGAAATTCTACTACTGTACATAAAACTGTCCGGAATAGCATCAAAATTTGGTAAGTACAGTTTAAGTATAGTGTTACAGAATTAGAATTACTTAATGTAATGATAGGCTTACATATTGTTCAGAACAAAAAATAGTTGTGGCAATAATACAGTGAGTTCAATGCAGTACGGCTGTAGACTACATCGTGATTAAGCGTTCGGTTATTGTTATCAAATATGCTTCTGACAAATATGATCACAATAAGCGGCGCCGACTGTATTACCGTCATCGCTAACTAATTCGTGTGGATGTGCAGGTGCATTGTCTAGCACAACCAATGCTTTTTCAATAAGGTTCATAGGTCTGAGATGACTTCTTTTTGATGGACAAATTCATCACGAACCATTTAAGTAAAGCTTGATCCATCCATCCTTTTTTCTGGCCTTTGTATAAAAGTGGCATGGAAAAATCTTTGACAGCTCTTGGTTTCTTTGAGGAGTAGACCTAATTTGTGGCTTCCAGAGCTGTGTGAGCAAGGCATAAATGTTAATATATTTTTCTAAAACCGGTATGGATTAGTTGGAGTTTAAGACTACTGGAATTCTGTGTTACCAGAATTGGACTGTATACTGTAACTAAACTGAAATTTTCCAAGCTATTTCATTTGAAGTAAACCTACCTAAGCCCTAGTGAACATTATCTTGTCTTAGATGCTTATGTTCTACATATCATGTTGATTTCTTTTTATAAAACAGTATTGAGAAAAATGTCCACACTTTTCTCTCTATAAATATGTTATAATCAAATTAATTGTACATTTTATTGCTAAAAATTTACTTTGTAATTTTTTTTACAGGAAATAAAATTGACGATATTAAGGAGGACTTGAATCATATAGAAGAACATCCAAATCATAGTATGCCTAATAACCACGTAGACCAATCAGAACCTGTGTTCAGTGACGAAGAGGGTGATCTTGTGATAAGGCAAGGGGCTGATGAAGAAGATGATGATGACATTCCATTAGGTAAAACCTCAAAAACTTAATTTGAAAAAATTATATCTTTCCGTCCTGTTTATTGAAACTGTGTAGCCGGATAAGCAAAGAATGCATGTATCTATGTATGAATGCACATGTAATGATTTATCAATTTGTTTTTAATATATAATTTAGAATCATGGTCAAACAACTAACACATTTGTATCTTACTCCAAGTTTTTTTATCTGTGCTTTCCATCGTTAGTATTTCATTAAGTGAGATATTCATTAAGTGCAGAAACCTATACACAATTTATTTTGACCGGGATGTGTTGATTCCTTTTAATTTTGAAAGTCAATTTAGTCAGACTTAGAAAAACAAAAGCTAATGGAGATTTTAAAGATTTATTCAAACTTAGAAACCAAAGGGGCCCCAGTTGCTTGGACAAATTATTGGTTGTAAACCAAGGATATTTTATTTAACAAGACTCAACAGGTTTGAGTAAGGTTTAGCCACATTAGCACATTAACAGTACCCCGTAAAAGTACAGTTGATGATCATTTGTTATGGAGTCCCATTGTATAATAAATGTTATATTTCAAGTTGCACTTATATTAAGTACAGACTCTGAAAGCTCTGAGAGGACTTCCAGGAAAAAATCAAATAGTATGAACTGTTTAACACGTTTGCTGCCAAAGGCCTCTAGCGTAAAGTTCATAAGGTGCTGAAATTTTTTAAAATTCATTCTGATGACTTTTAATTATTATTTTAGAAATAAAAGAATATGACAATAAAAATAAATTTTGAGCCTTGAAAAGGGAAAAAAAATACTAGTCCCCCATTTTGTTTCTGATCGGAGATGGCAGCAATTTGCGAGCATCAGATGATTATCGGTATTTAATTTTTCATGTTATGTATGTAATTCATATTTATAACTATAATAAATCATAAATAATAATCACTGAAATAATAAATAAATAAATAATAATAAATAATAAATAAATAATAATAAATAAACATTATTTGTGATATAACAACTACGAATTAGCTTTTAAAATATTTAATAAAAATTATATACAAATTTATGCGATCCCGTAGGAAGCAGTAGTTTAAGTGTCTTCAGTTCAGGCACTAACAACTCTTTCCAGTTATTTATTCTTGACAATGGCGTGAGGTTTAGTTTAGCATGCACATCCCATGCATAACTATTATTATCTTTCATAATATTCTCCAAAAATATGTCATCAGGAAATAGTCTGAACCAGTCATATGGTCGATTTTCTCCTGGGAATGGAACGATAAATTTATTTTCCTTTGTAAACAGAAAGTTGCGAAGGCCTAATGTACTAGGTGTCAATTGAGGATTATCTATTTCTTCCTCCAAATTGGAATCAGACAGTTCCTCGTGATTGTAATCGGCATCCTCTTCAGCTGGATCCAGGTCACTGACATGGCGGTTGTTGTCGCTGGCCACAGACTTCGCATACTCTGAAGCCTCATTTGTAGGGTCTCTAGTACACTCTACTGTATCATTGGTGTTAAATAAACAGTCCTTAGAAGTCTCAGACACACCTTCCATGTCGGAAACCATGTCACACAGCCACGAACATACACTAAATTCTCATTAACACTACTGACACCAAAGTGGCAGGTAATCTTAACCAAACTAAATCAAACATTTGACATACGCCACCCTGCCGCTGCAACACTCAACTAATTCTCTTGTACAGCGCTGGGGTAGATAACAAGATATCTGAATAAAATCCTGTCTCCGATCGAAAACGACCACATCCAACTGACGATCAACCCGTCTCCAATCGGAGACGGACGCAGCGAACGTGTTAAGCCATTGACTCGCAAAATTTTTAACCCATAGCTCCCTTGAGGTATACATATTTTCTGGCTATGTCCATAAAAAATTTACCATTTTTTTGGTTGGTAGTAGAGTTTTAAGCCAGTTATTTTCAATGAATTTTTTTCTTACTAATGTACTCACTACAGTACAAGCACAAAAGACTTGCACCCTATAGGTCTCATACAAATATAACTGTCAAACTATCACAGTCCACAAGTGCACCTACAATTTACATCCTGATTCATTTCACAATATGTTAAAATCATACCTTCAATTCTGAGACACACCATGGCACCACTGACAATGATCTAGGTACCAGGGGAAATAGGAAAAGTTATTAAACTAATATTAGTATAATTATATATCCATTAAAAATAACCATACAAGAAAGGCTTTGGGTGAAGGGAGCAAGTGGACATGAATTTTATACTGTACTGTATGCGAACTTAATAAGGTATCTGTCATATACTGAACTAGATTATGTACAAGAACACATTAAGGAAAGGGGAAACTGTTTGACCATTCAACAAGAGTAGTGCACATATTATTGCTGTAATGGAAGTTTTTTACCCACCATAGCGAGAAGGACAAAATGAATTTTTTGCTTCAGGAAGTCAAGAATAACCTAGTGGTTAGTGTCAATAAATGGATAATAGGCTGAGTGAATATGTTCACCAATTGTAGTGTAGTATAGAAACTATAAATCGTTTTCTTTTATTCAAATTAAAATCTAAGACTTTTAATTTGATCAGATAAACAAAATTTACTTTGAATAACTTGTGATGGAAGAATCAAAGCTATATATTTAGGGTCTCCATGAATTTATCAGTGAAACTTCACCATATAATTCCTCAGGTCATAAGAAACAAAAAATTACTTTAAAGTAAATTCCTATTTTGCTCAATTTTTCATCTACTTGTCTGCCCATGTTTCTTACCAAAACTTTTATATCTTCAAAGTGGCTAAACATATTAGATTTAAAATTTGGCCAAATATTAGACTAAATAAAGCTGATTTAAAAAAATAATACTTCAGGAAAGAACATTTTGGTTTTAAAATGCCAGACATACAACATTTTTAATAAATAAAAACATTTTATGAGAAATCTATGAAAAACCATAAAATAACCTGTTTCTAGATAAATATTTTGAGACCTAGTTTATTTTACTACAACAAATGATAACGAAGTAATAACTGTTTTTCTGAGTATCTTCCCACTTGAAAGCACAGTAATTAAGCTATTATTATCACCGTTTCACAATCAGCTGATATAATTTTAACAGTTGAAACAGCCAGCCCATTTTTGTAAATTTTGGCAAATACATTTCTACTAATTTGCAGTGGTCAAATTTCCAGTGCTTCAGATCGCAGCAATGAAGAAGGTCATCATTTTGAACAAATCACTCATTTTGAAGTAGCTTAAATGCATTGCAGATTTTGTTAATTTTTTTGTGTAATCTAACCTATTATCACTTATTTTTTAAATACACAGTTAATTCGTCTGTATAACTAATTTTTTTATAAGTTTACTGTAAATTAACAATTTTGAACTGAGGTAAAAACTTCCAACTATTTCTTATTGTTTTGACACATATCATGTAAATGTGTCAAAGGGTAGGTTTGTAAATATTTTGTATAAGCTATGGAACTAAAGTGTAAACAAATTTTATCACTGATACAACAATATTTAAATTGTAAATAGATTTGCCTGTAACCATTAACATAACTTTCCTAATCCCCAGTTCCTATATAGGGATATGTCCGTAACTAGAAATGTATACCATGAAGCCCAATTCACTTCTTCTGAACAAGCTCGCTTCTTAGCAGATTTTATAATTTTTTAAACCCTAATTTATCCCAACCTAATACTTTGTAGCTATATTTAGTGGAGTATAACATAATGCGCTGTTTTACAAAAAAGATGTAATTAAAAAAAAATCTTGTACTCTCAAAAGAAGTTTTTTTGTCTTTTTCAAAATTTTAAAGTGTCACCAAGTTTTGTTATTTCTCCATGTTCCTGAAGACTTTCTGATTTTTTGAACTTAAGGCTTTATATCGTTTTTGAACCCAAATGATAGCAAAACAAAAAGTTAAACCTAACGATGTCTAAAGTATACAAAATGAAACCTATTTTTATTTAAAGTACACTACTAAGGAATATGGTAACTTTCATTACAGCATATAAGACACTTCTAAAATTATTTTTTAATTTATAAAATAAAAGTACTAAGTTATAACATATTACATATGCTAATTTAAAAGTTAGAATATACATATAAGGTATCCTCTAGAAATTATAGATAGAATAAATGTATGATTTTGGATAAATTTGGGGTTTTTTTAAGAAATTTTATTAATGTGTGAAATAAATAGTTAACTAATCCACATTGAACATGTAGTGAAAAAACCTGTTACCTGAAGTAGATCCTAAATAAATCAATACACACTTAACAAAATTGATTTGAATTTTCAAGTGAAGCACAAAGCATTGATTCGGAAAAGACTGTCCTGAACATGACTAAACATAAGCATCAACATAAATTGATATGTAATCAGTGGTAATAGACAAGCAGAGCATTAATTCTACAATACCAACTATTGTTATAACCATATTTTATGCTTCAAATATGTTTAAAAGTAACATTTTTTAAAACCATTACAGAAAATATTAACAATTAAAAGTTGATGCATTAAAAAAGTAACAAAGAGTTAAAATTTAGGATGGGTGGTCAGAAAAACTGTTATTTTGTTACTATTTTCCATAGTGCTGTTAACTTAGTTTTAATAGGCTATTTATCTAAAAGGCCATTTTTTACTGTTTTATTACATTTTTCATAAGATGTTATTTTGATTTTATACAGTTTGATAATTTTGTATGCCCATAATTTTGAAACAAAAAGTAAGGTTTTCTTAAAATGATTTTTAAAAAAAGGTTTTGGTTAATTTGATATTCATGCAAGGTTTGAATTTGATAAATTTAGATACACGTGTCTTAGTAATGAACGTAGACAGGCAGAGAATTAAAAATTGAAGCAAGATAGGACTATGTATACTTTATGACAATTTTTTGCACCTCAAGAACCATCTGGTGAAATTTGGTTGAGTAATTTGTATACACATTGTATTAATGGGTTATTATTTCAACTTCCAATAAGCTATAAATAAACCTAAATGAATATAAAATTACTATTTTATTATTAACTCATGTATACTTACAGTTATTTTTTGACATAATCACTTTGACAAAGAATTGTAGACATACAATAATTTCATCAGTGAATTTAAATAAGTTGCAATGTTTTCTTGAGGCCTGGTTAGTTTAAAAGCACTTTTTAGACATTTTTTCAATTCAGAAAAAGATATGTCCCTGAGTAATAGGTCAGGAATGTATGGCAGGTTATTGAAAAAAACTTAAGGAGCTACATGCATTGTTATGAATCAGAACAAATATATGCCTCTTTTATCAGGGAATATGCCTGAATCTCTTTTTATGGATTCAATGTGCCTTTTATATCAGGCAAGAAACTGAATACATCCCCCCACTACATCCTCAGTCAAGAATCACAGTTTGCCGAGTTCAAGACATCAGTCTTTACTGAGCTGGTCCATGACAATATATTCACCCTCAATGCATATGAAACCCTACAGCTCATTAAGTAATTTCAATAGGACACTTTCGATTACATGCCATACTGGCCTGACCTAGGGATGAGGTACATTAAACTTCTCCCTGAACTGAAAAAGTAGCGTAGAGAGTAGCATTCCAAACCAACAAGTAGATTAAAAAAAAATCAAGACGTATGAATTCATTAGTGTCAACATTTAATGAAGAGGGAATTTTAGGGCATGTACTCCAATGCCACAATCATCAAAATGATTATGTTGATAAGTAACCTTATGTGTATCTGACTATTAGTAGTAAAATAGTTTTTATGTTATTTAGTATTTTATTTATTGGAGGTTGAAAAAACAGTTCTTCTATTTTAACTTTTTGATTAGCATTCACATACAAGTACGTGAGATCGCGCTATGGGCAGCTGGAGCATTCCTGTATGTAAATGTTTTATAATTTCTCTCAGATTACCATTGCCATACGTTTACGTTTTGTTTTTCTGTGTGTTGTACTGCACTCTAAGTTTAATATTTGGAATTATCTAGACAATAAATGCTACACAGAGTACATGGTCACCATTTTTGTGTTTGGAAAATGTGTCGTTTGTCTCATGTGTTTACTGATCGTTTCGTAATTTGTGCGGTATTTTACACTTTTCAATGGATCGAGGTCAATAATTTTGTTCCCAAGGTGCATGATTTTGATATAAATAAATCAGCCATTTCTAACAAAGTGGCTTTGCCACCAGAACCAAAAGAATTAGATTTTCTTTAACTATTTATTGATAGAGATTTGATCAACAAAAGCTTCACAAAATTGGTGGTCTGTAAATTTTTGTTTAACTAATTGATATTATGACTTTGTGTATGAAAATACTACCATGACTGACCGTGAAACTGAAAATATGAACTGCTACTAATATTACCAAAATGTATAATTTCTTAAATATTAAATAATTTTCATAACAGATATTAAAAATAGTAAAATAATTTAAAAAATTAGAGAGAAATAAAGAAAAAAATTAGGAAAGAGAAAACATTAAAAAATCTTTCATAAATATTTTGCTCCCAGGCCATATATCAGGGTATACACATGTTGCTAATCAAAGGGTAAAAAAGTTGAATTAGGCTTAATCCATTAAAAATAATTGACTAATTAGTAGTATGATTTAAAAATAATTTACCAGTGTTATGTATTAACATTTTCTATCTTATTTTTCCAGAATATCCTTACCAATCCTTGAACAAGTTATTCCAGATGAGCCTCCAATGTATGTTGCAAAAATTTGCAGCACCATATTATGAATTTTCTTATGCATTTAATTCATTTCAAATTGGTTAGTATGTTACTTGTGTCTTAAACACATGATTAAATTAATATTTTAGGTTTTTACTTATCATTTCCCAAAATGTGGTAAAAGCCTTGTGAAAAGTGAAAAGTTGGAGAAAAAGAGAGAGAAACCTTGCCAACGCACCTGGCATATTATGTAGAGAATTGTGTTATGTGTAGGTAACAAACAGTGAAGGTAAAAATTTGCGTAAAGAATGAAAAGCTTTTAACACTACCTTTGAAACCTGTATTTCCTTTAAGATATATCTCCGGAATGGATTGCTCAGTTTCTCAACTAGTCACTAGTATTATCAAAAGTCATCTATTTTGTCATATAACTAGTATTACCAAAAGTCATCTATTTTGTCATATAACTAGTATTACCAAAAATCATATATTTTGTCATATAACTAGTATTACCAAAAGTCATCTATTTTGTCATATAACTAGTATTACCAAAAATCATATATTTTGTCATATAACTAGTATTACCAAAAGTCATCTATTTTGTCATATAACTAGTATTACCAAAAGTCATCTATTTTGTCATATAACTAGTATTACCAAAAATCATATATTTTGTCATATAACTAGTATTACCAAAAGTCATCTATTTTGTCATATAACTAGTATGACCAGTTATGACTCATATAACTAGTTACCAAAAGTCATCTATTTTGGTATAATAGATGATTACTTTCTATTGCTACTTTTTTCTTTGCTACTTTTTCTTTTCTACTTTTCTCTAGAAAAGAGAAATGAAAATATAGTAGTATACTGCTCTTTTTTCTTTTTAATAGTCCACTACTATTTTTTAAAATAACAGGAACAGATCATTTATCCCAATAATCTAATCCAGTGGAAACATAGGTTGACAACAAATATTCCCTGTTCTACTTTTTTGTCTAAAATTAAACATTACAACTTAAATATTGGCTATTATGAATAGTACTTTTTTTGTTTAGTGAAAAATGAAGGAAGTAGTATGGGCTGTTTTTTTGTAACAGATTGTTCAAATAATATTAAAAAGGTTGTACTTTAAATCAGTTTTCATTTCAAAATATAGTAATTTAAATTGAAATTACCATAGTAAATTCATAATCATTACTCTCAGTTAAAATATACACACATGTAAAATTACAATCTATTCATTATTCAAATGTGTATTTGTGAGACACTTGTCCAAACAACACGAATATCCTCTAAAACAGTGTTTGTGCAGTATATCTGCCAAACTTGAAATAAATTAAGTTAAAAACAATTAGTTTGTATGAATACACTCACAAGTCTTTATATTGATAAAAGATGGTTGATGTATGAGGCAATAACATTTATTTTCAAAAATAAAAACGTGTTTTGAAAATAAATGTTATACCAACCTTCTTTTAATAATATAAAAACAATTAGGTTACATATTTGTTTTTGTTATCAGTTTATATGTTAACAATGGTAATCAAGACTTTATACAATGCTTTGGGCAGTTTAGCTATAAATAATTTTGCTCGTGCATATAATAAGTTTAAAACATTATTTTGAAATGAGACATTTCACATGATTTGAAATTATGAAATAACTATAATAGAGATGAAAACAATATAGATGAAAATTAATTTTAAAATGCAGTAAACTTTAATTTGTAAAAATATTTAAATAGTATTTGTATTTTGAACCAATATTTAAAACTAGAAGCTAAAGGACAAAGCATTGAAGTTTATTTCCTGGTGAAAAGCATTAATATTTTTTCTTAATGAAGTAGAAAAATTGAACTAGTTTATATTTAAAGTCAATATAATTAAAAAAAATCAAAATGTAAACTTAAATATAATTTAAAAGTTGGATTCTGTTAATATAATTTTAAAAAAAGTTTATAATTTAAAAAAGCACAAACTAAGTTCTATGATTGCAAAGTTACAAGTTATATTCAGGGTGTCCCAGAATGAAAAGGAGAAAACCTTCAAGCTTTGTTCCTCAGGGGAAATTAAACTGAAAAAATTTCACATAAACATAGTTCTTACAGCTGGTGAAAGTATAGCCTTGATTTCAGTTTCCCCATTACAATGAAACCATACTAAAATTTGTGGGATGTTATTTGAGGAGTAACCTTTAGAAGGTTTTAAGTCAAATAACTGACAAACTGAATAAAATAAGTCCCAGATCAAATTTAAAAGTTAATTTATTTTAAAATTATCTGACAAAATATGCAAACCTTTATATGAAAAACATATTATTTTTAAGTTTGAAGTACATTAATTTTGTTAAATGATTAACAAATATGTGAAATTAAAAAAAAAACTTCTAGATAGAAGGAACTATAGAGCTTCAGTACAAAACTTCAGTCAGCTATAGCTTAAAGGAAGTGCTTAGTGAAGTGTAAGGTTTGATATTTTGTATCCTCACATTACACATACGAATGTTAAATGTAAGGATTTTGTTTTTTATAGCACAACAGGCTTGATAAGGACAACGAATTAGTTGCTGAAACATTGCATTATTAAAATAATAATAATAAGATCAGCTTTGAGTCGATGATCAACAGTTATTCTCATTTATTTAAAACATCTAGATAGTTTAATTCTGAAGGGAATGATGTAAAATAAACCCATACATAAACTGCAATAAACTTCAAATTGGATATTGTGTTGGTTTATAATGAAAAAAAGGTGAGACATTAATTTTTTTAAAATTGTTTCTAATATTGGTCTATTTTACATCATTCTCTTCCGAATGAAACTCTCCACAAGTTTTGTTCACAAATTTTACATATTTGTTAAATCATTTCACAAATTCAATGTATTTAAAACCTAAATGTAACATGTTTTTCAAGACCATTGTTGACATATTACATGATATAATTAAACCCTTTCATGCAGAGTGTTGCAATGGAATTTGTAAAATTCTGATATAATAGTTATTAGTTCAAAAAAGGTTGATACATTAAAGTCAAATTTTTTTTAAAGTAAGGATGGTATTAGGATGATTTAAAAATATGTTAATACAATTTAAATAAAACAACTTGTTTGTGTTTTAAAAGTAATATTACAAATAAATAATATAATAATAAAAAATTAATTGAAGGTTTTTGTTTGATCAGAAACAAATTAAAAATTGTAATTAATCTGACAAAAAAATAAGTCTTAGGAAAAATAATACAATTTAAGATTCTATAATTTTTTTAGCGAGTAAGAAAAATATTGGTTTATCAATCGATTAATGAAACCATTAAATTCTGGGTTGTATAAATGACCTGTAATCAAAATAACTAGGATTTGTTATTATTAGACTTTTACTGTAGGATAGTAAAAATTTAAAAATTTGTGTGTTTTCAAAATATAAAACTAACTATATCCAAAAACTAATAATAGAATATCATCAATCACAAAAATCTAATGAAATAATAACTGAAAACTGTAAGACACGTCTTAACCACTGAGAGAGAAAATTTGGGCGGAGTTTTAAATTGATGCTGCAAATTGCTGACAGCACATGAAACTACTTGTTTGTGTTTAGTTTCCCAGAAATACTGAGTGTCCAGAAAAACATTTTTCTTTTAAATACTATGTAAATATAAACAAACCATACATGGTACTCTATTTAATATTAATTTTTTTTTCAAAACTATGGTAAAAAAATATATTTGGTTGGGGGAACTCGCATCAGTGACAGGCAATGGAATATTTTGGTTAAAGGGGTAGGTTAACAAATAAGAATATGTGAGTACTCAAATTATGTTTTCAGATATTGCTTAAGTGTTTGTTTTTTTATCTAGATTCTAAAATGTATTATTTAAAGAGTATATAACAAATGAAAAGTTCTTAAATTGATCAGGAATATGGCATTATTTTAGATGAATTTATTTCACGGGTTTTTTCAAAACCATTTTTATAGTAATATTTTATTAAATTGGTAAGAATTGTTTCTATATCTCATAAAATATTCTATCCCATTTTACCTTTCAGCAAAAGTAAGATTAAAAGGAACTCCACCTCCTGAGGAACTAAAGATTGAAAATACTGATATTGCTCATGGATTAGAAGGACCTTTAAGAACAGCTATAGAAAGGCTACATGCAGAGAATGATAATGAAAAAAAGTAAGTAAAATATCTTGATATTATTTAAGGTTTGACATATAAAGCAATTTGAGGTTAAACCATTTTTTTATTTGATATGATAGATCATAAAATTTAAAGTTACGTTGTTGACACTAACAGGATATTGTTCCTGTTAAAGGGAAACTATATTCAAAATAGCTATTCCTAATCAAACTCTACCTGCTAGGATCTTTCTTTTAGTATTCCTTAAATATATCTATTAACTTCATTCCATTTAATGTGTGGTGGCAAATTGAACTATAGTTTGTCATTTGCTTGCCTTGTTTCAATGTGAAGTTGTTTTATAATAATGTCGACCAAACCAGTGTTGAAAGGAAAAGCTATTGGTTGTTAAAACAATATACATTTTTCAAAAAAATCCCAAGAAGTGTGTTTTCTGAATGCCTCATATCTATTCAATTGTGTTTGAATAAATGTTAAATAGTTTTTTCATCTACATTTTTATGTTTTAAAGTTGTAATACATGAAATAGTATACAAAACCCACTTTTTAGGGGTAAAAATCGTCTTTAAACGTCATAAAAGGATGTTATTTTTTAAAAATATCTTCTTGATTGAAAAAAAAATAATTCTAATTCTCATCTATGCTTTAATATGTTGAGTGTAATACTGTAAGCTATGAAAATGTCTTGAGGAGCTAAAATTTATTATTGTATTAAAACTTATTGGTTACAAACTAACCTATTTTGGTAATGTTATAGTTTACTAGTTGAGGTAGACTGGTAAAATGATGGCAAGAATATAAAACTTTGTCTTATCTTGTACTCAAGAAATTGTTTTAAATAGTAAATATATAAGAACTAAGGTATTTATATAGTGTACAACCCTTTCTTATTTAGGCTTATATTTCTGTTTATTAAAAAAAAAGAATTATTTAAAAATGCCTATTTTAATCCCCTAATTTAGAGCAAACTGAAGTTTTTAAACCTTTTTTTTACAAGTTTCTTAATTCTTTACAAGCTTGTGTTTGTTGGAGTTATCATTTAAGTGGAAGACTTGAGAGGCAATAGTTCTTCAAGTAGCTGCATTCCAAAGTTGTATAAAAACATTTTGTGTTCACCATTTTATAATAAATGCAGGTTTTATATCTATCTTCAAGAGTTGCAACTCTTATTAAAAATAAGTTTGTAGACATCTCTCAAAATATCCAGTGAGCCTATTAGTTCAATTCATTAGGCAGGGTCAACAAATAAAAAATATTTTTTTTTTATAAATCAATATATTTTAATTTATTACTAAGAGTAGTAAAATAACGTCAATAATATTCTTATCCAGGTTTATAAATAAAAGATTTAAAAAATTGTTTACTAGAAGTAATTTAATTATACTTTATAACATGTAATAAATTACACACAATTTGCTAGCAAAACAGAAATATTAACCTTTATCTAATAAAGTGCTATTTAAACTATTAAATTGATGTTTATTTCAGGTGTCAAGCGATGGAAAGACTAGTACAGTTGGTAATACAAGAAGAAGATTTGGATAGTGATATAGTGGCAACGTTAGGTAGTTGTTTGTGTACAGTATTACAAAAAGAATTGACAGAGAGTGTGTTTCCTAATACAGTGACTGAAGAAACGATAGAAGACAGTATAGGTCTGCCGTTGTTTGTTTTGTTTCGTAATTTATCCGAATTAACTGAAGAAGATACAAGAAGACTGCCTTTATTGTCTGTGTTAAGTGAAATGTACAATCAGCAGCAAAGGATAGGATATCTCTTGCTTTATTATTTACAAGCTAGTTTACCACCAGATGATGGCGAAGGCAGTAAAATGAACAGGTTAGTGTGGTTAGTTACTATATTGGTTTTAGTTTGGCTTATATACTCACAGCAGTGAATGTATCACTAAAAATTTATGAATGTGTCCATAGTGTTTAAAAAATCTACTATGGAATAAATTTATCTGATGTGAAATAAGCTTGCAAAATGTAAGTAGATGACCTAGTTACAAAATTTTACCACAGTACATAAAACTGTCTGGAGTTGCAAAATTTGATAAGTAATCACTCATGATTTCCATGTGCCTTAATTACATTGTAGTTGTAGTGTTATAGAATTAAAATGACTTACTGTAAATGCCAGGCCTACATATTGTTCAGTAACACCTGTGTCCGTAATACAGTGAGTTCAATGCGGTACTTCTGTACATCCTAATTACAAGGTCAGTTATTGTTGTCAAAATGCTTCTGACAAATATGACTACAATAAACAGTGGTTACTGTATAAAAAATAATATTTCAATGTATCAAGCTTTGAGTTGTTTTGGCAGTTTAATAAAAATATAGGTATAATTTTATTTCAAACTGTTACAGTTATTAAATTTAACATCAGTTATGAAAAGTTAAATATTCAGCCAAATGACATAAAAATACACAGTTAAAAATTTTATAGTAATAATAATGTAATAAGAAAATAATTAATACTACGGGATACATAGTATTAATATCATAATTAAAATTTTAAATATCCCCTAAATGGTCTCTTTGCCCATTATATTTATATATATCATGATATTTCACGTCCATTTATTTTTCCATTGCACTGACTTTATGAAGTTATTATTATTAATTGTAAACAATTTTTTCCACCACTAAGCATAATAATTTTACCTTATGTGAGATGAGGCACCTTTCGCTCACTTGACCATTGTCGGATCATTCACACAATAGAGTGATTCGACAATGGTCAAGTGACCGAAAGGTGCCTCATCACATAAGGTAAAATTATTGCTTAGTGGTGGAAAACATTGTTTGCAATTAATAATAATAACTTCATATATATACATAAACAATGGATAACGTTAAATATCAAGAATATATATATATATATAGGAATTTTTGGATCAGATAGGAGACCGACAGACTTACCTAATGGCAATAGTCCAAAACTGCAATCTCTTGGAAATAAATAAATAGACAGATATAAAAACTTATCACACTATTCAAATATTTTGATCAAAAAAATCTTTGTCAATCAAAAAAGAAAAGACTGAAGTGAACCACAGATGTGTATAAATATCCAAATGTCACAGATTTATAGTTTATGATATAGTGCTATATGTGATTTGTATAAATATTGATTATTTGAAACTAGATATTAATAGTCTGTCAGAAGGAAGGTAAAAGGAGTTTAATCTGATGTTGAGGTTAGGAGGTTCTCTAGATTTGGTGTACCACTGGTATGAGGAAATTCTGAAGGGTTGCAATCAGGAGGAGGGCCTTAATTAATTTAGTGGTATAACAATCATTGAAAGATATGATGTGACTAGCAGCGTGTTAAAAATGGTAGAAGTTAGGGGGAAGGTAAAAGGAGAAAGCTGAGATTCTTTCTGTGACCGAATTACAACCAGCAATTATTGGCCTACCAGGTGGAGGTATGATATTTTTATGGATCTTTGATGGTATGTAAAATTGAGAAGTGAAGGGGCTTTAATTGCACAGTAATTTTGTAGATCCTTCTGAAATTTGTTCTCTAAGAGCTGTATATTTCAGCCATTCCAAGAGAGAATTGTTGTATTCTGATGTTGGGTTATACGTGAGGAACTTATATGTTGTGCTGCCAGACAGTAACTTGTTTGCCTCCTTTATGTAGTCCTCTTTGTTCATGACAACCGTGGTTGAACCTTTATCTGCTGCAAGAATCATGATGTTGTTATTGTTTTTTAGAGAATATATTGCCGCTCTATCGAGTTTGGTAAGGTTATGTTTGGTTTTGAGGCAGTTTATGAATGATTTATCCGTGATGTTATGCATCATGAAGTTTATGTAGAGTTCAATAGGATGATCAGGTGATAGTGGTGGAGGGTCCCAATCAGAAGATGGATTGAACTTTGCCAGACAAGCGTTTACATTAGTATCCTTTTTAAAATTTGGTGTCTGTGCTATATAGTTTTGTATTCTCAGTTTTCTGGCAAAGCTAAAGACATCCTTATCCAACTTGAACTGGTCTATTTCTGTAGATGGTGTGAACAACAAGCCTTTTGAAAGCACTTGTAATTCATGTTCTGTAAGTATGTGGTCGGAAATATTGTAAACTGAAATTGTACTCGGTGGAATGTTATCTTTTATATCTAGGCTATTTTTGTTATTTTTGTTATTATTATTAACAGTATTCTTAAACTGCATTGGTTTGGTTGGCGATATAGGGAGTTGTCCGCTTGGTACAGGTATCTTAAAAATAGTGCTGAGGTTAGGTTTGTCGGAAACAAGAGGTAGTTTGTTAATCGGTAAAAATTGATTATCACATTTCTGAATCAGGCCAAAAAGATTGCATAGTTTCCATAGCCTAGCAACCAATGTGGCTTTCAAGATTCAAGGTCATCCTACTTGTACATCCAAAAATGTAATATACCAGTTGCAATGTAAATTTTGCCCGGCACAGTACAAGGCCTTACCACAGATGGTCTGAGCATCAGAATGAATTACCACTAAATTAATTAAGACCCTCCCCCTGATTGCAACCCTTCAGAATTTCCTCATACCAGTGGTACACCAAATCTAGAGAACCTCCTAACCTCAACATCAGATTAAACTCCTTTTACCTTCCTTCTGACAGACTATTAATATCTAGTTTCAAATAATCAATATTTATACAAATCACATATAGCACTATATCATAAACTATAAATCTGTGACATTTGGATATTTATACACATCTGTGGTTCACTTCAGTCTTTTCTTTTTTGATTGATAAAGATCTTTTTGATCGAAATATTTCAATAGTGTGATAAGTTTTTATATGTGTCTATTTATATATTTCCAAGAGATTGCAGTTTTGGACTATTGCCATTAGGTAAGTCTGTCAGTCTACTATCTAGTTCAAAAATTCCTAAATAAGCTTTAAGCTCTACTAGAACTAATCTAAATATATTGTAATATTTTATTTTTTTATAACATAAATTTTTTTGTATTCACACAATAAACAGAACAAAAAAAAACAACTTAACAAGTTTTAACACAATATGCTAAACTCAATTCCTTTGATTTTTAGTTACAAGGTTTTATACCCTAGGCTATTTTTAAGATCTCTTAATATCTCGGGGGTTTATATGCATGGGCTATATCTTTCAACTCTTTGGTTAGTTAAATAAATTTTGATAAACAAGATTAAATTTAGAAAATAGTTTTAATAAATAGCTTCCTGATGAGTAAACTTAAATTTGGAATAAGCAAAAAAAGGTCCCTAAACTGTTTGAACTGGATTATGTTTCTTATTACTAACTATTAATTAATTACAAGATATTCTAATAATGTACAATTTTAAACTTCCTTACAATCTTAAAAGTCCACTAAAGTTTATTTGTATAGCGCTAAAATTCTCGGAAATCGGCTGTTTGTTCCCACGTAGGATTCAGTTCTCTTTAAATTTTATATTTAACACAATTAAATTCTTTTTAGTTACTTCAAATTATATTAACACTGTATTATAGCTTTAAATTCACTTATCCTTGTTTTAATTTGGCCAATTTTCTTCACAAATCTGTATAATTTGGACGAAATTCTTCAAATGGAATTTTGACTTCTAAGAAAGGTCTGCTTCTTTCGGCAACCCACGCTATACTGACACGTCCTTTCTTTTGAAAATATTTAAAATATGGCGGCTATTCCTTTTCCAATTCATATTAATTATACATAAACCTTGGCTCTCATGTAACGAAGTTCCATTTCTTCCCACTAGAGTCGACTGTAACTGACCTACTTTCTTTGGCTCTTACATCTGTTAATGTCAACGAACTATTTTTACCGTATTAATTTGGTTAACATACTGTTTCAATTTTCCAATCCTTAATAAACCTTCCAGTGTTTATTTAATTACTTGTGTGTGAAGTGTCTTTACTTTTTACTTTTGTAATAATTCCGAAATGTGTGTGTTTTGAGCTGAATTCATAGAACATAACCTCTAACCACATTGTTTACAATCGCGTTTTTACCTTCCGTCTCTCCAGCAATTATTTATGCCCTATGCTAATAAAGTTTACAATTTTGTTTAAATATAATTATTATTAGATTATCTTGTTTTAATTTTATTTCTTAGGTTATTTGATATAACAAATTTCCTAATGCAACAGTTCAAATATCTTGTTTACATTTTACAACCTTTTCTAGGCTTTTACCTAAAATTAGTTTCAATTTTAATCTAGCCAATTTCTTATTTGCTATTTTCAAAATGTTACAATATATATAAAATTTCAAAACAACACCATCTTACATAATCACAAAAATACTAGACAAAATAATAAAATCTAAAATACAAATCAACAACACATACAATATAAAAAATGGATACAAATTAATTAATAAAATAAAAAACATAGAAACAAACAATAGCACAAAAATAATAAGTTATGACATAACTAACATGTACCCTAGTATCCCAATAGAAGAAACCATAGAAATAACAAAAAACAAAGTAATACACAATAACGAAAAAGAAAACACAATTAATAATATCATTACACTAACCAAACACATATGTAACCAAAATTACTTCTAATTTAACAATAAATACTATAAACAAACAACTGGACTCCCCATAGGATCACCCATATCATGTCATGTCAGAAATATACATACAAAACCTTGAACAAATAATAATTAAACCAATACTAAACACACATAATATTTTACTATGGACGATATACTTGTAATATACCAACCTACCATTCACAACGAACACATCATAATACTAAACAAACTAAATACATACAACGAAAACATACAATTCACCTTCGAAACAGAAACAAACAGAACAATTAACTATCTTGACATTACATTAAATATAAATAATAATAAAATAGAAACTACAGTACACAGAAAACCCACTTCCAACAACACCACAATACATTACAAATCTAACCACCCCTGGACACACAAAATTAACACTTATAGTAAGATGATAAATAAAGCAATAAAATACACACAAGATAACAAACAAAAATTAAATGAAGGATTAGATAACATTACAATAATTATAATAGAAAATGGATACAACAAACACCTTATAAAAAACATATACAATAAATTTACAAAAAAACCTAACCTCAACACAACACTACAACCTGAACACAAAAATAATAAAACTAAAAAAATCTACCTAAAATATAAATACACCAATAACAAAATAGAAAAATGAACAAATATATATAACAAAAAATACTACACTCCAACATACAAACTAAACAACAAAATAATAAAATATCTTAATAACACAAACCATAAAACAAATACAGAAAAACATAACCTATCAATCAGGAATTTACAAAATTACATGTAACGACTGCAACACATTTTACATAGGGAAAACAACCAGATCATTTAAAATAAGATTTGAAGAACATTACAGAGCATTCAAAAATAAAAATACAAAAAAGTAAGAGCTCTTTCGTCATAAAGTAATGTATGATCATTGCAAAAAGTTTTTTCAAATGAAGTTTCTGTTTAATGCATGAAAAAGATTTATGGGTCAAAAGTTTACTACCATCTGAATATAATCACAAATATTATATGCACCTAATATATTTGTGATTCTTGCATGAATTTTTATAGGAAGTGTAGATGATCTGTGCAGATATAAATAGATAGTAATTGGTTAATCTGTTTGTATATTTTATTCAATGTGGTATTTGTTAGAGCAGTGTTTTTCAACCTGTGGGTCGCGACCCCCGGGGGAGGGGTGTCGCGACGCCTCTGTAGGGGGGCCGCCAGGAAATCGAGAGAACTAGGTATTTCAGTAACAAAAAATCAATAAATTTTAACAAGATAGATATATTAAGAAAAAGTTCACAAAATGATACCCATCAATTTTACTTTATAAAGTTTATATTTATCTTTATTTATACTTTTATTCAAACAAATTTTAAAAAAATAATTCTTCGACTACTCGTATATTTTAATGTGAAGGTTGCGCTTGATTTTGTTCAATCAATTTCTCCCATCGTGGATCCGTTTTTGCAACTTTAAGTATTAAATCGTTTTCCATATTTAAGCGATTTCTTGCTTTTCTTTTTATGTAGGCAATTGATGAAAATGTCACCTCGCACAAGTACGAGGTAGAAAATGGAATCAGACACTTCAAAGCCTCGATCGTTAATTCAGGGTATTCTGTTTTTTTTTTCTAACCAAAAGGTATCCAAACTTTGAGACTTGAATTCCAAGTGTAACATCCCATCGGCATAATTCCAGATTCTCTTTGAGCTTAGTTGCTAAATTTGCCTCATTTATAGCTGCATTTAAAAACGGATTTAAGACCCATCTTTGCCCAGTGTTATCCGATATCTCTTGCACTGAGAAGTACTGACACAACTCTTTCTTCAAATGATCTAACACCAGATTCTAACACAAATTTCATACCAGATATATATGAATTGATGTTTATCTCGCTTCCGACTTCTTCAATGAAAGACTGTGTTGACGAAAGTGAATCAAAGTTTTTTTTCATTTATAGATGATGACCACAATTCAATTTTTTTATAAAGCCATGGAGTTTGTCTTTTGCTGACATTTTCATCCCGCCCTTGAAGACTGTTATTCAAGTTATTTAAATGCAGAAATAAGTCAGAAAGAAAAGCCACTTTCAAAAGGAATTCCGGGTCAGAAATGAATTCAGAGTAATCTGATTTGGCTTGCTGTAAATATACTAATAGTTCAGTGCGTAGTTCCTTAACTATGGTCAGTACTTTGCTTTTTGATAACCATCTAACCTCTGTATGGTTAAGCAAATGTTGGTAGACTGCCCCCATATCTTCACAAATGATTCAAAACAATCGAATCTGCAACGCTTTTCCTTTGATAGAATTTACAATTTTAATAATAATATTTAGTATTTGACTGTATTCTTGTGGCAAGGTTTTGGCTGCAAGAGCTTGGCGATAGAGAAAGCAACGCATCCAATAAGCGCTTGGCATATATGTTCTTTCAGTCTAGCAATAAATCCACTCTTCGCACCAGTCATGGATTTTGCTCCGTCACTACAAATAGCAATGCATTTTTGTGCCCAATCGATATTAATATCTTGCGTAGCTTCAAGGAACATGTCAAGCAAGCACTGACCTGTAGTATTCCCAGGAAGGGCCTTGCAAAATAGTATTTCTTCCAGTAATTTTTCATTGGATTCAAAATACACAAAAGCTACAAACTGCATACAACCCGCAATATCCGTTGATTCATCAAAATTGCAACGACACAAAAAATCTTTTATTTATTTTTTCTATGACTTGGTCATGAATGTCAGTCACCATATTGCTTATCCTGCGTTGAATGGTATTGTCAAAGAGAGGTATACTTTTGAGCTTTTCGACCTCATGCTTGCCAAACATAACCTCTGCTATATCTAAAACCGCTGGTAAAATCAAATTTTTGGCAATAGTGTGAGGTTTTCCTGCTTTAGCCACACGAAAAGCTACACGATAACTAGCGAGCAAGGCTTTCTCATTTAGGTTGAACATTTGTACTAGCAGTTTTTTGATGTTCAAGAGCTTTTAATTTTCGGTCAAAAAATTACAAGGGTTTATTTTTTTTATTAGGATGTTTTGTGTTTAGGTGGCGTAACAACTTCGATGGCTTCATGCTTTCTCTTGACAAAGTTTCAAAGCAAATTACGCACTGCGGTTTTTTCTCAATCACAGTAAACTCAAATTTCAAATAATTGTCATCATAAATACATTTTTTCGTTTGTCGTTCCGCTAGAAGTTGATGTTTCTGATGATCTTTTCAAGAATTTATCTATTTTCAATTATAACAAAATAACACACTTAAATTCACACACTAATTCTGTATAATACTGTAGTTTCATTTCCGAATAGTTTCCACTTATCACGGTCTTGCTTCCGAGTTTAACGCGTGGCTTGCTTCAACTGGCGTGGCCACGATAGACAACCCTTTTTATAGGCCTTCCGCCAGCACGGCCAGCGCATTCTAGCAACAGCGAGAATCATCTCGAAGCGTAACAAAATGTCTCGAACCTTCTGCCTGGACCTTTCGTAGTGGTAAACGCATAAAACTTTTGTATGGATTACAATTTACATATTTCTAGCATATATAAAAAAAAGGTTCGATGGTCGCGAAAAATGGTTTTAATACTAGGGGGTCGTGTCATGAAAAAGGTTGAAAAACACTGTGTTAGACTAACAACTTGATTCTGGCTCGATAATTGCCAAAATAGCCTACCAAATTCAGCTGCTCCATTCATCTCCTTAAGCTTTATTAAAAATGTATTCTTTGTCAGCTGGCAATTGTGTGTTTGTAGGCGAGGATAATTATCTTCATTTTTCAGTAGGCTATTTTCTTTTTGTTATTTGATAAAGTTCTATGCAAGTTTGTATTAATAATATTTTTTCATGTTTTTATTGAATACTTATTTTAAAAAATTTGAGTTTATTCATTTTAACTATTTAATATGTTAAATTTTTTTAAACTTTGATTCTACCTTTTAGTTAGTTTCATGATTTGATTTTAGGTAAAGTGTAGATTATATAAACCTTTCAATTTATTTCAATGTAGACTATTGCATTTAAAATTCATTATTATTTTACAAATATCCACTTTTTTTTAGGAGAAATCCTATCAGGGAAAGTTTTCAAACCAATTAACCTTTTAAAATTTGACAGCTCTATCCTTCATGATGAATCATTTGTTTTTTATGTAGAAACAAAGTAAAAAATATTTCTTTAATTAATTGATGTCTCTATTTCTAACCATCTCTATACACTTAATCTGTTTATTAAATATTGCAGTTTTAATAATATTTGTTTTCAGTTTTTCATTTGTATACATTTTTGTATTATATATTAAATAACCAAAGAAAAACACCAAGTAGATAAATTACACAACAGGCAAACAGATAACAAAAATTAATTAAAAGAATTCAAACATTAATGATGACCCATTTAGTCATTTACATTTTGTTTTTTATTTTAATGTGCTATAACTGTCAATCACAGATTATGAAAAAAAAGGCTAGTAATATTTGCTATTTTGACTGTATAAAATGTATTTGAATTTTTTTCAATTCCGTATTAGAAACTAAGGAAATTTTTGTTTGGTTGTAACTAAGTATTGTAGTTTTTTGAATAAGTTCTTATAATTAAAGTTATTTGACTAAAGCAAATGCATTATTCTCAATATCTGAATGGAGTTGAATTCCACAGTAGTGTGAACTACAAAAGACATCGTTTCTTATGTCCATAAAGGCGAAATTATTCTTACAAGTATCGAAACTTCTGTTTGCACTATGTATAGATTCAGTAACAGCCAACCAATTTTATTAGTAACAGTTGCTAACTACTTACCCATCTGTTATAAGCATGAGGCTACCTACATGAAGGTAATTTGCACCATCTACAGTGTGGAGCAACTGGACTAATGATGGCACTGTTACAATGTGTGTTATAGACATTTAAAAAAATCCACCAGTGTTTTTTATACTGAATCACAAGTTAATTAATCTGTTTGTTTTACAGTAATGGCAAGTCTCATGTTTATAAAGAATTTTGTGTGACAATGGACAAAGAACTTGAACCATGTCTACTTACTGATCTAAAGGTAAGTTATATGAGTTTTTTTATTTATTGCTACAATAAGTAATAGTCTTTTTAATTAAAATTTAATTATTGACATTAATTTGAATTAATCAGAGATTCACTATCATTCGTCAAAATAAAATTACAGGTCTTGTCAATAACTATATGAAGCAACTGTGGCGTAATGTTTATTTTTAAATAAATAAAACCTCTAAACCACAAATAACATTTTATTTAAACCTTATGTACATTTCGATTGCCCAGCAATCATCTTCAGAGGTATTTAAAAAATACAACTCTATTTTTAAATACCTCTGAAGATGATTGCTGGGCAATCGAAATGTACATAAGGTTTAAATAAAATGTTATTTGTGGTTTAGAGGTTTTATTTATTCAAAAAAAAAAAAAAAAAAAAAAAAAAAAAAAAAAAAAAAAAAAAAAAAAAAAAGGTCTTGTCAAGAGTAAAATAATGTGAAGATAATGTTGATATAACAAGAGTGTTTTCTTGTGAGATTTGTTGTGATTCTCTAAATGTTATAACTCTTAGATACAATTAGTAATTTTATAAAACTAAATTGGATACAATTAGTATTTTAAATAACTAAATTAATAAATTGTGTTTTATCAAATACATTTTAAAGTACTTCCCATATGAAATCATAATATTAAATTGAAAGCTTTATTCATACAGATTGCATATACACTTTTACTATGGGTGTGAGCAATTTCATTAATAAAAAAGAAAAAGTTATCTGATTTTAGAACATGACAATTTTTTAAAAAGGGTTTTTACAAAGAAATTAAAAAAATACTTTTTCCTACAAAAACGTTTTGCTAGAAAAACATTTTTAATACTATGTTCCTATAGTAGTTAAATAAATAGGTGATAGAACTGGAATTTGTAGAAATAGCAACTGGAATTTTTATCACAGTTACCTAACTATTGTATCTGTGAATACTTTTTTGTTTGCCAAACTCTTTTTTACTGTTTGAAACACTTTGAAGATTTCTTAGTAAAATGTGTTTTTTCTACAATTTTTTTTCACTTTGTCCATAGAAGAAGAAATAAGGATATGAATTTTTCTTTAATAAAAACATTTGTTGTTCATTGGGGTATGATTGTGATTAGATATTGGGGCTTACAGGTGTGTAGCATTTTGCCTTTGTATTATTTTCCCATCCCTATTACAGGATTTCCTGATATCCTCTGGTGTTAAACCCTCACAGATTTCCTTGGTTTGTGATCGAGAACTGAATTGCCACTATGATAATGAATTGTATCCTACTTAGGGAGAGTAATTTTTGCACCATGTAACTGCCAAAGTATTCTCAACAAACCTAGATTTTGTTACAGCTCGAGGATAATCTTAGACCCTTTAGTGAATAATTTCCTCCTATCCCTCTCTTTTATGTCCTATAGCCAGAGCCAGTGTTTTATCCAGAGCTATTTCAGTACATCTCAAAATAGTAGTCAATATCTACTGTTACTTGTCTTAGTTGGTTGGCATTTTCATTGCTTCTGATCAAGAGAAATAATAACCTGAGCTCAATGATAGGGGAATAGATTCATCATATCTGTTCCAGACGCAGTCCCCACCTAATGAATGTGTTTCCTTTGGATTGCATTTTCCCTCCAGATGTCTACACCAGAATAACCTCCTATCCAGAAGAACTACCAGATATTAAGTAGACTCCACATAAATTATCTGTATCACGAAATCATCCTCTCTAGCAACTTAATTTATATAACCTGGTGAAGATAAGTGTCACCTATTTATATACCCCATACTCATAGTGAATTTTCTGCAGGACGCCTTTACTACCTTGAGTATATCTTGAAGTAAGTTCCTAAAGACTTCATTATTAAATCCAGCCCAACGCTATGGAAGTGGAAGACAGGTCCCTCAAGGACAGTTGTCATTCGCCACAAGCAGCTAGGACAATAAACGATCCTGATGAATGAGAGTATAAAAATAATTTTCCAAGTTAGTTGATACACAGTAAACATTAACATTTTTTAAAATCAAAACTGACCTAGATATAAATATATTGTTGCAGGAATCAGCCTGAATTCCTCTATTTATATCACATAGCTTAATAATTTTCCATCACATTTTTATGAACATTTTTCAAACACTCAGTCCTTATTGTTTGACCAGATGAAACAAATTCATAATGAACTTTCTTTATATAGTAAATAAAAATCGAAACTGCTTTCATAATTTGCTCATATTTGGTTTATCGCCTTGATGAATTTTCACTGGCTTGAATGTTATTTATGGTTTTAATAGCTGTAATTATTTATGTTATGCTCAAATATTTTTATAGCAACAGGTTTTATTTTCGAACCAGCTATTAGAATTTTCTGGCGTGAACTTCCTGAGAAATGATTTTCAAAACACACTGTCTGACAGCTTAAGAGTTTGTCAGAAAGAATGCATTAATCCCAAGATGTATATTTACAGTTATGTCAAGAAGATGATATACAATTATTGTGTTGGTTAGTACCTGGAATCTACTCACAGTTTCCTAATGTAGCAGTTGGCAACGCTGCCTTATTACATCTAGTTGTATCTACAGTGGACGCAAGACAGTTGCAAGAACTTGTTTGTAGGGTGGTACAAGGTGAGTTGCTATTTTTGTTTATGTTTTAAAGTAGACATTAAAAATTGTTATCATGTGTTGCATGAGGTGGAAAATACTTGGCTTAGATTGAAATAAAACTTGGCTTGTAGAATTTATATGGTTTTTAATATTATATTTTATATCTAGAGTTAAAGGAACACAAACGATCAATAATGGAAAAGACCTTTGGTATCATTTATGAACAATACTTTTCATTCTCTAAAAAGAGATAAATGAGTTAGATTTTATAATAATAAAGTTCAATTTACTTGTGTAAATAAGATACAGGATTTACAAAGAGTACATTTAAAAAGTATGTTGCTATTTGAATAATGTTACTAACATACAAATAAATTTTTAAAATTAATTTTGATACTTAAGTTGTATCAGTTTATTGCCTATAATTTTAAAGTATTAAAAATATAACAGTAATCAATCAATATCAACAATATTCAATTTCTATGTTTCATATGTATACCATCGAAATTAAAGGTAGATGTAAATTAATTCCTTAATCATATAACTCTTTTATATGGTAAAATTGGATTAAAGTTTTCCAATTTTCTGACTTATTTTTTGCATTTTCTCCTTCTGAGATTTTATAAACATTAGTCTTTTACATACTTATTATTATTTATAAAATTTGGTTTTAAAATACAAGAAATAACCTCAATTTCAAATCACCCAGACAGCTTGCTTTACATTTTAAATTATCTTGTTTTTTTATTAACTATTTCATATAACCAGATAATAATGGCACATTAAAAGAAAAAAATGGTAGACTTTTTTTATACAAAAAATGTTTATCTCAGTTATTTTCAGTAGTTTTGAAAATGGTGATTTGAAAAATGTTGAAAAAAATTGTGGTTTGTAGAGTTTTATTGCTGTACCATTTTCTTAATATATATTGGAATAAATTAGAAGCCAGTGTATTCAACATGTAATTCTTTATATGTTTAACATAATATGTTGAGAAGCAAGATAATTTGTTAGACAGTTTTAGTAAAAAAATTGGAGAAAACTAATAAAGCATGAGATTTTTAAAGCAATAAGTTTTTATAAAGAAAACAAAACTTCTCAATATGTTTAGCTTTTTTTATCATTAGCTGTAAAAGAAGTTTCATTTCTGAAAACACTTATTGTTTTTTCTAGAGCTTTTTACAAATTGCCAAAAAGCTCATTGATGACAATTTCAGAAAACAGTTCCTCAGAAGGAACTGAATGAAAACAAGTAAAAATTTTACAGAATAATCTTTATACATATATAGCAGAGGTCTTCAAATGGCGGCCCGCGGGCCAGGTCCGGACCGCGAGCTCGTTTTGAACGGCCCGCGCCAAATATTTGAGTTGTCTCACAACACAACTTTGCACACTGACGCAGGAGGCGTGACACCAAGGGACATGTGGTCAAACAATAGGTCCCCCCCACTCTCCCTCCCCCTACAGCGTAATTCCGGTCACTTATGGGTCCCCTTACTTACCCGGACGGTCTGGTCTAGCGACAGTCTCTTACTATCGGTGTCGTACGTCGGTGTCATTGTCACTCTTGAGCTATCTGCTGCTAGTACATAGTGGACATTATTTCAGTGCCGTTGTCTGCATTTATTGTGTTTAACGTTTTGTCGGGTGTGTTGTAAGTTTTAAATGTGAGTTGTGTAAGTTTGTCAACAGCTACTATGGAAGGTAAGAAAACAAAAGTTGACAGCGAAAATAGACAATTCCTATCTGAATGGACTGATAAATATTTGTTTATACTCCCAAATCGCGCTGGTGCCGTACCTGTATGTTTAATATGTCAGCATACTATCTGTTGTCAAAAGTGTGGACGTCAAACGTCACTTTGAGACAAAACACAAGTCTTTTGATGAAAAATTTCCAATTGGCAGCAATTTACACAAGTCAAAAGTTGATTCCTTAAGTGCCAGTTATTCAACTTCCACTCAAATAATGAATCGATCTATGACAGCGCAGGAAAAATGTGAAGAAGCGTACTTGCGCATTTCTTGGACTCTCGCTAAACATATGAAACCCTTTAGTGATGGAGAAATAGTTAAAGAATGTATTTTAGCGGCAGGGTGTGCATTATTTGACACCAAACAGGACGTTGTTGACACTATTAGTCGTATTCCTTTTTCAGCAGCTACAACTACTATAAATACAGAGAATTTAGCAGATGAAAATAATAAAATGTTAAAGCAGGTTTTAGCAGCTACAGACAGTTATTCATTGGCCATAGATGAGTCATGCGACATCACTGATATGACCCAGCTAGTAGTTTTTGTGAGATTTTTAGATAAAGCTAAACACCAGTTCATTGAAGAGCTTTTAACTATCATACCAATGGAAGGTCAAACCCGTGGAGAAGACTTGCACAAAGTTTTAACGGAGTTTTTTGAAAATGCTAGTTTTGATCCTAAAAAGTTAATTCCGATAACAACAGATGGTGCTCGTGCAATGACTGGTAAAAACAAAGGTTTGGTTGGTCAAATAAAAAGTGACGCTAAATTCAATGAAAATCTGCTATTCTACCATTGCATCATTCATCAAACTGATTTGTGCTGCAAACTGAGCCCTTCTCTTGAATGTAAAATGCAGGTTGTGATTAAGATCATCAACTTCATTCGTTCAAAGTCTTCTCTACGCCACCGTGAGTTCAAAGCTCCCCTTCAGGAAACTAATGTACAGTTTGAAGACTTGCTTCTTCATAACAATGTTCGGTGGTTGAGCAAGGGTTTGGTTCTTCAAAGGTTTTTTGCAGTTTTTAACGATATTAAAGTGTTTCTGTCTGAGTGCAAAGAAGACATCGCAAGTGAATACTTAGGCTTCCTACTTGACACAGAACTGAATGTAGCCACGATTGCCTTTCTAACAGATATCTTCAGACATTTGAATTTCTTTAACTTAAAGCTACAAAGGAAGGTCTGCTTGTGTGTGAACTTTACACGGGAAGTTAGGAGTTTTTCAAACAAAATTGGTATCTGGTGTGAAGATATCTCTGATGAACGATTGCACTTTCGTAACCTAAAATCTATTTGTGACGAAACTGATGGTATTGATATCAAACCATTTCAAAAATTTTTGAAATATTTGAAACTTGAGTTTGAAACTAGGTTTTCTGATTTTGGGAAAATAGGAAATGTTGTACAAGTCCTTAACAAATGCTTTTCTTTAAAACCAAATGGTGAATGGACAAGTGAATCAGCTAAGATTTTCCACTCAAATAAGGCTGCCTTGCAAATGGAGATGGTCGACTTTCAAGAAGACATCGGTTTGAAGGACAAATTTAGTCAAGTCCCCAAAGATCTTCCTTGTGACCAGTTTTGGATTAGGTATGTTAGCCCTGAGAGATACCCGGAGATGAGAAAATTGGCAATTAAGTTGTGCACAATGTTTGGCTCAACGTACCTGTGTGAGTCAGAGTTTTCAAAAATGAACTTTATTAAAAATCGTTTTAGATCACGTCTGACTGATAATCATCTTAACTAATTGCTTAGAATTAGTTGTACAACCTCAACTTTAAACTTCAAGGAAGTTGTTCAAACTAAAAAATGTCATTTTTCTCATTAAAATGTATTTTATATTACTTTCAAGATATATTGTTCTCTTATTTTAGTATCTTTTGAGTCTAAATATAAACAAATTACTTTACTTCTTTGTTCAAATCTGTTTAAGTTCTTTACCCCATGAATATATATATATATATATATATATATATATATATATATATATATATATATATATATATTTTTTAGGTTAGTTTTGGTTGGTAAAGATTATTTAGATTTTTTGGACTAGGAGACTGACAGACTTACCTTGGTAAGAGTCCACACTGTAGTCTTGAAATAGAAACACATAAAAAGCTCTTAAACAATGATTGTTTAAGTGCTTTTATGTGTTTCTATTTCAAGACTACAGTGTGGACTCTTACCAAGGTAAGTCTGTCAGTCTCCTAGTCCAAAAAATCTATATATATATATATATATATATATATATATATATATATATATATAAAGGCCCGCGGCGGACTTTAGAAAGTCCAAAACGGACCCTGACTAAATGTAATTGAAGACCACTGATATATAGAAATATCTCATGAAATAATGTTTTACTTATGGATTTTTGAGGGCATTTCTTTACAGGATCCAAAAGTAGTCTGCTGTCACAGAAACATTCTGATTACCCTGGTACCTTCTTTCCTTTTTTTATATTAGTAAAACCTTTCACTCTGGTTTTTAATGACATGACAATGATTTTCTACAAATTAGCCTTAAGTGTTCATATAAGAAATAAACCTTGTGGCTCATATCAGAACCCAACATTTGAAAATTTGAAACTGCAAGTTTTAAAGGTTTCTAGGTTTCATGTTTTCTTTCTTATTATCGAAGTGACCATGTTTTATCTCTCAACTGCCATATTCGCACACTGCTTTCAAGTAAACATAAATTTAATTAAACAGCTCTGGCCCTTATAAGAAGGTTTGTTTAATACCAATGTGTGTGTTATAATAGGTAATTTTTATGTTATAGGAAGGTTAGTAATGTTCCGTGGTGATTCATTCCTAGCATTACTATCAGCTTCTTTGTCATGGGAAACATTTGAGCAGTATTGTCTTTGGCAACTTGTAACAGCTCATGGCATTCCAGTAGACTATGTGTTACCTATACTACCTAGATTAGAATACAGTAATCATGCGGAGGCACTGACATCAATTTTACTTATGCTCAAACAAGAAAAGTAAGTCTCTTATATAACATTTAACTTGATAATAATTAGACACACATTCATACGATATATGTTGTATTTGAGTTTTTAAATGATTAAGAATATTAGTTTTCCACAATTTGGGTTTGTTATACCTAATTTAGTAAAAACAGTAATTTTAGTGTTTTAGTATCTGCAAGAATCTTTCCATTTTTTTATTACGTAATACTACTCAATATTGGATTTTCAGAAGAACTTTCAGATATACTGTAAGTATAGTACATCCACGGTAGTCCAGCTTAATGTAGTGGTAGCTAGGCCGGATTTAAAGAAAAGTCGAACGACTGAGAGGCCATTTAAATAGCACTTTAAAGAGCCCATGCAAAATATTAGATACTGGAATTAAGCTTTGTTGCTGTAATTTTAGCTTTGTAGTTTATCAAAAGTAATAAATTGTGTTATAATATCATCAGTAAAGTAGGTACTATACCTTTATTAGAACATGTAAAGCTTGAAAGACAGTAATGAAGGCATTAAAACTTCAGATTTTTTGTTTGGGTAACTATTTATTGGAAAACACACTAAACAATCCATAAATAAATTACAATATATGGTTTTTTTGAGACACTGAAATAAAAAATACAATTTCTATTAACATTTTTTGTTTTAAATTTGTTTACATTTTTTTCATCAGTAAAAAAGAAAAGTCTGTGCAGTGTAAATATTGTACATATAAAACTTTAGGACAGCATACAGTGAAACAAACATTGCATTAAGTTGATACTGTAATTATAAGTAATGAAATGTCTAAAACTACAGTAATTGCTGCAGTTTTACTTACAGTATATTACAGGGGGGCTGAAATAGCGAGGTTGTACTATGTTGTGATTTATGCTGTACTAAACACGTAATTGGTTGCATAATTAGAACATATAAGGAATCCAATTGTACTGTTGATTTAGCCATGTGTTATAGTAAATGTGTGAGATAAAATCCCTGTGCTATGTCTATTGGTTAGCATTTGCACTAAAATGTGTGACTATAAATCTACTGCTAATGTCCAACCATATACAGTAATACCCTGTACTTAAGCAATAGCAGTGTAAGTCGAATTCGCATGAGTCGGGGTATAATTTTACATACAATCAGATAGGAATCATGTTTAATTAGGACCAAAGACTAAATAAATTTATAATTAAGAAGAAAAATGTCTATGTATTAAAATATTAAATACATAATACTACAAAAAATTATATTATATACATACATATTGCAAAGAAGTAAGTAAAAAGAAGTTATTTTGATATAGAAAGCTTCATAAAATCTAATAATTTCTTTTGACGAAATGAAGATGTTTTCTTTTCCCGCAGATTTTCCTCATAACTCATTAAATTTTTTTAGTGTTGGAGTGTTTTATGTTGGTTCCTATGTTTTCCAAAATTTCTAAGCCTTACTCAATTAAATTGAGGCATTTTGTCAAGTTTCTCACCATCATTTCATCTACTACATCAACTGAGTTTAAAGAATCTATGTTTTTAAGGTCTTACTCTTGCTTGTGCATTTCTATGAGCTCATCAGTTAATTGTCAGCTCCTGGTTGTCTAAATCCAGCAGTTCTTAAACGTCAACATTATCCACTTCTAAATTGAGTTGTCTGGCAAAATCGACACTTTCTTCAGTCACATCAACAATTTCATCAGACTCTGGCACTGATTCCGCTTGAGACAGACCTTTTTCCAAACAACATTCAAAGTTTGTCGGTGAAATTTCAGTCCAAGATTATCCAATGATTCTCAAAGCATCTAAAACATGGAATTGTGTCAAAAAATCTTCAACAGAGAGCTCGTTGTTCTGTCTCATAGCTTCATACAGATGCGCAAATGATTTTATTTTGTAGTAGGCTCTAAATATTTTGTTGACTCCCTGATCCATTGGTTGAAGCAAACTAGTTGTGTTTGGTGGCAAAAATAACACTTTCACGCGTGTGTCAAAATTAGTTAAAGTAGTAGGGGGATGGCCAGGTGCATTGTCAATTAATAGGAATTACTTTAAAAGGAATTTGTTTAGACCGACAGTAACTCTTGACTTGAGGTATGAGATGATGACCAAACCAGTCCTCAAAATAAAAGCTGTTACCCAAGCCTTACGATTCGACTTTTAATATCACGGCTAAGATAGCTTTAGAAATATTTTTTAATGCCTTTGGATTTTCTGAGCGATAAACTATGAGAAGTTGTGTTGTACATTCACCAGCTGCATTTGCGCCAACCATCACTGTCAATTGGTCTTTGGCAGCCTTAAAACCTGGAAATATTTTCTCTTTATGCGCTATAAAAGTTCTTTTAGACATTTTCTTCCAGAACAAGCCAGTTTCTGCAGAACTCTGACAGCATGATTTAAAACCTCGAAACTTAAGAATCACGTAAGACGGGATAGCGTAAGTCGAGGTATTACTGTACTATAGAAGTTTTCATTCTAAAAATTAATTTAAAAGAAGATTTATTGAATGTTCATTATATCTGTGTTTTCCGTAAAACTGTACTAAAATCAGTTTACATTACCGATCTAAAATTAGGAAATATAATAAAATTCATGGTTATTTTATATTTGCGGCCATTACAGTCATGCTAGATTGGACATGTGGCCCTTAAGTACAAAAAAGATGCTAACCCCTGACTTATACACTGATGAAGATTGCCACAAGCAATTTAAAGCGTTCTGTATCAGTAAGTTTTTACAAATTAAAAAAAAAATTTTTAATTCGGATAGTCGTAAAAGATAGTCTTACATAAACTAATGTAAAGTTATTAAGTTTCATTGTACATAATTGACTACAATATTCAAAAGAATGGGTGATTGAAATCTCATTATACTGAATAGATCGTTAAACAAATTGAAAAGAATAAAGGTGGGAGGAAGTTTTGTTTGTAATAAAATGCTTCAGATAAGCAAGCTAAAATTGACTGTACTCTAAAAACAACAAACTTCTATAATTGTCTCAAAATAAAAGATCTTGTTTTAATATTCAACTAACCTGATCCTGTTTTTGATAAAACTATTTTAATTTCAGACCAACAGCTGAACTAGTGAAACATGTATTATCAAGAGATGTAAAACCTGATGGAGACATGTTTGTAGTGTCAGCACTTAGAAGCTGGTGTCGTGAGCATGAGGAAAGGTTGGGAGAATTAGTAGCCAGTCTTTTATCAAGTAAATGTCCACCTACGTCACCAAATAAAAGGAAAAGAGGATCAGCTCTTAAAACTAGTGGTCCAGGAGCTGCAGAAAAACTATTAGGACATTTAGATAGGCTTAGGCCTGGCTGTAGACAGTTTTATAAGCTGGAGGCAATGCAGAAAGCGCTGCAGCAGGCACAGGTAAAAATAAATTAAAAGTATCTTTAAACCATTTCTTAATTATTCTGTTTTAAAATCTTATCTGGCTACATTGCTCTTTGTGGTGTTATATTTTCTATTATCAAAATATCTATTATACTTGAAAAATATCAAATTTGTAAAAAATTTAAAGTTGTTAAACATGAATAAATATACATGACCAATATATAATACAGCAGAACCAACTAAGCAGTATCTATTGATTATTGCTTGGGCAGTGTTAGGGTAAGCCAGTTGCTTTTGTCTTCTCCCTGTCTGTGATATCTTTTTAGTAGTCAACAAGATTTAGGCCATAGGACACCATATTAATGATGGTTCAATATCCTGAACAATGGGGTTCTTAATGCAATCGCAATTAGATTCTGGGTTTAGTAGTTAAAGGCAACTCTGGTAGCACACTAAGAGTGCTACACATGGCTGATCCAAATTCATCAAAATTCCAGAAAATGTGCAAATCGTGAGAGCAGCAGTTAAACAATCCCCAAAACATTCCGTTGTATTAAGGATTTCAGGCCACAGTTTAAGAAGGGTTCAGGATTTCGATTTAAATTTCCATTTTTTTCAAAATAATGATGGGTCAGGAATTGAGCTCAGCAGACTATATCAACAGTCTAAATCCGTGTGAGTGAATGGTTGCACAGATCCATCTGAATGCAGCTTTTTTCAATAGCGGCGAAACACATTATCACTGGAATTGTGATTGAACAAAATTTTTACGACGGTGAAAGTAACCTTCAAATTATTCTAGAAAGACTGCAACATTCTTCTAAACATACAGTATGGTGTGCCATGTCATAATTTGGCAGTTTTTTAGCTGTATTAAATTTTATATTCATTTTAAAAGCCTGTATACAATTTTTCTAGAATAAAAGCTTATACACATGCAATTTTTAAACAAATTACTGTACAAAAGACTGCCTATTAGTTTCACGGATCTAGCTATTAAGTAGAGAACGCTTTGATTCCATAGAGAATTGTTATGCTGTAACTAAGGGAGTTCACCCACGAGCCAAGTTTCCTTTCATTCTTAAAGTTGTTCACAAGTATAAGCTAAAACAGTTTTCGAATGATTGGCTATCTAAATAAAATAGGCAGTTTTAATTTTGAAAGTTTTTTATTGCCTTGAAATTTGGTCATCAAAGGTCTTTTTTTTCTAAGTATAATATTTTTTAGCTACAGTTTTTCTCAACTTAAAATAATATCGTACATCAGTACGCATTTTTTTTCATGAAAGCCCATGACAAAAATTCTTTATGCAACACAAGTGTAATTTGTTATATTGTCTTTTCAGATTTCCTGAAATATATTAGTGTTTGCAAAAAGACATAGACCATTATTTCAATGCATTTAAATAGTAGAGTATTGAACATTAATTGATTGTTTCATAACCATCATTATTTTCTAAATGACTAAAATGTTTGATCAGTATATAAAAGTTAGACATGAAAATTAATTATTAGTAATGTGCTTTGAAATATGTAAATTGTGTTTATGAAGAATAAAATTATGCCACAAAATCTCTACTTAAAAGATAGTCATATTAAGTTTTCTTTAGAAAAAAGTTAATTGAAATGACAGTATTTATTTTTAAAATAATGTTTATAATTTATCTGTTACATCAGTTAATATATTTGTTTTTTAATCTTTCAGTCTTCATGTACAGATTTACAAAGGAATTTATTTAGCAATTTATTCGCTCTAATAGAAGTGGATGATTCAGGTCGAGGGAAAGGGAGGGGCAGAAAACCTAATTCCAGTACATCAAATGTAAAAAGTAAACCCAACAGAGTAGTAAAGGGTGGTGTGTCAGACAGTACAGACGAATCGAGTGAGGTGAGTGTAATGTAGTTTTTTTGTATTGAAATATATGTACAAACAAGTATTTTATTGTTATAAACAAACAGAAAGTAGTTCATTAACTTTTATGTGTATGATGTCCATTGGCATTGTTTTTATATCTATAATATTAAATAATTTAGATTTGTTAGTCACCCTGAATAAAAAAAAATTATATGTTGGGATTTATTTTATGTTTATGTAGTTTAAGTATGATTGGAACCACATGTTGTGAAGGCTAATTATCAATGAATGTGTATTATACATTATTCACTTCCTGGTAGTGGCTACATTTTAACTATACTTCATTCAAAACACTTCACTAATCTCTTAATGAGTTACTATTTCAAAGATCAACTTCCTGATAAGTATGTTTTCTCTCAACATAAACATCTGCACTGATAAAAGTTTTTAATGTATTACAAATATTATGAAGCACATCCGGAAAATAGGTTACTTTTTGGTCAAATAAAACAAATACACAGTGAAAAAAATAATTTCTTACAAAAGAATCTCTGTACATACGTAAAGTAAACTTTTCATTATAACTATAACAAATTTGTGGTGAGCATAGTGTGACATAAGCTTTTATCATAAAATGACGCTGCTCATGATTTCAACTAAGTGGGAATGTGTTCTTTGGGCTGATTAGATTTCAGGTGAAAATAGAAAAGAAAGACAAAGAACAAGGTCTGAACTGTATGGAGGGTGATTGGCCAAAGTTCTCTTTGAGTTGCTGGTCATGTTTGCAGTGTAAAGATGAGCATTGGCATGGGCATAACAATGCTGTTAGTCAGCATTTACCAGTAGTTATTTTGTATATCTTTACAGATTTTAACTATTTCGCAGTAAGCATTTCCATTGTGTTACCCCCCAGAAAATATCCGACATACCATGTCCGTACAAGAACACTGTTCTTATGAATTTTTTACATCAGCATTTGGTTGGCTATTTTCTTTGCTGGTGGCGCCGATAGCAGGTTTGATTCAAGGATCTCATAAACTATTTATACTCAATCACTAAGTAAGGTGCTCCAGTTATTTGCATAACTTATCAGAAACTTATTATCCAGAGACCCTTTTTGTTATCTTCAATGATGTTTTTAATTCCTATTGAGCAAAATGCAGTTTTCAATAGGGAAAACTGTTTCCCTATATGGGAAGGCAGTTTTTCATGAAAACATCATCTTCATTTGTGGAAATTTTACAGAGAGAACAAAATTTGTTAACTTGAAGTTATCATTAATTTTTCATCAACTACATGAGCTAGTTCTTTACTAACCCATTTCAGATCATTTAGGTAGAAATCTACTTTATTCACAATTATGCACATTTTCTTTATACATCTTACATGTTGATGAATATGTATTGGTTAATAATTATTGTTCATGGCAGGATATTCAATTAAATTCATGAAATGAAAATAACAATGGTCAACTTAAAATGGCATCAATGCTTTCGAAACCAATTAGGTTTAGTCTCATTCAAAGTGTAAAATGGGATTACAGTAACTTGAAAAATACAAACAGAACTTTCTGGATACACCCCCGCGCGGGGGGGGGACTAGCTGCACGTACTAAGAGGTGTTTGGCATCCCTCATGGTACCCCAGCCTAACATATACACTTCTAACAACACTCACTTCACTGAAGTATACACTTCATACACTTTCGACAAACACCACATCCACAACACAATCTTTAAATATTATCACACGTCTTCTCTGTAGGTGATTTTAACTGGTCAGAACCGTTGTGTGTTCGGGAGTGCTGAAAAGACCAGAGCTTGACATACTCTAGTCTGGGACGCTGATGTGAGCTTACTCTGCCGAAGACGTAAGCGCAATTTCTGGTCTGTCAGCCGCTTCAGTCCTTGGTCAGGGAGTGTCTGCGGGGCAATGTTGTCAGAGCCTGTGCACAGTACTACGAGCTCTCGACTGATGCCCATCTAGTTGAGTTAAGAAGAATAGCTATATGCCTCGAAGTTTTGAGGGTTGGAAATTATCTTTATGTGATCCAAGGGTGTACCCGTTCCTACCGTCTCGCCTGTAATGCCCAACACGATGGCTGGCTTGAAAATATTTCATGGAAAATGATAATACGTCAAATGGAGTTAGATTAAAGAGAACACATCAGATTTCACATGATAAGCCTAAGGTTGATGAGGGGAGTAAAAAGTTGATGATGGAAACATCACAGACTTTGCCATCACCAAAGTATTTAATATTTTCTAGTGCTGAGGAGGGGAAAGATCTATTGAAAGTTTCTCCTTTCCTTATTAACAAGGCTATTGCTGCTTGTGCTGGAGGTCCTGTAGCCAGTGGCGGCTTGTGAGTAAAAGTTCTGGGGGTTCACAATTACCGGGGGTTTAGGAATATTCCATGTTTCAAACAAAACCGGGGCCCTTGGACCTCCCCAAAAAAAATTAAAATATTTAACATTAAGTTATTGTTTTTAAGCTATTTTGGTACTACAAATTAATAAAACCCAGATACATGCTTTAGGCACAACAGTTTAATTCAAGTTAAGTTAAACTTTAGTTACAATTCAGACAAGTAGCTGAGCCAAATATAATTTATACTCCCAAATCGCCCGCTCCTGCAGTTGTCACATTTTTGTACAAAAAGTCCATTCTTCTTTCCTTCTTTGTTGCAAATCTTTCAATTACTCGTTCATTGAAGTCTGCTATTCTTCTTGTCATTTCTTTTTGTAATGTCAGCATTGCCAATGCTGATAGCCGATCTCCGTCCATAGTACTTCTTAAAAAGGTTTTTACCCTTTTTAGGCAGGAAAAGCAGCGTTCGGCTTCTGCTGTAGTCATTGGAATTGTAATTAAAACTTTTAATAATTTTACAGTTTCACCAAAACACTCAGCTAAGTTGTTTTCAAGGAGTAATCCAAGTAAGTGAGTAACTTTCTTTACACTTTTAAAATCTTCCCTTCCGTAGATAATTTGAAGTTCTGTTTTTAATTTGTCCTTCTCAATAAACGGAAATGACTCTATGGCAGTTTCTAATAGTTTTTCTGGAAACTTATTTTTAAATATGGCGATATTTGCATTGTCAAACAGGTTTGCTGCTACAAGGTGTCCTGTAAATTCAAAGCTCTCTTTTGTTTGTATGACGATGGCGTCACATACTTCTTTAGCTGCTATATTTCTTGTCATACGTGGATTTTCGTTTAAACGAGCTCTTTTAGGTGTGGTTTCTGCTGCTTGTTCTACTTGGATTTCATCTACACTATTTCTTAATTTTTGTATTTCTCCTTTAAACAAAGATATGGCTTCTTTTGCCCAAACGGGATCTATATTTCTTTTTTTAAATGAATCATACAAAATCTGGACATGAGGCATAACTTTAGCGAAAAAATTGAGCCAAAACACAAACTGTGGTTTGCAACAGCTTTAACCTCAAACCTTGTGCCTGATTAATTGTGGCAACTTGAACACTGGTTTCTTCAATTTTTTCAAAGCACAAAATTAAGCTTTCCAAATTTTCGTGAACAGTAAGAACTAATCTGTAATTATAATTCCATCTAGTAGATGAACCCGAAGGAAACCTGTTCTTCACAATTTCCTCTAATATACCAGTCCTTTGAGAGGAATGACAGAAGAAATTGTTTATCTCTTGTAGGTTGGCAAAAAAATTCTTACTTCTCTGTTTTGTTTAGCAGCTCTCGACATAATTAAGTTTAAAGTTGATGCGCATAACAGTGCACAAAATGTGCATTTGTGTACTCCGTTTTCACTCGTGCTTGAACACCTGAGTATTGACCACTCATGGTATTAGCCCCATCATAACTCTGGGAAATTAACTTTTCCTTATTTTCACCAATCACATCAATTAGAACAGTTTTATTACAAGCAGACAGAGTTTCTGCATTTGTGTTTGAAGGATTGAGAAATGTCCAAAAGCGTTCCACTGGAAGCCCGTTCTTAAGAGCATAACGGAAAACTACAACCATTTGGGCTTTTGTTGAAACAGTAGTCTCGTCTGCAATTATGGACACATAGTCTGCACTACGAATCTCCTGTAGTATGTTTTGTTGACAAACATAAAACATACACTCTAAAAGATCATTTTGTATTTCTTTAGAGGTCCCCTTAAATACAGTAGCAGTTTGAAGGTGTTCCTTCAGAATGTTATCAAGGCTAGCAGAAAAATTTACTAAACCCTTGAAAATTCCAGGGTTTTCAGAGTCTACCTTTTCATCATGACCACGCAGTGCTAGTTCAAATTCACGACAAAGTCTAATACAATCAATTACTTTTGACATGACATACCTATTTTTTCTAACTTGACCATTTTGCTTTTCAATGTTTTTTCTGAATGCCTCGCTTAGTTGTTGCCTGATTTCTGTTCGTCCTAATATGGAAAGATCAAGACATGCATTACCGTGAGAAATAGATTGTTCGTGTTTTTTAATTTTTTGAGATAAATGTCCCAAATCAGCAACTCCAGTTTTTGCCCAGCTATTGTCTTTACCTTTCGCAAACAAAAGACAAGGAAAACAAAAAAACTTGTTCAAACTATCACAACCACAAATCCAAGAATTCCTTTCGTACAACTTATCGTTAAATGACCGGCAGTACTCACGTCCTTTGACTGTTTGTGATAAATTTAATACTGGCTTTGGTCTTCCAAGCTCTTTTATTGAGCATTTTTCTTCTATTGTTTACGATGAAAAGTTGTTAATTAATAAGTACTGAACTTTATTCATTTTATCTTAAATATTTATCACCACTGCACCACAATTCACAACAATGTAACTCAACACTCAAGGACCAGATAGCACAATGCTTGACCAACCGCCAACGTGTGTACGGCGAGTAGACTTTGACCGGTGTAGGATCTTCAACAACGCGCATGCGCAACCTTCAACTTGGTTCCTTGAGAGGGGAGAGAATGTAGGGGAAGCTATGAGCCACAATGTAATAAGAGAAAATGTATCAAGATTAACAGTAGAAACCCGTGGCCTAATGGTTAAGGTACAGGCATAGTAATCGTAAGTTACGGGTTCAAATCCCGAATTTCCGTTTTAATTTTTTTTTTCTTGAAACATTCTAGTTTTAATAAATCTTATTTGTTGTGATAGGTTAGGTTAGGTTAGGTATTATAAAAAATTTATAAATGTCTTTTGAATAAAAATGCCAGAGTTAAATTTAATTTTACATAGTGAGTTTTCTTCCTTTTATACCTACCTTGAAATATACGTACGAAGTATCCAGTCAGGATAGATTTGGTAATAATTTTATTCAACATTAATATCTATTTTTATTAAAATATACGTACGAAGTATCCAGTCAGGATAGATTTGGTAATAATTTTATTCAACATTAATATCTATTTTTATTAAAATATACGTACGAAGTATCCAGTCAGGATAGATTTGGTAATAATGTTATTCAACATTAATATCTACCTTTATTAAAGTATACGTACGAAGTATCCAGTCAGGATAGATTTGGTAATAATTTTATTCAACATTAATATTTACCTTTATTAAAGTATACCTACGAAGTATACTACTTCCCCCTCTGCTACAGTTAACCCTCCATCTGTGACGTCACGCGCATGCGCGTTGTTGAAGATCCTGCACTCGGGAAGATCTAGTATGTATGCCAACGCTAAAGGAAATGGGAGTTGCTTCAGCTGCCGCTTTCGGCTTCCATCGGGTAACTTCGCCAGAGCTCGGCTACACGCTAGCTCTAGTCGTCAGCTCCTTTCTCATTTAAATTAACAGGCCCCCCCACCACATAACCCTACTCGCACGCCAACAGAATGGGGTTCACATCGAGAAGTGAACCAGCCAAGTTGTTCAGGTCGCTTCGATCTAAATTAGCGCCGAAATTCACTATTTCTATTGTATACTACTTTAGTTTTTTGTCAAAGTTTATTATTTTCACGGAATATAATATTATTCTTGGGGGTTCACTGAACCAGTGAACCTATGCACGAGCCGCCCCTGCCTGTAGCCTCTATTAAGAAACATAGAAACGGAACACTGCTAGTTTCAACCTCCACCGAGAGACAAACATGTTCTCTTTCAAAAATGACCTCTTTCTTTGACCAGGTCATGTCATCTGTGATTCCCCATAGATCCTTGAACTCATCAAGGGGGTAATTACATGTAGAGATCTTATGAACTTGTCTGTGGATGAAATTAAATCAGAACTGGCTTCTCAGTCAGTAATGTTGGTTTTACCAATCATGAAACAAGGGTGTTAAAAGTTGCAACAGCAACATTTATTTTGATATTTGGAAAACCGGATTTACCTGAATACATTCATGCAGGCTACCAGAGGCTCTCAGTGAGGCCATATGTGGCTAACCCGTGGAGATGTTTCAAGTTCCAATGTTTTGGGCACATTAGTACTTCTTGTTCGAAGCAGGGCATATGCGGTCATTGTAGTGTCAAAGGTTATGAAAAGAAGGAGTGCGTCAATTTTCCAAAGTGCGCCAACTGCAGTGGTAAACTCTCACCGCGATCTTTCAACTGCCTTACTAAAGCTATCCTAAACATTATAACTAAAGAGATAATTGCTTTTTCAGAGGCAAGAAAAATATATAAATCTACTCAACCAAAGGTCGATGAAAAAACCTATGCCCCTACTCTCATTGCTACAAAGTCTTCCTGTTGGAACTATGCCGACCTGGCAAAAAAAAAAGAAACTTTAACTGACCAAGTCTCCCGTTTATTGTCGTTAGTCAAAGGCTTTTTTAATTATAGAGAACCGGCAATGACGTCAGCTGATTTGCCTCTTTTACCAAGCTCTTCTGCGGGAGGGCTTGGTGTACAAAGCAACTTGTTAACTGATTTAGGTATCTCCGCTAAAAAGCCACCTGGCAATAACCCTAAGGTGATAAATAAAGATGTAGAGAAACGTGCTACAGTAGCAAGTAAATCGGCACCGGCAATAAAGCTGCCAAAAAACCAATGTTAAATCTACCCCTCCTAAATCAAAAACTTCCTCCGGCTCCATCCCTAAACAGGTGGATATGGAATCAGAGGTATCTAAGCCTGGGACGTCTGTCAACATTCCAGATAAAAAAATGAAGAGCATAAATGGGTGTTAGATCAATCCATTGCTAAGTTGATAAATGTCTGCAATTAGCAAGTCAGTGATAGAATGGAACGTCACCGGTATTAGGAGTCGCATAGAAGATCTTTAAGTACTTGTATGAGATGTGTATCCAATGTATGTATGTCTACAGGAGACACATCTCCACAAATTGCATAATTTCCGTGTAAGGGAGTATTCAGTTTTTAGATCAGACTTTGTTACAGAAGATCGAGCTAAAGGTGGCGTAGCTATCCTAACCTGTGACTGTGTCGATGCTGTTTCTCTAAACTTAATAACCCCTTTACAAGCAGTAGCCATTCAAACAGCTGTCCAGTATAAAATCACTATGTGTTGCGTCTACTTGCCACCACAAGAAAATCTTCAACACAGTGATTTAGTGAACTTAATAAGCCAGTTACCAACTCCGTTCTTATTGGTAGGAGATTTTAATGCCCATCATTTGTCTTGGTGATCTTCTACTAGGAACTCTCGAAGTCAACTAGTGCAGAGTGTAAGAACGGAACTGGATTTACGTCTGCTAAATGTCGGTTTGCCTACTCATTTAGCAGCATCTACTGGTGGATGGACAGCTGTTGACATATCATTCTGCAGCCCCATTCTGGCTACTAGATGCACATGGTCAGTGCTTAACAACATGTATGGAAGCGACCATGTGCCCATTAGTATCAATTTATGTGACTCCTCCCCCTGTTATGTTCGACTTTCCCATTGGATTTTGGGAAAAGCTAACTGAGACGCCTTTTCGAAATATTTTGTATCACTTGACACAGATTACCTGACACCCGTTGATGCAATTGTTGAAAATTTTACTAAGACCATTTTGAATGCCGGACCATTCCTAAATCATCTGTTCACCTACGCCGTCCACCTGTCCTGTGGTGGAACAATGAATGCACAGAAATCCTCCGTTTACGACAAAGAGCTCAAAGGAGATTTAAGTGACACCCAACAAATGACCACCTTCAGAAATATAAAACACTCCTTGCAAAAGTACGGAGGATATTTAGGCTGAGTAGGATGAATTCTTGGACACAGTACATTATCACACAATTAGACGAACAACTCCATCCTCCACAGTATGGAGGAAGTTAAGATCAGTTTGTGGCACTTCCATTCCATTGCCAGCCATTGCGCTAAAGCTACCAGACGGAAGCCTGATCATAAACAGTAGTGATATTGCTAATGTACTGGGAACGTCATTGTCTTACTTTTCTACTACTACAGCCTAAAATAATAAATTCCGAACATTTAAACTGAAGGAAGAAGCAATACTGTTTACTGTTGGGTTGTCTGGGGACTCACCTTTGAACACTCCTTTCTCTATAGGGGAATTGGAATCAGCTCTCGCGTCAATGAGGGATTCTGCACGAGGTCCTGATTCCATTGTATGCTCCATGCTGAAACATCTATCATCATCTGTGAAACTTGTCCTCCTTCGAATATACAATCATTTATTCGAGGAGCGGTCTTTCCTCAGAAGAGACTGTGATTCTTCTTTTAAAACCAGGTAGAGGCAAAACCAATCCCAGTAGTTACAGGCCTATATCTCTTATAAGCGTCTTGTACAAACTACTGGAGAAGTTGGTCAACCTCCGTCTTGCCTGGTACCTAGAAACCAACGAACAGTGTGGTTTCAGACAAGGACAATCATCTGTTGACCAATTGGTTTTGTTAGAATCTGCTATTCAAAATGCCTTTCTCTTGCGTCTAACACTCGCTGTTTTCTTTAACCTTGAGAAGGCATATGATATGGCGTGGAAAAGTGGAATTTTAAATACGTTAAAGTTATTAGGTATACAGGGGAACATCCTAGCATTCATCGCTAACTTTCTATCAAATAGGTCCTTCCGCATTTGTCTTGGAGACTATTATTCAAATAGTTGTGAACAGGAGAATGGTGTTCTGCAGGGCAGCATACTAAGCCTAATGCTGTTTGCCGTTGCTATATATTAATAGTATAACATGTAATATACGATCTCCAGCCTATCCTTTATCTTGATAGCATTCAGCTTCAAATCACAGGTGGTGTTCGATTTTTAGGTCTTTTATTTGATAAAAGACTTTCATGGATTCCACATGTTCGTGATTGAAGGTGAGATACAACAAGAAATTGGATATGCTAAGGGTCCTTAGTGGTACGAATTAGGGAACAGACAGAACTAGTATGCTACGCTTTTATCGTGCAGTTGTTAGATCGCGCATTGATTATGGCTGTCAAGCCTATTCATCCGCATGACTTACAGTTCTGAAAACTCTCGATGCTGTCCACCACTCTGGACTTAGACTTACTACTGGTAACTTTAGAACTAGCCCAATCCCTGGTCTTCTTCTCGAGGCCGAGGAACCATCTTTGTCAAAACGTCAAATCTTACAAGTATCGTACATTTATGGTCTTTGAAGCAAACCTAATCATCCGGCATTCAAAATGGTCTTTCATAACCCATGCCGGTCTTTCATATCTAATTATGATGTACATCAATGTTCAACCGCGCCACTCGACATATGAATGTTACGCATAATGGATAACTGTGACTTGCTACTTCCTGATACGTTCGAACAAACAATGTGCTATCTACTCCCATGAATAATAAAAACGCCATGTTTCGATTTCTCACTGTCCAGTTATATCAAATACACTACTCCTGATGTGGCTTACCACCAGGAGTTTTTGACAATTTCCAGATCCTAGCAACACAGTGAAATTATTTTCACTGATGGGTCTAAACTGGATAATTGTGTTGAGTGTGCTTTTTATGTGTTGGGACGTACCTTCACGTATGGATTTACCCTCAGTGTGTAGTGTTTTCACAGTGGAACTGTTTACCATTTTTAAAGTTCTGTCATCCAATCTACTTTTTCTCATTGACCTTTTGTGTTCAGATTGGAAAAGTGCACTTTATGCCAGGATGTGTTCTCTGTGAACCCTTTAGTTTGGGATATTTTGTGTGCAATGGACAATCTTCAATTAGGGGGTGTTGGGGTAACATTCTGTTGGGTTCCCAGTCACTGTGGAATTACCGGAAACACAAAAGCGGATGAAGCAGCGAAGAGTGCCACTTGGCATCTACACATCTATACATCTATGGTGCCATCTACACAACGTGTTATGGCATCTGATTATATTTGTCATGTGAAACGCTCATTGGCTGCTGCGAGTGGTGAATGGCAATATGTAAATCAAAATAAGCTGAGGGAAATTAAGGATACCGTCTGTCCATGGAGGTCTATCTGTTCGAAACTTAGGGAGGAAGTAGTGGCTACCCGTCTTCACATCGGCCACTCTTATCTAACTCATGGTTACCTGATGCGTCGTGAGGATCCGCCTTTACGTCAGTTGTGTGGAAATACCAACACATTCTGTCATATACTTGTAGATTGTGCTACTTTGAAGCATATTCGTACAGGTTTAATTTTCCTGGAGTTTAAAGGTATTACTAAAGGACGATGCCGCGACCGTCGACCGTGTCATCGCTTTTTTCGGCACCTAAATATAACTATTTAAAATTTAATATTTGAATTTTTTTAAAATTAATTTACATATTTATTTATTATAGTATAGAGGTATTCATGTTATTTTGTGTCTAGAGTTGAATTATTGTTAACATATTTATTTTCTACATCAAGTGTTATTTATATTCTTATAGATTTATTGTTGCATATTTATTTTTCTATTATTACTGTTATGTTTTATAAATTTTGTTTTGTTTTATTTATTTAATTTTATTATATTTTGTTTTATCTAACTATTTTGGTCTTACACTTGCTGTTGTTTGGCAATGATAACCACAATTGGTTTTTTGCCAGGGGAAAAAAACTGGATGTACCTTGTATATAGTTCAATATAGTATGTAGTTATAGTTTCATTCAATTAAACTTTAACAAATATTTACAGGAGGAAGAAATAGTTAAACCGAAGCAAGCAAAGAAGAGAAAAAAGGTGAATCCAGTTGGATCTGATAGTGATTGATGTGAAATACGATTACTCATTTGTTTTATTTATGGCACCAAATGGAAGTCAAGTACCAAATATATACGCCTTGTTAAAGTTTCAAGACTTACCTGTAACGATTAAATGATCGTTCAAAGTTGTGTCCCATATTGGGAAGTTAATAGAATGACTGATTAAATATTTATTAATTTGAAGCCTTTCGAATATGTATTATATATTAATTACACAAAGTAATGGATTTGAAGGCCTGGTCTGGTTTTTGTACATAATCTAAATAGTTTTTGTATGTTTTTTGTTTGTTAAATTTGTATTATTCTTCTTGTATAGAATGTATACATATATATATATATAAAGTGCTCGCCATAAAAAGGGCTATACATTTTTGTAATGCCGTCGATAATAAAGTGTATATTTATTTAACCTGTAACTATTTTTTACAATTGTCAGCAATTGACAATTTGAGTATAAAACTTAAATTGTATCTGGGACAAATTATGGAAAGAATCAGCTGGTCTTCAAGAACAATCCATCCAATTAAGGGTATGTACTAGATTATTCTTTAGAAAGAGTTTGATTATGGTCATAGTTTAATTTAAAAGTTATTAGTATTATTCTATAAAATTAAGTAATTAGAATTTACTTCTTTGAATCAATTTTCCAAGAAGGCTTAACAATAGTAGCAGCACAGCTTTCCTATCAAAGAGAAAAGTTAAGTTGCCTTACGATAATTGCTATTTATTCCGAGTCTACACTTAAATTTTAAGGCAAAAAAAATCTTCGGAGAATAATCAGAGAAAAAAATAATATGTGAAAATGCCCCAAAATTTACAATTAAACAAAAAATAACATAACATCAAAACACATATAAAGTTTTAAAATATAAAATCACACAGTACCTTAAAGAAGACATTACAAGCTAACCATGTGCAAAACATACAATTTTACAATGAAAATTCACATCGGCAGACAATATAAACATTGTTAGATAATAAAAAAAAGTAAACATAAAAAGACTTTTACACTACGGGTTTTAGTCGCCACAGCGACATCTTGTATGGTAGATGTTGCAACAAGCGAAGAGATGTAGTAGGTAACAGATTTCTAGATCACAGTTTTATGCCATAATAATTACGTCGATCTTGTGAAACTGATTTCAGGAACTTGGTTCTTTATTCGAAAAACCTGGACACAAATTGAAAACCACCACGACTCTCCAGAGAAATGTTACAACTCAGATTTAATTTGTAGTAAATGAAATGTGGTTGAATTTGTAAATAAAACCAGTGAATTAATTTCATCCCCAAGTAACAATAGTCTACTTTTAAATTTAAATACTTCTGCTGTTGTTCAAACAAAAAATGTGAATTTAGGTTATAGTGTTGCAAAGGTAAAGGTGGGTGAAGAACAAATAATAGGGTTCAAATTACCATCACTCTTTTCTATAAGTAATTCTAAATTAAATACTTATGCTTTTGTTTAATGACTTTCCAAATTTGCTTTAGCAAGGTTGATACTTAGTCTAATATATGATATTTGTAATAATATTATCAAATATATAGCAAGTAACAAGCTAGGTTTAAATTTACAAAATATTGAGAGCTAGTAAAGGATCAGGGACAATTGCAACTGATTAATTATTAGATGGGCAAATCAAATTGTTTTATAATTTAAAACAATTACTTATTTAAAACATTTATTTTAAAAATATATAAAACAAAGATGGTTTTATTGTCTCAAAAAAAAAAAAATAAATAATAATAATGAGCTGTAATCGTTATAAATGGAAACAAATTAAGCAAATTCTACTGTATTTGGAAAATTCAGGATTGTCTACTCACCCTATTAAATAGTAAACCTATTTTATAAAGACTATATTATCAATTATATTAATGTCAAAAGCTATTGTGATAACTGGGAAGTATCTTGAGCAAATAAATATATTTTTGAATCACTATGAGATATACCATCAGTTTTTATACAAAAATATAAATTGATTTAGAGTATATTATGATTAATTTTAAAAAACTCATTCATTGACATATATACTTAATGAGAAATGATATACTGGTAAAAGAAATCAGTGTCGTAAAGAATCAGTACTTATGGGTTGTTTAAATGTTTTATATTGCAAGAAAACAGAGACAAGAAAGCAAATCCTTGCAAACCTTCCTTCTCAATAGTTCCATCTCAAAAAAGAACTCATCACTCTTGTTATTACAATGGATGGTTCAAACTCTCTTATGATTTGTTGATCTGGGTTATTTGTTTTTAAAGCTTTTTTCTACTTCAAGGCGCTGATTTGGTTAATGATTATAGCAATGTTATTCTTTTTCAGATTTTGTCCTTGAGTAGTGGGCATATTTCACTACTGCTTATTGAGTACATATCACTACAGATCCTACTTCAACAAACTTCTGCCTTTCCATTCCATGGTTTTGCAGTTCTAGAAGATGTACTTACCTATAACTCACCTTATGTCTCACACCAGAAAGTGAGAGACTTAAGGTGAATTTTTTTTGTGAGTTAAAATTGGGGCATTTTAAAATATTTTTCTACTTGTAACTAGGTTTCTCTGTATTTTTCACAGTTAAGGTTTATTTTATTTTTATTTCATTGTGTGCTTTTGGCTATTTTATTATAATGTTTGTAAATGTAATTTGAGTAATTGTATTATTTTTAATATTAATTTGTATAATTTGCATATATTATAGAAACATTTTAATTTGTTGTATCAAAAATTCTGATGTTAAGATAAATTTCGACAGTATTATTTTAGCACAATTTAGTTTTATTTCAAAATATTATACAATATTTGTACTCACGTGTTTTCCTTTTGATTGCAAATTATGGTGTTCTGTACTGTCAATCATGGCTAATCTATACAAATGTCCCTAAAAAAATATAATTAAAATCTAAGAATAATAGACAAACATTAAAAAAAATAAGTTTATCTATTTGCCAGCACCTTTTTTGTTGTAAATTTCAAGTCATTAATACTGATTCTGAAGATTTTGCTTCAAATTTTTTCCAATCATGAAATTATTGATCTAAATTTTTACTTCCTAAATTAACTTTTTAAAAAAAAACCAATTTTCAAGCCATATAGGTACTTAAAAGACTAAATGAACATAAACTAAAGGACAGTTTATGTTCACGTTATGATTTGAGAAAATGTTTTTCACCCTTTGTGTTCCCAGCTTTTAGAAAGTGTGTAGGTTTAAATGTATAAATTACACTTATATTGTTCTGTTGTGATCTCATTAGGATTTTATTTGGCCATAGATCTTGCCATGCAGCTTCTTAACATTAATAATAAAACGGTCTGTTTTATTTTAAAGATTTAGTTTAGTTGTAAGTGCTATGTTGAAAGATTTTTAAATTCTAGAGCACATATACAGTAAATTTACTATTTCAGGCTTTACTAAATCGGAATTTGGATAACTGTGACTACTCACAGAGATTTACATTCTACAGGTTTGAATTTTTTGCATGTCTAAGAAATACTTAACTGCTTTAACTAGATTTGCTGACAAAGAACTGTAAAGGTTTTGTTTTACTCAAGATGCTATTGCTGAAATGTAGCAACAATTTTTAGAAATTAATTTCACTGTAAAAGAGAGAACATAATCAATTTTTTTAGGACTTACTAAAATGCTATTTTCAGGACAAACTTTGTCTTGAAGATAAAGGCTATATTAGCATGCTGTTTGGAAGGCTGAAAAATGTGTTTTTAATCTTTGTTGTTCAATAACTTCATTATTAAATAGATAATAAATAATTAGTGATTTTAAATAAAACTTGTAGAGAAATTAGTCATGAGCAAAATAGTATAAATAAAGTACTTATATACAAAGTAAATTAATGTTAAATTAAATTAACTTTAATTTAAAACAGGACAAATCAATATATAACAGAGACCTGCCCATTAGAGCTTTGGAATAGTTTGAGTACTGATGGAGAACTCTTGAGCAAATTTTATTTACTACCAGATTATGGTATTAAAAATTTACAAAACCAACACACGTGGGAAAAATGAACGTTAATGATACAGTAGAACATAACTTTCAATAATGTTAACGGTTTGGGATTATTTACTAACTCATTGCCTTCCCACAATGAAACTGTCTTACTACTATTGTTATCACTTGGCAAAAACCACTACTTACTGATGTTTTTTCAGCAGACGCGTTTCACACTAGGTCATCGCATAGTTCAATGCTGTGAGTCGTGGACAAGACTCACAGCATTGAACTATGCACTGATCTAGTGTGAAACACTTTTGCTAAAAAATATCAGTAAGTAGTGATTTTTTTTGCAAAGTGATACCAATAGTAGTAGTAATTTAATAAACCTCAAGATGTACAACATAATAACTGCTAGAAACTATTTTGTTCTTACTAGGGATGGGCCGATTCCTAAAATTTTCGATTCAGATTCCGATTCTAAAATTTTCCCTTCGATTCTCGATTCTTTAGTCGATTCTCGATTCTTTCAAGTTATATTAGCTTACATGCTAGTTCTCTAATAATTAATTTAGTTAACATCTTGGTCATATGGCAAAACCTTTTAAAAGTTCTGTTTTTATGTAATAGGCTACACAAAACCTTCAACCTTGATTTAGCAATAGGAATTTTTAAAAGCATAAAAACATATCAAATAAAAGTAATGACTTATTTTAAAGTTAAAAATGTGAACTTTACTTATTTTATGATGTTTGAAAAAATACCTAAGCCTATTTACATTGTCTCTCAAAACAAAACAACCATTAAAAACAAACGAACAACTTAAAAAGTAAAAAATTAATACAAATAGGATAGTTTTTAATATTTAAAAGTCTGGCAGGTAATGTATATTTCTGTTCAAAAACACAAGCATTTGAACACGTTGTGGGTCAAGCTAGTTTCATCGCTTGTCATATATAACTCCTCAAGTTGAGAAAGGTTTTTCAGAAAAGACTGTCGCGAGTGGGCAGACATGTATTTTATTGCCATTGCATTTAAATGAGGGTATTTGGCACTTTGTACTGCCCAATAGTTCCCAACATCACAATCTGGACTGGCTAATGGTTCCCCCAGATAATTGTTTACTTCTTCTTCTACTGTCAATTCCTCTGGGGTACCTTCTTCCTCAACATTCTGGATTAGTGGGGCATACCTTCTCTACACCTGGTGGGACCTTTTTTCTGCAGGTGTCTGGAACAAGTGCAACTGATTCAGGCCTATTTTGTATTTATTACTCAATCCCAGTTGATTTTTAACCGACTATCAGTTGTAGGTCCTGTGTCTGAGGATAAAGTTTCTTCAAGTATAGATCTTTTTTGTTGATAAATTTGGGCAAAATGAATGTTGTTAAGAGCTTTTCCATATTTGATATATTATGTGGTTTTCCACCGTCAGTTTCTGTTAACCGTCATCGAATTGACGCGACGGCCAGTACTCTGAACCGAATACCGTCGGGCCTCTTAACGCTTTATGTTTATTAGTACTACTCAACTGGTGTTGCTACTTTTGGAAAAATTAACGCACAGTATTAAACAACAAGCTTCACACTACTTACAGATGTAATTACGATGGTTTTTGTTTGATAAATAAACGCCGACGGGATTAAAAACATGATGTTATTCTAAGAGCTTCAAGTAAATTATTTGGTTTTAGGCTAAAACTTTTACTTAATATGAATCTTGGATGGTATTTACTGGACCTGTAGCATTACTTATCAGAGAGAGAATATATTACACTTTAGATCTATATTCAAAATATTTATAAACTCACAAATCAATCACATGTGACACGTTTACGTGTCTTAGTGATAGGCGCCAAAACACTTTTATCACCAGTCAGTTTATTATTTGGGTAACCGGGACATGAAATTATGGTTTTGTTGTTTCTTGCTAACACAAAAAACAGTGTTGCACAGATAATAAAATTTAGTTAAATCAAAAACAATGTCGGGTCAATTGGTCAGACAGAGTTTATTTACGTTTCATTTACGGTAGGAAAAAACTATGTTGGGCCAGTTGATCCGACACGTATTTTTATAAATATTATTATAAGAAACGTATATTCATACTTAGATATGATAGGGGAACAAAGTATAAGAACACATTATTTAAAAATGAGCTTAAAATATTTTGGCAATTCTTTATGAAAACGCCGATATTGTGGTCAGCAGCTAAAGTATTAAGGTGCAGTGACGTGTTCGCTTTGTTTGTTAAACTACACGAACTATTTCACTTGTAAGTTTATATTACTGTACATTACTTTGCTACATTTGTAGTTACTGTGCGGATCTGTTTATCATGTAATAAATAGTTTCATTTGCTATTACAATCGTGTTTATTTTCTTATCGCTCCCAAATATATTACATTACTGTGAGAGTGATATCTGTCTATAATATAATTTAGTGAGGTTAAGTTTCGGAGGAATAATAGTGTTTCTGTTAACCGTCTATTCGCTCAACCATCATGGCCACGGTTAATCGAGTTTTTACTGTACTTTTTGTGTGTTTTGTTCTGACATCTATAAATCAGTGGCAGTAAGACACGTGGGGGGGGGGGGGAGAGTATCGAACCCGCTCTAGTGAGAGAGAGAGACGAGTGATGTCAAACGACCAGAAATGGTTACGATCTTAATTGCTGTTGCTTCATAAATAATAATATTTTCGTTATATTTTCGTTTACTTTTATCATTTAATTCGTTCAAATCAACTAATACATAAATAAGACATAGTTGGTAATTAATTATTTTTCCAATAAATTACTCCACACACATATTTTAATAGTTAACAAAATAGGAATCGGAATCGACACTTTTATGATGAAGAATCGAGTATCGACGATTCCTGGAATCGAGAATCGGAATCGGCCCATCCCTAGTTCTTACAAAATATGTTTAGCAGGCATACAGATATTGGTTTCTCGACATCGGTTTTGTCCTTATTTCAAGAAAATTATTGTCCTTGTACGAAATTATTTTGTGAATGTATATCAACGACTTCCTATCAAACAAGGGCAATACCAGACAGTTCAAAAACTCCTGTCTTATATACCTAAAACTCCATTTTACCATAGAACTAGTTAAGACTGATTCTTTAAATTAATTTCCCTCACAAAAACAGAAAGCTTTACACAAAAACACCTGTAGGAAACCAACAAGATAGACGCACCTAAACACAACAACTAAAACCACCTGTTCCAGTACTTGCAAGCTTGCTTTGTATCCATACTCAGGCTAAAATAATTAACCTCACTGAAAAATCAACAAAGAAATCAACTCTGTGCGTTAATTACATAACATAAACAAAAAATTAAAAAATAAAGTACCAGGTATATTCAATTTAAACAGAATAATAAATTTTACATTTGGAAAAAGGCCACAATTTTCAATTATTTAAAAAAAACACTTGATTAGATAATTGTGCTCATCTTTGCTAATCACATAATAAAATAGGCCATAGTTACACAGATATTAAAAATAATTCAAAAATTCTTTATAAAAAAAACAAATTCTCGACATTCTAGAACAATATGAAATTTATAAACCTACGTGAATACAAAATTAAAAGATTTTAAATGAACAAATTCTGAATAAATCAGTTATATTTTTTATCACGTTATTGAACACCTGATAATGACAATGGTGATGATCACCTGATGGAATCAAAAACATTTTGTCTCAGTAAAATAAATTTTTTTTTCTTTAATATAGTTTTCTGCATTTTATAAACATTTCAGCTAATTGTCAACAAGTCTATAATTAATGTTTGTAATGTAGTTTGGAACACAGTCATAACTTCTTACCAAGTTTTATTTTAAATGTTGAATGTATACATTAGCTGTACATAATTTTAAAGCAGGTCTTTTTTCTCACTACTGTTTTACATGGAATACTTCTATTTTCTGTAAAATCAGCATTAAAAGGGTTTTGTAGTATAAAGGCTTTAAAAGAAAGCTGTAAGAACAATATACAGTACAGTCTTGAAATTCCGAATCCCGATTTTGCGAGCTTCCGTTAAATTCTAGCCTACAGTATATATATTTGAAAGACAATAATGAATTGAGCGTCTAAGAAATGTTTATAGCCATTTGGTATATAAAGGAAATGAGTTGGGCCTCCAAGAAATGTTTGTATAAATATGTTATGCAAAGGAAATGAGTTGGGTTTGCTAGAAGTGTTCATATAAATATGGTATGATAAGGAAATGAGTCAGGCTTCCAAGAAACGTTCATATCAATACGGTATGCAAATGAAATGAGTCGGGCTTCAAATAAATGTTCATATCAGTACGGTATGCAAAGGAAATGAGTATGGCTTCCAAGAAGTGTTTGTACGTTATGCAAAGGAAATAGGTCGGGTTTCTAAAAAATTTTAATATAAAGTTCTATAAACGTATTTTGTGCATTCTTATTTATAGTATTAGGGTTCATTAAAACTCCTTTTTTTCTAATGCACAGGTATGCACTTCCGTGTAATCTTAGTTTTCGGTAATCCGAGGGGGTCTCGGTCCCATCTACCTCGAATTATCAAGACCTTACTATAGTTGTGAAAGTATAAATACAAAACCTAGCTTTTTAATAATCTAGCTGCCCACCCAACATTTTTTTTATCCTTTAATACAAATGTTTTTTTGTTATTATAAATAGGTTTTGGCTAAAATATGGCATTTAAAAAAATTATAATCAGATTATTATCGATATTGGAAATTGCTTCAACAACTGATATCTCTGCAATGACTAATAAAAAAACTTTCTAAAAATTTCTAAATTAGAAAGAAATAACTTGTATTTGATTTTTGTAAAAAAAATGTTTTTTTAGTTATTGCTCTTTTACTCTGTGGTCCTTAAATAACCAGGATGAATTACGTTCTATTGAAAATCAATTATTGAGGACTTATAAAGTAATGAAAATTACCTACCTTGATAATTTTCAGTTAATTTTTTTTAATACGATGGACAACATCAAACAACAAGTGGCCCAATTTTTCTGAAAATTCTTCCAAGTGTATAAGCTTATAGCATTCTTGAAGCCAATTTATCTGAAATAAAAGGAGATTTGCTTACAAAATACTTTACAGCATTCCCTTTTAGAAATTTATATACATGCATAGTTTTTTCTCATATTTGTTGTAATTTCCTGACTAGCTAATGCTAAAGTGTCCTAGATTATACTGGACATGAATACAATTCAGCTGGTTGGTGCCCAATAACAATATATAGCAAGTGTGTTAAGTTTCATTGTGTTGAGACTTGATTTAGCCTCGTTTTGTTGTTATGAATTAGTGTTCATTTGCAAATTTCTTGACCACCTGTAAATAGAGTTACAGGTTTCCATAGAATTTTGATTTAAACTTTACAAAAAGGCTTACTAAAACTTTTGAAATGTTTTGGATAGGTTTTATACAAAATTTGCTTAGTAAAAATACATTTTTGAGATGTATGTGTTTTAAGACAGATTTTTACTTATGAATCTTCTATAAGCAAAACAAGTAAAAAACGTTTATCCACTCAATTGTAGGGATTTGTCAAATAAACCAATATTTGTGTAAAAGAAGTCCCATTAGTTGTCAAGTTGAAAACGTAATGAAAAAATGTGCTAGGCCTATGATTAATAATAGGAACATTTTGATATATGTGTTATATTCAGAGAAATATCTGAAAATAACTAATTTCATTATTAGGGTCATAATTGTAGAAAAGGCTGGTTTTATAACTCTCGTCCAGAGAAAAATCACAAACATTGATATAAAAGAATAGGAGTAAAACATTATAAAAAGTAATTGTTTGGTCATAATGCTTGTCATAATTTTTAAGATCAAAGGAATTATTCAAGTGTACATGCCTGCTGGTATTACATTAACACAGATTTGTAAAAGATGTTTAATGAATTGTTTCACAAAGCCAGTTATATATTGGCAATATATGTGTTTACACTTCACTGCCATCATAGAACTGTTTTGAAGCAAAATATGGTGTTTTACATTTGCCAGATGTAGCTTCCTGTTCTAAACATGAAAAGTCGTCCATTTTGACACTGTGGAAAGTATTAAAAATTATGATAGCTTATTGACATTCGGACAATTTACGTTTAGACTTAGTCAAGGATCTATAAGTCGTTTCAGTTCTTAATAGGAAATTACTTTTATTTCTCTGTATTACTTTGTCCCTGAAAATGTAGAATAGATCTTCATTCAATTGATTGCTGTTTATATGAGTGTTGAACTTGTAAATTTATCAATCACTTTTACGTTAGTTTATGACTATCTGAACTTTAATTTTGTAAATTTGTAAAAACTTACTTAAAAATTTACAAAATTAAAGTTGGGGATAATCATAAATTAATGTAAGTTTATGATAGTCATAAACTAAGTGATTGATTAAGTTTCACCGAATGTAATGGACTACAAAATTCAAGGGTTGTAAACCTAATGTGTTATCACTTCAGATAAGAAGTTCGTATTATTAAAAACCCACGTGACATATTTAGGTTTTGCTTATAACAGATCATGTCTTGGGGCTGAAAGTTTTTCTATTTATTTATCATTTCAATAAAACACTTCTTCTATTTTTAATGTAACATACTATTAAGTGTTCAACAATGATCATTCCCTGAATGCTTTTTTTAATTGAATTTTTTAGCAAACAACTAGTGGCACTAATATGTCATTTTAAAAGGCAGGTCTGCCATTGTGATACTATATACCATAGTTGTAAATAAACTATAAACTGGTTGGAAAAAGAAGACAATATCTAGTTTCAAAGAGCCTATTTCTAGCAATGATAGTAAAATGTTGGGCTAATGACATGTGAATTATCCACTACCAATGGTTTTAATCCATTGCTTATCACAAAACTATCTTGACCCTAGAAATGTGTTTAGCGGCCATACAGACATTGGTTTCTCGTCATTGCTTCATGAATTGTCATGTTTTGTTTGTTGAATGTCAAGTCTGCTTAACCCTTGTTAATGTGTTATTGTCTCATAAGCATGTACAACATGCTAAAAAATTCTTATATCTGACAAATTGTTTTGAAATTTCTACTATTACTTCACACTCTCCCTATATTTATTTATATATCTTGTTCAAATTTTCAGTCCTTAACAAAAACACTTTTTATTCATCCTCTCAAGTTCAAATAGAACTCAGAAAAAAGGTCCAATTTGAGAAAGACTAGTTTAACAGTAGACAAAAAACCAGAGTAACTGAAACCCTTAGCGAAGATAGTTGAGAAAAATAAAGGAGTAATTACACTGAAAAACTGTACAAAAGATTAGTACATAAAAAATTCAAGATGGGCGGCCATTCAATCTGTCCTAGGTCAGCAGGCCTCTCAGTTTATACCTCTAAATTAATTGGGTAAGTCTACAGAATTGTGACAGACCTCAAGACAAACAATGGTACTTGGTTGTTTGGTATAATCAGGACTGGTCACATTGATAACTTTACTGTGACAGCTAAATTTTGGATTATAGGCTGAGGAATCTTTGTGTAACTTTTATAATTACTATGTAATCAGAAACAGTGTTAGTTGGTTCTGCCCTGTCAAAGCTAGAGCAGATCAGAAGACTCGCATGTATAATATATTAGTCCCTTTCCTTAGTTAATAGATTGGTGGTACAATGAGTTTTGATGTAGGAAGTCACATAGAAGGTCTAAAAATAGCAATGTAAGTTATATCTGTCAAAAGATGCATCTATATGAATACTATAATATTTAAATGTAAGGCAATATAAAGTTTTTGGATTGGGCTTTGTTATTGTGGCACAGCCAATGTAGCTCATGACTGTTCCCATTCAGTAAACATGAAATATCTAAAAGTATGTCATTCAGACAGTGGACCATTTTTTTGTTAGATGTAAGCGTTCTTAAAGTAATTGTAAGAGATGACTCCAATGTCTTTGTCTTCAAAATATACTTTTTCATTTCAATTTCCAAGTAAAAAAATATTTGGAACTCTTAAAGTATATATTAGTATAGGGACTCTATTATGGAGGTTATATACCAGAAGTGGTAATTGAATTCGCCATATGTTACCAGGATAAAAAAAGTGTAACTACAGGAGTTGTAATCTTACTTGTAAAACTATATTGAAAAAATTAAATATTTACTTTTGATCTTTCATTGTTGTTTTGTATGACTGTCAACCTTTCATTTTTCTGCTTACCTTTTCACATTCAGAACTTGATGCAGAACACACTATGTTTTGCATTTGAGCTGGACTCAAATTAAGAATGCTACACACTTCAGAGACAGCCTCATCACCCTGTGGCGAACTCAAGGTGGACATTGGAGGCTGGCTGGCAAGCAACATTTTTAAAAACAGCTGTAAATAAGACTTTAAATAATAAAACATTTAATTAATTTTTGATTTCATTATAATTGCATAAACACTTACATCAAAATTTATAATTTTTTTCACCATCTTTGATATTTTGTTTTGTTTTCATATATGTTATTGCTAACACTTTAGATGTTATGAGAATTCCCATCCTATCGTAACCATGTCTGTTAGTTGTTATTTTCAATATAATTATGAGAAACAAAGAAGGTGATAGTTAAAAATGGAAAATAAACATAAAATTAAATTCCCAGAACATGTTTTGCATTTATAGTATGTAAAAACTTATACTTTTGCATCTTAGTATAGCATGGAAGGAAAATAAAGGAATTCAAAGATTTAAGCAACATGTCAAACTTTAGCACCAGTGTTAGCATGATTTCTTAAAATTATTTCCATGAAATTTCATACATTCAATTTTATAAAATCACATATTAATAAAACGGAGCAGTAGGTTGTACCAAATTAGAATAAAGCTACAAAGCATTCATTTAGAATACATTTGGTTATATAAAAATCAAAATTTGCTTAGATAAACCAATTTATTCATAAGTAAAGTGGGCCCCAATTGGTATATGTTTTTGAATCGCTTCACAGAACAAGGAGGCAGTGATTCATTTAAAGCTCAAATTGTTACCTGGAATTGTTTATTTGAGATAAAATTCATTATTACAAAAAAAAATCACATCTTAACCAGATTTTATATATACATATACTGTGACAGCTATATTATAAATTTGCTACAAATCTATAATATAGTGCTGTTTTCCAAAAAAAATTGCTTGATTTTATGAAGTTTTGTGAGTACAGTGAGCGTCAGTAATCCGGACATTAAAAATCCAGAGCGTCGCATGACGATTGTAGTTTTAGCATCGGCGTGAGGAACGAGGAGCTTGGTGCCACTACAAAGCATAACTAAACTAAGTGTTATCTTTTATTATAAATGGAAAGAAGATACATCAGTTCTGAAAAATTGTTCATAATTAAATTTAAATTGAAACATACAGTATATTTAATCATGACTTAAATCATTTAGATTTGTATGTTCTGCACGCTAATCAATAATGCGTATTGTAACCAATTATCAAAATAATAAAATTTATTATTAAACTTAATCTTTAGCTAATTTTTCATATAATAGGTTTTTAATATTATTATTCATCTGTAATGGCAATTTTTCAAATTGTTTACTTTTGAAAGAAAAATAAAGGAATTTTCCACTCAATAAGTCTGTACCGGTATGTTTTTGCTTTTCTGTGGTATTTATTAGTATGTACATTACATGTTTTTTCACTAAATTCTTTTGTATTTTTTAAGCCCTTGACATCTATTTTGTAATAATTCCTGGTTTAATTCAAACCTAAACAATTCTGTAAGCATTAAAATAGATTATAGTTAATGAAATATCAATGATACGCAGTAGTTGAAAGGCCGTTTGAAAATTCTGATAAATCAGTACTCCGGATGGGTACCAGTCCCAATTGATTTGGATTTTCGACACTCTACTGTATGTGAGGTAAATTTTCAATATTTCTAATATTTGCAGCATCAGAGCCAACTTTTAATATTTTCCCCCTAGTATTTAAACATTACCAGGTAATCTAATACAACCCAGGTAATATATATTTTTATTCAAAGTCAATGATGGCTGCTAAGCAATGATATTTGTCAAGACATAACACCCCGTTTGATCAATTCCATAAGAATTATAGAGTAAATATTGAAACAACATTTTATCACTTTTTTTTAAGCAAATAGTAGCTTAGTGTAGGCTGTATAAAAAAGTAGATGGGCTCTTAGAGGAAAAATTATAACTTGTTAAAAATGGAGTTCCATAGAGGCTGAAATAGAAACTTTTTTTAGTTTAAAATGGCAAACTCCTAAACAGGAAAATGTCTCACAAGAGGAAAAAAGGTAACTCAAATAACAGTTTATGTCATTCATGAAAATAACCTACCTTGTGTTGTAGATAAATAGATATAGCATATAATTATTGCATGTTTATTTATCAAGAAAAATATGATTGGAAAATATCTTCTTAAAAAAGTTGTCATTCCATTAAAAAATATTAAGAGTGGAATTTTTAGCTGATATATAGAAATTTTGTATTACCAAGCTTATACTCAATTTCTTAAACAAATAAAATTGCTATGGGTGTAATTATTAAGTGGAGATAAATTATTCTACAATAAAATTATAAGCTTCAATTGGTAATTTTCTTCCCTACTATATGTAAGTTCATATCACATTTACGAAGATGAAGCTTATAAATAATTCATGAAAACTTATAAAGATTTGTTTCAAAATTAATTGTCAAATACATATAACTTGTTTTTTCAGTCAGCGCTCAAAAATTTTGCATGCAGCAGTTAATAGAAGTTAAAAAAAACATTAATTTTTTAAAAATAAAATACTTATGAAAAGAACTAATCTCTCCTTAGAAAACATTCCTACAGTATGGCTTTAATTTTAAGGTTTTTATTTGGTATCTACAAATTGATATCCTCCATAGTGATACATTTCTATATGCAACTAAATTTTGTAGAAAAATATATTATAAAATATTTAAATAAAAGTCACAATAAACATAAAAAATATACATATGAATCTACATTCTCGAGGATATCCCCATTGTTCGCATTTACTGACTATTAGCAATGCAAGTCATGAATAAAAATTATATTTTCCTATAAAAATGGAAAAAGATTGGATTATGATCTTACTTCAATGCCCCCAAACAGTTCCTGAATCTTTGTGTCTGCTGAAGCTATTTTAAAGCTGGCTTCCTGCATCTGGGAGACAAACTGTGTTCGTAATTGACTCAGTTTATCTTGAAGTTGTGTTTGAGACTCTTCACTCTCAGAAATCTTTCTTTGGAGGGCTCCACTCAGAGTGTTTAACTGGATATTTAAATAAAAAGTTATTTATTGAAATAGTACAAATAAAATAATTATGTAAAGAGATTACACTTGTTTGTAATTACACGAACAAGTGTAATTTCTATAAAAACCTCAAGATGTACAACACAAAAACTGCAAGTTTTATGTAACGAAATTAAGTATAATTTTAAAGACTAATTGTGTAAATTTATGAACTAGGGGCCCAAAGCAACAATTGCTGCTTCTTATCTATTACAATAAAATGAAATGAAATACTGTTAATTACTTCTTAATAATTAAAATACTATATTAATATTGTTATTTAAATACCAATACATTTTATGCTAGGGAGTATATAGGCCTGAGATATACCAATAAATCTGGCCCTGCATCTTGAAAGCATAAGGGGCATTGGCAGGTATCTCTTTTGGTGAATGGTGAAAATGATGCAAATGCCATGGCACTTATACATTTTCTGATATTGTCAATAAAATGTCTACTGTTCAAGATTATATGTTGGAATTCTAGGTTTGTTCTGGGCTGTGGTAGGAATACCAGTCTGCTGTGGCAACATAAGTGAAAGCTTCCTCTTACTAACTCACTGGGAAAATGAAATGCATTACAATATTGGCAGCTTTGTTCAAGCCTGCCAACACTATTCTGAATCATATATTTTCATTATTTAGAGGGGACCTAAATTTATGGATATGTTCATCAGCCCCCTCCTGCATTGTAAATGATCCTTAACCTTTTTCTCTGCTGTGCTCCATTCCTAAATACTTGTCTACAAACTAGCTGTCTTCCTCCATTACAATTCATTTCAACATTTTCACCTAAACAAAATATTTATATAAACAATTAATTACGGAATGTTCTTGTAAATTATCCTCTATATATAATCTCGCAGCCTTCCTCCATTAGCTATGTGCCAACACTTCAATTAAACAGAAGAATAAAATAAACTCACAACAACTATTTAAATCAATGTGAGTATTTATTGGCGGTATAATTATTACTCACCACCTGGCATATAGGGCTTACTTATTAATAATTATATCAAAGCCAGTGTTAAAGTTTAATAGACATTTCATGAGTAATGTGCTTGTTTCAAGTATATTAACACACATACACACAAGATTGTGGTGAAGGTAATTTAGCATAACATCAGTATCAGTGATTAATTTGGAGTCCAAAGCTAAAATTAAGGAAAAGTTATATTCCCTAAAAATTATATATTTTTAACTAAAATCACTAATATATAATGTTACATTTGCTTATAGTAGCGCTTTTTTTTATAACTGTTGAGAATGGTCGTTTCGGGAGATCTGTTATATTGTCAATTCAGACTGTAACTCTACTATAGGCAAGTGTAACATATTTACAAGTGTTTTTAGTTAAAAACTAGTAGCTCACGTGAAGATGGAATCAACTGATATATATTTTTATATAAATATAAACAAATAACTTCTATACAGATTTTTTAAAATAATAAGGAAAACAACCCAAAATTTATTGTCAACGAAGAACAGAGCTTTCTTTAGAACTACCAGATTTTTAAAGTCTTATAAAAACTCATTTAAATGTTCAAATACAAATAACTAATACTTAAAAATTAATATTGTTACAAATTTTTTTGAATTAATTATACATTTCTTCACATTATACTGTGAATTTCTCCCAAACCAATACAACCTGAAAATCTCTCTTCACCACACACTATATAAATTGATAGCAATACTAGAAAAGTAAAAAAAAAAAAATTAGTGCAAGATTGAATGGTATAGATCCAAAAATAATACATAGATATAAACACCACAAATGTAATTGGTTTTGTTCAAAACCATTTTATTAAAAAAATAAGAATTTTTTAAAGTGAGTTTTATTTTGAACTTACAGTAATTTAATTTAGAAATGAATAAGAACATGGAGGAGCAGGAATTGGGAAGGGAGGATAGCTGCTCCTACAAAAATGATTATGAATAAAAGATTTAAAACATTTTGTTACATGGTATTATTTATTTCTTTGTTGTAATTATTACTTTTATGAAAAGTTATTTACTAACATACTACTTTAGATATTAGTATACAACAGGTAATTTTTTCTATGAGGATGGAAACCCACTCTGGCTTTTCCTCCCAAAAATGTTTGTGAAATCTTGCTCTTGCGAACGGGGAATGTTTAATGTGGAAAGTTTCTGTATGCTTTGATAGGACTGTTACGATTAATGTCAAAATTCATTAAACTTGTGAAAAATACCACTACTTACTGATATTTTTTAAGACTATCTTTACCTAGTGCGAAACGCGTCTGCTGAAAAATATCAGTAAGTAGTGGTATTTTTGCCTAGTGATATCAAAAGTGTAATTTATAAGAAAAACCTTAAGATGTGCAAAACTAAAACTGCAAGTTAAAATTGAATTATGATGGGCAGAGTCATTGAGTTATTTCTGAGACATACGGTTTAATAGCTATACAATTATTTAATATAATTTTTTATCCACTAAAAACAATTCATTGTTTAAAAAGTAATGTTCACTTACTTTTTTTTCCATAACTGACTTAATTTCTGTGAGGTTGGTTTTACTCTCATTATATTTCTTTACCAAATCTTCATTTTGCTGCTTTAGGTTAGTAATCTGTTTTTAAAACAAAATTATAAATAATAAGAATTTAATGAAAATAAAGTATAAATGTAAAAGCAAATTAGTGTAGATATCTTCAATGAATGATTTCATTTTAATGACATTTTCTATCTCTATGGACAGATCATAATGAATAAAACTTTAAAAAGATTACAAGGATAAACTATTTAGTAAATATTCCCTACAACAGATCTGGTCGGTTTGCTGAGAAGTGAAACTTTTAGTTTCTAACTCTAAAAGAAAAAATATGTAGATATGAAATAAGTAAATGCCAACATTATAAGAAAATTAATTTTAAAAAAATATTTTACTTAAATTAATGGCAAGATAACTTCACATTAGAACTATAAATTTTACACTCTATAAAGCTCAGCCCACTAACCTTTTTAGTCTAAACATCATTAGTCTGTAATCGTAATTTATCTTTATATTTAATCCTAGATTCATTTGATTAAGATACAAAGAGGTGTATGGTTTCTTCATTGTTTTACTCATTTATCTCAAATTTATCTGGGTAGTTTTCATATATGTCATTAGATATAGTCAATTTATGTGCTTTTTTTGTTTGCCTTTTTGTTAATCCTTGACAAAGTTTTCTTTTAGCACTGACTTTTAGTGAAAAAATCATTTCTCTCTGGAATGGCTAGCTTTCACTTACATACTAAAATAATTTTACCACTAAGTTCAAATGAAAATCTAACTCACTATAATATATTTGTCATAATTAATTTACTAAATGAATTTATAGCAGATCAATTTTGGTTTACTTTTCAATCATAGCAAAAATATTTTATGTTTCATTTTTTACATTATATAGAACATATTTTATTATATATTTCCTTGACAAATGTCAATAGGAAAAAATTAAAATAAAATATTTTATAAAGACTCATTCTATTCACATGCAAGTAAACAATTTATATAAATTTTATATGTTGAGATTTTATTCTTTAAAAGAAGCTAAAAACCAGTTCGATCGGACAAAAAAGCCATGAGATAAAGTTGCTGTACTAAATCTACAACGTCCTTAATAAATGGGATAACATTTTCAAATTCCATTTTTAGGTTACTAATAAGTAATGTATTATGGTATAAAAATTTCACAAATATTGGACCAGTGGTTTTAATACAGATATGCTTTAAAGTTGAACTTCAATAAAAAATAGTGATAAAACTGTACTTTTTTCTTTATATCTTAAGCTAAGTTTAACAAAAATCTTGCTAAAATTGTTTTGGTTATATACATAAACACAGAATTAAACACGTTAATTATTGATGTGAATAGTTTCATTCCAGCATGTTCATTATAGTTAAAGCTCAAACTCAGGGGTCCATAATTTCTGAGTCGACAATAGTTAAGTATTGTTTCAATAGTTCAGATGTCAGACAGTAAAAATTATAATTTTCTTAACACAAAAAAATCAAAGAAATTTCCTGTGTTATTTTTATATTGTTTACATACCTATTATTTAGTTAATTTTATTTCTAACTCTGACCTTCTTTAAGACTTAAATAAAACTTTGTTTACATTTGCAGTTTCATATTAAATTTTAAAAAAAACTTTGTTTACATTTGTAGTTTTACATTAAATTATAAAATTTTCCATCAGCACATATCAATATTTTTTACAGAAACAAAATTAAGAAACCAATAAGCATTTATTAAAAAAAATTACACAACATAAACTTATTTTGAAAATAAATTTACAACATAAATATTAAGATTCTTCTTTCTATTGTTAAAAATTTCATATTAACCTGACTAAAATCCAGTCCCAAGCTCATTATTAAATTGGGAACTACTAGCTACTGCTACTAAACAAAGGGTTAGGAAAGTATGTCTTGGGGTAAAGTTCTTACAAGCTTTGATAGAGCTAAGAAAGTAAATGAGAGGAATAAAAAAATCTGTTTAGGTGTTTTACATTGAATAAAGTAATAGAAGTGATAATAAGTGGAATAGATGTGATGATTTTTACCGATATTTATAGTCAGCTGTAGAGTAACTTTAAAGTAGTTTACATACTAATACTTCAATGCTTCTGCATCTGGTGATTAACAACTCTTCTGACATTTTTTCTAAGACTCTCTTCAGAACTATTTAGAAAATTTTTATTGTTTGAAAATGTGTTGCTTGATTATTATTCTGATCTTATAATAGAAACAAAACAACAGAGAATAATATTCAGTGAATAGAATGTTCCATGACTCAAATCATTGAAGAATGCTGATGTAGTGCAAAACGGGTCTGCTGACTGCTGAAAAATATCAGTAAATAATGGTTTTTTTTGCCAAGTGATACCAAAAGTAGTAGAGTTATTATGATAATAATGAAGAGTGTTTTGAGGAAAACTTCTGTACTGACAATGTAACATAACATAAGATAGTGCACTATTTACTACTGACTAATCACTGTAAGAAGATAGTTATTATGGCGAAGAATCACTTGCTGGTAATGTTGGAATGGGTATGGAATACTTGTTTTCATAATATTTGTAACATTTCTATGCACAAATATTGATTAACTGTCTGACCAGGCAGGCAGTCTTTGTCAACAATGTCTTTAAAATTGAAAATTATATGAAGATACCATTTCACTTTTGATATGCAAACAGTTTTTAGTCTAGACAACCCCTTTCAGCTCTGTTTAAATGTTGTCTCTGGATCATACTGGGAGAACCAATTCTCATAAGCAGCAATATTATAATTCAATAATTGTGGGTGTACTTTTTAGAACAAATTGTACACAAGTTTTAAAAAGCCTAAATCTTTTTTAATAATTTGAAGAAAAAATTCCTAATTTATGTTGCCATCTTTGAAATAATTTTTACAAAAATACTATGTTTAAATAATACTGGCTTCTAATTTTGTTCTATTTTTTAAAAATGTATATCCATGAAGCTGATGGTTGTCTATTATCTTTATTTTTAGCATCTGTTCTAACTTCACAGAACAATTTATGCTAACAAAAAACTTGAGCTCTTAACATAATCTCATTTTTTAAAGCTCTTTGGAACACAATAAGTTGTCACAATCTCACTGAGTGTAACAGAAAAAAATGGATAATGTGAAATATTTTGCAAACTCATTTCTATTACTAAAGATGTCTAGTTATTACACTGTTGTTCAAAACGGGACATTTTATGGATGACCTGCTTGAACTTGCATTTGAAGAGAATAGATCAAACTCAAAGGCTACAGAGTTCCCACATTTTGCTTCAACAAATCAATTTTATTGCTCTATTTTGCAATTCTTACACATCATTAGGTTTTATTTTAAAACATCAAAAAATATTTTTTCTAGTCTTTACTAATGAATATTTCATAGCGACTTTTACTTACCGTATGTGAATAAACAAAATTTCAACAACAACCGAGAGTCATTTTTTAAATCGAAACTAAATTTATTAAATATATACTTTCTAGTATATTATATTCTTATTTGTATGTAAATAAAATTTACAAAATAATTTAAACCTTACTTGAGAATGAAGAGAAAAGTTGACATCCTTTAATTTAGACAGTTCACAAGACAAGCTTTTGATCTTCTCTTGGTCAGCAGCTAATTTTGTTTCCACTTCTGACTGTTGTTTTCGAAATGATTCTGCTAACGATTCTTGTTTTGAATTCAGAATTTCTGCTCGGGATAATCTGTACAAAATAAATATTTGTGGTAGTTTTTGAAGTCCTTGATATTTAACTTCTTTAGTGTTGCTGTCTATTTGTATAAAATAAATAAGAACTCCAAAAGTAGATATAACTGTAGTATTTTATTTACTCTGCCAAATTCTAAATACAAGTATTATCTATATATTCCTACATAGTAGCAATATTTTATGGAAAAATGTTTTTACAATAGCTTGGTGCAGAAATATAAAAGTGGAGAATTTTATAATAAATTTATCAACAGATATGCTACTTAAAGTAATCATTAGAAAGTAGAAAGAAAATAAGATTTTGTATCCTATTTGTTTAATATAACTTACAATGTATCAGGCTATAGGCCTAATAGATAGACCTGAAAAGCTTCATACTAACAAGCAACACCATATAGGTTATTTTGTGTAATAAACATGTTTAGAAGTGTTCAAAAGTGAGACACTGATGAAGATCGCCAGGGAGCGATAAAAAACGTTCTGTCTGTAAGTTTTTACAAAATTTAAAGTTCGGATGGTCATAAACTAATGTAAAAGTGATTAAATACGATAAAAGTCAGGAGATCTTATAGAGTAATTTATTATTAATGAAAATTCATCTATTATTAATTTGGGTCTTCATATTTACTATGTTTATTAATTTGGGTCTTCATATTTACTATGTTTATTAATTTGGGTCTTCATATTTACTATGTTTATTAATTTTTGAATTCTATATTTATTCAAATTAAAAAATTAAATTCATTTTAAATTTTTCTTGAGAAACATTATCTAGTATTGAAATATTGCCTTACATATGTAAATTAATTTCGTTCAATATTTAAAGACAATTTCAACAGAGATTTAAATGGTTATGGGAAATCCTTTTGCTCACCACAGTCTGTATGTCATTGAAGGCGCTCCACAGTGTTCTCTTTACTTAATTGTTTTTTTTTTTAAAGATAACTTTACTAATTTTTAGAGACTATTAATGCTCCAAGTTTATAATTTTTTAATAAAGAAGTATAAAATTATGAACAACATTTCTTTTTTTTACTCCATATCTTGAAGTAAAGCTACTTATTCAATTATTTACTGTTATTTGCTTTTATTTTCAACTTAAGCTACTAGTTTATTCTTTATTATACATTAATATGTAAACACTTGTCTATAGTAACAGCAAAAATTATACAAACACTACAAATTATGCCCAGCACACTTACACCTTTATTATTTGGGTTGGGAATTGATTACACATACAGGCTTACACTGTTTGAGTTCACTACCCCTGAAAATTCCATCAAATTCACCTAATATAGTTTCCCCACTACCACTCTAACTTTAAATAAGTTAGAAGTCAGTTACACTCTGAATTGACAATTTGATATTTCTCCCAAAACGGCTGCTCTCCTTCTGACAAAAAGTAAGTGCTACTGCATAGAGGTGTCTGTATATTAGTATAAAATATATATTAGTACTATATCTGAAAATGTTTTCTAGTTAACTCACATTCTACTGAAACAGTAAAATACAGTGGTATTTTACCTATTGTTATAACTTCTGTGTTAAATAATAGTGTTAATTTCTTTATTGGTATTTTCTATGGACATTGGCACTTCTTTACATCTGGGGAGGTTGATTCCAAAGGCAGGATGTTTAGGTTGCAGTGGGTAGTTTAAAGTGTTACGACGAGTGTCTGTCATTACATTACAGGGAATAAGCAGCTCAATTCCTACAGGATACTATTTTTGAATGCAAAAAGTTAGAGTAAACAAATATAATATTTCAATGGATATCAGATTCCTGTGGCAGTTATGAAAATTAAAAAGTCTACAAATTGAGAGAGATTCATCAAATTTGTACCCACAGTAAAAATTCAAACACAGCATCGGAAAGTGTATTAATGTGGTGGGAGGAGATTTACAAAATCTGAATTGGCATTCCTAGATATGAGGTAACTTTTAGTTGAAAGAGAAAAAATTGACTTGTAAAGTAATGCAAGTATATCTGTATAATTTTTACCTTGCGTTTCTTTTTTAGCATAGTTTGTAATGAAGGGCTTATTAGTTTAGAAGCATTTACATTCGAATTGCCCATTAAAAAATACAGCGATTAATCACTATTCTCGGGGGGTTACGTTCCTCGAACTTTCCGCAAATACTGAAATCAACTGTATATGGAAATGGGAGGGTTACTTTCCACATTTAAAATGTTAACATTAGTTACAGCTATACTGTACACTTAAAATACAGTATGGTATATTTACGTACTACATATATATATATATATATATATATATATATATATATATATATATATAATTGTAGAATATCAAATAGGTTTTCCTGTTAGAATTATTTTCAAGATTAAATAATATACACTAATTACAGAAATAATTTATTGAATAATACACTCAAAGCTTTTCGTTGGTTGACATTACCAACATCCTCAGGAATTACTAAGAATGACAAATGGCTTTTGTCATTCTTAGTAATTCCTGAGGATGTTGGTAATGTCAACCAACAAAAAGCTTTGAGTGCATTTTATTCAATAAATTATTCCTGTAATTAGTGTATATTATTTAATCTTGAAAATATATATATATGTGTGTGTGTGTATATGGGTATGTGTATTTGATTTATTTACGTTTTCCTTCAATCCAAAAACACAAAAATTCTATTATAAATGCGCTCTCACACGTATTCTTTATTGTTAAACACTATCCACTAAATTTTAAACAGATAATCTTTTGAACACTGTTAATTTGATTTTAAAACTAGTTATTTATTTTGTTGTTATTTATTTTCTAGTTCTTTACACACTCCTTTGTATGGCATAGGAATAGTAGGCTACTTCTTTCAGCTTTCAATTAAATTTTATTTCCAATTCTAAAGAGAGATCAATTTTAGTAACCGCTGCAGCTAACTGTTTCTCTAAACATACATTTCATTGGCAGATTTTAATATCAACTTCGGTAATACATTTTTTATGATTCCTTTGTCTTTGTTATCTGAAATAGGCGTAATTAGTTCTTCCAGCTTTTCTTCTGTCAAATCTTGGTTTGCACTTCCCAAAAGATTGTCGAGATCTTCACTGTTAATGTATTAAAATCCTTCACTATAAATTCCATGTGCTATTGAGACATCAGTCCGCTAGTACTACAGCACAGTAGAATGGTTAAACTACTGTTCTACTGTTGTACAGTAGAGTTCTACTGTTTGGAGAGTAATCAGAGTTCTTTGTGATTAATAACTACAGTACTGTACAAAATAAATAAGACTAGAACAACCTGATTCTACAATCTGGACAGTATCTATACTGTCTTTCTTGTCTTTTTTTAAAAATAAATAAGAAACCTTGAATAAGCAAAATCGCAAATACTGAACCCGTGAATAGTGAGTGACTACTGTATAGCTGGTACATTTTTAAGTTGAATCTTAACAAAAGTATCACATTTTTAGAGATTTCTTGTCAAACTATATTGGTTACTAGCACTGTATGCTTATAAGTAACATCAATTAGTTTGCACTAAATGGTCCTAGAGGCATGATCTGATAATGCATTTAAGGAGTTTGTAAATAGATTATTCATTAAACCAAAAGGTTTACCTTCTTTTCAGATTCTCCAACGCCTTTTTACTTTCTAGGACTTTTTGCTCTGCCTGTTTGATCTGTTTGTGTTGTTTTGCCATCACTTGTGTAGCTGTCTCCAATTTTCCTTTCATAAGCTCTGGTGTAGGCAACTTTGCTAACTTCTCTTTCAACTCTCTAAAAGGTCAAGACTATTAACAGCATTAAATAGTTATATATACCTATATATATAGTTATTTACAATAATGTGCATCTTGAAAATTATTTTGAATTATTTGAAAACTGCCCCTTAGGGATTTCGGTTTGATTTTATTATAAGTGAAGAAACAAAGAGATAAGTTATAAGAATTATAACCAGACTATTTTCAATCTTTTTATCAATCATTTTATTCTTTATATTTGGATTACTAGATTTTATTTTTTGCAAAGAGCAAAGGTACAGAAATGACAAGGCCCAATAATTTGGATTAAATAAGTAACTCGGATGCATGCGTATCTCACTGAAAAAGACAACAGTTCTTGAAATATCTTAATGTTTTTAAGCAAATATTGTAATAATCTGAAACAATATTTTTAGACTGATAAAGAGAGATTATTTGTTTATTTTTGCTCATAAATCAAGCTCGGAATCAGCTTACAAGAGAAAATTTAAAAAAATATGAAAAGTAAATGGAATTATTAGCAAATTTAATACAATTACTAAATTTAATCATAAAAAATACTATGTTTTACTTACTTAATCACTTTATCCTTTTTTTCCAAGTCTATTTTGTAATTTTCTTCATTATTTTCTAACATTATACACTTTTCTTTTGCTTTTGATAAATCTGCTTCCAGGATCCTAATACTTTCTTTTTTCTTCTCTGATTCATAGTGTAATTGGATATATTTTTGTTGGATTTTCTGAAGCTTCAGAAAAACAAGTATATGTAATACACATTTTGGTTCATAGCTTTAATTTATACAAATTATAAAACAAGATGTATTTGAAAGAAAATCAGTAATATCTAATTTATGTATTCGAAAGATTATTTAAATAGAGTGCAGGTTTAAAATACCTTCCACCTTTCCAGTTTTATTACAGTTCCAGTTGTGCCAAAATTACAAATCATACATTCAAGTAAAACACCTACATAGTATAATTTACCAGTTAATATAGGTATTCTGAAGTATTTTTGGGAATATTTGTAATATAACACAAAATTTGAGAATAATTGAATAAAACATTGGTATAATATTATAAAGGTACAAGAATTAAAAAAGATATCACTCTATAAATAAATTTAAAAGAAAATTATATAAGTATACAGGACCTTCATCAAAATAAAGTTGTACATTCCTGGAATTCAACAAAAAACAAATACAGCAATTAGGCTGTGAAGTAGAATTCAACAAAAACGTTAAACTTGGAATGTATTAGTTTAGATATAAAAGAAGGTACCTGTTATTACTTGATATAAAAGAAGGTACCTGTTATTACTTGATATAAAAGAAGGTACCTGTTATTACTTATTTACCAATTTAATTAACAAGGAACTACTTCTCACTGTCATTTCTGCATAGATGCATTTCGTACTTGGTCAGTGCACTGTTCAATACTGTGAGTCACAGACAAGAAGGTCTGCTCAGATGTGTTATATATAGTAAAATATAGACAGAATTTTATGAAAATGTTAACAAAACATTTTAGTACAAAATGCCTTAAAATTAATACTGGAGAACCAAAATGAGACATGTGACATTACCATACAACAGGATGTATTGAACACTGTCTTCAAAAAATTCAATTACATACCGTACTAAAGTTTCTAATAACTTAATAGTATATTAGGGCATCTGAAAGATATTATACCTCCTTTAGAAATAATGGAGATGTATAAGATTTCTGGTAAAGATTGACAAAATGTGTATAGGACAGGTGAAGAGAAAAATCTTCACTATGTAATGAACAAATTACACATAATGAATTAAATATCTTCAACCACAAAAATCATGTGTAATTGAACATGTAATTGATACAAATCATAATTTGGACAATATTAAATTTATTGAAAAAATAAATTATAAAAGAATGTTTAATGCTCTAAAAAGTATTTTTTTGTATATAAATATAAAAATAATAGCCTAATGAATGATGACAAAAGGCCTATATTTAATTCACCGTTGTATTAATTAATTATTTAGTGAAATTTAATTGTAATGTCTATTTTTTGGTACATTAGGTATCTTATTAAAAATTTTATTTTATATAACGTAAAGTTTGCATTTTTACATAATTGGTTAAATCAGGTAGTTGTGGAGTTTTGTTATTTCAAAGCATTTGTAAATTTATTCAATTCAGTATTTCTGGTTACTTTTTAATTAAAATATACATTAGCTACTGATTTATAATTAATAAATTTCTTGTTGCGGATATTGGAGATGTTTGTGAATAACTTTTTTATTGTTCATCATGAGGCTCATTTATTATTTTTCAGACCAAATCAGATCTATTATAGAAGGTCGAGAATTTGTTGGGCAGATGTAAAATGTGGAGCATTCATTTTGGTCCAATAAAGAATAAAAAACAAATGAAGAAGAACATCCAATGTTTGTTTTACGCATTGTGGCACCTAAAACCTAAACCTTAAAGATTGAAAAAATAGGCAATTCTTTTAAATAGTTAAGCATTTCCACATTTTTATAAATTTTTTTAATATAATCTACATTTTTATATTTTGTATTCTGGGAAAATTAAAGAGCTTGTTTAGAGTTTACATGCTACCTGGTTTGAAAATACTACTACTAGTGTTACTTTAATACACTAAATCTTACTCGCTTGTCATGAAGATATTGTCTTTGTATATATTGTCTTAAATGGCCTAATAGTAACAGTTACTGTTTCCTAATTCATAAATATATTTTTGAACTTTTGAGAATTGGAATTTTAATTATCAAGTAAAGACAAAAACATAAACATTTAGACTTTATCTGACTCTATGTACACTAGATTTTTTTTATTAAGAAATTTACTCAAGGCACCAACTTATTAAAACTTTCCAGAAGTGATATTATGGGCTAGTTCAATGCATCATTCAATGTTTTGAGATAGAAATTTAGCTAGTTTCTCCAAGTATTTATGTTATTGTGTGTCTGGGGTACTATGTGATGTGTTGGCTAAGAACATTGATTGTGATTGGTCATTTTTGTATGAGTTGCTTTGTATTATTTTGCAAACATCACTATCCTCTCTACACTATCCGTCAAGCACTAATTACTTACTGAATACAAGTCTGATATATTATTATTTTTGGAAGTATGGTTATCCAATTTCTACTAATAAAAACATGTCTTAAATAAATATTCAATATATACTTCTCGGAAATAATTACGGAATTTTGCCTTCACAGCTAAGATTCAATTATTTATTAAATTGTACAGATATTCCAAGAATTTAAAATATTTCCTGATTAACAAAGGTAGGTACAATTTTACCGCTAATTTCATTTTTAGTATGGACTACTCCTTACAGATTTCAAATTCACTTTACCTTAATTTTATGTTCTGTTTTTCTTTTTGTCACACAATATGATTTCCTTTTCTTCAGTCTGAATGGTGACATAACTGTACTGCCTCCAACAGAGGAACCAGTTAGACTGTGGTATTTTGCAAGTACTATTTCCAAATTCTTCCTCAAGTTACACTCTTTTCTGTACCTAAACAAACGAAGATACTTAACAAAAATTATAAACCAAATATAAAATATATTTTAATTTACAAAACTTGAAGTATTTTTTGTTATTTTAACAAAATTATTTAACCTTTTGGATAGTTATTTATAAAAGTCATTCATAAATAAAGTAAATGAATTAAATAAATAAAGTAAAAGGTTAATTTAGTTTTAAATACAAGTCCGAAAAATATCCCAATCAAATATTGAGTCCAAATATAGTCTAACACTTCTCGCCATATTTGTACAAGTGCAGCATAACAGAGGTGAATCTATAACTTTAGAATTATTTTTAAATAACTCTACAGAATATTACAGTAGAACTAACCTTTTTTCTACTTGCTGAATGTGTTTATGAAGTTCAGTTATAATTCGTTTTGCTTCCATTAATCTGTTGAAAATTTCCTCCTTGTTAAATGTTTTGCAGTCAGGCATTGGGCTGGTCTGACTATGACCATGAGTTAACACACTCTCATGTGGAAGCTGGAGCAGCAAACAAATTCAGATCAATTTATTAAAAAATTTAAATCAATATAAAAATTTAAAAAATAATGAACAATATGTATGTGACTACACAATGAACAAGTGGTTTACAAAAAAAAATTACTTGAGATGATTTTGTCCTGCAGAAGGAATGCCAAAAAAATCATGCTGGGAAAGAGCTCAGTTAACTTTGTTAAAAATAATATAGGGTTACCAGAAATTAAAAAAAAAATTACATTATTCTAAAACATTAATATTGTATAGGAACAGGGAAGCTAAACAATTGGTTGACCTCTCCAAATTGGTTAACATGATTGGTTGATATGAATCACATCAAACTTGTGATTGGTCGATGTGGAAGTCAACTTTCATTTGCTTACAAAAACAAACACCAAGAGGTTATACTATTAGTACTAACCAAGGGGGTCAAACACCACCATACTATCAGTGATAAGTTATCCCTTAAAAAATTTGTAAGAGAATAAACCTAAGATTAGAAATGTTTTATGCAAGACCCAGTTTGGTTTTTGACAAGAATTGGGAACATCCTTTAAGGATTGAGGTTCTTTTCACATCCAATAACAGAGAGATGTCAATCAACATAAATAAGCTTACTTTTAGATTATTATAAAACTTTTGATAGGGTGTGAATTATAAAGGTAAAAGTGCAATATGGATCAAAAAGATAAAGGTGTAAAATTAAAACATCTTATTTATCAATTAACTTGGTAAAAAAAACAATACTTACTAGTATTTCTTGAATTTTGTAATCCATTACATTCGGTGAATCTTATTAATCACTTAAACAATAGTTTATGACTATCCAAACTTTAAATTTAGTAAATTTGTTAAATTGTACTGAGACAAAACGTTTTCGATCTCTATGTGCCGATCTTCATCAGTGTCTTCTGCTTGGAGATGTCCGGTCAAGCGGTAATGGTTTTAAAGGTAGGTTTTCGATAGTATCAAAGAGTAATATTTACTAATATTTCTCAGCAGATGCATTTTCCACTGGGTCAGTGCATTGTTCAATGCTCCAAGTAATAGGCAAGACTCACTGAGAAATATCAGTAAGTAGTGGGTTTTTGTCAAGTTAATTGATAAGTAAGAGTTATTAAAAAACTTCAGTATACAACCAGAGGTGGATTTACCACTAGGCCTGAGTCTAGGCGAACGCAATAGTAAGGGGCACAGGGGTAAGATACAAAATATTTTTTCAAATAACAAAGAAATGTTTTATGATAAGAAAAGAAAATTTTTGGTTTATTACTTTTTGAAATACAGTTTATTACTGTATGCACTTATTGTTAATTGAAATCTATTGAAGAATGTTCTTAGGTTGATTTTTACGCTTGAGCTATTTAATTTACTTTATATATAATTCAAATTATTTTACTGGGTGACGTTATTTAACATTACATCATGTAATAATATAATGTATTAATAAAAGTTGTTGTCATAAAGAATATTTTCTTGAGGAAATTGCCTGGCCAATCTCTCTCACATAGATAGTATAAAAAAGGTACAGCCAAAACTGTTACGCTTGGAGGCATTCTTACTCTGAATTTGGGGCCCTGTGTACAATTTAAAATATTTTCAAAATATCTTGTTCACTGAAATCTATAGATAATACTTGAATTTTGTGGTCCTTGATACTATCGAAAACCTACCTTTAAAACCGTCACCGCTTGACTCAACATCTCCAAGCAGAAGACACTGATGAAGATCGGCACATAGCGATCGAAAACGTTCTGTCTCAGTAAGTTTTAACAGATTTACTTAATTTAAAGTTTGGATAGTCATAAACTACTGTTTAAGTGATTAATATAAATAATATCTAACATTTACTCTGACCAGCAGGTGAGAGTATTCAGAGCAATAGACAACAAATAGAATAAATACAAGGCACTGAATGAGACATAGGTGAGTTTGGCCCACATACTATTTAAGCACTATTAACTGTGGAAGAGCAAAACTCAGGATTTAAAATCAAAGGTACACTAATCATCCAATTGTACTGTATTATATGGAAAATTATTATAAATGGTAATGGGTACAGCAGTGGGATAAAATGAGGATTATGTTACTAAATATAAATAAAACAAAATTTATGTTCCTTTTTTCTAATTAAATTTTTTCAAAATTAAACATATCATCCTAACAGTACCATGGGAAACAAACACACTCAAAGACCACAGAATATAAATAAATAAATATTATAACCTAATAAATAAACTAACCGAAAATTGACTATACGGTTAATTTATATGCGCTAAAAGTAGGAGCAAGAGGTATACCAGCAAAATCTATTGTAATCAACTAACTGATCTTGGTCTGTTGAGAACTATAGTAAGTTCTACTTTAGAATGAGTATCTAAAGCTGGATAAACAGGCTCTTATGAAATTTGGCTAGGTAGAGGTGTAACATAAGCAGTAAAGGTGATTGTCGATCATCATTACAAAGAGGTCTCTTAAACCTACACCCAGAATCACAAGTTCTGGGGCTACTCAGAGTTATTCCCTTTGCCACACGATGGATCCAGCACCTGCACTGTGAATCCTTGGAATGCTAAGAATTACGTCTCTGAGAGAGTAAAAACTATAGTTATTAAAATGAAAAAGTGCTTAGACTCTATGTGTAAAAAAGTACTATGTGTTTACAACTATATATTTGATAGACACCTAAACCCTAAATGCAACAATACAGAACAAAATAATTATATTTGAAATGTAACTTTTCGGCATGTGTCATAAATGGTCAGAACGACAAAAAAGGAAATGCTTATGAAAATAGGTAAAGGACAAAAGATCATAGAAACAATAAAATATACCGCTTGACTTTTAACTCAGACGAAAATAAATGAAGTATTGTAAATGACAAAACTGAATGTATCTTTATTAACAAAATCATAACGAACCTTATGACTGTGGAGTGATTTACTGGCTTTATTGGAAATCTGCTTGAAATCTGGTCCACTGAAACAATAAATTATTTTAAACAAATGAACATAGATTTAACAGTTTTTTTTACAGATTTGTTGAGAAACTAAAAAAAAGAATTTATTTCTGTAACACCACTTTAACTAACTAGAGGCATTAGGGTTAACCAGATCAACACAAGCTGCCACACAAGATGCAGGTCTTTTTATATATTTTACATATTTTAATTACAAGAAGAAGCAATCCTTGGTTATAAAGGGATTGACGTAATTATATTTTTCTATAACTGGGGACACTAACATTATTATATTTGTTTATTCCATCTTCACGTCAGCTACTAGTTTTCACTAAACACTTGTAAATATTTACTAACTTGCCTATTAGTAGCATTTACTTATATTTGTTGAGGATGGTCGTTTCGGGAGATCTGTCCCATTGTCAACTCAGACCGTAACTGATCTCAAGGTTTTCATAGGATAGGGTATTAGGGTGGGGTGGGGTGTCATGGTAGTGTGGGTGTATTTTGTGAGTATTATGAGTTTTGATGTCAAAAAGTGTGTGTGAGTTGTAATGAAATTGTGTATTGAGTATCTGTGTAGGGTGTAGTTTGAAGTGTCTGTATATTTCGTATTGTTCGGTTGTGTAGCGTTGGTTATTTCTGTGTTGTTTATGAAGAATTTTTAGGTTAGATCTTATGCTTATGTAGTCATGTTTTGTGGAGTTGAGATGATCGGCGAAGTTTGATTTAGTTTTTGTTCTGGTATTATATGTTCTGCCGATTGTCTCAACTCCACAAAACATGACTATATAGACATAACATCTAACCTACAAATTCTTCATAAACAACACAGAAATAACCAACGCTACACAACCGAACAATACGAAATATACAGACACTTCAAACTACACCCTACCCACATACTCAATACAAAATTACATTACAACTCACACACACTTTTTGACATCATAATTCCTAATACTCACAGAATACACCCACACCACCATAACGTCCCACCCCACCCTAATACCCTAACCTACGAAAACCTTGAGATCAGTTACGGTCTGATATGACAATGGGACACATCTCCCGAAACAGCCGTCCTTAGCATTATTACTTGAAAAATATTTCCCGAAATGTTTTGGTATTATTTTTTTGAAACAGTTTGTATAAAAATATTATGCCTTGGAGATATTTATAAAACAAATCTAATATACTCAAGTGTAATTGAATTCATTTGGGGATTTAGTTCACATAATAGCCTACAATGTGTGAATATGAAGCTTTCAAGCAAAGTATCTTACATCTAGCACAACTGATGCCTAAGGGATAGTTGTTCAGAGTGGATAAGACAGTGGATAACACAAAATGAGAGAGACTGTAATTGTGCTTGCTGTATTATACCAGTTTCTACTATTTATTATTTTCACACCATGAAGTCAAAATTTTTAAATTTTGAGTTAATAATGGAGTAACACAGTACTAGTGCTATATTTTTCAGAATAAAAGCAAACCAAGTTAATATTTTTGAAATAAGATAATGGATGGCAGTTTTTAAAAAGATTCTTTTGTTGGTTTGGTCAAAGTAAAAATTGATCAAGAATATATTAATATTATTTTAAAGAGGTTATTGTTGTTTTGAATCTATGATTGTATGCTATATATTATAACATAATATTAAGTTAATTAATGCAGAAATAAAAAAAAGAATATATATATATATATATATATATATATATATATATATATATATATATAAGAAAAAAATAATAATTATCTTGAAATAAGAAATTCAAAAAGAAATAATTTCAAATAGAAATATGAATTTTGTGTTGGAATACAAGTAAAGTATTTAAGATAGGTGCTAAAAGGGGCTTATTTGTTGGAAGGAACTAGTAATAAATTTTACAAGTTTCTAGGCAGTTTTAGTTTAAGTCACGAAGCGGACAAGTGTGCTTGGCGTAACAAAAGAACTGTGGTAGTTAGACTTAAGGTGACTCTCATAATTTGGAACAGGCGCAGATGGGTGCGAATTCAAAGAAAATTGGATTTCTAACAGAAATGTTTAAATTCTCAACGGTTACAAGTAAATTCCTTATGGGTCGATATTTGAAAAGATGTAAAACGATTGGCCAAGAAAATTAGAAGTGGGGTGTTTGATTTTGAACCAGAGAAATTGCTAGAGATAGGAAAAACAGATATACACAGGACTCGGCGAAGGGTGCTTATTCTATTTAAAATATGCTGTAAATATTAATGGTGTGAGCTTTATTTAAAATATGCTGTATTTAAAATGTGGATTAGACGTACTGTATTTAAAGTATGCCATATTTAAAATAATAATCGTGCATACTGTATTCAAAGTATATTGTATCTTTTTAATACAAAAGACGTACTGTATTTAAAGTATCATATATTTAAAATACGGATGACAGATACTGTATTTAAAGCATAATGTATTTTAAAATAGACCATAAAGACGTAAACTGTATTAAAAGTATGTTGCATTTTAAAATATGCTGTAACCAAATGATCTTATATTCCGTCACAGCTTTTCACAAAACCTTATCGATAGCATAGTATGAAAAAGCAGATTTACTCAAAAATGATGGGCAATATTTACTTAAACCGTGACCACTCAGCCACGCTATGCTGACTTTTTATTACCTACACCATGTCACATAGAGTTTCCAAATGTACAGTATTATCTTCCCCTCAACAAAATCAATTTTGTCGTATTCTGAAGTTACTTTCTCGTTGTACCTGCAGTCAAGTGCTTTCCATAGAAGGATTTCTTTTCATATTATCTAGATTGTTTCTATGAGCCATTTAAATAACTTTCTAACTAGTTAATTCTTCTCACATTCCAAAGAGGGCTCTTTGATGCTTTTTTCACTCCCCCCCCCCCAAGTCAATCATCGCTCGGTATTATTTACTTTACGGCTCCCACAGCCTAACTCTATGTCTAGGCAGGTCTTCGTTGTGTAAACACTGTGAATGATTAATACTCAGTGTCAAGGTCATAAAGGAGTTTACATCCTCTGGTAAAGAGAATGATAAGAAAGGGTAGTTGTAATCAGGTTGGACTAAGAAATGGACATACTGGTGCTTTGGTAGTTGGAACAGGGTAAATTTATGGCATCATGTAAGCAGTGTCACTTTACTTAACCGGGAAGAAGAGACGTCCTTACCCATTCCCGTACACAGTAACTTGTCTTGTTGTGTACACCATCTTTTGTGATTTTTTCAATCATGTCACTAAGAATTTTATTGCTTCAAATCATTTTTTTAAAAAATTGTTTCACCAAGTGGTAACACTTTTACATCCAGAATTATTTAGCATAGAATTATGCGTAAATCAAAGATTAGAAAATCCCTTATAACTTTCGCAACTCTTCTATCACTAACTTCACGTTACGCATATTGTAGGGCTACATAGATAGTACGACTCACCTGCTAGGCAGGATATTATCATCAGCTAAAAAACCTCTCTTAAACTTGGCCTCTTCCATCTCTAACTTCATGGGTTTTGTACATTGCAGGAGCCATTTAAATACTATAATGCTCCAACTCCGCAGGATATTGCCATAATCAGCAGGTCCTCCCTGAATCGTGGCCTTTTCTATCGCAAACTTCACGGTACACATTTTGTAGGGCACCATACATAGTATTACTCACCAGTTTGTCACTAGCAGGTGGACTTCCTTCTTGGCCTCTTTCTTCGCTACCTTTACGTTACGCATACCTTAGGGCTACGTAGATAGTATGACTCACCAGTAGGCGGATTTCCTTATGGGTTGGCCTCTTCCTTCGCTAACTCTATGCTACGCATATTGTAGGAGTACATAGATGGTATGACTCACCGGGTGGATAAGATATTGTCACCAGCATTATGGCATCCCCTAATCTTGGCCTCTTCCATCGCTATCTTCACGTCACGGAGAGCTTCTGAGACACCTACCAGGGCGGAACAATAAATCTGTTTGTCTTTTAACCTAAGCTGGCTTTCTTCTTTTAGTTCTGTTGGAAACAAAACAACATTTAAGTATCAGGTCTTTTATGCAAACATGAAAGGACCTAAAATATCTACGCACAGATATGTTTCGGCTCGCTTCATAATAAAAACATTTTTGGAAGAGGAAAATTGATTAGATTTGTCAGCTTTATACGTATTCTAAGTTCTAAGTTTACAAATCTTATAACTTTTTTACTGGTTGCCCCTCGGGTTTTGTACTTTTTTTTGTCTTGCATGTGTTTGCCTTAATTGTTTTTGTTTTATACATGATATGCAACTTACCAACCACCCCTACATCCACTGCTTAAGTTAAACAAAATTTTAATCAGTGTCAATTTTATATTTACAGTATTTTTAAAAATTGCAAACATATTGTGCAGTAAGAAAAAATGTAAATTTGAAACAATTTAGTTTATACAATGTGTTAAGATTTAACAAAATTTTAATTTAAAATAAAATTTAAATTCAATAGTGTCAGTCGATTTCACAAAGAGCTTAAACAGTTTCAAGTAAGAGCTGGAAGTTAAAATTAAAAGCAATAAATAACATTAGGGAGAATATATTTTTAATAAACAAAATAAATATAAAAAAAAATGAAAAGAAAACAAAGAGTGAAATCCCAAAGATTAAGGTCCAAATAATACTAGAGGGCATTTATTTCTTAAAACCTAGGTTTTGCAAACCAGGCGTCATCTGTGCAAAGAAATTTATACCCAGTGAAAGTACTCAGTAACAGGGGAAAATCCTGTTACCCAAAAATAATATTTTCCGTAACAGGGAACCTTTGTAACTACTGTATATTGTAATTTAATATTATGCAGTACTGTACAAAGAAATCTTCGTGTTATAATCTTTTGTGTATGTTCTACTAAGTAAGGTTATTTTTTTTATATTAAAAATGTTTGGGCATCAAGTTTTATTATTTCTCTTTAAAATTCCTTGAGGTTATTTTGCACTACCAATTAAAATTTTGTTTGCTATATGTATGATGTATGGCTATCCGATAATTATCCTACTCTTGTTTGAAATAAATAGTTATTGTAAACATTTCATATAATGTTCATTATGTGATAGACAAACTATTCTGATTAATGAGCTTAACATTTTACAAAATATCCTACCTAGTCACAATGAACCAGACTCAATTAAATTTGACCATGAATTAAAATCCGCTAGCTAAGAATTCAAACTAAAACCACGAGAAGTTGTACAGTTATTAAAATCAGTATTGTATAATTTCTTTGACGATACAATATATTAATTTACCTGCTTCCAGTTGTTTATTGTAAATTTCCAGTTGGTCTACAACATTCTGCCATCTGTCGTGACAAGCCGATACTATCTGTTCATTGAATTCTCGCATCTGTTAAACACAGGATAGTTAAATGTTAAAAACTTAATTCAAAAGAAAGATTAGTGTTTTATAAAAACGTTATCAGACATTTGCCATCTACGTTTGTATGTGTTTTATGTTTTTTTATTAAGGGGTATTTGTAAACATAGCCCTGGGGTTTGATCTTATGTTGTAATAAGTTTTTACATTTGAAAACCTAATTATATTACCTAACAGTTTAGCCTTTTTCTAGAAATGTCAAATTAGCTTATTTTTTGTTACACGAACTTCTAAAACAGCAAAATTGTATGATCTGTGGTATTAAAAACATAGATTTGTAGCACATTAGGAATTTATGTAACAACCAACCGCTATCTCGTGGTTTTGCTTTTTTTGGTAGGTTATATTCATAGTAACAAAAACTTGTAAATTTTCCAATCAAAAAACAGCTTGGGAATTATTTAAGAACCCAGTAGAGAGCGAGAAGAATTAACCACTTATAACTACAAAAAAAATAGCCCAAACGGCTAAAAGAAACATTCTGAGACAATATGAGAAGAAATGTATCTATGGAAAACACTTTGATTGCAGGTAACTTCAGGACACGACAAGATTAATTTTGTCGAGGTGAAGAGTATAAATTTGGAAAGTCTATGCGATATAGTGTAGGTAATAAAGGGACGGCATAGCGTGGCTAAGGGGCCAAGGAGGTTTAACAAAATAGAACATCAATTTTCTGGTTATCACATAGCAATATTGTTTTAGAGAATTATAGCCTCTATCATTTTCGAGTAAACCAGCTTTTCACACCATGCTATAATAAAGATTTATAAAGAGCTATGGCTGAATATAAGATGATTTGGTTACTGTGTGTGCTATTATTATTTTAAAATAGTAGGCCTACAATATAATTTTAATACAATACGCGCATTTATAGTCTGTTTTAAAATATATTACGCTATAAATACAAGATATTCATATATGCATATATATATATATATATATATATATATATATATATACATACATATATATACGTATGTCGTTATTCATATATTAAATACAGGATACTATAAATACAGTACGTGCCATTAATATTAAAAAATACAATATACTTTAAATACAGTACGTGCCACTCATATTTTAAATACAGCATACTTTTAAATACAGTACGTGTCATTAATATTAAGAAATACAATATACTTTAAATACAGTACGAGAAATAAATACTTTTAATTCAGCATATTTTAAATAAAGTACGTGCCATTAATATTAAAAAATACAATATACTTTAAATACAGTACGGCCACCCATATTTTAAAATTCAACATACTTTAAATACAGCACGCACCATTAATACTTTAGTTATAGGATAATATAAATAAGGACGCGGGATATTATTTTATAATTCTGTATGCACTAAATACATTACGTGCCTTTAATATTTTAAAATACAGAATAATTTAAATTCAGTAAGCATCATTATAGTGCAAATACCGTATTCGCTGTATAAATAAGGACGCGAGATACTGTATGCGCTGTATAAATAAGGACGCGAGATACCGTATGCGCTGTATAAATAAGGACGCGAGATACCGTATGCGCTGTATAAATAAGGACGCGAGATACCGTATGCGCTGTATAAATAAGGACGCGGGATACCGTATGCGCTGTATAAATATGGACGCGAAATACCGTATGCGCTGTATAAATAAGGACGCGAGATACCGTATGCGCTGTATAAATATGGACGCGGGATAACGTATGCGCTGTATAAATAAGGACGCGGGATACCGTATGCGCTGTATAAATATGGACGCGGGATAACGTATGCGCTGTATAAATAAGGACGCGAGATACCGTATGCGTTGTATAAATAAGGACGCGAGATACCGTATGTGCTGTATAAATAAGGACGCGAGATACCGTATGCGCTGTATAAATAAGGACGCGGGATACCGTATGCGCTGTATAAATATGGACGCGGGATAACGTATGCGCTGTATAAATAAGGACGCGGGATACCGTATGCGCTGTATAAATATGGACGCGGGATAACGTATGCGCTGTATAAATAAGGACGCGAGATACCGTATGTGCTGTATAAATAAGGACGCGAGATACCGTATGCGCTGTATAAATATGGACGCGGGATAACGTATGCGCTGTATAAATAAGGACGCGGGATACCGTATGCGCTGTATAAATATGGACGCGGGATAACGTATGCGCTGTATAAATAAGGACGCGGGATACCGTATGCGCTGTATAAATAAGGACGCGAGATACCGTATGTGCTGTATAAATAAGGACGCGAGATACCGTATGCGCTGTATAAATAAGGACGCGGGATAACGTATGCGCTGTATAAATATGGACGCGGGATAACGTATGCGCTGTATAAATAAGGACGCGAGATACCGTATGCGCTGTATAAATAAGGACGCGAGATACCGTATGCGCTGTATAAATAAGGACGCAAGATACCGTATGCGCTGTATAAATAAGGACGCGAGATACCGTATGCGCTGTATAAACAAGGACGCGAGATACCATATGCGCTGTATAAATAAGGACGCGAGATACCGTATGCGCTTTATAAATAAGGACGCGAGATACCGTATGCGCTGTATAAACAAGGACGCGAGATACCATATGCGCTGTATAAATAAGGACGCGAGATACCGTATGCGCTGTATAAATAAGGACGCGAGATACCGTATGCGCTGTATAAATAAGGACGCGGGATAACGTATGCGCTGTATAAATATGGACGCGGGATAACGTATGCGCTGTATAAATAAGGACGCGAGATACCGTATGCGCTGTATAAATAAGGACGCGAGATACCGTATGCGCTGTATAAATAAGGACGCAAGATACCGTATGCGCTGTATAAATAAGGACGCGAGATACCGTATGCGCTGTATAAACAAGGACGCGAGATACCATATGCGCTGTATAAATAAGGACGCGAGATACCGTATGCGCTTTATAAATAAGGACGCGAGATACCGTATGCGCTGTATAAACAAGGACGCGAGATACCATATGCGCTGTATAAATAAGGACGCGAGATACCGTATGCGCTGTATAAATAAGGACGCGAGATACCGTATGCGCTGTATAAACAAGGACGCGAGATACCATATGCGCTGTATAAATAAGGACGCGAGATACCGTATGCGCTCTATAAATAAGGACGCGAGATACCGTATGCGCTATAGAAATAAGGACGCGGGATAACGTATGCGCTATTCGTATTTTAAAATCCACTATACCTTGAATTCAGTATAGGCCTACACAATGAAGCACAAAGAAAAACAACATAATGAAATAAAAATTTTTAAAAACTGATACTTCACCAGTTTCATGATATAAATTTATGTTTAATAGACTTTTGGCGTTCTTTAAATTAGTTTAAATTTAAATATTTTCTGTAATCAGCAGAATGTTTTATGATAAAAAACTGTAATTAGAAAGTACGATTTAAAAGACCCTTAACCACAATCTTGTTGAAGTTGATCAAATAATTTGATAACAGTACAAAGAAAAATCACAACCTTTCTATCTATAGTTATTAAACATTTTATTTATATAAAATAAATAAATCCCCCACGAAATTTATTTCCTGCGTAGTACAATTATATTACTAACTTTTAATAGTTAGAGGTAGATTTGAACATACAGTTTAGAATGTTTAAGTGCTTTCCAAAAATATACTGAAAGAAATAAAAAATTCAGCAGCTAATAAAATTCTATTTACAAGTTGGTTTATTTCGCTTGCAAGTGCAATTTAAATAATCTCAGTTACTTCTTTGTTCTGTGAAAAAAAACTATTTAAAACACTTTTAATATCCTCATAGACATAGTTTTCTATAACACCTAGTGCCAATACGTTAAGTATGTGGAAACTGCCAGAAACCGTGAAAAAACAAAATGAGTCTAAAACGTAAAACTAGACAGAAAGAAAATACAATCAAAGAAATGGAATGACTGTGATGGAGAGAGAGGAAGAGGGGATAGATTCTTTCATTAATCTTGCTAAACTAGCGCCTGGCGTCCGATTTGAAATAACAAATGGTAGCATTTAGATGCGGTATGTCGTGCCCGTATGCGCTCTGTACACGGGTTTGTTTTATTACTTCTGGCTAAGAACAACGTTCTCAGGTAGTTAGTAAAGTTAAATGCCCAGACAATTTCGTTAAGATTTTCTGCTACATTATTGCAAACTGATAACAATTGTCCTTAAACATTTTACTGCATATTGAAAACACACAGAATATTCGAATGTAGTTGAACCTCCTATAAGCTTCATCTACATCCTCACTGAACCGTATGGAAGGTGTAAATAGGAAGGGAGTATGTACACAAATATACATAACTGTAATTTTCACAACTGTACTGGAGGTGAAAAACGATAGGGTGTTTGTACAAAAACTTTGAAGGTTACGCAGCCGTACGTAAGGTGTAAAAAGGAAGGCGAAATATACACAAATATGGCAAGATTTCACAAACGTATGGAAGGTACAAAACGGATAGAAGTAAGTACACAAACATTGCAAGCTACGCAACCGTATAGAACGGGTAAATAGCAAGGTTCTATGTATACACATATTGTTGATTACACAACCTTGTGGAAGGTGTAGTTAGGAAGGGTATGTGTCAAAACAATTGCAGGTTATACAAACATATGGAATAGGTGTATAGTATTTGTACTGAGATATTGCAGGATACTCATCCGTATGGAAGTTTAAAATAGGAATGGTATATGTAGACAAATGTTGCTGGTTACACAACCGTATGAAATGGGTAAATAGGAAGGGTATATGTACTGAAGTGCTGCAGGATACATACCGTACAAAGCTATAAATAGAAAGTGTAAGTACAGACAAATATTGCTGGTTACACAATCGTATGGAAGGAAAAAATAGCAAGGGTATACGTAAACAAATGTTGCTGGTTACATAACCGTATGGAAGGGATAAATAGGAATGGTATGTGCAGACAAATATTGCTTGCTGCTTACACAACCGTATGGAAGGGGTGAGTAGGAAAGGTATTTGTAGACAAATATTGCAGATTACACAAACATATGGAATAGGTGTATAGGAATGGAATTTGTACTGACCTTTTGCAGGATTCTCATACGTATGGTAGTTGAAAATAGGAAAGGTATATGTACACAAATATTACAGGTTACACAAACATATGGAATAGGTTGTATAGGAATGGAATTTGTACTGACCTTTTGCAGGATTCTCATACGTATGGTAGTTGAAAATAGGAAGGGTATATGTAGACAAATATTGGAGGTTACACAACCTTATGTAATGAGTAAATAGGAAGGGTATATATACGGAACTGTTGCAGGATTCACAACAGTATTGAAAGGGGTAAATAGTTTGGCCATATGTAGGCAAATAAAGCAGGTTACACAAACATATGGAAAGTTAAATAGGCAATATGTATGTAGGCAAATATTGCTGGTTACATAACCGTATGGAAGGGGTAAATAGAAAGAGTATGTACAAACAAATATTATTGGTTACACAACCGTATGGAAGGGGTAAACCGGAAGGTTATATGTAGACAAATCTTGCTGGTTACATAACCGTATGGAAGGGGTAAACCGGAAGGTTATATGTAGACAAATCTTGCTGGTTACATAACCGTATGGAAGGGGTAAACCGGAAGGTTATATGTAGACAAATCTTGCTGGTTACATAACCGTATGGAAGGGGTAAACCGGAAGGTTATATGTAGACAAATCTTGCTGGTTACATAACCGTATGGAAGGGGTACACCGGAAGGTTATATGTAGACAAATCTTGCTGGTTACACAACCGTATGGAAGGGGTAAACCGGAAGGTTATATGTAGACAAATCTTGCTGGTTACACAACCGTATGGAAGGGGTAAACCGGAAGGTTATATGTAGACAAATCTTGCTGGTTACATAACCGTATGGAAGGGGTAAATAGAAAGGTTATATGTAGACAAATATTGCTGGTTATATAACCGTATGGAACGGGTAAATTGGAAGGGTATGTGCAGACAAAAATTGCTAGTTACAAGACCGTATGGAAGGAGTAAATAGGAAGGGTATATGTACTGAAGTGTTGCAGGATACAACACTGAATAAGGGCCGTAAATAGAAAGAGTATGTGTAGACAAATATTGCTGGTTACCCAACCGTATGGAAAGGATAAATAGAAAGGTTATATGAAGTTAAATATTGCTGGTTACATAATTGTATGGAAGGGGTAAATAGGAAGGGTATATGTAGACAAATATTGCTGACTACCCAACCGTATAGAAGGGGTAAACAGGAAGGGTATGTGCAGACACATAGTGCTGGTTACATACCGTAAAGAAGGCGTAAATAGGAAAGGTATGTGCAGACAAATATTGCTGCTTACACAACAGTATGGAAAGGATAAATAGAAAGGTTATATGAAGTTAAATATTGCTGGTTACATAATTGTATGAAAGGGGTAAATAGGAAGGGTATATGTAGACAAATATTGCTGGTTACGTAACCGTATGAAAGGGGTAAATAGGAAGGGTATATGTACTGAAGTGTTGCAGGATACATACCTGTATATAGACTTTAAATAGAAAAAATATGTGTAGACAAATATTTCTGGGTACATAGCCGTATAGAAGGGGTAAATAGGAAGGGTATATGTACTGAAGTGTTGCAGGATACATACCTGTATATAGACTTTAAATAGAAAAAATATGTGTAGACAAATATTTCTGGGTACATAGCCGTATAGAAGGGGTAAATAGGAAGGATATACATACTGAAGTGTTGTAGGATACATAACCGTGTATAAGCTGTAAAAGAAAGAGCATGTGTAGGCAAATATTGCTAATTACATAACCGTAAAGAAGGGGTAAATAGGAAGGGTATATGTACTGAAGTGTTGTAAGATACATAACCGTGTATAAGCTGTAAATAGAATGAGTATGTGTAGACATTTATTGCTGGTTATATAACCGCATGGAAGGGGTAAATAAGAAATGTGTATGTAATGAAGTGTTACATAACCGTATGGAATTAATAAATAGGAAGGGTGTTTGTATGAAAGTGTTGCTGGGTACACAATAGTATTGAAAGGGGTAAGGAAAGCTACATGTAGACAAATATTGCTGAGTAGATAATCGTATTGAAAAGGGTAAATAGGAGTGGTATATATAGACAAATGATTCTGGTTACAAAACCGTATAGGAGGATTAAATAGAAAGGGTGTATGTACGAACTGTTGTAGAATGCACAACCTTATTGAAAGGGTTAAAGATACAGTATATGAAAACCAATATTGCTGGTTATATAACCGTATAGAAGGGGTAAATAAGAAGGGTATATGTGGACAAATATTGCTGGTTACATAACGGTATTGAAGCAGTAATTAGAAAGGGTGTGTGTACCTAAGAGTTGCAGAATACATAACCTTATATAAGACGTAAAGAGAAAGAGTATATGTAGACAAATATTGCAGGTTACATAACCGTATAGAAGGGATAGGTAGGAAGGGTATATGCTCTGAAGTGAAGAGGTGAGTAGGAAGGGAATACTTTTACGGAAGGGTTCCAGGATACACAACCGTAGGGTAAATAGGAATGATGTATATACAGAAGAATTACCGTGAATATGCTGAAATTAGAAAGGGTATATGTAGACAAATATTGCTGGTTACATAACCGTAGGGAAGGAGTAAATAAGAAGGATTTATGTACTGAAATGTTGCAGGATACACAAATGTATGAAAGGTGTAAATAGAAAGGGTATTTGCAGACCAGACAAATATTCCTGGTTACATAACCGTAAAGAAGTTGTAAATAAGAAGGATTTATGTACTGAAATGTTGCATGATACACAAAGGTATAAAAGGTGTAATTAGAAAGGGTATTTGCAGACAAATATTCCTGGTTACATAACCGTAGGGAAGGGGTAAATAAGGAGGATTTATGTACTGAAATGTTGCAGGATACACAAATGTATGAAAGGTGTAAATAGAAAGGGTATTTGCAGACAAATATTCCTGGTTACATAACCGTAGGGAAGGTGTAAATAAGGAGGATTTATGTACTGAAATGTTGCATGATACACAAAGGTATAAAAGGTGTAATTAGAAAGGGTATTTGCAGACAAATATTCCTGGTTACATAACCGTAGGGAAGGGGTAAATAAGGAGGATTTATGTACTGAAATGTTGCAGGATACACAAAGGTATGAAAGGTGTAAATAGAAAGGGTATTTGCAGACAAATATTCCTGGTTACATAACCGTAGGGAAGGTGTAAATAAGAAGGATTTATGTACTGAAATGTTGCAGGATACACAAATGTATGAAAGGTGTAAATAGAAAGGGTATTTGCAGACAAATATTCCTGGTTACATAACCGTAGGGAAGGAGTAAATAAGGAGGATTTATGTACTGAAATGTTGCAGGATACACAAATGTATGAAAGGTGTAAATAGAAAGGGTATTTGCAGACAAATATTCCTGGTTACATAACCGTAGGGAAGGAGTAAATAAGGAGGATTTATGTACTGAAATGTTGCAGGATACACAAATGTATGAAAGGTGTAAATAGAAAGGGTATTTGCAGACAAATATTCCTGGTTACATAACCGTAGGGAAGGAGTAAATAAGGAGGATTTATGTACTGAAATGTTGCATGATACACAAAGGTATAAAAGGTGTAATTAGAAAGGGTATTTGCAGACAAATATTCCTGGTTACATAACCGTAGGGAAGGAGTAAATAAGGAGGATTTATGTACTGAAATGTTGCAGGATACACAAATGTATGAAAGGTGTAAATAGAAAGGGTATTTGCAGACAAATATTCCTGGTTACATAACCGTAGGGAAGGAGTAAATAAGGAGGATTTATGTACTGAAATGTTGCAGGATACACAAATGTATGAAAGGTGTAAATAGAAAGGGTATTTGCAGACAAATATTCCTGGTTACATAACCGTAGGGAAGGTGTAAATAAGGAGGATTTATGTATTGAAATGTTCCAGGATACACAAAGGTATGAAAGGTGTAAATAGAAAGGGTATATGCAGACAAATATTCCTGGTTACATAACCGTAGGGAAGGGGTAAATAAGGAGGATTTATGTATTGAAATGTTCCAGGATACACAAATGTATGAAAGGTGTAAATAGAAAGGGTATTTGCAGACAAATATTTCTAGTTACATAACCGTAGGGAAGGGGTAAATAAGGAGGATTTATGTACTGAAATGTTGCAGGATACACAAATGTATGAAAGGTGTAAATAGAAAGGGTATTTGCAGACAAATATTCCTGGTTACATAACCGTAGGGAAGGTGTAAATAAGGAGGATTTATGTATTGAAATGTTCCAGGATACACAAATGTATGAAAGGTGTAAATAGAAAGGGTATTTGCAGACCAGACAAATATTCCTGGTTACATAACCGTAAAGAAGTTGTAAATAAGAAGGATTTATGTACTGAAATGTTGCATGGTACACAAAGGTATAAAAGGTGTAATTAGAAAGGGTATTTGCAGACAAATATTCCTGGTTACATAACCGTAGGGAAGGGGTAAATAAGGAGGATTTATGTACTGAAATGTTGCAGGATACACAAATGTATGAAAGGTGTAAATAGAAAGGGTATTTGCAGACAAATATTCCTGGTTACATAACCTTAGGGAAGGGGTAAATAAGGAGGATTTATGTACTGAAATGTTGCAGGATACACAAAGGTATGAAAGGTGTAAATAGAAAGGGTATTTGCAGACAAATATTCCTGGTTACATAACCGTAGGGAAGGTGTAAATAAGAAGGATTTATGTACTGAAATGTTGCAGGATACACAAATGTATGAAAGGTGTAAATAGAAAGGGTATTTGCAGACAAATATTCCTGGTTACATAACCGTAGGGAAGGTGTAAATAAGAAGGATTTATGTACTGAAATGTTGCAGGATACACAAATGTATGAAAGGTGTAAATAGAAAGGGTATTTGCAGACAAATATTCCTGGTTACATAACCGTAGGGAAGGAGTAAATAAGGAGGATTTATGTACTGAAATGTTGCAGGATACACAAATGTATGAAAGGTGTAAATAGAAAGGGTATTTGCAGACAAATATTCCTGGTTACATAACCGTAGGGAAGGAGTAAATAAGGAGGATTTATGTACTGAAATGTTGCAGGATACACAAATGTATGAAAGGTGTAAATAGAAAGGGTATTTGCAGACAAATATTCCTGGTTACATAACCGTAGGGAAGGAGTAAATAAGGAGGATTTATGTACTGAAATGTTGCATGATACACAAAGGTATAAAAGGTGTAATTAGAAAGGGTATTTGCAGACAAATATTCCTGGTTACATAACCGTAGGGAAGGAGTAAATAAGGAGGATTTATGTACTGAAATGTTGCAGGATACACAAATGTATGAAAGGTGTAAATAGAAAGGGTATTTGCAGACAAATATTCCTGGTTACATAACCGTAGGGAAGGAGTAAATAAGGAGGATTTATGTACTGAAATGTTGCAGGATACACAAATGTATGAAAGGTGTAAATAGAAAGGGTATTTGCAGACCAGACAAATATTCCTGGTTACATAACCGTAGGGAAGGAGTAAATAAGGAGGATTTATGTACTGAAATGTTGCATGATACACAAAGGTATAAAAGGTGTAAATAGAAAGGGTATTTGCAGACCAGACAAATATTCCTGGTTACATAACCGTAGGGAAGGAGTAAATAAGGAGGATTTATGTACTGAAATGTTGCATGATACACAAAGGTATAAAAGGTGTAATTAGAAAGGGTATTTGCAGACAAATATTCCTGGTTACATAACCGTAGGGAAGGAGTAAATAAGGAGGATTTATGTACTGAAATGTTGCAGGATACACAAATGTATGAAAGGTGTAAATAGAAAGGGTATTTGCAGACAAATATTCCTGGTTACATAACCGTAGGGAAGGAGTAAATAAGGAGGATTTATGTACTGAAATGTTGCAGGATACACAAATGTATGAAAGGTGTAAATAGAAAGGGTATTTGCAGACAAATATTCCTGGTTACATAACCGTAGGGAAGGTGTAAATAAGGAGGATTTATGTATTGAAATGTTCCAGGATACACAAAGGTATGAAAGGTGTAAATAGAAAGGGTATATGCAGACAAATATTCCTGGTTACATAACCGTAGGGAAGGGGTAAATAAGGAGGATTTATGTATTGAAATGTTCCAGGATACACAAATGTATGAAAGGTGTAAATAGAAAGGGTATTTGCAGACAAATATTTCTAGTTACATAACCGTAGGGAAGGGGTAAATAAGGAGGATTTATGTACTGAAATGTTGCAGGATACACAAATGTATGAAAGGTGTAAATAGAAAGGGTATTTGCAGACAAATATTCCTGGTTACATAACCGTAGGGAAGGTGTAAATAAGGAGGATTTATGTATTGAAATGTTCCAGGATACACAAATGTATGAAAGGTGTAAATAGAAAGGGTATTTGCAGACCAGACAAATATTCCTGGTTACATAACCGTAAAGAAGTTGTAAATAAGAAGGATTTATGTACTGAAATGTTGCATGGTACACAAAGGTATAAAAGGTGTAATTAGAAAGGGTATTTGCAGACAAATATTCCTGGTTACATAACCGTAGGGAAGGGGTAAATAAGGAGGATTTATGTACTGAAATGTTGCAGGATACACAAATGTATGAAAGGTGTAAATAGAAAGGGTATTTGCAGACAAATATTCCTGGTTACATAACCGTAGGGAAGGGGTAAATAAGGAGGATTTATGTACTGAAATGTTGCAGGATACACAAAGGTATGAAAGGTGTAAATAGAAAGGGTATTTGCAGACCAGACAAATATTCCTGGTTACATAACCGTAGGGAAGGGGTAAATAAGAAGGATTTATGTACTGAAATGTTGCAGGATACACAAAGGTATGAAAGGTGTAAATACAAAGGGTATTTGCAGACAAATATTCCTAGTTACATAACCGTAGGGAAGTTGTAAATAAGAAGGATTTATGTACTGAAATGTTGCAGGATACACAAAGGTATGAAAGGTGTGAATAGAAAGGGTATTTGCAGACCAGACAAATATTCCTGGTTACATAACAGTAGGGAAGTTGTAAATAAGAAGGATTTATGTACTGAAATGTTGCAGGATACACAAAGGTATGAAAGGTGTAAATACAAAGGGTATTTGCAGACAAATATTCCTAGTTACATAACCGTAGGGAAGTTGTAAATAAGAAGGATTTATGTACTGAAATGTTGCAGGATACACAAAGGTATGAAAGGTGTGAATAGAAAGGGTATTTGCAGACCAGACAAATATTCCTGGTTACATAACAGTAGGGAAGTTGTAAATAAGAAGGATTTATGTACTGAAATGTTGCAGGATACACAAAGGTATGAAAGGTGTAAATAGAAAGGGTATTTGCAGACCAGACAAATATTCCTGGTTACATAACCGTAGGGAAGTTGTAAATAAGAAGGATTTATGTACTGAAATGTTGCAGGATACACAAAGGTATGAAAGGTGTAAATAGAAAGGGTATTTGCAGACCAGACAAATATTCCTGGTTACATAACCGTAGGGAAGGGATAAATAAGGAGGATTTATGTACTGAAATGTTGCAGGATACACAAAAGTATGAAAGGTGTAAATGAAAGGGTATTTGCAGACCAGACAAATATTCCTGGTTACATAACCGTAGGGAAGTTGTAAATAAGAAGGATTTATGTACTGAAATGTTGCAGGATACACAAAGGTATGAAAGGTGTAAATAGAAAGGGTATTTGCAGACCAGACAAATATTCCTGGTTACATAACCGTAGGGAAGTTGTAAATAAGAAGGATTTATGTACTGAAATGTTGCAGGATACACAAAGGTATGAAAGGTGTAAATAGAAAGGGTATTTGCAGACCAGACAAATATTCCTGGTTACATAACCGTAGGGAAGTTGTAAATAAGAAGGATTTATGTACTGAAATGTTGCAGGATACACAAAGGTATGAAAGGTGTAAATAGAAAGGGTATTTGTAGACAAATATTTCTAGTTACATAACCGTAGGGAAGGGGTAAATAAGAAGGATTTATGTACTGAAATGTTGCAGGATACACAAAGGTATGAAAGGTGTAAATAGAAAGGGTATTTGCAGACAAATATTCCTGGTTACATAACGTTAGGGAAGGGGTAAATAAGGAGGATTTATGTACTGAAATGTTGCAGGATACACAAAAGTATGAAAGGTGTAAATAGAAAGGGTATTTGCAGACCAGACAAATATTCCTGGTTACATAACCGTAGGGAAGGGGTAAATAAGAAGGATTTATGTACTGAAATGTTGCAGGATACACAATTGTATGAAAGGTGTAAATAGAAAGGGTATTTGCAGACAAATATTCCTGGTTACATAATCGTAGGGAAGGGGTAAATAAGGAGGATTTATGTACTGAAATGTTGCAGGATACACAAAGGTATGAAAAGTGTAAATAGAAAGGGTATTTGCAGACAAATATTCCTGGTTACATAATCGTAGGGAAGGGGTAAATAAGGAGGATTTATGTACTGAAATGTTGCAGGATACACAAAAGTATGAAAGGTGTAAATAGAAAGGGTATTTGCAGACCAGACAAATATTCCTGGTTACATAACCGTAGAGAAGATGTAAATAAGAAGGATTTATGTACTGAAATGTTGCAGGACACACAAAAGTATGAAAGGTGTAAATAGAAAGGGTATTTGCAGACCAGACAAATATTCCTGGTTACATAACCGTAGGGAAGTTGTAAATAAGAAGGATTTATGTACTGAAATGTTGCAGGACACACAAAGGTATGAAAGGTGTAAATAGAAAGGGTATTTGCAGACCAGACAAATATTCCTGGTTACATAACCGTAGAGAAGATGTAAATAAGAAGGATTTATGTACTGAAATGTTGCAGGACACACAAAAGTATGAAAGGTGTAAATAGAAAGGGTATTTGCAGACCAGACAAATATTCCTGGTTACATAACCGTAGAGAAGATGTAAATAAGAAGGATTTATGTACTGAAATGTTGCAGGACACACAAAAGTATGAAAGGTGTAAATAGAAAGGGTATTTGCAGACCAGACAAATATTCCTGGTTACATAACCGTAGTTAAGTTGTAAATAAGAAGGATTTATGTACTGAAATGTTGCAGGATACACAAAGGTATGAAAAGTGTAAATAGAAAGGGTATTTGCAGACAAATATTCCTGGTTACATAATCGTAGGGAAGGGGTAAATAAGGAGGATTTATGTACTGAAATGTTGCAGGATACACAAAAGTATGAAAGGTGTAAATAGAAAGGGTATTTGCAGACCAGACAAATATTCCTGGTTACATAACCGTAGAGAAGATGTAAATAAGAAGGATTTATGTACTGAAATGTTGCAGGACACACAAAAGTATGAAAGGTGTAAATAGAAAGGGTATTTGCAGACCAGACAAATATTCCTGGTTACATAACCGTAGTTAAGTTGTAAATAAGAAGGATTTATGTACTGAAATGTTGCAGGATACACAAAGGTATGAAAGGTGTAAATAGAAAGGGTATTTGCAGACAAATATTTCTAGTTACATAACCGTAGGGAAGGGGTAAATAAGAAGGATTTATGTACTGAAATGTTGCAGGATACACAAAGGTATGAAAGGTGTAAATAGAAAGGGTATTTGCAGACCAGACAAATATTCCTGGATACATAACCGTAGGGAAGTTGTAAATAAGAAGGATGTATGTACTGAAATGTTGCAGGATACACAATTGTATGAAAGGTGTAAATAGAAAGGGTATTTGCAGACCAGACAAATATTCCTGGTTATATAACCGTATAGAAGGGGTAAATAGAAAGGGTATATGCAGACCAGACAAATAGTGTTGGCTACATTACTGTATGTAAGGGGTAAATAGGAATGTTATTTGTACTGAAGTGTTGCAGGAAACACAACCCTATGGAAGGAATAAATAAGAAAAAAGTATAGGTACTGAAGTTGTGCAGGATACACAACCGTATACAAGCTGTAAATAGAAAGAGTTTAGATTTTGAATTAATGCAGGATTCACAACCGTATGGAAGAGGTAAATAGGAAGGTTATAAGCAAATGTACTGAAGTGTTGCAGAATACATAACCTTATATAAGGGGTAAATAGAAAGGTTATAGGCAAATGTACTGAAGTGTTGCAGGATACATAACCGTATATAAACTGTAAATAGAAATGGTATGTGTAGACAAATATTGCTGGTTACATAACCATATTGAATGTGTAAATAGGAGGGGTATATTTACAGAGGTGTGCATGATACACATCATGCAGGTGGTAGGTGTAATTAGGAAGGTATATGCACAAATGGTTTTCAGGTTACACAACCATGTAGAAGGGGTGAATAAGAAGGCTATGTTTAGACCGGTATATGGACACAAGAGTTTGTAAGTTACAAAAGAGTACGGAAGGGGTTAATAGGAATGGTATATGTAAACAAACAAGTCGTATGGAAGGGGTAAATAGAAAGGATATGTGTAGACAATAATTGCTGGTTTCACAACGGTATGTAAGAGGTAAATAGGTAGGTTATGTTTAGATAAAAATTGCTTGGTACACAACCGAATGGAAGGTGTATAAATGAAGGCTATATGTAGACAAGTATTGCAGGTTACACAATCATATGGAAGGGAATAATAGGAAGGTTACATGTTCTGACGTGTTGCAGGTTACACAATCGTATTGAAGGGGAAATTGGAAGGGTATATGTACTGAAGTGATGCATAATACACAACCGTATGGAAGCTGGTAACAGGATGTTAGTACACAGGATTTGTAGGTTAATAACATGTGGTAGGTGTAATTACGAAGAGTATATGTATAGAGGAATTGAAGGATACACAAGCGTTATGCATATGAGAATAGGAGGGACATATGTACACAATAATTTGCAGGTTACAATACCATATGGAAGGAGTAAAAATTAAGCGTGTTCGTACACAAGGATTTGTAGGTTAAAAACCACAGGGAAGGTGTAAATAGGAAGGGTATATGTATAGGGGTATTGAATGATACACAAACGTGTGGTAGGTGTAATTTGGAATGTATTTGTATTATTGTTTCACACAACAACATGACGGGGTATATAGGAAAGATTTATATGAACAAATAGTTGCGGTTACAAAACCGTATGGAAGCGGTATATAGGTAGTTTATATGTAGTAAAATATTGCTAGTTACACAAGCCTATGGAAGGGGTATATATGTAGTCAAATATTGCAGCTTACAAAATTTTATGGTATAGGTAAATAGGAACGGTAGGGTTGAAGTATTGCAGGATACAATACCGTATGGAAAGGGTAAATAGAAACGTTCTATGTATACAAATATTGTTGGTTACAAACCCATTTGTAAGGGGTGAATAAGATGGTTCTATGTATGCAAATATTGTTGTTTACAAAACAGTGTGTTTCAAGATACACAAATGTATGGAAGGGTAAGAAGGAGTGTAAAATGTAAGAAGGGTATATGTACAGAAATGTTTCAGGATACATAACCGTATGGAAGGGCTAAATAAGAAGGGTATACGTACTGAAGTGTTTCAGGATACACAACCGTATGGAAGGGATAAATAAGAACGGTATATCTACTGAAGTGTTTCAGGATACACAACCGTATGGAAGGGCTAAATAAGAACGGTATATCTACTGAAGTGTTTCAGGATACACAACCGTATGGCAGGGCTAAATAAGAAGGGTATATGTACTGAAGTGTTTCAGGATACACAACCGTATGGAAGGGATAAATAAGAACGGTATATCTACTGAAGTGTTTCAGGATACACAACCGTATGGAAGGGCTAAATAAGAACGGTATATCTACTGAAGTGTTTCAGGATACACAACCGTATGGAAGGGCTAAATAAGAAGGGTATATGTACTGAAGTGTTTCAGGATACACAACCGTATAGAAGGGCTAAATATGAATGGTATATGCACTGAAGTGTTTCAAGATACACAACCGTATGGAAGGTCTAAATATGAAGGGTATATGCACTGAAGTGTTTCAAGATACACAACCGTATGGAAGGGCTAAATAAGAAGGGTATATGCACTGAAGTGTTTCAGGATACACAACCGTATGGAAGGTCTAAATATGAAGGGTATATGCACTGAAGTGTTTCAAGATACACAACCGTATGGAAGGTCTAAATATGAAGGGTATATGCACTGAAGTGTTTCAGGATACACAACCGTATGGAAGGGATGAATATGAAGGGTATATGTACTGAAGTGTTTCAGGATACACAACCGTATGGAAGGGATAAATAAGAAGGGTATATGCACTGAAGTGTTTCAAGATACACAACCGTATGGAAGGTCTAAATATGAAGGGTATATGCACTGAAGTGTTTCAGGATACACAACCGTATGGAAGGGATAAATATGAAGGGTATATGCACTGAAGTATTTCAGGATACACAACCGTATGGAAGGGATAAATATGAAGGGTATATGCACTGAAGTGTTTCAGGATACACAACCGTATGGAAGGGATAAATATGAAGGGTATATGCACTGAAGTATTTCAGGATACACAACCGTATGGAAGGGATAAATATGAAGGGTATATGCACTGAAGTGTTTCAGGATACACAACCGTATGGAAGGGATAAATATGAAGGGTATATGCACTGAAGTGTTTCAGGATACACAACCGTATGGAAGGGCTAAATATAAAGAGTATATGCACTGAAGCGTTTCAGGATACACAACCGTATGGAAGGGCTAAATAAGAAGGGTATATGTACTGAAGTGTTTCAGGATACACAACCGTATGGAAGGGATAAATAAGAACGGTATATCTACTGAAGTGTTTCAGGATACACAACCGTATGGAAGGGCTAAATAAGAACGGTATATCTACTGAAGTGTTTCAGGATACACAACCGTATGGAAGGGCTAAATAAGAAGGGTATATGTACTGAAGTGTTTCAGAATACACAACCGTATAGAAGGGCTAAATATGAATGGTATATGCACTGAAGTGTTTCAAGATACACAACCGTATGGAAGGTCTAAATATGAAGGGTATATGCACTGAAGTGTTTCAAGATACACAACCGTATGGAAGGGCTAAATAAGAAGGGTATATGTACTGAAGTGTTTCAGGATACACAACCGTATGGAAGGGATAAATAAGAACGGTATATGTACTGAAGTGTTTCAGGATACACAACCGTATGGAAGGGATGAATATGAAGGGTATATGTACTGAAGTGTTTCAGGATACAAAACCGTATGGAAGGGATAAATATGAAGGGTATATGTACTGAAGTGTTTCAAGATACACAACCGTATGGAAGGTCTAAATATGAAGGGTATATGCACTGACGTGTTTCAGGATACACAACCGTATGGAAGGGATAAATATGAAGGGTATATGCACTGAAGTATTTCAGGATACACAACCGTATGGAAGGGATAAATATGAAGGGTATATGCACTGAGGTGTTTCAGGATACACAACCGTATGGATGGGATAAATATGAAGGGTATATGCACTGAAGTATTTCAGGATACACAACCGTATGGAAGGGATAAATATGAAGGGTATATGCACTGAAGTGTTTCAGGATACACAACCGTATGGAAGGGATAAATATGAAGGGTATATGCACTGAAGTGTTTCAGGATACACAACCGTATGGAAGGGCTAAATATGAAGAGTATATGCACTGAAGCGTTTCAGGATACACAACCGTATGGAAGGGCTAAATAAGAAGGGTATATGTACTGAAGTGTTTCAGGATACACAACCGTATGGAAGGGATAAATAAGAACGGTATATCTACTGAAGTGTTTCAGGATACACAACCGTATGGAAGGGCTAAATAAGAACGGTATATCTACTGAAGTGTTTCAGGATACACAACCGTATGGAAGGGCTAAATAAGAAGGGTATATGTACTGAAGTGTTTCAGGATACACAACCGTATAGAAGGGCTAAATATGAATGGTATATGCACTGAAGTGTTTCAAGATACACAACCGTATGGAAGGTCTAAATATGAAGGGTATATGCACTGAAGTGTTTCAAGATACACAACCGTATGGAAGGGCTAAATAAGAAGGGTATATGTACTGAAGTGTTTCAGGATACACAACCGTATGGAAGGGATAAATAAGAACGGTATATGTACTGAAGTGTTTCAGGATACACAACCGTATGGAAGGGATGAATATGAAGGGTATATGTACTGAAGTGTTTCAGGATACAAAACCGTATGGAAGGGATAAATATGAAGGGTATATGTACTGAAGTGTTTCAAGATACACAACCGTATGGAAGGTCTAAATATGAAGGGTATATGCACTGAAGTGTTTCAGGATACACAACCGTATGGAAGGGATAAATATGAAGGGTATATGCAATGAAGTATTTCAGGATACACAACCGTATGGAAGGGAAAAATATGAAGGGTATATGCACTGAAGTGTTTCAGGATACACAACCGTATGGAAGGGATAAATATGAAGGGTATATGCACTGAAGTGTTTCAGGATACACAACCGTATGGAAGGGATAAATATGAAGGGTATATGCACTGAAGTATTTCAGGATACACAACCGTATGGAAGGGATAAATATAAGGGGTATATGCACTGAAGTGTTTCAGGATACACAACCGTATGGAAGGGATAAATATGAAGGGTATATGCACTGAAGTGTTTCAGGATACACAACCGTATGGAAGGGCTAAATATGAAGAGTATATGCACTGAAGCGTTTCAGGATACACAACCGTATGGAAGGGCTAAATAAGAAGGGTATATGTACTGAAGTGTTTCAGGATACACAACCGTATGGAAGGGCTAAATAAGAATGGTATATCTACTGAAGTGTTTCAGGATACACAACCGTATGGAAGGGCTAAATAAGAAGGGTATATGTACTGAAGTGTTTCAGGATACACAACCGTATAGAAGGGCTAAATATGAATGGTATATGCACTGAAGTGTTTCAAGATACACAACCGTATGGAAGGTCTAAATATGAAGGGTATATGCACTGAAGTGTTTCAAGATACACAACCGTATGGAAGGGCTAAATAAGAAGGGTATATGTACTGAAGTGTTTCAGGATACACAACCGTATGGAAGGGATAAATAAGAACGGTATATGTACTGAAGTGTTTCAGGATACACAACCGTATGGAAGGGATGAATATGAAGGGTATATGTACTGAAGTGTTTCAGGATACAAAACCGTATGGAAGGGATAAATATGAAGGGTATATGTACTGAAGTGTTTCAAGATACACAACCGTATGGAAGGTCTAAATATGAAGGGTATATGCACTGAAGTGTTTCAGGATACACAACCGTATGAAAGGGATAAATATGAAGGGTATATGCACTGAAGTATTTCAGGATACACAACCGTATGGAAGGGATAAATATGAAGGGTATATGCACTGAAGTGTTTCAGGATACACAACCGTATGGAAGGGATAAATATGAAGGGTATATGCACTGAAGTGTTTCAGGATACACAACCGTATGGAAGGGATAAATATGAAGGGTATATGCACTGAAGTATTTCAGGATACACAACCGTATGGAAGGGATAAATATAAGGGGTATATGCACTGAAGTGTTTCAGGATACACACCCGTATGGAAGGGATAAATATGAAGGGTATATGCACTGAAGTATTTCAGGATACACAACCGTATGGAAGGGATAAATATGAAGGGTATATGTACTGAAGTGTTTCAGGATACACAACCGTATAGAAGGGCCAAATAAGAAGGGTATATGTACTGAAGGGTTTCAGGATACACAACCGTATAGAAAGGCTAAATATGAATGGTATATGCACTGAAGTGTTTCAAGATACACAACCGTATGGAGGGTCTAAATATGAAGGGTATATGCACTGAAGTGTTTCAGGATACACAACGGTATGGAAGGGATAAATATGAAGGGTATATGCACTGAAGTGTTTCAGGATACACAACCGTATGGAAGGGATAAATATGAAGGGTATATGCACTGAAGTGTTTCAGGATACACAACCGTATGGAAGGGATAAATAAGAACGGTATATGTAATGAAGTGTTTCAGGATACACAACCGTATAAAAGGGCTAAATAAGAAGGGTATATGTACTGAAGTGTTTCAGGATACACAACCGTATAGAAGGGCTAAATATGAATGGTATATGCACTGAAGTGTTTCAAGATACACAACCGTATGGAAGGTCTAAATATGAAGGGTATATGCACTGAAGTGTTTCAGGATACACAACCGTATGGAAGGGCTAAATAAGAAGAGTATATGTACTGAAGTGTTTCAGGATACACAACCGTATGGAAGGGGTAAATAAGAAGGGTATATGTACTGAAGTGTTTCAGGATACACAACCGTATGGAAGGGCTAAATAAGAAGGGTATATGTACTGAAGTGTTTCAGGATACACAACCGTATGGAAGGGATAAATAAGAACGGTATATCTACTGAAGTGTTTCAGGATACACAACCGTATGGAAAAGCTAAATAAGAAGGGTATATGTACTGAAGTGTTGCAGGATACACAACCGTATGGAAGGGCTAAATAAGAAGGGTATATGTACTGAAGTGTTTCAGGATACACAACCGTATAGAAGGGCTAAATATGAATGGTATATGCACTGAAGTGTTTCAAGATACACAACCGTATGGAAGGTCTAAATATGAAGGGTATATGCACTGAAGTGTTTCAGGATACACAACCGTATGGAAGGGCTAAATAAGAAGGGTATATGTACTGAAGTGTTGCAGGATACACAACCGTATGGAAGGTCTAAATATGAAGGGTATATGCACTGAAGTTTTTCAGGATACGCAACCGTATAGAAGGGCTAAATATGAATGGTATATGCACTGAAGTGTTTCAGGATACACAACCGTATGGAAGGGGTAAATATGAATGGTATATGTACTGAAGTGTTTCAGGATACACAACCGTATGGAAGGGGTAAATATGAAGGGTATATGCACTGAAGTGTTTCAGGATACACAACCGTATGGAAGGGGTAAATATGAATGGTATATGCACTGAAGTATTTCAGGATACACAACCGTATGGAAGGTCTAAATATGAAGGGTATATGCACTGAAGTGTTTCAGGATACACAACCGTATGGAAGGGCTAAATAAGAAGGGTATATGTACTGAAGTGTTTCAGGATACACAACCGTATGGAAGGGATAAATAAGAACGGTATATCTACTGAAGTGTTTCAGGATACACAACCGTATTGAAGGGCTAAATAAGAAGGGTATATGTACTGAAGTGTTTCAGGATACACAACCGTATGGAAGGGATAACTAAGAACGGTATATGTACTGAAATGTTTCAAGATACACTACCGTATGGAAGGTATAAATATGAAGGGTATATGCACTGAAGTGTTTCAAGATACACAACCGTATGGAAGGTCTAAATATGAAGGGTATATGCATTGAAGCGTTTTTAGGATACACAACCGTATGGAAGGGCTAAATAAGAAGGGTATATGTACTGAAGTGTTTCAAGATACACAACCGTATGGAAGGGCTAAATAAGAAGGGTATATGTACTGAAGCGTTTCAGGATACACAACCGTATGGAAGGGCTAAATAAGAAGGGTATATGCACTGAAGCGTTTCAGGATACACAACCGTATGGAAGGGCTAAATAAGAAGGGTATATGTACTGAAGTGTTTCAGGATACACAACCGTATGGAAGGGCTAAATAAGAAGGGTATATGTACTGAAGTGTTTCAGGATACACAACCATATGGAAGGGCTAAATAAGAAGGGTATATGCACTGAAGTGTTTCAGGATACACAACCGTATGGAAGGGCTAAATAGGAAGGGCATATGCACTGAAGCGTTTCAAGATACACAACCGTATGGAAGGTCTAAATATGAAGGGTATATGCACTGAAGTGTTTCAGGATACAAAACCGTATGGAAGGGCTAAATAAGAAGGGTATATGTACTGAAGTGTTTCAGGATACACAACCGTATGGAAGGGATAAATAAGAACGGTATATCTATTGAAGTGTTTCAGGATACACAACCGTATGGAAGGGCTAAATAAGAACGGTATATCTACTGAAGTGTTTCAGGATACACAACCGTATGGAAGGGCTAAATAAGAAGGGTATATGTACTGAAGTGTTTCAGAATACACAACCGTATAGAAGGGCTAAATATGAATGGTATATGCACTGAAGTGTTTCAAGATACACAACCGTATGGAAGGTCTAAATATGAAGGGTATATGCACTGAAGTGTTTCAAGATACACAACCGTATGGAAGGGCTAAATAAGAAGGGTATATGTACTGAAGTGTTTCAGGATACACAACCGTATGGAAGGGATAAATAAGAACGGTATATGTACTGAAGTGTTTCAGGATACACAACCGTATGGAAGGGATGAATATGAAGGGTATATGTACTGAAGTGTTTCAGGATACAAAACCGTATGGAAGGGATAAATATGAAGGGTATATGTACTGAAGTGTTTCAAGATACACAACCGTATGGAAGGTCTAAATATGAAGGGTATATGCACTGACGTGTTTCAGGATACACAACCGTATGGAAGGGATAAATATGAAGGGTATATGCACTGAAGTATTTCAGGATACACAACCGTATGGAAGGGATAAATATGAAGGGTATATGCACTGAGGTGTTTCAGGATACACAACCGTATGGATGGGATAAATATGAAGGGTATATGCACTGAAGTATTTCAGGATACACAACCGTATGGAAGGGATAAATATGAAGGGTATATGCACTGAAGTGTTTCAGGATACACAACCGTATGGAAGGGATAAATATGAAGGGTATATGCACTGAAGTGTTTCAGGATACACAACCGTATGGAAGGGCTAAATATGAAGAGTATATGCACTGAAGCGTTTCAGGATACACAACCGTATGGAAGGGCTAAATAAGAAGGGTATATGTACTGAAGTGTTTCAGGATACACAACCGTATGGAAGGGATAAATAAGAACGGTATATCTACTGAAGTGTTTCAGGATACACAACCGTATGGAAGGGCTAAATAAGAACGGTATATCTACTGAAGTGTTTCAGGATACACAACCGTATGGAAGGGCTAAATAAGAAGGGTATATGTACTGAAGTGTTTCAGGATACACAACCGTATAGAAGGGCTAAATATGAATGGTATATGCACTGAAGTGTTTCAAGATACACAACCGTATGGAAGGTCTAAATATGAAGGGTATATGCACTGAAGTGTTTCAAGATACACAACCGTATGGAAGGGCTAAATAAGAAGGGTATATGTACTGAAGTGTTTCAGGATACACAACCGTATGGAAGGGATAAATAAGAACGGTATATGTACTGAAGTGTTTCAGGATACACAACCGTATGGAAGGGATGAATATGAAGGGTATATGTACTGAAGTGTTTCAGGATACAAAACCGTATGGAAGGGATAAATATGAAGGGTATATGTACTGAAGTGTTTCAAGATACACAACCGTATGGAAGGTCTAAATATGAAGGGTATATGCACTGAAGTGTTTCAGGATACACAACCGTATGGAAGGGATAAATATGAAGGGTATATGCAATGAAGTATTTCAGGATACACAACCGTATGGAAGGGAAAAATATGAAGGGTATATGCACTGAAGTGTTTCAGGATACACAACCGTATGGAAGGGATAAATATGAAGGGTATATGCACTGAAGTGTTTCAGGATACACAACCGTATGGAAGGGATAAATATGAAGGGTATATGCACTGAAGTATTTCAGGATACACAACCGTATGGAAGGGATAAATATAAGGGGTATATGCACTGAAGTGTTTCAGGATACACAACCGTATGGAAGGGATAAATATGAAGGGTATATGCACTGAAGTGTTTCAGGATACACAACCGTATGGAAGGGCTAAATATGAAGAGTATATGCACTGAAGCGTTTCAGGATACACAACCGTATGGAAGGGCTAAATAAGAAGGGTATATGTACTGAAGTGTTTCAGGATACACAACCGTATGGAAGGGCTAAATAAGAATGGTATATCTACTGAAGTGTTTCAGGATACACAACCGTATGGAAGGGCTAAATAAGAAGGGTATATGTACTGAAGTGTTTCAGGATACACAACCGTATAGAAGGGCTAAATATGAATGGTATATGCACTGAAGTGTTTCAAGATACACAACCGTATGGAAGGTCTAAATATGAAGGGTATATGCACTGAAGTGTTTCAAGATACACAACCGTATGGAAGGGCTAAATAAGAAGGGTATATGTACTGAAGTGTTTCAGGATACACAACCGTATGGAAGGGATAAATAAGAACGGTATATGTACTGAAGTGTTTCAGGATACACAACCGTATGGAAGGGATGAATATGAAGGGTATATGTACTGAAGTGTTTCAGGATACAAAACCGTATGGAAGGGATAAATATGAAGGGTATATGTACTGAAGTGTTTCAAGATACACAACCGTATGGAAGGTCTAAATATGAAGGGTATATGCACTGAAGTGTTTCAGGATACACAACCGTATGGAAGGGATAAATATGAAGGGTATATGCACTGAAGTATTTCAGGATACACAACCGTATGGAAGGGATAAATATGAAGGGTATATGCACTGAAGTGTTTCAGGATACACAACCGTATGGAAGGGATAAATATGAAGGGTATATGCACTGAAGTGTTTCAGGATACACAACCGTATGGAAGGGATAAATATGAAGGGTATATGCACTGAAGTATTTCAGGATACACAACCGTATGGAAGGGATAAATATAAGGGGTATATGCACTGAAGTGTTTCAGGATACACACCCGTATGGAAGGGATAAATATGAAGGGTATATGCACTGAAGTATTTCAGGATACACAACCGTATGGAAGGGATAAATATGAAGGGTATATGTACTGAAGTGTTTCAGGATACACAACCGTATAGAAGGGCCAAATAAGAAGGGTATATGTACTGAAGGGTTTCAGGATACACAACCGTATAGAAAGGCTAAATATGAATGGTATATGCACTGAAGTGTTTCAAGATACACAACCGTATGGAGGGTCTAAATATGAAGGGTATATGCACTGAAGTGTTTCAGGATACACAACGGTATGGAAGGGATAAATATGAAGGGTATATGCACTGAAGTGTTTCAGGATACACAACCGTATGGAAGGGATAAATATGAAGGGTATATGCACTGAAGTGTTTCAGGATACACAACCGTATGGAAGGGATAAATAAGAACGGTATATGTAATGAAGTGTTTCAGGATACACAACCGTATAAAAGGGCTAAATAAGAAGGGTATATGTACTGAAGTGTTTCAGGATACACAACCGTATAGAAGGGCTAAATATGAATGGTATATGCACTGAAGTGTTTCAAGATACACAACCGTATGGAAGGTCTAAATATGAAGGGTATATGCACTGAAGTGTTTCAGGATACACAACCGTATGGAAGGGCTAAATAAGAAGAGTATATGTACTGAAGTGTTTCAGGATACACAACCGTATGGAAGGGGTAAATAAGAAGGGTATATGTACTGAAGTGTTTCAGGATACACAACCGTATGGAAGGGCTAAATAAGAAGGGTATATGTACTGAAGTGTTTCAGGATACACAACCGTATGGAAGGGATAAATAAGAACGGTATATCTACTGAAGTGTTTCAGGATACACAACCGTATGGAAAAGCTAAATAAGAAGGGTATATGTACTGAAGTGTTGCAGGATACACAACCGTATGGAAGGGCTAAATAAGAAGGGTATATGTACTGAAGTGTTTCAGGATACACAACCGTATAGAAGGGCTAAATATGAATGGTATATGCACTGAAGTGTTTCAAGATACACAACCGTATGGAAGGTCTAAATATGAAGGGTATATGCACTGAAGTGTTTCAGGATACACAACCGTATGGAAGGGCTAAATAAGAAGGGTATATGTACTGAAGTGTTGCAGGATACACAACCGTATGGAAGGTCTAAATATGAAGGGTATATGCACTGAAGTTTTTCAGGATACGCAACCGTATAGAAGGGCTAAATATGAATGGTATATGCACTGAAGTGTTTCAGGATACACAACCGTATGGAAGGGGTAAATATGAATGGTATATGTACTGAAGTGTTTCAGGATACACAACCGTATGGAAGGGGTAAATATGAAGGGTATATGCACTGAAGTGTTTCAGGATACACAACCGTATGGAAGGGGTAAATATGAATGGTATATGCACTGAAGTATTTCAGGATACACAACCGTATGGAAGGTCTAAATATGAAGGGTATATGCACTGAAGTGTTTCAGGATACACAACCGTATGGAAGGGCTAAATAAGAAGGGTATATGTACTGAAGTGTTTCAGGATACACAACCGTATGGAAGGGATAAATAAGAACGGTATATCTACTGAAGTGTTTCAGGATACACAACCGTATTGAAGGGCTAAATAAGAAGGGTATATGTACTGAAGTGTTTCAGGATACACAACCGTATGGAAGGGATAACTAAGAACGGTATATGTACTGAAATGTTTCAAGATACACTACCGTATGGAAGGTATAAATATGAAGGGTATATGCACTGAAGTGTTTCAAGATACACAACCGTATGGAAGGTCTAAATATGAAGGGTATATGCATTGAAGCGTTTTTAGGATACACAACCGTATGGAAGGGCTAAATAAGAAGGGTATATGTACTGAAGTGTTTCAAGATACACAACCGTATGGAAGGGCTAAATAAGAAGGGTATATGTACTGAAGCGTTTCAGGATACACAACCGTATGGAAGGGCTAAATAAGAAGGGTATATGCACTGAAGCGTTTCAGGATACACAACCGTATGGAAGGGCTAAATAAGAAGGGTATATGTACTGAAGTGTTTCAGGATACACAACCGTATGGAAGGGCTAAATAAGAAGGGTATATGTACTGAAGTGTTTCAGGATACACAACCATATGGAAGGGCTAAATAAGAAGGGTATATGCACTGAAGTGTTTCAGGATACACAACCGTATGGAAGGGCTAAATAGGAAGGGCATATGCACTGAAGCGTTTCAAGATACACAACCGTATGGAAGGTCTAAATATGAAGGGTATATGCACTGAAGTGTTTCAAGATACACAACCGTATGGAAGGGCTAAATATGAATGGTATATGTACTGAAATGTTTCAAGATACACAACCGTATGGAAGGTATAAATATGAAGGGTATATGCACTGAAGTGTTTCAAGATATACAACCGTATGGAAGGTCTAAATATGAATGGTATATGTACTGAAATGTTTCAAGATACACAACCGTATGGAAGGTATAAATATGAAGGGCATATGCACTGAAGTGTTTCAAGATACACAACCGTATGGAAGGTCTAAATATGAAGGGTATATGCACTGAAGCGTTTCAGGATACACAACCGTATGGAAGGGCTAAATAAGAAGGGTATATGTACTGAAGTGTTTCAAGATACACAACCGTATGGAAGGGCTAAATAAGAAGGGTATATGTACTGAAGTGTTTCAGGATACACAACCGTATGGAAGGGCTAAATAAGAAGGGTATATGCACTGAAGCGTTTCAAGATACACAACCGTATGGAAGGTCTAAATATGAATGGTATATGCACTGAAGTGTTTCAAGATACACAACCGTATGGAAGGGGTAAATATGAATGGTATATGCACTGAAGTATTTCAGGATACACAACCGTATGGAAGGTATAAATATGAAGGGTATATGCACTGAAGTGTTTCAAGATATACAACCGTATGGATGGTCTAAATATGAATGGTATATGTACTGAAATGTTTCAAGATACACAACCGTATGGAAGGTATAAATATGAAGGGTATATGCACTGAAGTGTTTCAAGATACACAACCGTATAGAAGGGCTAAATATGAATGGTATATGTACTGAAATGTTTCAAGATACACAACCGTATGGAAGGTATAAATATGAAGGGTATATGCACTGAAGTGTTTCAAGATACACAACCGTATGGAAGGTCTAAATATGAAAGGTATATGCACTGAAGAGTATCAAGATACACAATCGTATGGAAGGTCTAAATATGAATGGTATATGTACTGAAATGTTTCAAGATACACAACCGTATGGAAGGTATAAATATGAAGGGTATATGCACTGAAGTGTTTCAAGATACACAACCGTATGGAAGGTCTAAATATGAAGGGTATATGCACTGAAGTGTTTCAGGATACACAACCGTATAGAAGGGCTAAATATGAATGGTATATGTACTGAAATGTTTCGAGATACACAACCGTATGGAAGGTATAAATATGAAGGGTATATGCACTGAAGTGTTTCAAGATACACAACCGTATGGAAGGTCTAAATATGAAGGGTATATGCACTGAAGCGTTTCAGGATACACAACCGTATGGAAGGGCTAAATAAGAAGGGTATATGTACTGAATTGTTTCAAGATACACAACCGTATGGAAGGGCTAAATAAGAAGGGTATATGTACTGAAGCGTTTCAGGATACACAACCGTATGGAAGGGCTACATAAGAAGGGTATATGCACTGAAGCGTTTCAGGATACACAACCGTATGGAAGGGCTAAATAAGAAGGGTATATGTACTGAAGTGTTTCAGGATACACAACCGTATGGAAGGGCTAAATAAGAAGGGTATATGCACTGAAGTGTTTCAAGATACACAACCGTATGGAAAGTCTAAATATTAAGGGTATATGCACTGAAGTGTTTCAGGTTACACAACCGTATGGAAGGGATAAATAAGAAGGGTATATGTACTGAAGTGTTTCAGGATACACAACCGTATGGAAGGGATAAATAAGAAGGGTATATGTACTGAAGTGTTTCAGGATACACAACCGTATGGAAGGGCTAAATAAGAAGGGTATATGTACTTAAGTGTTTCAAGATACACAACCGTATGGAAGGTATAAATAAGAAGGGTATATGCACTGAAGTGTTTCAAGATACACAACCGTATGGAAGGTCTAAATATGAAGGGTATATGCACTGAAGTGTTTCAGGATACACAACCGTATGGAAGGGCTAAATAAGAAGGGTAAATGTACTGAAGTGTTTCAGGATACACAACCGTATAGAAGGGCTAAATAAGAAGGGTATATGTACTGAAGCGTTTCAGGATACACAACCGTATGGAAGGGCTAAATAAGAAGGGTATATGTACTGAAGTGTTTCAGGATACACAACCGTATGGAAGGGCTAAATAAGAAGGGCATATGCACTGAAGTGTTTCAGGATACACAACCGTATGGAAGGGCTAAATAAGAAGGGTATATGTACTGAAGTGTTTCAGGATACACAACCGTATGGAAGGGCTAAATAAGAAGGGTATATGCACTGAAGCGTTTCAGGATACACAACCGTATGGAAGGGCTAAATAAGAAGGGTATATGTACTGAAGTGTTTCAGGATACACAACCGTATGGAAGGGCTAAATAAGAAGGGCATATGCACTGAAGTGTTTCAGGATACACAACCGTATGGAAGGGCTAAATAAGAAGGGTATATGTACTGAAGTGTTTCAGGATACACAACCGTATGGAAGGGATAAATAAGAACGGTATATCTACCGAAGTGTTTCAGGATACACAACCGTATGGAAGGGGTAAATATGAATGGTATATGTACTGAAGTGTTTCAGGATACACAACCGTATGGAAGGGGTAAATAAGAACGGTATATGTACTGAAGTGTTTCAAGATACACAACCGTATGGAAAGGGTAAATATGAAGGGTATATGTAATGAAGTGTTTCAGAATACACAATCGTATGGAAGGGATAAATATGAAGGGTATATGCACTGAAGTGTTTCAGGATACACAACCGTATAGAAGGGGTAAATACGAACAGTATATGTACTGAAGTGTTTCAGGATACACAACCGTATGGAAGGGCTAAATAAGAAGGGTATATGTACTGAAGTGTTTCAGGATACACAACCGTATGGAAGGGATAAATAAGAACGGTATATGTACTGAAGTGTTTCAGGGTACACAACCGTATGGAAGGGGTAAATATGAACGGTATATGTACTGAAGTGTTTCAGGATACACAACCGTATGGAAGGGGTAAATATGAACGGTATATGTACTGAAGTGTTTCAGGATACACAACCGTATGGAAGGTGTAAATATGAAGGGTATATGTACTGAAGTGTTTCAGGATACACAACCGTATGTAAGGGGTAAATATGAAGGGAATATGCACTGAAGTGTTTCAGGATACACAACCGTATGGAAGGGGTAAATATGAAGGGTATATGTACTGAAGTGTTTCACGATACACAACCGTATGGAAGGGGAAAATACGAACGGCATATGTACTGAAGTGTTTCAGGATACACAACCGTATGGAAGGTGTAAATATGAAGGGTATATCTACTGAAGTGTTTCAGGATACACAACCGTATGGAAGGGGTAAATATGAAGGGAATATGCACTGAAGTGTTTCAGGATACACAACCGTATGGAAGGGGTAAATATGAAGGGTATATGTACTGAAGTGTTTCAGGATACACAACCGTATGGAAGGGGTAAATATTAAGGGTATATGTACTGAAGTGTTTCAGGATACACAACCGTATGGAAGGGGTAAATATGAATGATATATCTACTGAAGTGTTTCAGGATACACAACCGTATGGAAGGGGTAAATATGAATGATATATGTACTGAAGTGTTTCAGGATTAACAACCGTATGGAAGGAGTAAATATGAATGGTATATGTACTGAAGTGTTTCAGGATACACAACCGTATGGAAGGGGTAAATATGAATGATATATGTACTGAAGTGTTTCAGGATTAACAACCGTATGGAAGGAGTAAATATGAATGGTATATGTACTGAAGTGTTTCAGGATACACAACCGTATGGAAGGGATAAATAAGAACGGTATATCTACTGAAGTGTTTCAGGATACACAACCGTATGGAAGGGGTAAATATGAACGGCATATGTACTGAAGTGTTTCAGGATACACAACCGTATGGAAGGGTTACATATGAACGGCATATGTACTGAAGTGTTTCAGGATACACAACCGTATGGAAGGGGTAAATATGAATGGTATATGTACTGAAGTGTTTCAGGATACACACCCGTATGGAAGGGGTAAATATGAATGATATATGTACTGAAGTGTTTCAGGATGCACAAACGTTTGGAAGGGGTAAATATGAAGGGTTTATGTACTGAAGTGTTTCAGGATACACAACCGTATGGAAGGGGTAAATATGAATGATATATCTACTGAAGTGTTTCACGATACACAACCGTATGGAAGGGGTAAATATGAATGGTATATGTACTGAAGTGTTTCAGGATACACAACCGTATGGAAGGGCTAAATATGAATGGTATATGTACTGAAGTGTTTCAGGATACACAACAGTATGGAAGGGGTAAATATGAATGGTATATGTACTGAAGTGTTTCAGGATACACAACTGTATGGAAGGGGTAAATATGAATGATATATGTACTGAAGTGTTCAGGATTAACAACCGTATGGAAGGAGTAAATATGAATGGTATATGTACTGAAGTGTTTCAGGATACACAACCGTATGGAAGGAGTAAATATGAATGGTATATGTACTAAAGTGTTTCAGGATACACAACCGTATGGAAGGGATAAATAAGAACGGTATATCTACTGAAGTGTTTCAGGATACACAACCGTATGGAAGGGGTAAATATGAACGGCATATGTACTGAAGTGTTTCAGGATACACAACCGTATGGAAGGGGTAAATATGAATGGTATATGTACTGAAGTATTTCAGGATACACAACCGTATGGAAGGGGTAAATATGAACGGCATATGTACTGAAGTGTTTCAGGATACACAACCGTATGGAAGGGGTAAATATGAATGATATATGTACTGAAGTGTTTCAGGATACACAAACGTTTGGAAGGGGTAAATATGAATGTTATATGTACTGAAGTGTTTCAGGATACACAACCGTATGGAAGGGGTAAATATGAACGGTATATGCACTGAAGTGTTTCAGGATACACAACCGTATGGAAGGGGTAAATATGAATGGTATATGTACTGAAGTGTTTCAGGATACACAACCGTATGGAAGGGGTAAATATGAACGGTATATGCACTGAAGTGTTTCAGGATACACAACCGTATGGAAGGGGTAAATATGAATGGTATATGTACTGAAGTGTTTCAGGATACACAACCGTATGGAAGGGGTAAATATGAACGGTATATGCACTGAAGTGTTTCAGGATACACAACCGTATGGAAGGGGTAAATATGAATGGTATATGTACTGAAGTGTTTCAGGATACACAACCGTATGGAAGGGGTAAATATGAATGATATATGTACTGAAGTGTGTCAGGATACACAACCGTATGGAAGGGGCAAATATGAATGATATATGTACTGAAGTGTTTCAGGATTAACAACCGTATGGAAGGAGTAAATATGAATGGTATATGTACTGAAGTGTTTCAGGATACACAACCGTATGGAAGGGATAAATAAGACGGTATATCTACTGAAGTGTTTCAGGATACACAACCGTATGGAAGGGGTAAATATGAACGGCATATGTACTGAAGTGTTTCAGGATACACAACCGTATGGAAGGGGTAAATATGAATGATATATGTACTGAAGTGTTTCAGGATTAACAACCGTATGGACGGAGTAAATATGAATGGTATATGTACTAAAGTGTTTCAGGATACACAACCGTATGGAAGGGATAAATAAGAACGGTATATCTACTGAAGTGTTTCAGGATACACAACCGTATGGAAGGGGTAAATATGAACGGCATATGTACTGAAGTGTTTCAGGATACACAACCGTATGGAAGGGGTAAATATGAATGATATATGTACTGAAGTGTTTCAGGATGCACAAACGTTTGGAAGGGGTAAATATGAAGGGTTTATGCACTGAAGTGTTTCAGGATACACAACCGTATGGAAGGGGTAAATATGAATGATATATCTACTGAAGTGTTTCAGGATACACAACCGTATGGAAGGGGTAAATATGAATGGTATATGTACTGAAGTGTTTCAGGATACACAACCGTATGGAAGGGGTAAATATGAACGGTATATGCACTGAAGTGTTTCAGGATACACAACCGTATGGAAGGGGTAAATATGAATGGTATATGTACTGAAGTGTTTCAGGATACACAACTGTATGGAAGGGGTAAATATGAATGATATATGTACTGAAGTGTGTCAGGATACACAACCGTATGGAAGGGGTAAATATGAATGGTATATGTACTGAAGTGTTTCAGGATACACAACCGTATGGAAGGAGTAAATATGAATGGTATATGTACTGAAGTGTTTCAGGATACACAATCGTATGGAAGGGGTAAATATGAACGGTATATGCACTGAAGTGTTTCAGGATACACAACCGTATGGAAGGGGTAAATATGAATGGTATATGTACTGAAGTGTTTCAGGATACACAACCGTATGGAAGGGGTAAATATGAACGGTATATGCACTGAAGTGTTTCAGGATACACAACCGTATGGAAGGGGTAAATATGAATGGTATATGTACTGAAGTGTTTCAGGATACACAACCGTATGGAAGGGGTAAATATGAATGATATATGTACTGAAGTGTGTCAGGATACACAACCGTATGGAAGGGGCAAATATGAATGATATATGTACTGAAGTGTTTCAGGATTAACAACCGTATGGAAGGAGTAAATATGAATGGTATATGTACTGAAGTGTTTCAGGATACACAACCGTATGGAAGGGATAAATAAGACGGTATATCTACTGAAGTGTTTCAGGATACACAACCGTATGGAAGGGGTAAATATGAACGGCATATGTACTGAAGTGTTTCAGGATACACAACCGTATGGAAGGGGTAAATATGAATGATATATGTACTGAAGTGTTTCAGGATGCACAAACGTTTGGAAGGGGTAAATATGAAGGGTTTATGCACTGAAGTGTTTCAGGATACACAACCGTATGGAAGGGGTAAATATGAATGATATATCTACTGAAGTGTTTCAGGATACACAACCGTATGGAAGGGGTAAATATGAATGGTATATGTACTGAAGTGTTTCAGGATACACAACCGTATGGAAGGGCTAAATATGAATGGTATATGTACTGAAGTGTTTCAGGATACACAACAGTATGGAAGGGGTAAATATGAATGGTATATGTACTGAAGTGTTTCAGGATACACAACTGTATTTAAGGGGTAAATATGAATGATATATGTACTGAAGTGTTTCAGGATTAACAACCGTATGGAAGGAGTAAATATGAATGGTATATGTACTGAAGTGTTTCAGGATACACAACCGTATGGAAGGGATAAATAAGAACGGTATATCTACTGAAGTGTTTCAGGATACACAACCGTATGGAAGGGGTAAATATGAACGGCATATGTACTGAAGTGTTTCAGGATACACAACCGTATGGAAGGGGTAAATATGAATGATATATGTACTGAAGTGTTTCAGGATTAACAACCGTATGGAAGGAGTAAATATGAATGGTATATGTACTAAAGTGTTTCAGGATACACAACCGTATGGAAGGGATAAATAAGAACGGTATATCTACTGAAGTGTTTCAGGATACACAACCGTATGGAAGGGGTAAATATGAACGGCATATGTACTGAAGTGTTTCAGGATACACAACCGTATGGAAGGGGTAAATATGAATGGTATATGTACTGAAGTGTTTCAGGATACACAACCGTATGGAAGGGGTAAATATGAACGGCATATGTACTGAAGTGTTTCAGGATACACAACCGTATGGAAGGGGTAAATATGAATGATATATGTACTGAAGTGTTTCAGGATACACAAACGTTTGGAAGGGGTAAATATGAATGTTATATGTACTGAAGTGTTTCAGGATACACAACCGTATGGAAGGGGTAAATATGAACGGTATATGCACTGAAGTGTTTCAAGATACACAACCGTATGGAAGGGGTAAATATGAATGGTATATGTACTGAAGTGTTTCAGGATACACAACCGTATGGAAGGGGTAAATATGAACGGTATATGCACTGAAGTGTTTCAGGATACACAACCGTATGGAAGGGGTAAATATGAATGGTATATGTACTGAAGTGTTTCAGGATACACAACCGTATGGAAGGGGTAAATATGAATGATATATGTACTGAAGTGTGTCAGGATACACAACTGTATGGAAGGGGTAAATATGAATGGTTTATGTACTGAAGTGTTTCAGGATACACAACCGTATGGAAGGAGTAAATATGAATGGTATATGTACTGAAGTGTTCAGGATACACAACCGTATGGAAGGGGTAAATATGAACGGTATATGCACTGAAGTGTTTCAGGATACACAACCGTATGGAAGGGGTAAATATGAATGGTATATGTACTGAAGTGTTTCAGGATACACAACCGTATGGAAGGGGTAAATATGAACGGTATATGCACTGAAGTGTTTCAGGATACACAACCGTATGGAAGGGGTAAATATGAATGGTATATGTACTGAAGTGTTTCAGGATACACAACCGTATGGAAGGGGTAAATATGAATGATATATGTACTGAAGTGTGTCAGGATACACAACCGTATGGAAGGGGTAAATATGAATGATATATGTACTGAAGTGTTTCAGGATTAACAACCGTATGGAAGGAGTAAATATGAATGGTATATGTACTGAAGTGTTTCAGGATACACAACCGTATGGAAGGGATAAATAAGACGGTATATCTACTGAAGTGTTTCAGGATACACAACCGTATGGAAGGGGTAAATATGAACGGCATATGTACTGAAGTGTTTCAGGATACACAACCGTATGGAAGGGGTAAATATGAATGATATATGTACTGAAGTGTTTCAGGATTAACAACCGTATGGAAGGAGTAAATATGAATGGTATATGTACTAAAGTGTTTCAGGATACACAACCGTATGGAAGGGAAAAATAAGAACGGTATATCTACTGAAGTGTTTCAGGATACACAACCGTATGGAAGGGGTAAATATGAACGGCATATGTACTGAAGTGTTTCAGGATACACAACCGTATGGAAGGGGTAAATATGAATGGTATATGTACTGAAGTGTTTCAGGATACACAACCGTATGGAAGGGGTAAATATGAACGGCATATGTACTGAAGTGTTTCAGGATACACAACCGTATGGAAGGGGTAAATATGAATGATATATGTACTGAAGTGTTTCAGGATACACAAACGTTTGGAAGGGGTAAATATGAATGTTATATGTACTGAAGTGTTTCAGGATACACAACCGTATGGAAGGGGTAAATATGAACGGTATATGCACTGAAGTGTTTCAGGATACACAACCGTATGGAAGGGGTAAATATGAATGGTATATGTACTGAAGTGTTTCAGGATACACAACCGTATGGAAGGGGTAAATATGAACGGTATATGCACTGAAGTGTTTCAGGATACACAACCGTATGGAAGGGGTAAATATGAATGGTATATGTACTGAAGTGTTTCAGGATACACAACCGTATGGAAGGGGTAAATATGAATGATATATGTACTGAAGTGTGTCAGGATACACAACCGTATGGAAGGTCCTTTCTGCAAGGAATATAAGGATGTTGAACGCACACCCAAGTAATTGGAATATACAATTGTAGCTCATAATTGTATGAAGAGATATGCATCATTGCACATAACGCATTGTATGCCAAAGTTTTCGTGTGCTTTATCTTTGTCCCCCGTTTACACAATAACTACACGAAATTACCTACATTAACTCACAGTTATATAATGAAATACGAGTCGTACATGAGTCATAATTGTATGAAGAGATATGCATCATTGCACATAACGCATTGTATGCCAAAGTCTTCGTGTGCTTTATCTTTGTCCCCTGTTTACACAATAACTACACGAAATTACCTACATTAACTCACAGTTATATAATGAAATACGAGTCGTACATGAGTCATAATTGTATGAAGAGATATGCATCATTGCACATAACGCATTGTATGCCAAAGTCTTCGTGTGCTTTATCTTTGTCCCCTGTTTACACAATAACTACACGAAATTACCTACATTAACTCACAGTTATATAATGAAATACGAGTCGTACATGAGTCATAATTGTATGAAGAGATATGCATCATTGCACATAACGCATTGTATGCCAAAGTCTTCGTGTGCTTTATCTTTGTCCCTTGTTTACACAATAACTACACGAAATTACCTACATTAACTCACAGTTACATAATGAAATACGAGTCGTACATGAGTCATAATTGTATGAAGAGATATGCATCATTGCACATAACGCATTGTATGCCAAAGTCTTCGTGTGCTTTATCTTTGTCCCCTTTTTACACAATAACTACACGAAATTACCTACATTAACTCACAGTTACATAATGAAATACGAGTCGTACATGAGTCATAATTATGCAGGAGATCACTGTATGCTATCTCCGTTCCTTGTACTTCAATCATTGTCATTAACGATACGCAGTATCCTAATACTGTCCACATATCTACAAAAAAAAACAATTTATAATTATAAAAAGTAAATAATTTCGCATTTGCTTTGGGGTAGAATTATGTTCCTCAAAATAATTTTGATTTTGCCTCCCCATTGAATGGTTCGTCAAGCAGAAGAAAAATGAAAACGAAAGAAACAGTGAAGTGCGATAAAAGATTTCATTATGTCGTTTCTAAGTCTTCAACTAATTAAATTTATTAAAAATGACTGTTTGAAAATAAATGTAGAGTAAGATAAATATACGGGAGGTAGGAAAAATTTTTCGCACTTATTTATAGCGTCAACGTTTTAAATTC